>OY829482.1:4800000-6000000 GCA_963691745.1 Ditula angustiorana
TAAATGTTGTTCTAAATAATAAAAATGTAACTTATCCATTTTATAAAAAATACGAGCACTACTCTAACACTCCACCGGTGCGTAGGTATGTCAATCTCAACAAATAGGCCTAGTTTCAGTACTGCTTTATTTATAAACTGTGTCTATAGGCCTATTGAGCCTGAAATGAATTGATTCTATTCTATAATGGGGGTGGACATTGGGAAGTGGTCGTTTTGGGAAGTGGTGAATTTATTTTAGGAAGTGGTTATTAACTTTCATGAAATAAAAAAATCAGTACCTACAGTTCTTTGCAACTTTAGCAACAAAGTGTCATGACTCCATTTTTGAAAACAGAATGTTGCATCTTTCACACTATAGTTGGTGTGTCACAAGACATAATAGCTAACTGCTACCTGACAAGTCAGGCAGCCAAGGCCTTCCAGAATGCCCGTGAGATTCCGCGTGACGTCGAAGGCGCATTCTATCTTATTCATGTATTCTGTGATATTATTCAACGATGGCTAGGCGTTTAGTTAGCTGTTGTCTTTGGGTTTCTATCAACGGTGCATCATACGTGTCTTAACTATTATTTTCCTTAGGATTATCATGTGTCTCAACAATAAAAATGCATTACATAATTACCACTTTTCTAGTTTTATTATCTCACAGACTCATAACAGCCCATCTTTTTCATTTCTCTCAAAAGCAGCGTGCCTAAACAAAGTGGCATTGTTGGCGTTGACGTTCTGGTAGAAACAACAACATTGTGCGGTTGACGCCAAAGACTGTTTACTGTTTTCCACCTTATTGCAATGGAATAAGTTATAAAGTGTTTGACGTCGACGGTGTAGTCAGCCAAATTGAACTCTGGGCCTCTAGAGAACTAGTAGCAATGAATGAAAGCAATATTATTAAGACGTTTACTATAAAAAGTCATTTTGACATTTATTGGTAAAGGTTCTCAGACATATTTATAACATTATCGGGACTTTAGCGCGATAAAAATATATTGTTATAAATATGTGTGAAAGTCGCGAAAGTTTAAAACAATTTAAGGTTCTCAGAATTCACATTGATTGTCTGCACAGACTCGATGTAAGGGTGGCAAAAGCAAAATTCAAAAAATATTTTGATTAGACATACCTACATTCACGCTTCAACCCCAATTGTATGTACCTTTCTTTGTTGAGGTTCAATCGGATTTATAAAATATCATATCATCCATCAGGGTCCATTTAACATACTCAAAAATATGAACGACCGCTCTTATAACAATGTATAATTAAAGCGTTGGTAAGTATATACTTTTACATATGACCGTATCAGAGATTCGCAAAATACTTAGTCCATATAAGACATTTTTCAACTACCGGCACTTTCACACGCTCGCATTGAGTAGTGCGACACAGTAAGAGTATGAAAAAACTCATAATCATAGGTCATAGGTTAGGTTACAATAACCCCAAGCTATATCAAGGCTCATGAGCTTTGGGGGCCATGGTCAGATAACCCAGTGCCCAGTAGCGGAGTTCCGTCGACCCCATCCTGAGGAACAGAACATCCTTGTGCTCCTACCAGCAGTAGCACTAGAAAAAGCTCAAGAGTGGTTATCATTCGATAAACGCAAAGTAGAAGATTAACGTAGGCAGCCGGTATAAATATTTGTGGGAGATTCTGATATTTTGTGAGTTTAGTATTTGGAGAGTCAGGTATTTTGCGAAACTGGTATTCATGGACGTTTTCTGTGGGTAATCGTAACTCCACATGACTTTTTTTTATAAATAAATAAACTTCACTGTTTTGGTCGTACCCCGAATCTGGTATTTAGTGAAGCAAGTATTCTACTCAAGGGAGTTCCACCTCTGCCACGATGCTTCAGCTTATCAGCGAGTGGAGAAAGTTCGGCTTTTATGTAAGTATGGTAAGTCCTACCTACTACGGTCTGACGACGAGTGGAAGGCTCCTGTAAGTCTCTATTTTCCACTATACGTTTGGTTTTGCTTTGGTACAGGAACCTTCCGCTCAATAGTCGGGCTATTGCTAGCTCAGGAATCTATGCTAACTATATAAGTAAGGCTCTTCACAAAGACCAATTCTGTATCCAACGTCTTACCGCATCAGACCGTCGAAAATATTATCGGTCAAACCTATGGCAGTCAGCGAGATAAGCTTGGTGGTTATTTAGGTACAGGTACCTTCTATCAGGAACCATAATCCTTAGGATCAGTCCTTCGGTCGACTTATGGTAACCGACCCTGTAATGACATCAGTAGGTCACTAAAGCCAGCAATCATGAGGCACTGGTATTTTAACAACAAAAAAGTTGTAAACATTTCGAGTAAGGAGTACCTAGGTGTGATGTGTATGATTGATATCACCTAAAAACGTTACTAAGACTTTATCTGAGTTTAGCACCAAAGTCTTTCATGGTCACCAGTTTTTACTACGATAATCACAATCACACTTGTGGGCCTTTATATCTTAGACTTGAAAGCCTGAAATCATAAGAGATGGCTTTTCTGGTCTACACAAGTAAAACTAATAAAAGTTATGTATTTTAGTCATTCGTGTATTCAGGTATACAGAAATTAATAACACGATACAAATATTTTATATCAGTTTTATTTCAGTCTGAAAACGTACGCCAACTAGCAAGCTAACTGCCGCGAAAGATTGTCGCTAGCTGGCGCTGTATAGTTGCATGTGTGTGTGTGACGATAGTGTCTGTATACGCTCGTAAACAGATTCTGCATTTTTTCTCAGGACTGGTACAACAATACCTTCCAACTGTGAAGTCAAAAAATCAACCATATTCAAATACCTACGGTAACAAAAAAATAACAAAAAAACAGCGATAGGTTACGAAAAATTACGAAAAAACCGTAATTTTTTTTACAGCGCCATCTAACGGGACTTTGTTTGAGAGCGACCCTAGTCGGTCCCCCTTAAAGATGCATAGCAAGGAGTTATTGCAACTGGAACTTTGTAGATATGGCATTGTACTTATTTAAGGCAACACATATAAGGGTCAAAATCAAAAGCTATTATCGTTACTAAAATAATTATATAATATCAGTTTCGTAAAGGATATGTAACAATTTATATTTCAGAGGTGCAACCAAAATGGCCGAATCTGTGAAAAACGGCCATTTTGGTGAGCTTTAGTCACCCGGTGAGATTCAAAAATCGCACTCCAGTTTAGTAATGAGCTGAATGGTTATTAAACTATCAAATTATGGGTAAAAGTCAAAAATATATTTCCGTTACTAAAATAATTAATATTAGTCGTGTGACCGCAGTTTTGTAACGATTTATATCAGTTTAATAATGAAATCGTTATTAAAACTCAAAAACATTGTATTGTTACTAAAACAATTAATAACTAATTCGTAACTGTTTTTAACGATGTACATAATAATACTCTAATAATGAAATCTTTATTAAACTCATATAAATCGTCATGAAAACGTAACGAAACTGATTTTTTTTTTAGTAACGGTACAATGTTTTTTTAATCCATAATTCGTTTTCGATACTTTTACTCAGTGCTGTCACAATTTTGTAGATGATCATTATTACACATTCGGTTTTCTTATTATAAATAGAGCTTCGAGTATAATGACCAACATAGCATACTAGTATCATAATGTACTATAATACGTAATTTTAGGAAATTTCAAAAACAGGATCGCTCTATGGTTTGTATCAGCGCATAAATGTGAGACGAGGGAACCGCATTGTGCTACTAGCTGGTGAACGTACGCCACTTGCATTTTATGACGCGTTCCCGTGTCTAGCATGCGACGGCGATTGAGATCAAAGATGGCGTACTGTGTTGCACCTTTGCTGGTAATTCAGGAAGCAGAATGGGAGTTCAGAAGATCGGAGATGTCGGGGTACGAGTGTACTTGTTTTGGTATTTACTTCTACATGCACACATGCATATTGTAAAGTAAAGGTTAAAGTTTACTGAGTTTGACGTCTGGCGGCATAAATATTTTCTATCTTATGTATTACTTACCTCCTTAAATAATTCCTTAGGGTGACTGGAAATTGAATTTGTAATTGTTTTGTGCTGAAATCTATTTGTGTCTTATCCTGTTGGGCGCCTTGGATTTCTGAAAGTCCGACAGGAGTTCTTATCTTAAAAGTAATAATAATAATTGTAATGATAATAAACTGAGGAATTACTAATTTGATCAGATATTTAATGACGTTGCCGCCCTGGCTGTACTGTTTTCGTCAATAGATCTTTCGAGCTATCGATAGCATTATTGCTTAGCAAAATACATATATTTTAAATTGTTGTTTGTATGTATATTATGTTTGTATGTATATTTTAAAATGTTTATATTAATAAACAAATTTAAATTAATTAGTTTTCTGCATTGCTTTTAAGTTTTTTTTTCCGCAGAACTGAGGTGGTTTGTTGAATGTACTATTGTTTCAAATTATTACGTTTTGTGCTCGGTCCTAGAGCTGTGGTAGAATATCAGCGTTTTGCTCTCATGTGCGCAAAATTGTCCGTTGAGTGATGTTCCTTTTGTACTGATGCAATTCACACACTAATACTTAAGTATCTAATTTCTTACCTTTTGTTTTTTCTAAATTGTGAGTAATTTTGATAGAGTGTGCTTGCATTTTTTTGAAATCAAAAGAAGCCTTGCGAAGAGAAGATTGTGGGTGGTAGGACCAGGACCTGGTGCAAGGTCCGTCCGGATCGCTACCATCATCTTGTTCGCTAATCCTGCCGCTACGCAGCAATGCTTGCACCGTTGTGCAAGAGCGGAGAGCAAGACAGCCGGCGCAATTACTGTCACGAGAGGTAAGCCATCTTAGCTCTTTGGGTTGGCAACGCATCTGCAATCTCTTTGGTGTTGCGTGTGCCTATGGGCAGTGATGATATCTTACTATTAGGTAACCCACTTGCTCATTTGCTTTCCTATGTTGTATAAAAAAAGCCTATGTAATTCTCCGGCTTTCTTACTATCTGTGGGACAAACCATGTTGCTCCATTTTAACATGAAATGACGAGAAAAAAGGTAATAAACACACTTCGCGCTTATTATAAAAAGTAGATTATGCATTAAAAAATATGCAGTAGGTACCTAGTTGTTTCTTATCAACTCTTTACTGTACAGTCGGCATCAAATATATTAAGGCAAGGTGGTCAAAAATACCTGAACTCGACTCTATTGTCAACTTCATTCGGGCGTGTTCAGATGTTTTTGATTCACTTGCCGGCTTTTATATTTGATGCTGATTGTACATAATTCGCCATTTTGTGCGATCGCGGCATGAATTTCACTTAACTATTATGACAGGCGCGCATCGCGGAAACTCGGAGGGTGCAAATTGTATAAGATTAACCTGAATCAATTTATTCAAGATTGGAGGCAAAGGTCAATATGTAACCTAACTGTTAAAGTACCGTGTTTATGAGATTCGACTTAAAAAATGATACAAAAAGCGAAAAGGCTTTTTTCAGATCGTTAAGTGTAAACAGAGTTAAGTCGATGTATTTAAATATGGTTTAAATAGTGTAACGGGACTTCATGACTTAATAAATACTTCATTTAATGTGCTCACGACTACGGATATTGCAATACGATCAAAACACTTATTAGGTAGAATAAACCCCGTTTCATTACTCACATATTTATGAGTTCAAATTGCTAAAGTTTAATCAAGTTTAACGATTTTTGGTCTAGATTTCAAAATTGGAGTCACCCTAGTAATAGCTAAATAGCAGTTGTTAGTTATAAAATCTTTTGAGGTGGCACTTTATAGTCAGCGCAGCTTTCTGTGCTTACTGGCCAATAGAGAGATCTCTCACCAAGTGGGTCGTGTTATGCTTGGCGACCGAAGTCCGAGGGTTAGAAGTCGGAAGTTGTATTTATGCGTCCGTGTTACGGAACATCGTAAGTGTGATGTAGCGCATGTCAGTTAGTTCTTCCGTTTGGCACTAGATGACGCTAGGAGTCGCTACGTATCCAGACCTACTATTTACTCAATTGTCTCGTGAGCCCTACCATCCTACTTTATGTAGGTCTTAGATGAGGTCAATGAGATGGCTCTCGATTTCTTCTATAGTCTGGAAAACTTTAGCTCGTTTCTAGAAGAAAATTACTTGTACTATTAAATAGTCGTAGCAGCCAACCAACCTGGCTCACATAATTATTTGAGTTTTCAGATGTTATAAATTTATTTATATCAAATTAAAATTGTTAGTCGAGGTAATGTTGTATTTTTCTAATTTAATGACAGTTGCACACATTTATTTATTTAACAATGATTGAACAATTTCCTATTCTCACTGACCCTCTTATTATGATATTTGCTATATGCCCAGCAGAGGCCCCAGCACGCTAACTTTTGTCGCCCACATAAAGCATATCTCTTTCTAACCCATTAGCGTGTGCGAGAGGGACGGATAAAGGCTAGTGTGCTACTATAGCAGTCTATACATTTAATGACGACCGGATAGCCTAGTGGTTAGTGACCCTGACTATGAAGCTTGAGGTTCCGGGTTCGATTCCCGGGAGGGGCAGATGTTTGTATGATGAATATGAATGTTTGTACCCTAGTCTTGGATGTTATATGTATTTATCTATATAAGTATGCATATCCTTTGTCTAGTACCCATAGTACAAGGTTTGCTTAGCTTTGGACTAGGCTTATTTATTTATTTATTTTAAAAGTCTTAATCGCATATTTGACTACTCAAGTATTTCAAGGTAAGTTTATCTGACTGTATTGAATCTATTCTGACTCGTACACCTTAAATAAACTTTTAAATCGCAGTCAATTTCATTATTTCGGAACAGCTTTATTCCGCTTAGCCCCGGCTATTAGTTTGCGTTAGAACAAGTTGTTTATAAAAACAAAAGCCGGCGGAGTCATAAATACGAATTATGCAAATTTCGGCGTAGAACGCCTACGACATCGGGACGATTGGGCTTGTCCCATAGACAAATGCTTTATGACATGTTTTTTAACTTGGCAGATAAGTTCGGCGTTTGAACCACGGTTTTTTTTTTCTTTTTAGGTTAGAAATCCTTAATTATAATGCGTAATAATACATAATGTACGGTTTTGTGAGTATGTTTTATTTACTTTCACGTTTATTTACAAACAAAATAGTTACGTATTAAAAGCCACCCCATTTTTATTACTTTTATCTACACACATATCATAAAGGCTAAATAACGCGTTCAAAAACCCTAGGAAATGACCAGCATTATTACAACCAATGTGATTATAAGAATTTTCTTGTCTGTGGTAGTAGGTAAATCTGTTCTTTGTTGGTCATAATATTACCGATATCTCGTGACTGCTCGTGACGTTATGAATTTAAATTTGGAACAGCTGTCAAAATTCAAGTTGGTCTCTATTCTAGTATCCACAGATATTAAAACAGTTATCGATACGAAACGTCAACTCAGTGTGTTTTTTTAATTTAAACGCACGACATTTGATCTCGAGTGACATGATAATAGAGACTTCATTCGTTCGTCTATGGTTTAAAAAAAACGTTCGTCTTGACGGATAGATCGAATCACAGAGTACCTTTTTAATATACATGGCCGCCATTAGTTGTCATCGTTTTCGGTTTTTTGCTGTTACGGTTTTTTGCTGTTATGATATGTGTGTAGATAAAGTAATGTATGCAACTGTATATAATTAGGCCTTAAAACACTCGTGTGATCCTATTATGAAACTCGCTGACGCTCGTTTCATAAAACCACACTCGTGTTTTAAGGCCTCTCATTATATAGCAGTTGCATAAAATACTATTTCATTATTATTATAATTTGTTGATACAGCGGTCACAGTATTACAACACATTTTGTCTTAATTTTAAGTGTTAATCTGTTACGGTTCCAAAGATCATTAATTCCCTGTGACTGACGGACGGATGGGGGGATGGACGGACGGATGGACGGACGGACGGGCGGACGGACAGCGGGAGCTTAGTAATGGGGTCCCGTCGGCATTCGTTGGGTACGGAACCCTAAAAATGTCTAAATCAGAAGTTAAAAACTCAAGATTAGAGTTTTTTTCTTTTATAGAATTTGCACTCAACTTTTGATTAGAGAGCAAACGCAGCGTGTCGCACGCTCGTTTGTATCCAACAATCTGTAGCATTGATTTACGATTCTAAAACTATTAATATACACTATCAAATGTAACGAAATGCTAATTCGTTATTATTAAAGAAGACTTAATTAAGTCGTAAATTTTGTAAACATAAAACAAAGTAATAAGAAACCGAAAAGAGCAAGACTAGTGTCCCACTAAAATAATAAAAGCGGAAGTTGGATAAAGTTGAATGTTTGTCAATAAATCACGCCTTAGAGTCAAAATGCATTAGGAAAAAATACTAGAAAGACATAAAATTATTTACTAATTAAAATTAAAAAAATCAACATAAGTAGAAGAACAGTTTTTTGAGGATTGCTATGAAAAATTGCTTGTTAATTCAGTCGCTTAGCTGCAGTGCTTGTACTGTTGTGATTCGGAGAGCAAGACCGCTGGTGAAATTACTGGCACAAGAGGCATTCCGCCTTAGCCCTCTGGGTTAGCAAAGGATCCGCAGTTTCCTCTGTGCTGAGGTACCTATGGGCAGTGGTGATCACTTATGTACCAGTAGGTGACCCACTGATTCGTTTTCCTTTTTATGTTTACATAGTTTAAAACCGAGCTACTATCCACTTCTGTCCGTACTCCTTCTAAACCACGCAACGGATTTTAAAAAGATTGTTAAGTACTGCAATTTTGTAAGTAACTGTGACGACCGGTGATCCTTCGGTGAACCTTATTCCTTAGGAACACGGTCGAAAACTGGTAAAGCATTTTTTTGGTCGATAATACAAAACATTCTATGAAGTAAGTTTTCATCAGTAAATGACATCCATGCGAAGCCGAGCAGGTCGCTAGTTTCATGTAAAGAAAATAAAAAAAAGGTTAGTTAGTTACGTTTAAATTTTTTAAAGTACATACTCGTAGGTACGGTCAGCCTCATAATTCATTTATTTGCAAGAATGTAGTATTACAGTATATATGGTGGTAAGATTAGATATTAAATGTCCAATACATTCTGCTTAACTTAGCATGCAAACTTAAAATTTCATTCGATTTGATTGATTTACATGTTAATTGTCACATAAAAAAGAAACAACAAACAAAACTTAATGTCAAATCACTAGTTCAAAAGTAGCTGAACATGTTAATACATTTTCGCTGTTAGTAATGTGACATATTTGAGCAACTCTCATTTCATACGTTACTACGAGAAGGTTCTTAAGTGTTAAGCTGCTTCTGAGGGTAACTGTCCCAACTCCTAAAACTTAGAATATACTAGACGTCCAATGCGTCCACGTAAGAAAGTAATCCATTACGGCAGTGGTACTAGCGTTGTAACTGGTTTGGAATGCCAGGCCAGCCTATGGCTGCCTTTCCACCAGAGATTTGTTACGGCTCGTTGCTATGGATGCGTCTGATATCCACCAATCATGTTCATTGGTCCACATAGCATAGCACTGGTGGAAGCGGGTTCAACTAAGCTATGATTTTTATATGGAAATCTACATAGCGCCATTAGCGCATCTTTCTCGCACAGCTACATAGCTTGGTATTGGTGGATACGGTCACACAGTTTCGTAGCGTAGCTTTCTTCGCAGCATAGCTGCATAGCCCATCTCTGGTGGAAAGGCAGCCTATAGGTAAGCCCGCGCTAGTGTGAACTTATTCATTATTTTGAACCTATAGACAGATAAAAATTGGTTACACGATACCTAAGTTCTTTCTTCTTCTTCATATAAGATAGCATACTATTTACTGAGTTTATGTAACAAATATTTATTGTTAGTTTAACATATATGAGAGCTTTGAAAATGTTCTAAATTAAAAGCCCCTAATACCAAAAGGAAGTCTCAAAATATTTTTAAATCCAGTTACGCATGATGTTCCATAATCAAATAACATTACGAAACAGAATTTAATAAGATACAAACAGGGACCAACACATTCCTAGTTATAAACAATCGTAATCCAATTGCAAACTCATCACATCACAGACGTGACTACTAGTGATGTGACATAAGAGAGATATATACAGAAGATCCAGCTGACCCAGTTCTTAAACAGCTTAAAACTGCAAGTTTCATAGTAATCTAATTTGTGGCTTGTGTGTTTTTGTGTCACGTACAAAATAGCTGCGTTTGTGCGACAAATAATTTCATGTAAAAATCCTTCGTTTCCACATAAAATAGACTCAACTATACCAACACCACTAAAAACTTAAACTAAATCTACGCGAGTTTCGCCTCTATAAGGCATCATCGGTATCTTAGAGGGTACGACCGATCGCTACATAAAATAATAACATACTCATAGCTGTTTTGCACGTGTATACACGACACTAGTTTCGCAGAGCAGCTAGGTTTTGCTCTAATTTATTTGGTTTTTTTGTTTATTTCTATGGTGTGAATTATAAATTTGATTTCTAATGTAACTAAGCATACGCAGTGCCAGCGCTCTGTCTCGCTTGTTCGCGCTTGAATTTCAATGTACGGATTCAATATTCATGGCCGGTGTATCGTTGAACGTAACGATGTTACATTAGAGCATTACTCGTTACTACTGGTCGATTATTTTTCTTTGAATTTCGTTCACATAATAATTATATTTTATGTTTGTAGTTAAGGTCTTTATTATAACGAAAAGTCTTATAAAATTTATTAACCGGCTATTTGCTTTCAACACGAGTACGTTTGAGTGTCATTTTGTTTGCTTGGATATACGACATAGATGGTATAGTCGGTAGTGGTATGACGTATGCGAGAATTATGCCCGACTACATTTTTTTCTAAATATTCGTTAGAGATACTTATGGCCGTCTAACAATGATGAAAAAGAGAAATAAATGAATCCATACATTTGTTGCAAATCGGGTTTTTATCAGGCCTTCTGTTTTCATGTACTTTTTGTCAAAATCGTGTCGACTAGTGTCGCATGGATGTGCATCCTAAGTCGAGATAAAGGCGTTGACACACGTTGCACGTGGCGAACGCGTGTCCATTGCAATATGGTAGCGAAGGGGCGCAAAACATTTGGCCCCTAAGCGAGGCATGCTATCACACCGTTAGAAAAAAATGCAAAAAAAGATTTGCAAGAAAAAGTTTGCAATGCGAAAGGTTGTCTAATAAAAGAGTGACGTTAAATGTTTGTTTAAATTCAACTGGCTGATGACTCCAAATAAGTCTTTTTTTAATAGGGAGGCAAACGAACAAATGGGTCACGTGATGGTAAGTGACTACATCCGCCCACAGATAACCCCAATTAATAATAAACACAGTATTGTAGTACTTTATTGGTGAATTGTTGCATCGGATCTTCATAAACCTAAATACATGCTAAATTTAATTTTTAAGTCAATTCTACCTCCAAAACCGAAAAATCCCTTTCGAGAAGATTTCACCTTAACGTACAAATTGATATGTAAACACACAAGTAAAGTTATGAAAAGCATGTTATGAAATGAATTATTCTTTTTATTAAAATATATCATTGAATATAATGCTATTTCATTAAAACCGTAATCTTAATAGCAAATCATACCTACAGACACCATTGACATTAAAATACCTTACCCTTAAAAAGTAAAAAAAATTATACTTTTCTCTAAAGTATAATCTTACGACAAATAACATTTGCGAATACTTTCAATTTGCAATTATTAAAATACTTAAATGTCATCATAATTCTCTTCGACGTTACAATACGTTCTACAAGTCATCCTGACACCAAACACCCGCCCAAAAACAAAACTAAAAATACACCCTTCATAAGGGCTTAATGTGTTAACAATGCTCTTACTCCAAAACTGGGATTGCACATTTAACGGTCGGATAGGTATATCCAATCAGAGGCCTTCAATCTGTCCACGATATTCTTTATGCGTCCAAAATGAAATTTCCTTTTAAATACAGAAAAAATTGCAGCGCGAATGGATCCATTTTCCCTGTTGGATAATGGGTACGCTTTTGTTACTGTTAACAGTAAAAGCAATCAAATTCAACGATATTGGCTGTGTGTAAACGGTGGACCTTGTTTGTTTTTAAATTTTAAAAAATGTTGCACATCCCATACCGGTGTGTAGGAAGACACAAATATTATTATAAGCGGCATTTTTGAAACAAAAAATTTTGATTCTGAATGATTATAAAAATACTTAATCGTGATATTGAAATTAATAAAAAATTCTTAATTATTATGATATTTATCATGTACCTAGTTATACTTACCAAGGGTAACAAATTTCATGGATTTATTTATTTATGAAACAAACTTTGTCTAAAGACAGTTCATTTCACTTAAATATTTGTGTTGTGATTAACTGGTAGAGAATGTGAATTGGCACTAAATCCGACAAGTACATAATATGATTTGTGTAAATTGTGAAGTTTTAATGAATAAACAATACATCAAGCATAATAGAAGCGTCTTTAAATAGAATAGTGTAATTCGATCATTTTTGAATATAAGTAAGTAAACACTTTATTGTACAGTCAAGGAACTTAATTCCCTACCCATTTCGTTGAAATGTCGTCTGACATTCGCAATGCATTAAGGTCGATATGTCAAACTAACGTCTTGCTCTATCGCTCTTATGGTGACAGTTTGCTATATGCTATTGAACCTTAGGTGGGTTGGAAATTAAATTCCTTGACTGTACATAAAACACGGAAATAATGAACGGAATATATTGGTATTAATAGAAATCAAGAATTTACTTTTTGTTATTCCGATTTGTTTTCATGTGCTGACGCTTTGCATACGTTCCGTGTTCTTTACCTCCTTAATAAAAAAAACCACAGTTGGCTCAGTTTCACAGATAGTGACTCATTAAAGCGGGCTCGCTTCGCGGTTTCGTGTTTCAAAGCTCTACGCCTAATTTTCGAAATAAATACAAATTTATAAGTGCTGTCGCCTAAATATGGAACTAATATTCGAGACGAGCTGTTTAGCAGCATCACATAAGTTTGTATAGTTAAAAATTAGGAGCTCCTCGGATTCCTTGTCAGTGTCATATCGGCCGTTTGATCATTTGGGCCCAATTTCTTAAACGCGACAGGCAGCAGTGACAATTCGGAATACATTGATTGTCCAGCTATGATGTTAAGTGTGTAAGTCTGTAGCGTTACTTGTCGGCGCAGTAATGTACAGCGAATTATCACTGACACCTGTCGTCTGTTGCATTTATGGAATTGGGCCCTGAGCGTTTAAGCTGCGATATCAGATTTTGTAGAACCGATTTAAATAGGCGATAAAGAGATGCATTGCTGTTAAAAAAATTTAATAGGAGCTTGTTAATTTTAAACGTTACAACGCTATTTATACGAATCTCAATTAATTATTTTTATCTACGTATTATTTTTTTCTTAGTTCTCTTCCCCTCTTACTATTTTTTTATTATAGCGCTAGAAAAATAGTCGTCGTAACTCTTCAACATGATTGCGTTCTTAACAAAGTTTAATGTTATTAATTCTTAATTGTATTTTGGTTTTTTATTTAGTAGCAGTTTTGTTTATAAATAGTTTAGCTTTATCGTTTGATTAATTTCTATGTTCGTCTATTGGTAATAGATCAGTACCTTTATCCTTAATGAAAGTTATCCTATAAAAGTCATACTTTGCTTATATTTGTAGGCAAACAACTTGAGCATAAATAGAGTGGAGGGTGTAGGTTTGCGCATACACATTTTTACTAGAAACGGCTATTGCGCTCAAGGTCAATGCTCAAGAAGTTTGCCGGGAACTGTACTTATATCTTTCTACTCTACTCATTTGTAAGCAAAGCACGATGAAAACCGTACGATGAAATAATGGTGTTGGTAATGCATTTCACCCACGTCAGCTAATCGAGCGGAAAACAGTGCGTAATCGACTATCGTTGAAACAATTGTGATGTCAGTGGCTATAAACAAACCAATTTAGACTGGTTAGATTTATTCTGAAATAAAATGTAAATTAATTACTTGGCTAGCTCAGAGTTGTATACTTGTATACTTTAGCAGAAGAGAGGACTTTAACATAAATATATTTACCAACACTCATTTTTCTCGCCGACTTTGTTATTTTTCGAAAAATCTGTTAATGTAATTTTAGTGGTATAACATTTATAGTTGCAGATGGTCTCCTAGAATAGCAGCAAGGGTTGCATTAGCTGGCCTTGCTAACCCTTCTTAACATTCCATCCTGTATAGCAAATAGTGTAAAAGATTTTTACAACCTTGTGCAAGGTCCGTCCGGATCGCTACCACCATCTTGCTCACTAATCCCGCCGCTAAGCAGCAGTGCTTGTTCTGGCGTGGAGAGCAAGACAGCCGCTGTAATTACTGGCACAAGAGGTGTTCCATCTTAGCCCTCTGGGTTGACAACGCATCTGCAATCTCTTTGGTGTTGCGGGGCTCTATAGGCGTGGTGAACACTTGCCATCAGGTGACCCACTTGCTTGTTTGCCTTCCTATTTCATAAAAAAAACCCCGTCAACTTAAGACATCTCACGCGCATCGAAGACCATAAACCCGAGGCAGTTACATGTGTGTTAGGCCATTTCGGTCCCTTTTGAAAGCCGTTTCGCTGCATGAAATCAGTTTATACACAGTCATTATTGGAACCATGTGACATAAACCGACGCGAAACTTTACGCGAAACCCATATTAGATCAAGTATGAGTATGAGAAGGGTAACTGGTCTGATGATCAGAAATCATTAATGATTTAGGTGATACTTTGCCATTCCAATTTGTTAGTATGAATACTAACAAATTGGAACAATAAATTACCATGGTAATCCGCTAAACCAGTAGTGGTTTTGCGGAGTAGCAAGATAACGTGTTACATTTTGCTGATGATCACCTTGGTTACAATCGTGCGATTGGAAGAGGTCAGTTACGTTACATTGCGGGTTTACTGTGGTTTTCAAATTGACAACGATGGGTACAAAAGTCAATGTACTCGTATGGTTGCATTCACCCGTGAGACTATTGCATTATCCTACCTTAAAATTATACTTATATTTAATTATCCTGTATACAAAATACAAAGAATAAAGAAATGAGTTTTCGAAACTTTAAAAAGTTAATTCCATCTAATAGAATGACTGGTTTGAATGAGTGGTTTACGACTTGTATTAACTTTCTATTAGTAGAATGTTAAGCCATACTGTCCATAAACGTAAATAAGTATGTCCCGTATGGATTCTTGACTATGATCTTTCTTATATACAAGTACTACCAAAAAAGCATTTCTTGCGTTTTTTAAATAAAGCTCCGTTTTTACTACATTAGTATTGATTCTATTTCTGTAATTGGGGTACGATTTAACCATGATTCCAGAATTGCCAGGTCAGGTTATTATGTTAGTACTAAGTGAAAATTACAACGGTTAAGCATGTACAACTAAAGTGAAAGAAGTACTTTCTGCAAGCATTTTATTACATAACGTTCCCATTTGGCGGCAGTGGGATAAAAAAACTACACATAAACTAAATTATGAACATTAATTTTTGACGCTGTACATATTTTCGTTTAGGCTATTGATTAGCAAACGTTAAATAATACTCTATCACAATCAAAGACCTACAATAGTGTATATTTTTTTGGAAAAAGATTCATAATATTAAACGCTCGGTGAACCTCTATTTGTTAACACATGTTTTTTCCAATCTGTCATTGTGACGTTTTGCTTTCAATTGAAAGGAACAAAACATATTTCAGTTATAAGAGGTTAGTAAACTTTTTATAAATAGCGAGGGTTAGTCTCGTCTGCGTTTCCATAATCCCTCCTATTTTTAAAGATCCGTCTCACACCAAAATACTGTTTTATGGGTCGCTCATAATCACATCCTTTCGTGTTAAACGTCTCAATTAGGTACGGGAGGATGTGTGGACGTACGGTTAACGACTGCGATGTAAGAACGACTTCGTGATGACTGAATTACGGCCTTTGTTCGTGCTTTCTTCTCTGGGATTTTTGTTAGCAGCCTCAGAATAGCTAACGACAATGTTTAATGATGAAATTAAAAGTTAATTAAGTGTTTCCACGTGTACCGTAACGTGGCATAAATCTTTGGAAAGGTAAATTTTCACTGATGTATGCTAGAGAATGCAAAACCGGTTTTACTTTGTATGAAAAAACCGGCTATAACCGGTTATTTCTTAGAGAAAATAACCGGGTTTGGAGTGCAAACCCGGTTAATGTATGCAATAATTAGAATGACAAAACTCAGTCTTTGCATGTGCTGGTGAGTTTACACCTCATTTGTGAACGACACTCATCAAATCAAAGGAGTTCATAACCTAACTCAAAAATATGCAACTCAGTTTACTAAAATAAATGGTTTTCTTGAGGGAAATTATTCAAAAACACAATATTTATCAAAATCGGTCGAGAATACCAGAAACTTCGTTTTCGCTTCGAAACTTTAAATTTATCATTAATTCTTTGATTTTTCTGTTAGTTTATCTTCGCAATTTTATCATCCAATACCAATCTTATATTAATTACAACAATTACAAATGTAAAACCTATTTCCACTAAGCTCCATAAATATTTATGAATTGTGTTAAAGTAAGTAGAGTTTGAACTTCATGGTTTTCTTGTGAATTTTAATCTTGTATAGCAATAAACTAATTTTCTTTCCTCTCTTCAAATACACAAGGCGTACGTATATAATTAAATATAATATATAATTATATAATTATATATAATTATTATATTTAATGGCGTATATAATTTAAGAAATTAATTCAAATTCTTACATAATCAAATTGTGTTGATACCAGTATTGATATCCCGATTGCAAGTTCAATCACCTCGGGTCAGGATGGCACAACAATGACAATATAGTATCTCCCCCGCAACCATCTGTATCTAATATCTTTCAACGCCTACGTCTCTTTGTAACTTATAATAAGCAAGTAATAGTTTCGATGATAGCACCAAACGGAAATAATCAGAAACGAAAATGATAGATCAAAATGTCAATTACGTGTTACATCTTTCATCGTGTGAGATCTTTTATATCTTAACTTATGAGATCTTCAGCGAAAGCGTGACTTGATCAATGGATGTTTAAGATAGGTGGGTACTTTTTGAACAAAATCTATACTAATACTATAAAGAAAGATCTCCTGGTTGATATTTTTTTTAATTGACTCATCACTGTAGTTATAGTTCGGCTATAAACGTTCATCATCGTATCATTTATGAGCCTAGCTCTTGTCGGTGGAGTAACCGCCAATTCTCTCTCTCCCTTGCCAATGACCAGACTTCATGATACGACATGACATAACTTTCTTCTCTCTCTTCTCCTTTACTTGAGCAAAGTAGGTGCATCTAGGTCTTCCTCTTTTCCCTTCAACCTTACCTTTGATGACGTTATAAACGATAGGTTCGAATAATTTGGACAGTAAGTTTTTCATTACAATATACAAATGTTTGCTCATCATGGAAATTGAACCCGCAACCTGCAGCTTCACAGTCAGGGTCAATAACCATTAGTCAATCCGGTCCTCAAATTGTTGCAACTCTACAAGTATTACGTAAATCTTTCAAGTCCCATAATCAAAAGAAAGTACCTTATAATAGATAACAGTCTTTACAAATGAACAGTGTAGCTATCTTTGTGAACGGATCTGAATAAATTTGAGAATAAATAATACGGGGCCCTTTTGTCTTTGCCCTCCCACGTCGGCCTAAAATAAAGGACTTAATGAGGTCGCTCATAGCTTTAGTAAGTCATTCAGATTTGGTACTTGTTTTGTTAAGTTGTCGGAATTGGAGGGTAATGGGTACAATACACTTGATTACTTTATACAATGGCTAAGTACACGCTTTACTTGACAGGTGGAAGGATTCTTGCGTAACAACGGTTGGGACATTTATAGTCCTTAAGCCTTTCAATTGTTTAATTTGGAAGAAAAATATCGCACTCCTTAGGAATTAGGAGCTAAATGAATACATAAAACAATGTGATAGAGATTTAACACTGCTTTTATGTGTGTATTTGTAAGCCACTGATAGTATATTTAGCTCTATTATAAATAGCTGACTGATAGATACGAAATAGTGTTATAAGGGAGAAATGTGGTTTAAGAGAAGAGGTAGTGACTAAGATAGAGAAAGGAATGTTGCGTTGGTTTGGGCATGTTGAACGGATGGATGAAAAGCGATTATGTAAGCAAATTTATGAAGGTGATGTTACTGGGCGAGTTGGTAGAGGGCGGCCTCGGCGTACGTTCGTTGACCAAATTAGCGACGTCCTAAAGACAGGCAGAATTAGAAGTACCCGTAACCGCCGAGCATGTATGAAGAGAGGAATGTGTGTGGAGGAAGCGAAGGAAGTATGCCAGGACCGGAGCAAATGGCGTTCTGTGGTCTCTGTCTACCCCAAAGGGAAACAGGCGTTGGCTTATAATAATAATAATAATATTATAAATAGAGAGTATTCATTTAGTCTAACCAACCGTTGCAAATGAGAATACCTTGACGTTTTACTTACGCAATGCGTACCTAGCTAGGAGTGTGCTGTTCTCACGGCACAAAGAGTGTTGCCTAGTTTACCCTGCCCCATATGTGTGTCTTGTTTTAAGTCAACTACGCAGCTTCCGTTCTAGCAAATCGTCCTACTTTCTCTTTAATAATGCCTGCATTGGAGACAAAAGAAAATTCCCCGCGATGCTGCCTCCGCCCGAAGTAACCCTGTAGTGCCGGGGGACTGGCAAGTTTCATCGCGAGACGACCTACAACTCTAGTGCACCGGCGACTCATTAGGGACCCCGCTCCGCGAGGAAGGGGCCTAAGGGGCCTTAGCTACCGGCTAAAGGACCCCTTCAGGTCTCGAGAGTCATCCGTAACACCGCGCTCACATAACGACACTATTTAAATCGAAAAATAAACAAGCGTTGACCGGTATTTTGGTACTGCCATTTGCGAAATCCAATGATAGAGATCGTGTTAGTCTGTGGTTTGTTGAATAGAATTGTTGTTCAAATATGCAATTATAGTGCCTGTCCTCGTGGCAGTTAGGTCGTGAGTTCTTCGCTCTGCACCTACAAGTAATTCAAGAACGTTATATGGCTCGGATTCTCAACGCACATATTTCAGACTTTCCAGTCTACGTTAATTCGAAATTGTCTTAATTTGTTTTGTCGGCGAAGTACATTTATTCCGTTTGTCTCTGGGGCTCCTAATGTTTACTTCGCTCGAAATATAAACTTCTGTTGTCTCTCGTTTTGAGAATTGAGTACTTGTATGCCGTCACTTGTTTCAAGTGACGTTATTGTATTTGTTACGTTTGTTTCATTTTGTATTATCTTAGGAATGAATACTGGAGCGAATTTTATATTAATAAGAACATTTTTTTAAACTTGTCACTGTCCTCGTAAGAAATACAAAACGTAGGTTACACTTTTATTATGAGTGTGTTTCTTATATGTGTGAGTGTGAAACATTGCGAATTAACGTTGTAGTAGGTTCAAATTATTTTTCTAGTACAAATTTACTACTCTGTTTGATCGATTCACTTGATGCCAGATTTTAATTAAATAGACATTTCCAAATGAATATGACACAGTTTCAAACGTAACATGTACATATTTAAAAAAGTCATAATCTGTAAAATCTTATTTTTGTATATATAAAACGAACGATAGACAGACAGTGGGCCCACTTGATACAGCGTGCATATCGCTTGCGATATTTCCGGTATCGGTTACATGACAGCAAATGCTCTCTGCTGACCTTGCAAAGCTATTTTCACAATTTACTTCTTGAAAAAATCGGATCATTTATATATTTAAAGTCGAATTATCGCTCGACATGTTTCGGACCAGTCCGTGGTCCCCATTCATGTGCCCTCATGGCCGTGACTCGACGATGACTCCTATTTTCACACCTTAAAAACTTCCATGTTATAACGCAGTGGATATGCCGTGTAGGGGAGCCCATTACATAACCTCATAGTATTCAGCACGATGTTTTTGAACATTTTTACGTAGTCATTCAAGAGGGAACAAGGTCGTGAGGTTGACTTGCATACCCTGTTGGAAGCAGTAGGATGATAAAAGTGAGACACAGACACCGCGAACACTACCCGTTTCAGAAGAATTAATTAAAATTGTCATAATAATTCATTAGATGCTCTAATAACATTTAAATTAATAATTAATCATTAGATAATTTTAAAGAATAAAAACTAACCTGCTTTACTGTTGCGGGTGGTAGGACCTTGTGCAAGGTCCATCCGGATTGCTACCACCATCTTGCTCGCTAATTCAGCCGCTAAACAGCAGTGCTTGCACTGCTGTGTTCCGGCATGGAGAGTAAGACGGCCGTTGTAATTACTGGCACAAGAGGTATCCCATCTTAGCCCTCTGGGTTAGCCCTCTGCGGCATCAGCAATCTCTTTGGTGTTGCGGGTGTCTATAGGCGGTGGTGAACACTTACTATCAAGTGACCCACTTGCTTGCTTTCCTTCCAATTTCATAAAAAAACCTTAATAATTGGTCTAATAATTGAATTCTGAAAGCTTCAGTTTCATTAAATAGCTAATAGGTCCAATCGGTGTTGATTTAAAGCTTAATTTTCAGTACTGAAACATAAAAGGATCCCTAAAATAAACAGGATCTTGTGTTGACAGCTTTATCACGGATTATTAATTTGCACAATAATCCAGATTTCACTTTATGACCGACTTGCATTCAAAATATCTCGAAATGTTTACGCTTACACGTATCTTTATGGTCTATTAAATTAATAATGCCAAGTTTTACGAGTCATGTTAACACTTGTTTAATGCAAGATTAAGGATAACACTCGTAATCCATGGTTCAACTTCAAAACACCGACATTCTGCGCCGTGGTATCTAAGAAATCTTTACGATTAGTTAATGCCTTGGCGTTAGGTGGTAGAAGCTTGTAGTTTTTATGACTTTTAAGCTACTGAAGTGTGTAATCACCATTAAAAAGGCGGTAAATAGTCAACAGTAAACCTAATGATATAATTCAGGGCCTTTATACAACATCGCCCGAGTGATAGAGCCGTGGTACACAAGGGAGATTTTATATCTTACTCATAAGTAGGTAGGTATATGTATAAGGCTAGGTATATTTAACGACAGAAAATGTTTGCGGGATAGAATGGCGGAATCAAGTCGCGCCTAAGCGAACAGTGACGAGACAGTTGTCATCAAAATGAAAGTAAGTCAAGTAAATTAACACGTTCACGTGCGCTGCCGATTTTTTTGAATATCGTGGTTTCGCACAGTACTTCCCCGTATAAAATGCAACGACGTCTATAGACTTTGTGATACAACGTGAGTAAAAATAACGCGAAATCTGACACGAACGTTTCTAAACGTCTACTCGCGGAATAGCAGCGACGTCATAGGACGTTGTTAGTATTTGTACAGGTCCTTGCATGTGTGTGTACTCTAGTCATCTTTAGTAAGAGTAAAGTTGGATATAGCGTGGCACTAGCAGTTCCAATTTTTGACATAATGTAGCACGATGACGTAGCTGACAGAATTTAGTACGGACGCTCGGCGTTCAGTCACGTTGTATGAGATTATAATTTTTTTATTTTGACGGCTATTTACGTTCTGTTGCACCGTATATACCATTTTTTTACGTCTTACCACGTAGCGCACATGAACGTGTTAAAGTATACATTTACTAACCATAAGAAGTATAGTACATATTAAAGAAATACAGTGACTCCACACTAGGCTAAGCTAGTATGTTGATATATTAATTAGTAATTAAGTAATGGATAATCAAATCAGATTGTACTGTTTATGCCGCGTATATTACAATAAATATAATTCCTGATGTTTCAAGCCCTTTTTAGGGCTTATTTTCACGAACAGACAGCGATGATCATGATTTGATTATATAGACAGTTAAAATTGTTTTATTTCTATGTTTACAAGACGCGAAAACATGAAATTATTAAGTAGGTACAGTAGGGAAAATATATTCACGTACCACCTTAGAACCCTATCGTAATGACGCGACGCGTTAAACGCCAGGCTATGTCATACAAAAGTCATGTGTATGTCTGTTTGACTAAGTTCTACGGTGGTACGTGTTTCAATTTCCTTGACTGTACATAGACTTTAAGTTAAAAAAGAATGCATTAAAGCATTCAGATAGACATTACATTAATACTTACCTATAACTAACGAAATTAAAAACACTGCTTACGGCTTCAAACTTAAGGTAACTATTACAGTGCAACGGTTTCTGACCAGTAAGCACTATCTAAAGTAAACAAGTTCAGCGTACACTCAAGCCATTTGATTTGCAAGCCGTAGAACCGTTTCACAGTAAATGCTATATCGCCTTCTTAGGGAGATACATTGATGACTTATTGCGGCAAGGTTCCATAGTGGTTCGCGATTCAAATTGGCTGGCTGTACCTTCCCCCATGGGGTGCCCCCGGGGCTTGTATCGTTAGAGGTTGGGTCTGAGATAAATCTGCACTCACAGTCCGCACCTATCACTCTTCATAATGAAGGATCATAATGTAGATTGATAAGCTCACCCTTGGTTAGAAAGGACGAGTTACAACTATTTAGAAGGGACTTTATTCTTAACAAACTGGAACAAATTACCTCACTACTCCGCGAAACCGATGCCGTGCACGTGTAATATATTTATATATATTTCATGCCAAAATCTGACTTTCTCTGCTTCCACATGAAACACCATAAATCACACAGACACAACTCTAAATCACTATCACTATGTACTTAAACTACACGATCAACGCGCATTTTGCCTCTATACAAGGCATCAACGGGATCTTAAATAGTACGACCTTTCGCTTCTTGAACGAATGGCATAGTGACAAACTTAAAAATATTAAATACAAAAAAACTTCGAGTTGGCAATGTATGACGAATTGTCGTTGGCACATGTCAGCTTGGTGTAATAGGAGGCAGGCACCACTTTCATAAACGCGACACGTGACAGTGACAATTCGCCGTACCTTACTGCGTCGATAAGTTACGCTACAGACTTAACATCATAGTGGGCAGGTAATTTATACCGATTGTGACTGTCACCTGTCGCCTGTCGCGTTCAAGAATTGGGCTGGTCTTCCCCTTCCGAACTCTGCCTTGCACTTGCTCATTACTTAAAAGGATTACAGTTTTATCCCGCACGTCGGCTAGCGGACCGATTTTGTCTAATCTGCCCAACGCACGGGTTTACCTCATGATTGATGCCCGCATTAATGTAATCAGTGTTTCTGTTTGACACCTCGGGTGGCTGATTATCGGTGTGCAAAGCCCTTAGTTTAGTAGTAGTTTTATGTCAAAAGAAGCCCCGAACGAACTTCTAAATTGTACGAAAACATTTTGTAGCAAATACGTGCCGTAAGAGGCTGTCTTGGCATCCATAGTAGTTAAGAAGATAACTCTAACACGTCTCACACACAAAAATTTACACTAGACGCTGTTGTTTTTGGGGTTGCCCACCAAGCAACCTCTTGAGTTTGCTTCTTCGTGATGTTAAGAAACAGGGGTGACAAAATATACTGTTAGACGCAAGAGCTAGTGAGATGTACGAAGATTGCCGAAAATCTGGAAATAATGTAGGATTTTGCGCGTCGGTCAGGTAATTCATAGCACAGGTCATGATAGTAGCCCATTAGAGATTCATCGTTGAGCTTGGAGTAAAGAGTTTTGTCGTGGTTTCTAGTTCGTGAGTCGCGACAAGAATAATAATAACTAATATCATCATTATCATCATCAGCATCATTTTCCGCTCGCCACTAAAAAGGGATCTGGATCTTTTTGCGCATTTTTCCAATTAGGAGCGATTCTTTGCAGATTTCATATCGCTCCAGCTTATTCTAGTTGCTGCAGCTTCCATTTAGCAAAAGGATAAAAAAAAGGTATGTTTAAGTAATGCCAGATAATTATAGATTTCTGATTTAATCATTTATTCACTTCTGTGACCGTACTTATGTCATTTGTAAGTATTTTATTGCTGTTATTATAGTATAAAAATCTATCTATAACAGCATTTTTAAAAAACCCACTTGACAAATAAAAAATACTTTTGAACTTGTCAACCTCAACCTCATGTTCCATTCAAACAATTGTAACTGGACTACTGCTATTCAGTTAATAGTATTTTATGCAACTGCTATACATATAATGAGAGGCCTTAAAACACGAGGAGTTTCATAATAGGATCACACGAGTGTTTTAAGGCCTAAGTATATACAGTTGCATACATTACTTTATCTACACACATTTCATAACTGCAAAAAACCGTAACAGCAAAAAACCAACAAACGAGTGTCAACAAGTGTGGCGGCAATTTGATCTATCCGTCAAGACGAACGTTTTTTTAAATCATAGACAAACGAATGAAGTCCCTATTGTCATCTCACTCGAGATCAAATGTCGTGCGTTTAAATTAAAAAAAAACATACTTACTGAGTTGACTTTTCGTATCGATAACTGTTTTAATATCTGCGGATACTAGAATAGAGACCAACTTGAATTTTGACAGCTGTTCCAAATTTAAATTCATAACGTCAGAGATATCGGTAATGTGATCACCAATAAACACAGACTACTAAGGGATACTACCCAATAAAGAACAGATTTACCTACTGCCACAGACGAGAAAATTCTTATAACAACATTGGTTGTAATAATGCTGGTCGGTTTCTATGGTTTTTGAACGCGTTATTGACCATTTATGATATGTGTGTAGATAAAATAAATGAAAAACTTAAGGAGCTTACCAATACACAACCGTCGCTAACGATGTCTCTTTCGATCGCGAATCTATGGCACGTGTCTATACTTAGGCAGGCGCACATCTTGAAGGCAGTCGTTAAATTGCTTGGGTCGAAGGGACACGCGAGGGATGTTGGGGTTGTAAAACCATTAAAGATTTACAAGGAGATTTCACGTCCATATTTTTGGACTGAGTTGAGTTAAGACCGTGCTCTAGTGTCTAGGATGGACTTGGCGACTTGGATGTGCCGGCAGAAACATTTCGAAGTTGTGACATATTCAAAATTAAAATTTTCTGTAAATATTCCCACCTTTTGAGTACTCTCTACAACTTGACCATACTTATGATGCACTTGCGAAACATTTTCCGAAAATATTCGCACTTCAGTGTGAACATTTTCCGAAAACATTTGCGCCTTTTAGAGAACTGTCTGCGATTTGTTCATGCCTATTAAATACCTATTGATGGAAGTTATTTTGTCTTCAACATTATTATAAACAACCTTCGGCTACTAATAATTAAGCGTGCTAATAAAAAGTGTTTTCATATCAATTTCATGGAACTTTGCAGGTATTAATAATAATAAGGGCCGCCATTCACGGTGCGATTTAGTAAACGATCCTGCCTTATAATGTTGATCAAGTAAATGTTCCGAAATGCTCCATTGAACGGAGCCGGAAAGTGGTTATTTCGTTGCTCTGATGTATATCGGAAGAAAAAATAGTCGTTCAATAAATGGCCGTCATTAGTGGCCACGGCTTTTGTATAGCACGTTTCAAGGAAAATTAATTTTCTTTTAGGTAATTTTTATATTTTATTTCATCGTTTATTGATTACAGAACTTAAGTGAGGCGAGTTCACAATAAAAAAATACCAACTTGAACACTTGCACATACTTGAACACCAAGTTTATTTAACTCAAGCTCAACTTTAATTTAAACACCGACTGTTAGTTCAATCCAACAAAATCTGCTATCAAAAATTTCAAAAATCAATCTAAGAATGTGGTACGCAATTACTTTTTAAAGTTAACATAGTATCACGTTAACGTTAAACCTTGTTAAGTAAACAAAACATAAAATTATGCTAATAATACATTTTTAAAAACAAAATTAATCATCTATTGTTTTAAGGATTCTCACAATACAAAATTAACATTGTTGCATCTTGATTGATATTTAATCGCACCGTTTATATTGGCATCGTGGCTCGAACACCTTGGCCTCAACAATTTGATCTAATAAAAAATTAAAAGCATTTCGAAATTCGAAAACATCATAATGGTAACAACGGCATAATTGCTTAATGGCGGCCAAATTGTGATTCCATTATATATTATTTATTCATGAGTTGCCGATCTTCACATGCGATCGTTCGCATCCACCCGAAATTATCTATCTCATTATGTCATCAAGCGTTTTATGAATCTAAATTCTTTATTATATGCATTAAGTATCTTTTTATAATAAGCGTCATGGTCGCTTACCTTCTCTCGATTAGGTCTAATAAGCGTTTAACATTGAGAGTCCGTTTAATTTGGATCTGAACCACTTTCTAGGGTTCCGTACACGAAAGGTACCAATGGGACCCTACTAAGCCTACGCGCCCGTCCGTCCGTCTTTCCGAATTATCATCATCATCATCATCATATTAGTGGGTAGACGCCCACTGCTGGGCATAGGCCTTTCTCAAGGATCTCCACAACGCTCGGACTTGTAAAGACCGACTTATACTCGTAAAGGGCTCTATTTCTTAAACTGTAATAGATCACTGGTTAAAATGTTTACAGTACATTATGTTATTATGGCGAGTATAACAGGAAACGATGAAGTTGATAAAATGTAAAACAATAAGAATGTGGGTCCTTATATAATAGTTTTTAATATATTTTTTTGCTTGTTTTGGCTCTACAGTAGAACATTGAAGCATCATACTTGGTATGGCTATAATGCAAACTCTAAAATAAAATGAACAGTAAAAGCTGGTCAAGTGTGAGTCGGGCTTATGCTAAGGATCCCGGTACACTCAGTAATCTTACGCTTTTCAACACTTTTCATAGCAAATATCTGGCGCCAGGGAACCCTTGGTGTGTATGTCCGATTCGCGCTTGTCTGTTTTTAAATAATGTTCAGAGCGTGTCTTCCTACTTTGTTTTAATACATATTGGAAGTCCATTATCTTACTACAATGCTTTAAAAGTCTTTTACAATAGTTATCTATTATAGTATACGTACTTCATTTTTTACAAAATCTCCAGCAGCTAAAATACTGAAATTAATAATTATCGCTCTCAATCAATAAGACCGCCTTCGGGCTACCTATATATTGAAGATTTATCTGTAATTCTGTGAAATTATTAATGTAGTATTTAATTAAACATATTAAATTTTATTTGTATTGTATTGCATAGTCGACCAAGTAATTGCTTGACCACTTTTGAACCCTACCCCTTTGTAAGACGGTTGAAAAGTGGTCAAGGAATTTCTTGGTCGACTATACATTCAAAAATCTTGATCTATTACTGATTAGACGTTTCACATAGTATTTAATTACGCAAGTATTTCTTTGATATCAGATAGTACAACCATCTTTTGTTTCTTTTGCGTTTATAATAAAAATACCTTTCTTTCAATGTACATTATAGTTAAACAAAAAAGTTCTATTCCATCCTGACCCCCATTTATCTCAAAATTAGTCATCGCTACAAGCGTTCTCATTTCAGAGGTCCCTCATTATAATGTTGTTAAGAACATTCAACATAGAATATAATAATTTTGTATTAGCATTTAATTTTCCAGACCAACGATCGACGTCGATCTCGTTCCCACAAATTTTAAATTACTGTCTTTTGCCTTGAATAACGTTTTGAAACTATGACCGTGCGTTTAAAAGTATATATTTTGAGCTTAATTTAATAACACTCGTTTTATACAAAATTGTTAGTTTAAATTTTTCACACGGTTTTATGTCTATTGTCAAATTATTTTAAAAAACGCTAATTTTGTATTTAGAAATGGATCAAGATTTTTCGGATTGAAATCAACGAATAAAAATACATAGGCAATTTTTTACTGGGGATTTATTTTTTTATCACCTAAAGATCTTACTATACTGCAGTGGTCAGTTCATATTTGAACTTACGATAATGACATTAGATAAGGTGCTCAAACTATTGTTCACACAGGTGCTCAAATGGGTATAATGGGCGTTAGAAATAATTTTGACCATCCTGTCACCCTATATTCGAGTAAAGAACTAAAATGATGGTGACTAGATGGCAGAAACCAGGCGCTTTATATTTCTTTTAATCAACTTACAAGTAACATGGTGTACTTTGTTACAGTAAATTGAGCTATTTTTTGCCAAGCGTAAACTAACGTCTGCATATTATAGGTTACCGTACCATAAACTACTAATTACATTCGTGTTTGCACCCCAATTAAATAATGCTTAACTTTGCAAACGACACTATTCTAAGAATCACCCGAAGAATGTTTATTGCCCAGGTAATTTTGATTCTTCGTAAACTCCATGATTAATTTAATTATGTGAATCATTCTGACAAAACATGATGTTTACTGATACATGACTCTGTAGCCGTTTTTCCTCGTGATGACGAAAATGACAAAATTCAGGTAAAACTGTACAATAATGTTTACAAGTGATGATAAACGCTGTCAAAATGGACAGTTTTGAGTGTATACGCTTGACATGTATAGTCGACCAAGTAATTACTTGCCCACTTTTAAACCTTATCTCTTTGTAATAGGTACGGTCGAAAAGTGGTCAAGCAATTTCTTGTTCAATTATACTGAGGCCATATCCATGCTCTAATTCTTCATCCAAAGTTACTACTGTTCTCGCGAAGTAACAGGGCAGTGCCTTCCCATTTGTAAATATTTTAACATTGCCAGGCCAAATTACATATTATGGCCCATTTTCAAAGCGCTATTTTGCATAATTTGGACAATTACAGCCATGTCAGGTATTAGTTCCTTCAGACAAATTTAGATGAATTCAATAACATTGATTTTTCAGTTACAAACCATTTTGTATTTTGTGTTCTTAATATACGACACTTTATTCTTTGGCACAGTTCCTATGTTACTTATGTAATTCAGTGTGTTTACTAGTATAGTATTATATAATCTGTGGCATGTTGTATATAAACCTCTTCATTGCAGAAAGATATAACATCTACAAAAGAAAACTTGTCCTTTAAAAGAAATGTAATTAGAAATAGGACTGACATTTGTTTAAGCATAGGTTTTCTGACAATGTCTAATATAATTATGTGCTTAGGCGTCAAAATTGTATCGGAAGACAGGTCCATGCTTTATTTTTATATTTAGTGACTCATTATACCAATTATAACTTACTTGATATTATTTTCAAGTCAAAATTATGAAGAAAAGCGATAATTAAGAGCTCCACTGTAAAAGTACGGCCAAGTTTTAATGAAGCTCTTTAATGTTTACTGTTTGCTAAAACTTTAAGGATTTTAGATAAATCATAGACGTTTACTTAATTGAGAACAAATTTTATCGTTCAAAGTAAGTTTCAATTAAATTTGTTGGAGTATAACAAAATTGGTGTAGTTTCAATTCTCTTTGTATTGAAAATTTAAACTTGGCCCAGGAATAATTAGTCTACATATGGAGAAGAAAGATACACAAAACAATAAGAAAACAACTTCTTAATTAAGTTATGTAATTCAGCAGAACAATATGTGAAATCTTAATTATATACTTGTTTAAAAATAACTTTAATAAGACTAAGAATAAATAAATGTTTTTTGTAGACGGATTATTTTCAAAGCCATTTATAAAACAGAGCATGTATTTTATTTACACTGAGCTATTTTGAGCCATTCTTCTTATAAAAGATGAGTGTTTAAACGAAATTTTATTTGACAAATAAATTCAGTTTTTTGTTGTCATATCTTGAGACAATATCTCTTTCTCTACATGCTGAATATGGAAGTAGTTTAAGATAGTCAACTAGGTTTCGATTCGTTTAAGTTTTAAATATTATATGCAATGGATAAATAAGAACCTAAATAGTATAACTTCGAATAAGTTTCTCTTTGAAACAATTGTTTTGTTTAGAATACCTATTCCGTTATCACCTTTAAATAATATGATCAAGAATTATGCGTACAGCCACAGTGATACAAATGTAAAATAAAATTACAAACGTCATAAATATCAGAAAGAGGTCGCCTCGAGCTGGTTCTCCTGGACATAAATATTCTGTGACTTCAATGAAACCGAGGCAGCGCTGTGGTAGCTAGTGGTCTGTATTTAATTCGAATTTAAATATAAAATACAATTATTTTATGTGGTTATTGCAAGTTCTCATAATATAAAGTTACGCCAGTTATACATTTTATATTGTAGACAATTTGTATTAAAAGATACTTTGTATTATTATACGGACTTCAAGTTTATTATAGCAGTCGATAATTCATTGTAATGTATAAAAACCCCTCTAAAATGTCTGTTTGTATTTTTTTCTTTTTTTAAGTATGTAAAAATCATAAAAGAATAATTGTTGTGTTTATTGTGATATTTGCAGATAGTAAAGGACAAAATAAAGTGAGAAATGTTTATTAATGATAGATTTATTCATCTTTGTAATTGATAACTAAATAAAATGTTCTCACGGGGGCACCCCCGCAATATACCAATCATAATTGTCGGTGATCTATCGTGGGACAGAGGTGGTGTTCTCATCATGACATGTGTCAGCATAATATTTACAAACCCATCTGGATCATTTCAGCATGTTTTAACAAAGAAAACTGGTGTCAAATTATGGTACTATGTTCTGAGAGACAATAAGTGTAAGTTCAAATCATAGATTCCCATGGGCTGCGGGGATTACTTCCTATCACATACTTGTATGCCTCCCTTTTTATGAGAAATATATAGTGCCTTAAAACTATCGCTATGTAATTATATAGTAGTAGTTAGCAGTAGTCACTATGCGCGAAATAATGTATAAGTAAATGATTAGTCGTGCAAACCGTTATTGACAAAAAAATATTAAGAGCTTTAAAAAAGGAGCGGTACGAATTTGTATCGTAATCATCTAAGCTATATTGATAATATTAAAAAGAATCTACGCTATAAAAATAATAGTAAAAAGAATTATAAAACTGTTTATTTCGGGAGTATTGCAATAAATGTAATTCTTGATTTTTTGAGCCCCTTTCAGGTCTCACGTTCACGTGCAATCTGTGTGATATTGACATTTTAAATGATTTTATTTCAATATCTACGAGTACAAGTCTCGAAAATATAAAAACAAATTTAATGTTAAAATGTAAAACTCAATATTATCTCCAATGGGGATCGTCATAAAAGCAAAGGTACACAATATTTTTTTTAATATTTATCTCTAAAAAATAATTAAATTAAAAGATCTAAGGTAATTTATTTATTACAATAATAAATCTGGTAAATGGATCGTCAATTTTAATTAAAACCATTAATAAGAAAAACTACGACAAATCACCATTATTTCCATGGCACTGGTTTACTCCAATCCATTATCCAAATAAAACAACGAAAAATTGCCATAATTTAATAAACATACTTAATAAATACTTACCACATAGCATCGGCGACGCTTAAAGCGGAGCTTTAAGTGCTAACCACCGATTATCCAGATTATATGACTGCACTAAATCATCCAATACTTAGCCCCTTTCTTTGCACTGCGATCCCTGAACTATGAACTATAAAATTTAAGGATCGCCTTTTACAAAGGGCCTCGTGTCCCTTAGGTAAAATATCCTTTCAAAATACCTCGTAAAAATTGCAAATATAAGCCATGCTTTATACGGAGCGGCCGTAATGAGATGGATGGATTTAAGATTATGGTTAAAGCCATGATTTATAAACGTTTTTATGTAAACCTTATTCTGATTTTGTTAGCTTTATTGTTATTGATGGTCATATCTGAAAAAAATTGTTTACATATTTTCTGAGGTGTTCAGATGTTATTAGATGCCTTTGGGTATAAAAAATAGGGTATAATAGTAAACTAAATAAATACTACTAAAAATACTGTCTAATTCTATTTATAACCAAGTTGTAAATTTGAAAACATTCCATTTGCTCCGCTTTGTGAAAACAACGTAGCGGTTATTACCGACAATTTAACTAAAAGATCGTCGACTATTGTCGACGAATGTAAAAGAATTCTCCAATAGTCTCCCGAATTGCTTCTATCGACATTCGAAGGTCTTAGTGCAAATGACAATGCATTGATAAGTGAAACAGACTGAGTCTCCGACAGACAATTGCAAGACTAAAGCCTTTGAGTACACAAACTATTGCCTGAAGTCTAGACGGGACAATAGGACGTTGGGAGATAAACTAAGCTTCTTAAAGACAATTTAAACAACGATCACTGGACTGACTATACGTGAAATGAATCCTGATTCAACCCTTTGACAGCATTTTTCGCTATATGTAACACAAATAATGTAAAAAAATCCGCAGACATTCTGAAACGGGATCACATGATCTACAAGATAGATAAAGTGTAGGATCTATTGGTGCCTATTAAACCATTTTGAATTTCAGATAGATCAGCCAGCTTAGCCCAGTGTCAATAAAACATCACATCAGTCGGCTCAATCAAATTCACACAGTATTGTGCCACGATAGTGACATTTCCATACAGGATGTTTTTATTGATTTAAGGATAGTAATCATCTTGCATCGACTTTATAAGAGCATAACTAAAACTAAAACGTTGTTTCGGTACATGAAAACTAGTCCTCCATTCAGTTCGATTGTAGATCTGTCATTAGGGAGTCTGGTCTTCGTGGCAATCTTATTTAGAATGCTCTCCCTGAAACTCTTTGTCCTACATGCGCTACATAAAATCGTCAGTCATTACCGCTTGTGGTTTTGAGCGTCTTCACAATTCAAACGAGCCAGTATGGTAATAACTCGAGGTTTCCAATTACAAACCAATAAGCAGTCAATCACGCTTCTGGCCGACAGCTCATTTCTGCGTCATATTTTGCGGACTGCACTTTATGGTTCGCTGAGCGTTAGGCGTGCGGTTAGGGTAGGTGTTTGCTATATATTTAGCGCCAGACGTCCCATGAACTAATGGGCAATCCATCTTTACGTCAAAATAGAAGAGCCAGAAGGAAATACTTAAAATGAACTTACGTCACGACTTAATTCTAGAAGAAACGCTTAAAATTATAGTAGTTATAGTAAAGCCGTGAAACACTTTTCACTCAAACAGCGGCTTTGCAGCCGTAAGCTTTCTCTTAAACATAAACGGGCAAGTGCGTCAATCTGTCATAGTTGTCATCACTTTTCGTGTTAAAGTGAAATCTTATATCTTATTGAAATAAAACAATTTATACGGTTTATATCGCGTGTATTGTAACGAATCTAATTCCCGACGTTTCGAGCCCTTTACAGGTCCCATGTTCACGGGCAGACTGACAAAAAATTTTAGAATACAAACTACCCAATTTTGAAAAAAATATTGAAAAAATTAAAAAACTAAATATGAAATCGTTCCAATTAACGCAATAAGACTACAGACTCTACCAGCGCTTCGGAAGTGGCATCTGCTGAGAAGAATGCGCCGCAAGAAACTCAGCATTAAGCCTTTTTTCAACCAAATAATTTAAAAAAAAAATTACAAACAAGAAGTTACATAAAGATAGAGATAAAATTACAGAAATGGTAATTGAATGTTTAGAATACAAAAATAAAAATACCAACACTCATACAATCTAATGTCGAGCCTGAGATTTAACCAACTGTAGTACTGGGTCCCAGGCTGGTGGTACTGACAAGCCATCCTCTCTATTGAAATTTGGGTATTTCTTAATTTCAATTGCCTCACGTAGAATTCTTGGGAAATAACGGTTTTCCGTAGCGAGAACTTGAGGTTGATCGAACTTAATCGCGTGATTTGGCTTGTCCATGACATGCTCACAGACTGCAGACTTGTTGGCCCGACGATGCTTGACATCCGCCACATGCTCCTTTACCCGAGTAGAAATGCTTCTCCTTGTTTGACCAATGTAAGAGAGACCACACTCACAGTCTAGCTTACAAACACCCGCTTCCTGTAAGGGAATGTTGGACTTCAAAGGTCGCAGATACTGGGTCATCTTCTTCAGCGGCTTAAAGTAAGTTTTAATTGAAGCCCGCCTCAAAACGTTCCCTATTTTATCTGTGACCCCCTGTACATAGGGAAGGACCGCAGGTCTACGCTCGACTGTCGGTGGCTTCACACGGCGTCTGTGACTGAGGCGTGGGGTTTTTAGCTTGTTCGCCCGCAGAGCGCGCTTAACATGCTGCAGTTCGCCCGCTAGGTGTTGGACATCACAGACACCCCGTGCTCTCTGAAACAAAGATTTGCCTACGGCGGTCTTATGTCTTATTTACGCTACTGTCAGTTATTTCGAAAACCGCGCAAGAGCATGTCGCGTCATGTACGTCGTATAAGAACCGGTACCGGTCAATTTGATTTTCTCAAGCTTATTTATTATTTAGCTAAACATCGTGTTCGAAGTTGTTTTGTGCTACCTTTGATGATTTTCAGTAAATCTACACTAATATAATAAAGAGAAAAACTTTGTGTGTTTGTTAGTTTGTTTTTTGTTAGTTTGTTCGTATGTAGGGGGTAATCTCTGGAACTACTGAACCGATTTCAAAAATTCTTTCACAGATGGAAAGCTACACTATTCCTGACGGACATAGGCTACTAATTTTACGTGAACGAAGTCGCGCGCGTCAGCTAGTTTATGATATTTTGGGTATAAGGAACCGAAGGAAACGGAAAATTCCTTTTGGGGCTTAATAATTCCGATACGATAACGCAAACCCTAAAATTAATAGTAACTTATTGAAAAATAATGATTTTCAAAGAGTTGCTATCAAACAATATTTTAAATAATATTGAAAATTTCAAAAACCTCTTGCCTTACACGTGTAGGTGATTACGTACTTACATACTATAAATTACATGATAGTATTTTTTTAAAGTGATTTGTTGCGTTCTATAAAGATGAGGTACATAAAATTAACAAAGCGTGCAAATTACAGTCGTTCTGTGGAGGGGTAAAATAACATGAAATTTCGCATGCGTAATCAAAATATGACAGAATAAAGTGTACAGTTTGTCCCTCACTAGTCATGGCTAGTTTAACACACTGAGTGTCGTTAACTTTCGTAATAGGCATATTTCCAGCTACAGTAAATAATATACTGTTGCGTGTACTTCCGCGGAACTCAAATTTGCGAAGGAGTCTGTAATTAGGACACTTCCATTGTCGACATCCGTTGAATGATAAATAAGTTCAGTCTTATTTCAAGGCAATAGTGGTGACAATCCTGCATGGATAGCTAAAATTAATATATATAAAGTAGTATAATAATGTGTTGTACCACTATAGCTACTACTTCACGCCCATATCCGTCAGAGTGTGGTATTACCCCGGTCAGACCGTTTTTAAGACTGTTCAGGGTAACGTTACACCACATGGAAACCGCATGCAAAATTTTAAGTTCGTCGGTCTGCTAGAAGTACCTTAGATTATTGATGCTGGCTGAGTCGTCACCTACAGAATCAGGTAGGTAAGAACCTAAGATAATTCGTAAACTATATTAGGTACAGACTTCCACTTTGGGTATAAAAGTAGAGGTATCGTTGGTACTCTTGGCATTTGAAATTTCAGACTTCGAGTTTTGCCCAAAACAAAGATACGGGGGTTTAAAAGTACCGTGAACCGCTTCGAGAACAGTATGGTATGGCCTTGCTCGTTTCCTTTTGGTTTGTTTGACTTGGCCTCGGGGCACGACAGCACAAATCTAAATCTGTAACAAACACTAACGTATTAGTATGTGTAATCTATGTTAGCACGATAAACTTATTAAACAAACAGATCAGAAGCGTGTGTTCGCGAAAATCTGTGCAGAATTGCATCTTTTGGAAGGCGGCTGACACTGGCTGAGGTTGCTTTGTGAAGCACTAATTAGTACTTCGGCCGCTGCAGAACAACCGACAAAAGGGTGAAGTTGGCGATTGCCGTGCTACAATGTTGGAAAGTGTCTGGTCCCGTATTGTAGTACGCGATACGGAACTTTAACTGATTTTGTTTTAGAGTGGTAACCATGTGACTGGTTTTCTTTTTAAAGGAGGAGGTTCTCAATTAGTCTTTATCTTTACATAGTATAAAGTAAAGTCGCTATCCTTTCTTATCTGTTCTAAATGCCTATAGAGCATGTTCCGCCACCTTCTCCTTCTAAACCACGCAACGGATTTTGATGCAGTTTTCACTGTCATTTAGAGTTTTTTTTTATGGAAGGTATTTGTGTACTTACATTACATCCCGATTATACCTGTGCAAAGCCACGGCGGGACAATATAGTTTTAATATATTTAACTTTTTTCATGTAAATGTTACGTAATATCTCCTATTAACTATATATCTTAATTGGATGAGTTGACTTAAAAATAGGTGAGTGATCCGTTTTATTAATATGAATTAGTTATAGTCAGATTTGGTCTCATTTTAATTTAAAGAACATAATTCCACCCTGAAAGTGGAAAATTAAGGGATGAATCGCTGTCTGCATATGAACACGAGGCTCATCAGAAAGTATTCTGAAGGTGATTTTTAATTTGAAACTCTATTAATGCAATAGAAAATATTAATCGTATGGTTTTTGTATCTATTGGAGTGTTGTAGCCATGCCAGTTTAATGTTTTGACAGAGAGCCGTAGGTTCGATACCAGGCTTGTACAGGCAACCAATGTGAATTCTGAGCTACCGTAGAACCATCCCAAGTAAGCAATGTAACGAAACCTCAACGCAATCCCAATCCACGCCCATTGCCCTAACATGTTCGGCCAAGTTTAGACTATTTGAGTTTATCTTTATGTGCGTAGTGACGCACACCTACACGACCTGTATGGCACAGTGGCACATGTGTCTGCTTACTGTGCAAGAGGTCCCGGTTTCAAATCCTGATATGAGCAAATATTTGTGTGACGAATACGAATGTTTGTACCTGAGTCATGGATGTTATTTGAATTTAAGTATGTATTTATCTGTCAGTATGTTTATTCGTTGTCTAGTATCCATAATACAAGCTTTGCTTAGTTTGGGACTAGGTCAATTCGTGTAAATAGTCCCAAGATATTTATTTATTTATTAACACACCAGTGTCATAAGAAAGTGTTCTTATGACACTAGTTTGACAGAGACTCAAGGTGGAATAAGATAAACACGGATCTGTCTTGTTAGGGCCACTGAGAACTGACGCTTAGCAGTGAAATGTATAGGCTGGAGATGACGATTTGACTCGTATTGTTTTACTACTATTTATAACATACTGTTCCAATACAGTGCTGGTTGAACGTAGCACCTTCTTTTAATTAAAACAAGCACGAAAGCATCTCGTGACATAATTAAATAGTTAAACAAAAACCGCAATTTCACACCTGGTTTGTTCCGTCTGCGTCCAAGTTTCCTATGGGAGCCGGCGGCGTCGGGTGTCGACTAATTAGCGCATGCGTTGACGTGGAATGAAGGGACGAATGCTGTGGCGCCGAGTGAAACGTTACGGTGGTTAGTTGACAGATATTTCTATGGAAATTACTGTCTTAGTCATTTTATAATGATGAAACGAATATCTTCAGTCTTAACTTAAATCTACAGAAGTGCAAAGGTGTAAAGAGAGTTTGACAGTAAAAAATATGAGCATCGCATGCATAACACTTTTAGGTGTAAAGGATCTAATTAGTACAAGGGAATTAAAATCTCTTCTCTTGTCCAGGAAAATAACGATCCTGTTTAATTTACGTTTTCATGCAGGCCTATTTAATGGTTCTCGGAAATTACTCTATCTTCCAACCCTTTATTGACTGTAATGACAACACAAAGAAAACTTTTAGGTGTCTGGTAGGACTTGAACCTAGAGCCTCTGCATTCTATGCCGCGCGCTACTTCCTTGTCTCTGCTACTCGCTGTTTACTTACTCGTCAAATCTCAAACAAAAAAACACAAAAAATTGCATTCAGGCATTTTTCATCATGCATTTTAAATGCAAATAATAATAGGGATCATCCAGACACCGCAGACATGCATGCCTGTTGCACAACGTCATAATAATCCCGGTATTCGACATTCATTTGTTTGTCCAATGCCTATAGCATAAGCAAGACGCATGCGCTGGCTTTCTCATTACGATAGATTGATGACTACAGCAGTGCTAACAAAACGACATCTGTTCACATTATTAATGTGCATTCCTAGTGTTGCGTAGCCAGTAGGAAATGCATTCTTGTATGTTTTAATTACTAGATCGTTTTTTGTTTTTGAATGTTCAAGGTTTTTTTCGCGAGGTGGCGGTGGGGTGGTGTTTCTGTCGATCTGAGATCTGGTTCGTTCTTCGCTCAAAGGTTAAGACTGGGATCAATTACATAACCGCGACAGGTGAAAGTGACAATTCGCTGTACATTACTGTATCGACAAGTAACGCTACCGACTTAACATCATAGTGGGCAAGCAATGTATAATGAATTGTCACTGCCATTTGACGCCTGTTGTATTTATGAAATTGGGTCATGGCCGTGCAGCGAGGTAATGCTGCTAGCATTCAGTGCATCTATCACTAATTTTCTCGAGACGCGTTAACTCACTACGTAACTGACTGCGTCTCTCTCATTCAGGACTGGTTAGAATGCGACGCACTGAGTTACGCAGCGAGTTGCGAGTCGAGAAGTTTAGTGCTAGGTGCATTGGGCAATTTGCCCCCAGCGGACAAAATAGAGTAAGTATGATTTTTTTCTAAGTCAAAGTCAAAACCAAATATTTAAGTATTGTGTTATTGTGAGTGTTACAATGGTTCTTAAAACCTACAATTAGGATTTATAACAACCTGCCGATTTTGAAGTAGTAGTGACAATATTGTACACAATACGTAGATTACGACTATGGTCAGAAAATGTTTTACTGATTACTACAACAAGTATCTGTTTTCTTGCAATAAATTGAATGATTGATTGTTTGTGCGAAATAAAAAGTTTTGGATTTAGATAGTTGTTAATTTATACAAACCCGCAAAGCATTGTTATAACTTGTAAGTACATAAGTAACATCGTGTTAATATTGTAACCTGTAAACAATTTCAGTCAAAACACTGGATCTTCAAATGCATTTGCAAATTAAAGAACATAAAAAGCAATCTTAGAGCAAAATTAATTTTGGAACGAGAAAAGCATTTTTTTGACCTTAATTAAACGTGCACTGAGGAATCCAATGTTTTCTTTAAATTATTTTTTGGAGATTCAATTCAAAATCCAATTCAAATATAATTTATTTCAGACATGGTCAATTGTGTTAGTTACAAACCAAATACTTATAGGCTATGTTAGTATTAATAATAAATTATTTCAACCCGTTTGTAAAGTTCATATATCTTCCGATACCTCACGATCTCGAGTCCTCCCCCAGCCGCTACATAGGCCACCAACGCAATACTAAACTAACAGACTGTAAATAAGTAAATAATTAAAATATTACATTGTTAAAATATTCACCTGCGATACGACTAATAACCGTTAAGTACGTATCATTAACAATAATCAACGCTTCCCCTAAAATATATTACTATCCAATCATCAAGCCCAGATAAACCTATTCAAAGTACACGTGCACTTAAAAGTAATGATAGATATCATTAGCTACGCATCCCAAGGGTTCCGTATAGAATAAATATGTGAATCACTCTCAAAATGTCGCTAAAGCGTACATAATTCTCAAACTGAAACCACATGTTTTGTTCACATTGAATAATAATAGATTGCTACCCCTGCATAGATGTCACGCCACAGCTAAAAAAAATACTACAGATCGTAGTTGGAAAGATGCAGTATCGAAGTTTTTTTCTGGGAGTTTTGTTCAGGCCATGCGACGAAGTGTTGAGGGTTGGGTTGTTCAGTAAATTAGAATAAAGGGGTCAGTAGTGGGTCAGATAAAGACGGCTGCAACAAATTGTGTGCCCTCCCGCCTTTGTTATCGGCCCCTGCTGTACTTAATTGTGCTTTTGTCTGTCTTTGGACCACTCTGAGATTGGCTAGCTGCCATTGAATTTGACCCAAAGCCAAAATTATATCGCAATTAAAGCTCCTATGATGTACGATTTATATTTCGCGTTCTACTTACTATTTAGGCATATGTTTTTTTTAATTGTGGTAGAGCCATAGCCGTTGTAATAGGATTGGGTCAGCTTGAACGGGGTAGTTATACACTCTCCCATAATGTCTGCATTAAGTAGTAGCTTCCTACTGCGTTTCGTACGGTAAGTGACGAGATTTGGAGATAAACCATTAGTTACATAAAACGTCTTTTAATACAAAAATATAACCATTACAAATAAACACGTTGACCTCCCATTTTCTCTCATATTCGAACCCCTTCCTAGTTTAAAACATTCTAATTCTTGCATTCTCTTCTACTAACTCTTTCACACTTGTTAAGAATAAGATTAAAAAAAGATTTATTGACATAACATAACATACTATATACTATGCCTTGGCAACAGGTACCAGTCTCAGCATATGCTAGGCACAGCACCTGGCGCTGGTTTTCAGACTGGCCCCTTGTGAGAGGCAGTTTAAGTTAAGTAACAATTGTGAGAAATGCATTCATGACAATCTTAAAATAGGTACAATATTTTCAACATTGCAGTTGTTCATACAAACCGCCCTTTTAAACTTTACGTCATTAATTTATTTATAAAAAAAACATCTCACGCTTCTCAGTCAGTCCTATATTTATTTCGTCAACTACAAAACCGTGTTAACTAGATAATGTTATGTAATTGTTTTATTAATATCGGATTCCTACATACTTAAATTGCTTTTATGTCCAGTAATTGTTTCATTAATTGTTTCTTACACGTGTAACAAAATGCTTCAACCATGATTGAAAAAACCTACGCGGTGCCAGCTACGCCTACTGCAACACCTACAAAAGGTCAAAAATTTTAAACCGTGGATCCAAGATCCACTTTGGGTCATCGTACTAGATGACTAAGTAAATTTCAGTCCCTAATGTCATACGAGAACTTTAAATATTTTTAGGAGCCAACATTATAATACAAGACAATATGCTTTATGTAATACCACATACATTAAGAATTGCATAGAATTACAGATAAATCTTAAATGGATACCTAATCCAAAAGGCAGTCTTATCGCTTGAGACCAGAGTCTCTCAGACAACCTTTCTATAGAACTCAAACATAATTATAATATTATCGGGACTTTAGCGACCTATACTCGTGACCACGGCCATTGAAACATAGCCGAAACGTCGATTAACAATATATTTTTATCGCTGTAAAGTCCCGATAATGTTATAAATATGTGCGAAAGTCGCGAAAGTTTAAAACAATTTATACATACATAATTTGACAAACTGAAATAATAACATTGCAAACCTAATTATTCAGTCTTAACCTAATGGAGAAAAGTTTAAGTAATCCCTCAGTGTATCTCTTTCTTATGGCACGAGTTAGGCAGAGTCGGACATAGGGATAAGCTATCCTTGTATCAGTCATGCAAGGGTCACTACCTGACTGATACTTAAATTGTTCAAAGCGAATTGAGTGAAGAGATCGCTCTGAAGCCCTACCCTACCCTACCCTTTCGGTGTTCTAGTTCTAAGTTCATCCTGCTTAGTATATCTTAGCACCGAATAAACTGTTTTCTTTCTTTCTTTCATTTGAAGCGATAAAACCGCAATTTTTTTACTTTGTATTTAGACTTTTTTTTACTGTATTCTTGTGAATAGTTTTCTGTCTGGTCCTTATTAGTTATTGTATTTTTTTTACGAACCTTCTAACTTTTCGTCGTAACTTTGCCAGTAAAATATTTAGACTTATTACAGTACAATTATTTCAAGCAATGACTTCGGCTGTCATCAAAATTGCCATAGTAAACAATATAAAAAAGCTTTAGCTTTAGTGTCTGTTCAGTGTATCTGTGCTGGGTACTTTTAATTTTGTATATATGTATTGTATAATACCAAGTATGTGTGTAAGTTTATCGATATGTATTGTATGTATATTCCGGCTGATTTGTGTTATTCTTGTTTTTATTTATTCACGATCCTGCACCGTTATACTTTCTGTTTAGCCTGATGGTTGACTGGTTGAGAATGCCTCATGGCATTAAGTCCGCCATTTGTACATTATTGTTTTTATTGTGCAATAAAGTTTAAATAAATAAATAAATATAAAGCGAAGTACACTGCTGCGTTTAGCTACGATGTAAGGTATCATGTAATGGTCTTAAGAAGCAATGTAAATCAAAAACGTTATTCCATCCACCATCCACCATCTTGCTCGTTAATCCGGCCGCTAAGCAGCAGTGCTTGCACTGTTGTGTTCCGACGTGGAGAGCAAGACAGCCGGTGCAATTACTGGCACGAGAGGTATTCCATCTTAGCCCTCTAGGTTGGCAACGCATCCGCAAACTCCTTGGTGCTGCGGGTGTCTATAGGCGGTGGTGATCACTTACCATCAGGTGACCCACTTGTTTGTTTGCCTTCCTAATTCAAATAAAAAACCACACATCCTTTGCAATAAAGCTGTCCATACACTCAAGTCATCAAGTACACATCGCGATAGCACTTCGCGGGCGTACAATCGCATTAGCACACGCCTCAAAAACCAGTTTCCACCGCGAATAGCCATCCTAAATAAACAATAACAAGGAGGGGACAGCTTTTAAACGATCTCCAACGGCTCAGCTGAGAGATTAGCCCACCCTAATAACCAATTTACATTTTCATCTGGCACAAATCACTACGCATTCAACTGTTATAGGTACACGGTTGAATTTGGATTGGTTTGGGTAGAATTGATGGCAAAGGCATTATTAACGCAGATGGGTTTGCCTGATAGGTGCTCAGAGTTTTTGACGAGAGAAAGGGTAGAGGACGTGATTGAGCTACATGGTAATGCTGTGCGCTGTGTTCTGATTTTTAAATAAAGTCTCTTAGTTCAACTACCTTATCCAACTAAATCGCACCACCGGTGCACAAAAGCAGACACGGTTATGGACGTTGAAAAAATTTACAAGTTGCTATTTTTTATTCCATCGGGATGTGCCATTACGATAATGCCAATGAAGCCCTAGTGTTTGTGTAAACAATCACCATCATACCACACCATACTTCAGACCATACTTCAGCCTCTCGTTGGCTATAGGAATGGCCCGCCGGTTCGACCAGGGTAGTCCGGTCGACGTCAAAGAGACGTTTAACAGTTTTTCACCTTATTGCAATGGAATAAAGTGAAAAAGTGTGAATATCGCTTTGATGTGGACTACAGCCGGGTATGTAACATACTCTCGCAAATACTAGCGCGTAGTAGTAGTAATAGCTTGCTACTGCGTTTCCTACGGTGATAAAGAGATCCGGAAGCCCACTTTCTTAAAGTTCGGCAATGTAACAGCGATTATTTTGGGGTCCCTGGTTTCTATGACTGGCGGTGATTACTTTCCATCGGGCGACCCGTATGCTCCTTTTCCTCTTTTTCTCATTAAAAAAAATTACTACGGTAATGTTTCCTATAGACTTCTTCTACGATAGTTCGCTAATAATTCCAAATATTCGTTTACACTATCAGTTTATACCTCTACATCGCAATAAAATAAAAAAAAACTGTGATTCTAGTGTACTGAACTGATTTTAATACAAGGACACAACTGTATGGAACAAAATCTGATGAAATAATTTTCTCTATAATTTTTATTAAATTATTACTATTATTAAAACCGTTCGTAAAAATCTTAGAAAAAATTACATCAATAAACTAGGAATCTTAAAAGTAAAATGTAACTTTAATAATTCCGCTTTAATGAATTTCACGCTCATTGATCTCTTTCGATCTTCAGCGAACTTTGGCAATTAAGAACTCTTTGTCTGGAGTCTTTTCATTTTAGTTCATTTTTCTGGAACGTAAATGATATTTTCTTGTATCATTATTTTAACGTGCATTTTCATTAGACTTAAATCTAGCCAGTGTCAGCATAACACAATAATCTGTATTTTACTTAATTTCGTAAAGTGTTGAATTTAATGTGTTTTTGTGCACTGTAATTTGGTCAATTTTAGTCACAAAAATACCTTCGTCCTTTTAAAAGATGACATAAAACATGGTTTATGCTCTCTTCGCTTAAGACTAACTTATTTACCAAGAGGGATTCAGTCTGTCTTCATTGCCTCATTCTCAACCACGGAAAGGATTTTGATAGGATTTTCACTGATTTAGAGATTTTTGTCAGAAGGTTTTTAGGTAAGTATTTAATTACATCCTAAATGTAACCATGCGTAGCCGGGCGGGTCGCCAGTGTTAGTATATTGCAATCTTATACTTAATAAATATAGGAGTGTGATAAGATCAAATTATATCACTTTGACTGTAACTATATGGAAAATGAGTCACAAGATGGAGTATTTGCAGAAAACTTTTACAACGGTGGGAAAGTTTTTTAAAATTCACAATGAAAGTTCGACAATTTTGGTAGGTTCCCGCCGACACCTCAATGCGTTCAACCCATTCCATTTGTCAATATTTTGCGGCCAATAAACAAGGCGGCCGTAATGCCAGAATAATCCAAAAAGTTTACGACAACTGAAACAAAACACAATCCCGTGCAAAAACAAATGAAATTACCTATTCCGAATTCAAACCCGGCGTCACATACAAATGCGTTACTCGTTAAGTTGGCAAGATCCTCGTGGGATGGAAAGCATATGCGCCCGTTATAATTAGCGAACAATGTTTAGCTTTAGCAAATCCCTTTGGGGCGTAAATTAAGAGATTTTGCTCTCGGACGGCTTACGGAGACATTTGCGTTTAAGCCCGCACAAGGACCGATGTTTGTTTGTATATAGATATTTACCCAACCTTGTTAGGATGTTAGGTTGGCCAATTATCAAAATAAAAAAATTGTATGGGAACTTTAGCTTTTAAGTTTTCTTGCATTCCCGGCTCTATTCAATATCGTACCCCAAGGCACATTCATTGACAACTTATTATTTATTAAAGTATTTCCATAAAAAAACGGTTGTATTTGTGTTTAGGACCAGCTAGTTTCAAGAAATAATTTGAAAAACACGGTTAAAGTTGGCCCAAATCTCGGGACGTTAAAAAATTACAAACCATTCCACCTGATAAATTTTGTTAAAATATTTTTAGTTAAAACAAAATATGAATTAAAAGTACCACGATTATAATTATAATTAATCGTAAATGTTAAACAATGCGACATTCATAAATGTAGGTTAAAACAGTTTACGCCTATAACAATAAATTTCTCACTGTTTGTTAACTTCGCATGTTATGAACACATTCAGGCTTGATTTTTAATTAACTAGCTCTTTTAAACTGTAGCGTTAAAATATTTATAATAAAAGTAAAAAATTGCAGAACAAAATCCCATTGTTGTATTTTCATGTGTCAAATGTAGCTTTTCCATTATTTTGGTCTAAAGCTAATCCATGAGATTCCAAGGTGATAGTGTTTTTTCTAGTATTAATTTGTCTACTAAACGTATATTTTTTCAGTATTTATTTATAGCTGTGAATTGTTAACAAGCCCACAATACATGACTATCATTAAGAGAGAGATTAATTGGTATATTTTTAAATCTTTGCCATTATTATTCAGAATCAAAACGTCTTTTATATAGGCTACTAGTTATTAACTTAAAACCTTTTTCAAAATCAAAGCATTATGACGTTTCTTATACACTATAAAACTTTTTTTATTATGGCTTTCCCATCTCAAGATTGAAATGGATTTTCCCAAAGATTTTGGACCAAGACTGCAAAATATTTTTAATGAACTGCGACTCCATGGATTCTAGCACCACAGTATGCTACCAAGAGCCCTAACCTTAGTTATTAACTATAACCTTTACACCCTGTCCCTCATCGGAAGCTATAGATCACTCGTTAAACAAACACAGAAGCATGAAATTAAAAATGCCAAAAGAAATATGAACCCTTTCAGTTAACATACAAAATACACGATTAAAACCCAAATTAATTTATGACCGTTCATTTGGTCTGTCAATGTTTGCACATACAATCCTGTTTCGGAGTTATCTGCGTATTTGCATATTTCTATTAATGTGGAGATGTCCGCTCTCCCTCGCTTGTCCTAAAATCAACATGCTGTATGCTGAATATGTTATTTTACGTGACGTATATGGACCGTGAGTTTGCTACAGATAGTCTGTATAATTTGTTGGATCTGCATATTAGTACCTATGTACTATACGAGGTGTCATCGGTGATACTGCTAAAACTATGTAACCAACAGAATTGATTATAGTAAATTAGTATGGATTATTTATTTGATGTATAAACCTGTATAACGATGTCGTTGTTTTGTAAAGTCGCCAACAAACTGTCTGCAGTTTGGCGAAACTTTTAAAATAAAATGTATGGTTTCTGTTTAAGTCAACAAAAAAAACTATTCTATTCCAAATGGTGAAATTATTTCATGGATTAACACTTTTCTTTTGATTGTTGATATGAATTACGTTGTATTTCAAATGGTTGTGTTACAGGTTTGCACGACGAACAATAAAATTATATACGACGATGAATTTTTTTGCCAAACAATGTACAGCTCGTACCACAAAACTTACAAGTGTCACAATCCAACATGTTTGTCACATTTTTGTATGAAAAACTTTACAATTATGTGAAATTGTAGGACTAGTAATTTTTGTAGTACAGGGAGCAGGTGAGAATTAGCTGAAAGTGTAAAAGCTAAAACTCAAAAATAACGAGCATGCTAGTCCCGTGATTGGAAGTGCTCACCGCATCCCATCGGAACCAGCGTTTCTACGAGAAGCGCTGATAGGTTACCGGCCTTAGGTCCTACGTGGACCTTCAAATCTTTGGCTTATAGCTAAAAGTCCTATATAAAACCCTTTTCAGAGTAAACAGCTATCCGCATAGAAATAATTTTTCAAATCCGTTTAGAGGTTGAAGGCTTACTAAACTAAACAGTCATACTAACTATCGCAATTAAATGAATTTTATAATAGGTATTCGCCTTATTACGCTGTCAGCAAATTAGCTATTACGTACATTGAATTCATTATTCCATAGCTTCCGATCCTCCGGAAATCACTTTATAGTTTGGGCAAAATAACGGCACAGAGCAAAATTTACGTAAAATAAATTGCTTCTTAATTAGCTTTTGAAACATTTCCCGTCGAATACGTGTTCGGAGCAAAAACTTAATTTCCGAATAAACGGGATCCATATTTTGGGTACTAGTTAATTTTTACTCATTTCGGAAATTTTGTCACAAAAACAATGGGTGTACTTTGAACTCGTTTCGGCTCAGACTTTATTTTGTACACTCAAATGTTAACTCTACGATCAATACTCAAATCTGAAATACTATAATTAAGGTTACTATTATTAAACTACGTAAATCCCCTTTTTATAATACGACAATATTCAAATGCTATGCAATGACAACTCTAGAAAAAATAAGGTAATGGCAAGACTCGAACCTGTAACAGCATTGAAAAATTCGCAGGGTATGGTTGTGGTAATGTGGCGAAACTAGTAAACGCAGGGCACGGAATGCTGATTTTGCAAAGTTTTTACTACCATCTTCATAAAATCACTATTTGCTAATCGATCTGGGGTATTCTCCGTCCACTAAAGTAAGCTTGAAGTAAAATTCATCGTGAGCGGTAATTTTAAATCTTGTAAAGTTTTTATGAGACCTTTGAACACGGAAATTGCTAACGAGTAACGACAGATGCCTGCCGAAATTTTAATTAATGGGACATTTTTTTATTCCGCTGAGGTTTTTTTATAATGAAATTTTGAAATGGTAGTAGAAAAAGTTAGAAGATTTTTTACGTAAACTTATTAAAATGATAATAGCTTGTCTTTAAATGGACGCAAGACGACACTAGAATATCTGATAATAAGCGCCTTTTTGGCGCCAACGTTATTAAAAGTATTAGTTCAGACGTCTCTCTTCGTAAAAGAACGACGTCTCTGTTTGAGTACTTCTACTCATTCGCACGCGCGGTAACCCAACGGCGGCCCCAGAGCAGAGGTGCGCTGAATGACTTCTTGTTTCGCGAAGTGACGACCATGGTCTATCTTGTAGCAGGAGTGTCGGCCTTATTGCGAGTATTCTACTGTTAACGATATTTATGTTATGAATAAGAAAGGTAGACGAACCTGCTGGTCACCTGATGGAAAGTGATCACAGCAACGCATTGGAGCCAGCAACTCCAAGAATCTTACACCAAACCAATGTTTATGTGTTTTGGAGCTAACGGAATGGGCTCACGACGGCGGCAAGAAGCCTGAGGACATGCCTTTTGTTACGTGCAAGTCGGGATGGCTTTTGGTGTGGGAGACTACATGACTGTGTTGACACTTTTGTGGCGTCTCATGTTCCTGTTACTTCAACTAGGATTGGGTGTGCTGCCGATGCTACTGAAGACTTCGAGCAGCGCAAATGTGCATTCATTGACAGTGCTGCAGTCGCTACGTTTGTGCTGTTTGAGGTAATATGGTTGGATCACAGGGGCAAGGCGGTAAGGCACTTAATGAAATTATCAAAGCGCCTTTTTGATGCAACAGGTAATTTGAGTGCTGGGTACCTAGATATCTATTAGAAGCAACTCCTTTAAAAAAAGGTGAGGACGTTTCATAGTCTTAATACTTATCTAGTTGACAGCAAGACAGCAGTTTAAACAACTCTACAATGGAACTCAGTTTATGTACGTCAACTGTGGTACCTCAGGACCTTTTAAGATTCAACACAGTATGTTAAACATATTTTCGAAAATTTTGAAATTCCGCTCGAAGGGTCGGCGAGAACAAATAAAGAACACGACGGTGATATGTTCATTAAAGTGGTTCGAATTCCGTTTACTCCATTAGCCAGATATTTTAATTGTGTGTTGTCCCTTCTGAAACTTCGCAGCTGGGCCCACCGCGACGCTATTTCAAGACAAATTGCTTTCAAACTGATGTTTCCGAAATTCTATATTTAAAGTTACGATGTATTTATTGTGGGTTCGAGTCGAGAGTGGAAAACTTTATTTACAGTTCCATTAAGAAATACTACATAAAGTTACGTAATGGGTTTGCAAATTTTCAAAACTATTTATTGGCGCTGATGTAGGTCAATTAGGACATCAAGATTATGATACTGGAATACCAATTTAAATAAGAATAAAGCAGTGACAGCTAATTTACACTAGCCATCAAGTGTAAATAAGCTGTTACTGCCCAAGTCTAACCTAACCTTAGGAAATTCAAAATTTCAAATTAAAAGAATATTTATTTGCGTGAAATATATGCGTGCAAATACACTTTTAACTAAAAACAACATTTAATTTCTTGTAAAAAAAAAAAACAGGAAAGTAAACTATCAATTACCTACTACAATTAAAAAAAAAATAGAATAACACAATTCAAATTACAATGGCATTAAACAATTTAAATACAATACAATAACTCTTTATTTAAAAGGTACCATAATTTAGAGAGAAAACATAAGGCACACAATAGGCCGTCTTATTGCTATAAGCGATCTCTTCCAGACAACCGTTAGAAAGAAGAGATTAAATTTGCATTAAGCTACACTTTTAGGAACAGATTCGATTAGTAGCGATCGATAGTGATATAAATAGCATTATGTTCGTGAAAATTATGATATCACATGGTCGTTATGCTTACTTACATACTTTGGCCGATAAAATCATACACTGCAAAATCCCATAAAAATCTCATTTTATCACACATTGTCGCCATATTTCACACGTATTTAACGTACCCTCAGACCTACCTACCCTAAATTTTGTTATCGCGCGATAAATCATATTCAAATGATAATTCAATAACGAAGTGATTTCTGACCCGTGCTATGTGGGGTCGAGATAAAAGAGAGCATAATCCGAATAGGCATAAAATTACGCCGCCGCAGCCCGCTCGGGACAGCTTATTTGAGACTAAATTTATGCTTAAATAGATAAAGTCTATGCGTTAAAGATTAGCGTTATTGAGAAAAATACCAGTAGACTCAATGATACTAGGACCGTTAAGGGCCATTTACACGGTACGAGCTCTCGCATACGAGTCGCATTACACTGCGGGGCTCGATGTGATACAACTCGCACCATATAAATAGCCCTTTATTATATGGCGGATTTACACAATCGCGTATTCGTGGAAATATTCGCGTAAGTGAAAAGGATGCACTAAATAAAATAAATATTTTGGGACAATCAACACCACTTTTTTTTAGTAAGCATACAATATAGTAAGGAAAACGAGCAAGTGGGTCAACTGATGGTAAGTGATCACCACCGCCCATAGACACCCGCAACACCAAGGAGATTGCAGACGCGTTGCCAACCCAGAGGGCTAAGATGGAACGCCTCTTGTGCCAGTAATTGCACCGGCTGTCTTGCTTTCCACGCCGGAACACCACAACAGTGCAAGCACTGCTGCTAACCAATCTAATACCAAATTAATCTCAACTTCCAAGGGGTGCGAGTAAGCGAAAACAAAATTTGGGGGTCCATGAAATGGTAGGGTTATTTTGTAGTCTTTAATGCTTAATATTTTACAATAACAAAACACATCCATTTCATGCCATACTTTATGAAGCTATCTTGCAGCTCTGGCCTACTGTGACTTTATCTATTATAAAAGATTAGTGACTAGAAATCCTAATAGAAGTTATTTATGTTAGCTTACTGCTTATCACTAAAGTGCGCAGACGCGTGGCCGGTTATTCAATAAAAACAATTTAAATCCAAATCTTAGAATAATAAATTATATTATAATCAATTTAAAACCACAACCCCATTATGCCTGGTTATTACGAGCGTCGAGATAAAAATATCGTAATTTAATTTCACGCTGACCGTTTTATTCAATTTTGCGTAGAAATAAATATTTGAGTGTATTATTGAATTTTGAGGTTATTTATTGTTTGTGGCGCCGTCTTTGGTGTCACGCTGTGTCTAAATAGACAATCAATATGTATGAATGTGCTAAAAATCCATGATAGCTAAACAAATTTATTACCTCTCAAGATAGGGCTGGAACTGGATGGCTTGCGGGCTCGTTTTGTCACTGACCTCCGAATTTTGTCAACTCAAAATTTATAGATTGATATTCTGCGTGATTACCTAAATAAACAGCAAAAATCTTATTAATACAAACGAATCACTCACGTATTTTAAAGTCGAGAGTTGCCCGACATGTTTCGGACCAATCTGTGGTCTTTGATCATGAGCCCCCGCGAATACGTAAGTGATCCGTTTGTATTAATATTTCCGTGTCTCGCGGTAGATTTACGTTAAAATAGCAAAAAACTTAACCGACCATTAAAGAGCGAAATGAGTGAAATTGTCTATGCTCGAAAGTGATAAAAAATCAACTGCAAAGTGCTATATGCCTCCATTTCGAAAAATGATACTTTCTCGCAGTTCCGTCTTTAATGGTGGCTTATACGAGTCTTCGATTGTATCTCTTTAAAATGACATGGAATTACTAAGTACTTAAGTAAAACTGGAAGATTCAACAAACCAAATAATATAAGCCAAAAGAGATAGCACTTTCCCACAAGTTGTCTCTTCCTAATACAAGTATGGCAACCGCAGGGGAATCGTACACATATTAAAACAATAACAGATTCACATATCAATGGCAGCTTTGCAAAAGGGTTTTATTATACATTAATAAAATTAATGCATAACAAAAATTATGTATAATATTATTATTTCTGGAGCAGTCTTACTACAAAGAGAACATTTAGACCCAGATTATGACAATATATCATTTCCATTAAAATTCAAGCTTGTTTAAAATCATCATGGAATTTCGGTCAAGCAAATTTCACTTGGAGTAGTAAAAGCAATGAAGACAAAGCTTCAGCTTCTGTTCCTAATATCGGGTTTCAGTGCAAACACGTTGCCCATCAACCCGGCTCTCGAGTTACGCTTAAGTGAGTAGTCGACCACCGCAGAATATTCCATTAAATTGTTTTCTTTGCTGAACACAATCCGCCTTACACAAGACAAATAATAGCCCTTTAGCGAGAGATAATCGGTAGAGATGCCCCGTCGGGTCATTGTGTGTTTGTAAATCTATTACACTGACCTATTTTGTGACAATTGTTGAGTTCTCGACGGAAACTTAGCTGAAATAATGGCAACTACAATGCTTTTGTGCTGACATTTTTGTAAAATTAATTGTTTACTTCTTTGCAACTGCAAATTAAATTATACACTAACCCCCTTATTCATAAACGCTTCGTGTTTGTTAGTTAACATGTTTTATGTCTTTATCTTTCATTGCGACGTTTACCCTTAAATGAAAGGAAAAAATATTTGTCAGTTTAAAAAGATTGTTAACTTTTTATGAATAAGGGGGTAACTATACAGTATTTTTTTTTTATAAAATTGTAAGATTCCAGCTTCCATATAAAACACCAGACATCACTCAGACTCAACTATTAACCACCGTCACTAACCACTTAAACTAAACGATCTGTGTGCGTTTCGCCTCTATACGAGGCATCCACGGGATCTTAAATGGTACAACCGTTAGCTATTAAATTTGAAAAAAATATATACGTATTAAATTATTGATTAGCGTATTAATTAGCGCTCATGTAGAAATTACGTAGCAGTTTTTTTTAAATAACTATTTTGAAATGATATGTAATGCCATCATAATGAAAAATCAAGCCTATCAGACTATTATGAAAAACCGCTTTTGGGAGAGAAGATTCCAACATTAATAAACCTCTACCTAGAGTTGGTAGTAAAACAGCATTATCATTTAATTTACACCCTAGACCTTTTTTTCTTTGCCTTTTAATTAGTGTAACTCTTCTTTTTGTCAAAGTCCATCGTTGCGCCACTCGTAACCCGAGACTGCACTTGCCTAAGTAAACTCGTTAATTACCAATTTAAAAGCAGAAAGCACAAAAGATGACGAAAAAGAATCAGCTTTTTTAAAAGTACAATTTGAGGATGCCTTTTTAAAAAAAGATCAAGGATTAAAGTATCATTTAGTACAGACAACATCAAATATATCTGAAATCTAAATATTTGTAAACGCCCGAATGTAGTTAACATTAGAGTCGAATTCAAATATTTTTGATCACCTTACCCACTCGATATTTGATGCTGACTGTATGTTTGATAATTTTAACCAAGATAGACTTCTGCTGTATAGTTAGCATGTGGATTAATTTAAGGCAGATGGAGCAAAACATCATGCTGCCGTTGTTAAACCAGTAAGGTTTTGGTAGTGCCATCAAGTTCAAAAAAACAAATGTAATAAAAGTCGTTGTAAAAAATCAGCCAAGTACGAGGACTTTTGCACCGAGGGCTTTTGCCAATGCACAATAACAACCAATATTACTTGGCCAGTTTTTAACTTTTGTGTCTTTTATTATTTGTTAAGATATCCGCCATTAAAACACATTATTCTTAAAAATATCAAGTCGTCGGATTGACAGACTTACGGGCGGCGTAGGCTAACTAAAAGGGCCCTGCTGGTACCCTTTGGGTACAGAACCCTGAAAAGTATACTAAATTAATCGACTGTCATAAAATCAGCCTAATACATAACGCTCCATTACGCTCCCATATTCATACTCTAAAAAGGACAATCATCTGTTTAATGATGATACAAATTAATGTTGCTTGTGAACTCGAAATAGGTTAACGACCAATAGTCTTTAATTAATGTCATCAGCTTTGAGAGCAGGCTCTTAGACTATATAAATAGACGGCGTGTTTCACACGGCATTACGATCTTGGAGGTAATTCAATGAAACAGATATTAACCCCAATTCCCGTGGTTGTTACACAAGGACAAACGTCTGCCGGATGCCTGGCCGTCCGTAAAAGGACCGTGAAAAGCGAATGTTATTCTTCTTATCATAGTAGAAAAATGTTTTCTGATAAAAAAACCTTAATAGACTTATGCGTTACTTTGCGGAGGTCCATATCGACAAACTGGGACAAATTACCTTGCTAAATATTCCGTGAAACCAGTGCTGTGTGAGTGCAAAACAGTACAGTACACCACCACCACAAAACACTTAAACTACCTACCTTATCTGAATCTAAATAAAAATATTTCTCAGTATTATCTTCTCTTTATTATGTTTCTCTTTATGAACCTCTTAAAATAGGCCACTACAAAACATTACCATAATATTTTTATTTTGTTCAGTGTCGCTTTTAGGGATTTTAGTCGGTTCGATTACCCAACGAACCATTTTTTTCAAATCTAAGAATGCAGTTTTTATTCCTAAAGTGTTTCAATTCAGTGAAATTATTAGCTATCTGGCAGCACGGCAGTGCCCCCGCCAAGTCGAGCAAAAAAAAGCGGCACGGCCGTGCCATCCTTTTCTCGAAGCAGTTCAGGCCATTTTCGACCCCCTATAATTCTATATTTAGGGTACGGTTCTTACAGGGTGTGTAATTTACAGCCTGTAAATTTATAGGTCTTTAATGTCGCATAGTTATTGACTGGCCAAATGTCGGAGTTGGTATAGTGACCTTGCTTATTGTGCGTTGATTGCACGTAAAATTTTCGTCTAGTTTAAACATTATTTCCGTTACTATTGTTTGTTTATCAATACCCAGTACTTGTAGTACATGTTCTTCCTACTTTGGGATCGATGAAAGCGTATAAAATGACCTTAATATTTATTCATATACCACCAACCTGCTGTTCCATCCAAAACACTCCTTTGGAATATTCTTAGTACTTGAATATGGAAGGTGCCCATGAACAAAACAAACCCCAACAGCAACATGGGCCACAGTAATAATAATAAAGAAAGCTAATTTTATCAACCCTACCATCGGCAAACCGCCGCGACACCGATAGCATCGAATAATCAACAATATTCATAGACGAGGGTCCGAAGGGACAATTGGTTCGTTAACAGAACCCAAGTATGGCTAATTGTTGCAAATGGCCGACAGTTAGGCAATAAAAGGCGTTCTCGCCTCGAATGCACTTGTATCTAGGACATAAGCTTGCAGAGAATTTAAACACTATTGTCACTTCCAATTGCAGATGATGTCGATGAAATGAACGACAAAATACGTGCTCTATTCGCGTTTGTGAGGCAATCGATTTTGTAGAGAACATTGTCCAAGATAAAATTGAAAATACCCTAAGAAGAAATGAAATAAAGCTTATTATGTTTGTATGTATGACTCTTTATTGTACTAAACACATAAAATAACAGATAACAGGACAAAACAGATGTACAAAGGCGAACTTATCCCTTTAAGGGATCTCTTCCAATTAACCTTTTATTATTTCACGAGTTACAATTGTTGATAAAATCAAATGTCGATTAATCGATTAACTATAATCACAAATCAAATTAAAGTAGCTTTACTAGAGTGCTTGAAATGCTTTCATAGGATGCAGGGTGCTTAAGGAATAAAGTAAACTGCAGTGATATTTCACAAACAGATTTTAAAAGATTGTCATAAGTTTGAAACCGATTGTTAACGTGTGGGCCTGTGTCGCGCTGCGTAGCATGCGGCTCTGTGTCGCACACCACCATAGATTAGATCGACGTAATATCAGCGTCGTGTCACCCTAGGTGACTCGACATATGCTGAGTGGACTCCGTTTCCACGTTTTGTATACTTATAAGCACTGAGTGTTAACTTTAAGTCCTTCTTGTTGTGTATGTATACTATTACGTGGAATAAAGCTTTTCTATTCTATTCTATTCTATTCTAAAACTACATTGCATTCAATAAATTTAAACAGTTAAAATCTAGCGAGTTTAAAACCTATATATATATTGGTTTTAATTAGTAATATGTTGTGTTATTTTAAACTTTAGGGCGTAAATACAGCAATAATAAGTTGAATAGTATGTAGGCTAAGTTTATTAAGGTTTATTACCTGGCTGTATATCACCAGTTACCAACTGTTCCGAGTACAACTCCAAGGGTCATTATCTAACGGCAGTTTCCAAGTAGAATCCGACGATAAACATAAAGAGCTTTGTTGTCTTTTGCGCTCATCCGTCATAGGTAAAGCTACTATAAAGCCCCATAGACACTATAATGTTCACACGCGACAAAGTCATGCCATAATTTAGGCGGATGTTCGCTAGCCGGCAAACTTCAGGGCACAATAAAGCACTATGCTGCGACATTAATTACAAGTTATCGTAAAACATGGAGTGCGCCTCGCCGTCTCACTATAAATAAGTCGAGGGGACATTTGCATGCTTGGAAGCACAAAGAAGTCGATATCGGTACCTAATTATGAATTGTTATAAGACACGATACCTTGCCTGATTTATTGTGTCTTATGGTTGTGCATAAATCTAGAACTGGATGTGCGTGTTTTATTCTATAAGCGGCAGCCAATTCTGAACGCCTGAGGCTAGATTTCGCAAGACCGTGATTAATCTTTGTGCATAATCCTGGATTACATTATTACGGCGCTTTAGTTTCAACATCAGATCCGACTTCAACTTAACAAATGATGCGGTATGTTCGGAAGAGCTACTGGCCAGTAATTTTTTTTTATATACAACTGGAAGGTAAACAAGCAAGTGGGTCACCTGATGGTAAGTGATCACCACCGCCTATAGACACCTGCAACAACAAAGAGAGTGCTGATGCGTTGCCAACCCAGAGGGCTAAGATGGAATACCTATTGTGCCAGTAATTACACCGGCTGTCTTGCTCTCCACGCCGGAACACAACAGTGCAAGCACTGCTGCTTAGCGGCAGGATTAGTGAGCAAGATGGTGGTAGCGATCCGGACGGACCTTGCACAAGGTCCTACCACCCGCAAAAAAATAAATATAGACTTTTCAATTTCAACCAAATCAGCAGGACCGAAAAAAACGGAGTAAACAACGCAATGCTATTACCGAAGACATTGGCTGGAGGAAACCATTTTGCAATAATAAGAAGAAAATATTAAAATTAACAGGCACGTTAGGTACATAAATAAAAGAAAATCTGATTGCATTCGCGGTGGCGGGCGAGCATAATTGAAAAAATTGTCTCTTGGATTGTTGGCAACGACTCGAAGTCGGCCACAGTAATAAGATGGGATTACGCCCCCGTGTTATTGCTTGCGAGCGAACTGAGCGAACCGAGCGTCAGTCAGATAATTTTCCTCGAAGGTTTCTTATTGCAAGTTTTTGTTTTGTTCCGTCTGCATTTAGGCTTACGCGATGGAGGTTAATGAATGCCTTTGAGGATACACATATACTTCAACTGATGTATAATATCTACTAATCAAAATTTGGAGCTTCTGCTTTTAATTTTTCGAGAATTTCGTTTTAAATATGATATTACCAAAACTACAAACTTACTTCCTATACTAGCTACACATTCTGAAATAGGTCACAGCCTTTCATCGCGTGGACCATAATTAGACATAAATTTAAAGCTCTTTTATGAGCAGTTCTCATCGTGCTTCATAAATATCAAAACACGTGTTGTGAAGGAAGTGGGCCAGCACTCACAGCTGCCAAATATGTTTCAGCAGTGTCAAACAATTACACGATATCTACTGGAACGCGACCAAACCAATGATTTCGTTTTATCGTTTATTATAGTTTAAGTACCTATCCGTGGACAGTAGCAACTGTCAGTGTTTTTGTTAGTATGAGTTTACACGCAGTTTTCTGGAAAAAATTGTCGTTGAATGGTATTGATCTTGAAACGTTTTAACCCTAGTGCCACCAGGAGGGAGGGTTATGTTTATTTTTTATAAAATAGGAAGGAAAACAAGCAAGTGCGTCACCTGATTGAAAGTGATCACCACTCCGCCTAAAACACCCGCTCTACAAAAGAGGCTGTAGATGCGTTGCCAACCCAGAGGGCTAAGATGGCATACCTCTTGAGCCAATAATTTCACCGGGTGTCTTGCTCCCCACGCCGGAACAAAACAGTGCAGGCACTACTGCTTAGCGGCTTGATTAGCGATTTTCTTTGGCACGCTCCGTACCCTAAATGACTTGATGAATTTTAACATAATACGGGTTGTCGTTAGATTTATATTAATTGTGGAAGCGAAAAAGATGAGTAACCTACTAAATAAAAACTAGTACGCGTAAATAGCCCATTGTAACCAAGTAAACATTAGTAACACATTTGTGCTGCCATTTTTCACTTTGCTTTCTAACATCACCTAGTCCATACTCATAAATATTATGCTGAATTGTTAGTGAAAGTATCAAAAAATTATAATATAAATATCAGTTTGCCTTAATATAGCTTCATCCAATCATTTAAATTTATTTTATTACTAACATAACATACGTGAGTCTAGTAGTCCCAAACATTATCCAACGAAAATTAATACGATGCCATCAATTCATCTTATGCTAATCGCTTATTGTTCTTTCTTTAGAAGTGCTATTTAAGAGTTGTCTACGAACATTAATCTATACAAATGGTGACATTTGCTGGTAGAAAATAGCCAATTTAAATACAGTTAACAACAAATTCCCCACATTAGTTAAGTGACACCCACGTGAGCATTGGACACTCAAATTATACTTAATTATTGAGCTCGATAAGGTAATAGTTGTATGTTTACATTTTGCAAATGAGAAAGGACAAACGATGCCTTGAGGAGATAATCCGACTTTTAAAAGGATTGACATGACAAACAAACAAGCAAATGTCAAGTTTTTATTTAACTTAACTTTATTTTTTACTTAATTTCTGTTTGTAAACAGCATCTGACGTGCTGATCTGTAAAGGATCCATGATAATACTCGTACATAATGTGTGAACAAGTTATTTCGTATTTTATACAACTCAATGTGTCAGTACAACTCAATGCCCGGTCAAGTTTATTTTATCTAAGTTTATCTCTATGTGCGTTGCTTCTTGATGACACTAGTTAGACAGAGACGAAGGGAGGGATAAATTAAACCTTAGGCCGGCCATGTTAGAGCCATAGCCCAACAAGTCAATGTTATGGACCTGTGATGATGCAATGAACTAAGTCGATTACTTGCAGATGGTTTTGTTTTATTTACAGCATTCGTAGCTACTACTATACGGTACATATAGAATATACTTCTAAGAGTTACTAATTTCATTTTACCAAAATAACTTTAAAAAATCCTAATCTACACTTATTAAAGAGTTCCGTCACTGACTGACTGACGGTTGATAGGCAAAACCTACGACTTTAATTACCGAAGGTAGAAATTTTGGAACATGTGTTCCATAGGGGTGCATTATGAAAGGATTTTTTGAACAATTAAGGGGGGCCCATTAAGGGGGTTAAAAGAAAAGCGGATATTAGTAAGTTAGCCAAACTCTACGCATGCAAAATCTCGGGAAAAAGCTTATATTAAAACAAATTCATGTTGTCGATACAGTACGTACCTTTCTAGCGTATCTAATGAAAAAAAATGCTTTTTATCTAAAAAATTAATTCAAAATGAAAAGGTGATTTGACTTCTAAAAACACACACTATGGAACAAACAATATTTACGTACTCAAACCGTATTTAATACTGGTTTTGAATAATTTAATAATTCTTTTTAGCTTTGTCTTCTTTACAAAATCACATTTGGTTTGCTAATGGTCAGTGATTTATCGGGCCCGCGCCCGTTCTGTGCACGCCCAAATTATTTAATGCTTTCTTATTTACTTTTGCGTTGGCTATGGTAAGAGGATTATGGAAATGATGTGACATTTTTTTGGTAACGTCATTAAGTTGCGTATAACGTGATTTTTGATTTCTAACAGAAAAAACACAACACTTTATTTTACTTCGTTACCTCCCTTTTGTAAAAAATTAAAATATAAAGGTTTATTTATTTATTTTTATTTTATGAAATAGGAAGGCAAACAAGCAAGAGGGTCACCTGATGGTAAGTAATTACCACCGCCTATAGACACCTGCAACAACAAAGAGAGTGCAGATGCGTTCCCAACGCAGAGGGCTAAGATGGAATACCTCTTGTGCCAGTAATTACACCGGCATATATTTAAAGGTATTCTGAAGTCATGAAATATTTTACAAATACTATACTTAACCTAGTTTTGTGCTCCTGTTCTTTTCTTTCTCTAGTTTTGGGTAGTAATAATATTGAAAAAATATACAAACGTGTTTATGGTGACTCCTTAAGTGAGCGAATTGGACTCACACGTGGTCGATTAGTTCGTATTTTTTTAACATTTCTAAATACGAATGACTTCGTAAGCCTTAATTTTAATACTAATTTGTAAGAGGATATATTTTAAATAACTCATACTTACGAGTATGAAGAAGACTACTTAATACAGACTGGTAAGTAATGTAATATTATAGACAATAAATAATATAATAATAATAAAAATGGCCTTTTCAAAGCCATCAGTCTTTATTAATCACTGGGCCAGTGGTTGATTACTGGGGTTTATAATTTATGAATGTAAACTATTGTATATCTATTCTAAACTAGTAATACGCTGTTGTATTGCATATTTATTTATTTCAAGTGACAATGACAAAGTCAGGGAGAATGTTTCCTCTAATGGCATAGACACACAACATAAACGTTGAGTTAGTTCTATTGGATAAATATTAAGTCCAAGTTACTTTGAAATCAAATTTACTTTAGAAATATAAATGTAGTAGCATTCAAGTTTAACAGCATACGTTCAATTTGATCAAACACGCAATTCTGCACTTTATTATAATTTAAATCCCAGACGGAATTGAAGTTGGACCCAAAAATCGATTTCAATAACCTCTTTTGACTTTTAAAACTTGAACGTCTGACATTTAGTAATTTACCGCCCTACGGTGGTTAACTAATTCAAAACCACATAAATCATTGACGACAGAAACCAATTTCATAAACGAAAGCTTAAACAGTGTCCAGAGTTAAAACAACAACAATTCGACGCACGCGATTTTATACACGTTTCATTGAGGAAATGCTGCCGTGACACCTGCTTTCCATCAAGTTGCCTGCTTACTATTAACACCTCATCGTAAATTCCTCAAGCCGAACAACTTTATCATTCCACATCAAATAAATCCGCAAGGGGTGGCACATGGTGGAAATTTTAATGATTCCAACGGCCATCGCGACGCAGGGTGAAATTAAAAAGAATGGCTAGGAAACGGTCCCCGTTTTGCTTTTTAATTTTCCGTTCGCCGGCGGCAGGGTGGGGCTTTTACAGTTTGCGGCTGATTCAATCTGCACCAGTTCAAGTCGAGACTTTGTGTGAAAAATTGAATCAGGCCCCATTGTGTAGATTTTTAAATTCAAATGCATTAGATCATTGTGCAAGGTCCGTCCGGATCGCTACCACCATCGTGCTCGCTAATCCTGCCGGTAAGCAGCAGTGCTTGCACTGTTGTGTTCAAGCGTGGAGAGCAAGACAGCCGGTGCAATTACCAGCACAAAAGGTATTCCATCTTAGCCCTCTGGGATGGGAATCTCATTGGTGTTGTGGGTGTCTATAGGCGGTGGTGATCACTTACGACCACGTGACCCACTTGGGTTTTGGCTTCCTATTTGTTAAAAAAAACAGTTTACAATATTTTAATTTGCTTTCGCCCATAGTTTTAGTTAGAAAGTAAACTATCTCATCTGATTCTAAAGAAGCCTATCACAAACTATGAGACTTCAATACGAATGATGGTAGTATCGAAACATTTTTTAAGTATAATATTTTCCAAATTAAAAGTATACGCTAAGTGCATAAACGTAAGTAAGTCCTTTAAGGAAGACGCGGAAATCAAACACGAAGAAATTGCAACTCATTGTGCCGTCGTAAAGTAAAGCTCCATATACTCCGGATACAAACTCTGAGCAATTGTAGGACTTAGATTCCGCTGGCGAAGTTAGACGCACCATCTAAAGGCAAGCGAGGCGCAGTACGAATGTTCAACTCTAATGAGATTCCTCCGATGTTATCTACACTGACAACGGATCCCGATTTGAGGTCACCCGATCCTTTAAGATCGAGCAAGATTCAATTTGCTAAAATAAAAGTAATACTTTTATCTAAATCCCCCTAAATTTATTAAAGAAAAGTTTTGTCTTAGAGATTTTTCATATAGCCACAAAGATTGCTTTCAGCTATTCGATTTCGTTAACTCTGGTTTAGCATTTAGATGTACCATCTAAGTAAATCTACCATTAGAGAAAGATAAAGGTACAGTTACCATCAGAAATGTCGGAGCGGGCAAGTAGCGGAAAAATATGTAAACTAGATTCTTATGACAAAGGTGTTAGAGCGTTCCTTCAGATATGTGATTTAAGCACCTTGCGTACCGATATATCTGATGCTGATTGTACCCGCCATTAACAATAATATTGGTATTATGACTTTATCTCACCCTGAAATAAATGAGGCAAGTTTTCTGCAATCAGTTTTACTAATTAATTGTCGTCAATCACATAACTTACTAATTGAATTTGTCAGTAGATAACGGAGTTTTAATAACACGTGGGTCGATAAATCGATTCCGACGTCGATATATCTTAAGCTTTAATTCTTAAGTCCATCACAATCCGGCTAAAAAACTTGGCAAATGTTCGCAATAACTCTTAGAAAAAGCGGAACTGGCTTGGGAATTTAAATTCAAATCACAATACACGAAATAGCCTGGAGGCAACGTTTAAAAATGTATACCCGCCTAATTTCATAGGTTCGGAACAACTTCGGATGCCTTCATGTACTTAATCGTTTCTAACGCGGCCGCCTGCGCTCGGAGGTGTCAACGTACACTAATATCCAATTAATATGCCGTTTCATTCGAGACCTCTCTAAATTTATTGTGAACTAATGGAATATATTCTCATTAGTTTGACACCCAATGCCGTATTATAAGCTGCCCGATCATTAGATGCCACTGATAAATGGCGATAGGACCGAATCGAAATTGAGATATTGACCCCGTCTGTACATTTTTAAGGCTACCGTTGGTACCTATGGCATTTTTCTTTTTGTCGGTTAGCAAGTTCCTTATCAGATATTCGAATGCAGTTAAGTTGTAATAGTATAAGTGGGAGTCACCGACGAGGTGCCTAAAGGCGGCGTTTCCTTTTGATTGGGGCCCTGGCTTTATTAATGGCCAGTGTAAAGTGAAACAGTAATGGCCTTTTAATGTTTGTCATTCCATGTAGTCACTATGCAGACAATGGGCGTTTGGCTCTAGCTAACATACAAAGTTCATCTTTTGTATTCAACAAATAGAATTCAATTTATTGCCGACTTAATCATGTAACCTCTCAGTCTTAATAGATTTTAACACAATTTTGTAAGTGTACAATGACAATATTCAAATAAATACAGAGTGATCTGTTTCAAGTAATATTTTAATGCTGGCCTCGGATTCGTTTGTTTTATATATCTTCCCAATAAGATTGTGTTCGATAATATAATGCAAATAAAGTTATGAATATAAAACTGATTTCAGAGATAGAACACGTCCACTCATCGTAAAAACAGACTCAGTTTTACGATCGCATAATTATTTAAAGTCTAAAGCTTGTACGAGATAAAGCAATCGATTTTTACGAGCGAAGGACCAATATGGGCGTCGGATCCGCGGGGAGCTAGAAAAGCCGGTATAAGGAGAAAAGGTCAAAAAAACAGAGCAAGAACAGTTTAATTCTTAAATTATTGACGCAATAAAAAACAACGCGTCCGTAATGTATTCAAACTGTGACCGAGAGCTGTTCCGATCCATGTTTATGTTAATTCTCCAGACTCCTTCTACATTGAGATGTTCCGTATATTTATGTCAATACTTTTGGACGTCCACCTACTGAGATGTTTAATTATTGACTTAATTATGTAAAGCTGCCCGTCGGTTTTATTTTGCGAGAAAATAATGGCTTATTGACAGTTAACACACGTAATGGGAGTATAAATTAGAATAAACTACTGCCTAAACGGATGAGCTTTTTCCGTAACTAGTTCTCTGGTTGGGTATTGCATTGTACCTTTACCGTAAATAACAAACGCGATGGCAGAGAGAAAAATGTGAGTTAAAGCTTCCAGGGTGTACTGAAATTACCAGCTTAGAGTAGTTATTTTGTCTACCAAGAGCCTAACCAATTTTTGCGAAGTTTTCTTTTCATATTGTTCCAACAAATTATATTTCACATCTGTAACAACGTACAAACAAATAATAATCAGCTAGATTACTATCTAGCTGATGCTACTGCATTTGTATATTGTACAACCTATGCGTAGTCCCGAACCATTACACAGAAAAAAATACGCGTTGAATTGAGAACCTTCTTTTTTTAAAAGAGTCGCTAATAGACAAAAGACAACGCAATGTGCCAGTTTCTGGGTCATTAGGGATGTAGGTCTGTGCCCCAGCTAGTCAGGTATCGAAAAAAGTTAACAAAGGCCATTATTGTGTTAGAATAGAAATTGCTACTGTGTTGGACCAAAACTAACAGAATAACATGGCACGCTTCTAACTTTAGATGATTCGAACGGTAGATACGGATCCCCTCGCCATTGATGGATTGAAAATACCCTAGTTATGCAGTTCGTTCTGGTGCGTGGTATAATTATACTAAAAATAGAATAAGATCATGTTAAGAAACAGAAGTATCTGACGCTTTTGTTTTAGAGCAAAAATACCTTTAATTTTACGAATTTATTACGTGTTTCGTTACGTTTAATAATTGTTATTATCTTATGTGTACATTATTTAATTGTTGTTGAGTAATAATGAAGTAAATTTATTAAAAAAAATTTAAAAACAATCCTAACAGAATTATGGACCCGTCTAACTTGTATTCCATCTAACCTTCCGACACTCAAAAGTCTTACTGCGAAAGCAAACAGTGTGTCATTAGGTTTTTCTGAGAAGGTTGTAAAAAGGAGACTGTCTCGACCGTTTCCATCCCAGTATAATAAGTTTTTATGGTTTGCAATGCAAGGATAAGTACGCTTTCTTATACATTGAAGTCACAGCACACAGAGTAACAAATTTTAACAATTTAAGAAATAAAATTCAAGAAAAAGAAATAAAGAGTCGTAACTCTGGTTACCATTTCAACAAAGAAAAAAATTTAAAAGAAAGATAGATTTTATTCAAATTTATTGTATAGCCACGGTTCTTATTTTTAAGCACTTTTACTTTGTTAGCGTAAAACATTAGGTACACGTTTATATTAAAAGTGTCAGTTAATTCGTAACGCATGTGTATTTGCCAAAAAGATTCGAGTGAGAGCAAGAGAAAGAAACTAGAAATTATAGCCATCGAGACTTGATTATTGTATTATCATTAGCTTTCCCTTAATCATGAGGTACTTACTTTCGGGTTGAGACAGATGGTAAAGTTAAAAAAACTTGATAATATATTTTAAAAAGATTCATTCTTTTTATAATTTTTATATTTTGTTTTACAAACTTCTTCAACAAAGTAGCTTCAAGTTTGAAGTGACATATCGTACTGCAACCTAACTGTTATACTGTGTTCTTGTTTAAGATCGTTTCAATGTTGAATGTGGTGTGAAACGCGTAGTTTTGTCTTCAGTATTGTTGTTATTTGAATAAGTAGTGAAACGTTTTTATTATGCAGCTACTGTTAAAACTGCAATGGCCCCCTGAATGCTTTGTCTCTCAAATGTTTAGTGTCTTCCGTTTGTTCCTTTGTTACTTAGAACTTAGAAATACCGCGTTTGGGTCGCAGAACAACTGCAGTTAAATTCTTCATCAGTTTTGCCGTTGGTGTGCGGATATTATGGGATTCATACGTTTACTAAATTGTGTGAATGTTTGTGTATTTTTATTTTGTTTAGTATACTTATTCATTTGTTCATATTTTCATTGTTTATAATTTCTTTTTGGTAAATTATTGGTAGAAAAAAGGGTTAAATGCTGAGTTTCTCGCAGTTCATTATTCTGACCTGATATCAATTTCCGCAGCGCTGATAGAGTCAGTAGTCTTATAGCGTGGCTCCCACTTTTTCATTTTTAGTTTTTTAATTTCCGTACGTTCATGTCAAAATAAATAAATCAATTGTGATACTTTCACTTTTGTTATTTTTTTTTTAAAGTAGAAAGTTATTCAAATCAGATTTTAAAATGAACTTTGCAGATATTTTCGTTTTGAATACACAAAATACTAAAATAAGGAATCGACCCTTTGTAGATGAATTAAATAGTAGGTATAGTTATTTTATATCGAAATAGGAGCGGCTCAAAAATAACATAAAAGTCCTTACAAGCTGCACCGTCCGCCGTCATATTAAAGTATCCGTCACGGCCGATTAAAAATAAAATTTAATCGAGTTTCGTGCGATTGAGTCATTTAACTTGGAATGTTTTAGTAAGTAGATATAACATACCTAAAGCCGATACACTTTAAGCCGCCTGTCATTCCCACACGTCTGCTACAACTGACATGTGTCATTCTAATAGGATTAATTTGACAACAACTTGGAGAATTCGAATTTTTAATTTGATTCCCATTTCACACTTACAAGTTTTTTGGCGTCTTAAAAAAATGGTGATGTAAAATTTTGTGGCAACGAACTGTGTGAGTCGGTTTTTTGCGGGAATTAAGTTAAAGTTTATTCTCAGTAAGATTTAAAAATATCTATGGCCAAGTTTCATTGTTTATTTTTGTTACAAAATGGTGTTACATATTTGTTAGTAAATTGCTGTTATAGTGCGAGGTATCCTTATAATTCTTTCATATGGGTGGATTTACTAGCAAGCTGAGTAGACTTGAGCCTAGGGTGACAGATTTTAGGGGCACGCAACATTTTTTTCAGCCGTTTTACAGGAATCTTTAAAGGTTTTATATGACAATATAAAATAGAGGTAAGAACAAAAATTAAGAGCCTATACTTGGGAAACGTGTAAATCCACCATTGCCCTTTCTTTTAGCGGCAGGGGTATACCTAATCGATTAAACTGTAATTAATTGTATGTAGTAAAAACGTCGATTCACCTAAATCCTATACAATCATACGTGCAATGATGATATTTGTTTTTAATCGCGTTCCCAAAAACGGCTGTAACAATTTTGATGAAATTTACTTTCAATTTACCTCTTTTTCAATTTATGGTACACATTCATATCGGTGTAGCGTAGCTCTTTTCAGAAGCTTTAACACGCTAGATTTTGTCGCGGATGTGAAACATTATCAACATTATCTTCGTACAAACGGCGATAACGTTTTCCACCCTCTAAACCTTAACCTATAGCCATGATTTTTTTGTATGTTGTTATCATACCCTAGAACTAGGTTTGTTTGTTTTGATTTTTTAATATTCTTAATAGTTTAAAAAATATTGACGCTTTTTTGTTTTGTATGAAACACCTAAAATGCAAATATTGTCAAATCTATGAAGAATATAAAAAAAAGCGAAACACACAATCCTAGTTCTAAGGCGTAGACAATATAACAAAAAATCATTGCCATCGATTAAGGTTAGAGGGTGAAAAACCTTATCGCTGTTTGTATGGGGAGTGCGTTTTGGGGCTGGGTTCACTCTCCTCTTAAGTTGAAAAGAAGTAGACGAGAGTTCAGTTCAGTTTTAAGCAATGTACGGGTTCCCTTATATTTTCAATTTATAGCAACAGTCCAAGTTCTTTTTAGACTTGCTTATTCAATTGCGAGAAAACTTGGTTGACGTCTCCTTTGATCGATAGCGTGTAGACATGAAGAACTTAACTGAACTCGCTTCGTTGAAGTTTGATAAAAAAAAATTGTTTTCAAAATAAGATACAAAAGGCTATGAACTTTTTTTTTAGAATTACCTAGTAGTGAACGTAACACTTGTAAAGCAATAAAATAATTAAATTTTTCTAACCGAAATTGCTGTAGTTTTTTTTTTAATGGTAAACATTCAAATTATTAAATGCGGCGAAACTGGCGAACGCATGGTGCGGATGCAGGTTCGAGTCCTGCCATTACCCTCGATTTTTCTTTGTATAGCATTCAAAAAAGTTATAAAATAGTTACTTTACGTAAGTAAGCTTTTATCTAGAGATAAAATTATGGTATTTTATGTCTTGGGTGATATTTTTGTATTACTATGGTGTGTTTACACAGTTGTGATGTTTACAAACATTTTTATTAAGTCGCAGCAACAATTTACAGAGGAAAGTATGTCACTGTATCCTTACAAAGATGTAAACTAAGGAATTAGTTACATTTTTATTCACAAGAAGTAATTTTACAGGATTTTTATATACCTACTAGTTTTTTAATTAAATTAAGAGTTTAATAAAATCCAATAGATAGACAAAAATTGTAAACAAATATATTTTTTTTACATAAGAGTTACGTTTTATTTTTTGACATGAAATATTTTATATTTATGTCGACTACGAAATCATTCACTATGCGAGTACGAAAACGTAATTTGCTAGCGTAAAACGCACTCTTCATTTACGTAAATCTTTCAATCGTATTGCAGAGGCCTGTATTATTGATAGGTCTAGGTTTTTTGTGTGTCCATAACAAATCTTAGTTTAAATAGAGTCGTTACGTATTCAAGTCACATCTAGAAAATTCTAACGCTTTTCCGTGAACCCTGTACACAATTTACCGACGCAATACTACGGTGGCTGAGTGCTTGTGATTAAACAATAAATCGTCGTGAACGCGCCTTAAGAAAGCTCGGCTGCTTGATTCAGGCGAGCAATTACTCTAAAAGAATAAAAACTCGTTAAGGGTAACTGTGATTCGTATGTTTAAATAAGTAAATTTTTAATGGTTCTTATTGGTTTACAGAAAAATAATTCCTCCGAATACCTCATTTGTTCGATTTTTTTACACTTTGTGATAATGAGTCCAACCCCTAGTCATTGGGCTACAAACGCTTTTTATTATATTAGTTTGCAGGTGGTAGGACCTTGTGCAAGGTCCGTCCGGATCGCTACCACCATCTTGCTCGCTAATCCTGCCGCTAAGCAGCATTGCTTGCACTGTTGTGTTCCGGCGTGGAGAGCAAGACAGCCGGTGTAATTACTGGCACAAGAGGTATTCCATCTTAGCCCTCTGGGTTGGCATCGCATCTGCAATCTCTTCGATGTTGCGGGATAGGCGGTGGTGTATACTTACCATCAGGTGACCCACTTACTTGTTTGCCTTCCTATTTAATAAAAAAAAAAGTTAATATGACTTAGAAAATTAACATGTTAATATAAAATATCTTGTTATTTCGCCCCGTGTAATCAAGTTTCAAGGTGTTTAGAATACATTCACAAAAACGCCGAAATAGGCCATTCTTCGGCTAGCATCCTCGCTTTGTGAGTTACTGATATGCAAGACGTTAAAGTGTTGAAAGCATATTTTTCTCAAATTGCGTGTAATTATTAACAAAACTACACACTGAGAACAAAAAATATTAACAACAGATTTAAAATGCGTGTTAAAGTAAATTTTACACTTTTAACACGTCAATTGAAACAATGGGACAAAGAAGAACCTTTGTGATATATTACAATGGGTATAAGACAAAAATAGCAGTGGGAAGACTACCCCCTGCTGTACTAATTTCCTTTTTTAGATAGAACCACCCTCATGTATCCGATTTTAGGGTCCTGCTACAAGTTTTTACGATTCCATTGCGTAACACAGGAAGTCATTAGTGTTCAAGTATTTTTCACACAAAGTTGTATTGAGTTTTGCATAAAGTAATGTATCTATCACAAAAATAATCTGCCAGAGCGTATCCGACGCTTTTAAACTGACTTCAAAGAAGAAGGAGGTTTGAGCTATAATAAGCTTAAAATAAATGTAACCTGAGATCAATAACAAAGCGTTTAATGATCTACCATTTTTGGTAAGTAATATAATATCGAAAATCGCAGTAAACTTGTATACTTAACTATATTGTAATCGAAATTATTTCTTTTTAAATTTTTTCGAATTTTCTCTATGTATTTTTTTTAAACGCGTTGCAGGTTCGAATCCTGCCACTACCCTAATTTTTCTTTGTGTTGTCATTCATTATATATTCAAATTCAAATTCAAATTCAAAAAATTCAAATTCAAATTATTTTATTTGCAGACTACTAATTGGTCCAGATTTGTTAGTAACATTGAAATAGTTATTGACTACGTTAGTAACTTACACAAAACACATAACACAAACAATCTACCGCCTAGCGGCCATCACAAGCTCATACTGCCGCAAGATAGGGGAGTCGTACTTGGCCGCCACAGTGCTAAGGATGGGGTTGGGGCTGGCCTGCACTCTGCAGAGCAACGAACCTATTCGTTTCCGCATTATAGCGTAGAAGTCGTCAGTGCGAGCCAGTGCAAACATGCCCGACGCGCTGCAGAATCGGGGCAGCCCCAACAGCATCCTGAACCCGTTGTTGTACTGTACTCGCAGGGTACTGATGGTCTTCTGCGTGAAACTAGTCCAAAGGCTGCTCGTATAGAACACCTGGCAAAAAGCTTTAAATAGCGACACTTTCAGTTAATATAGCATTTTAAATTTAATTTGAATAATTAATTATATTTAGTAAACTATGGCTACTATATTCTTAAATTTGAGTGTAACTAACATTAGAATACTTTAACCTCGTAAGGCCCCAAGTCCTAAATATAGGACAAATGTCAAACTGACTTTGAACTCACTGTCTCAAACGATATGGTTCAAAATTCATAGAATGAAATTTGATGTGGGCCTTACGAGGTTAATAGTTACGAAGCCATACATTGGGATGCTTTCAAACATACCCGAAAGAGCGTCAGTCCTTTTTCGATGGATTCCATTTTGGCCAGATTCTTGTTTGGACAGAGTTCAATTTCGATAATGGAAACCGAAAGCCAGATAACGAAACGAATCCTGTCGGTTCATGATTATATACACGTTTTTGTTTATTAATATTGGTATTTTCGTTTTTATTTTATTGTATTGAGACAAGTTCAAGGTCCGTCTGAATCGCTACCACCATCTTGCTAATCCAGCCGCTAAGCAGCAGTGCTTGCGCTGTTGTCTTCCGGTGTGGAGAGCAAGACAGCTGATGAAATCACTGGCACAAGAGGTATTCCATCTTAGTCCTTTGGGTTGGCAACGAATCTACAGTCTTCTTAATGTTGCGGGTGTTGTGTGGTGATCACTTACAATCAGGTGAACCGCATTTGCCTCGTATTTTATAAAAAGAACAAGGTTTTTTTTCAACTCCAAACGAGAACCTGGCCTTAACGGAATCTGTCCAAATAAGAATTAGTCCAATAAGGAATCTGCCGAAAAGGACTATTCATTTTTTAAAGTCAAAAGGCGTTCATAATTAATTAATGGTCGTTGAGCGTATCGGACACATGGCGGGGTAAATGGGACGGATGGCCACATACCATTGTCGTGTAACTTACGCACATCGTTCATCAAGTTGACAAGCGTTAATCCAGTTTCCGGGGGTCCTACTATGGATTTGATGCGAGTTTTGCAACTCTATTAAACTTTGAAAGACTTTTTTGTCCAAACCACTTGGTGATTGTTAGTCGTTTTGTTTTTGTAAAGACTCACCGTTACGGCGTTAAGCTGTTGTTATCATTAGGTGAGAAAAAATATTATTCTCAAAATAAATTACATTTCAATAATCAGTATAAGGTGATATTTGTAATCATACATTTAAACAATACTTTATTGCCGCTAAGCCTGATATGCGAACACAAAATGTACCATTTGTATGTGCCTTTATAATATTAATATTAACAACTCAAACGGTAAAATAACAAAATTACAAAAAATAAATATAAAGGGTAAGACGTATTTAGTTGTTCCTCGACATATGAAAAGGAAATTAACAAACCACCAACTTATAACTAATAGAATCCAATATTTGTTTATATCGTCTGCAGGGGCATTGGATATGCAATATTCAATAACTGCGCTCTTTGAGCATAAGCTACAACCACTAAGAAGCCGGATTGGAACTGAATTTGTGTGTATTTACTTAAGGGGTTATTTAAACTTTGTGAAGTATTAAGTGCGAGCTCATAAAGCTACTTGTACTTTACAGGAGAGTTATTCTCTAAGCGCACCAGCGATGAGTTCGACGCTGGGGCAGCGCCTTGTCTTCCTCTAGCGCGCTAACTCGAGTGAGCGAGACAGGGCGATGCCCCGATTGACCGACGCTGATTCGCTAAGAGATTACCAGTGCTGCAAATGTATGAACTTCGCACTAAGACTTCGGTTACACGCTCATTCTGTCGTCAGTTCAGTCCATCATTCTGGTCAGAATGACGAGAGAATTATCGTGTAACCTGTCTCGTGTTGTGTCAGTCTGAACTGATCGCAACCGAATCCATTTATCATCATTCTGGCATCAGTAAAAACTATACCAGAATGTTGGATTGAACTGATGCCAGAATTAGCGTCTAAGTGCAAGTGCGAGTTCCAACGTTTGCTACTTGCACTAAACATCAAATGTATGAACTCGCACTTGCACTTATCAAAGTGTAACTTAGCCTTTAAGAAGATAGATTTAGTAGTGTGGAGAAGTAACGTGAACTAGTAGTAGCGACCGCGTTCAAAACGCTCCTCCCCCCGCCAAATCTCGATGACAAATCGTTGCGTAAATGATAGTGTTCGCTCGTTCGTGTACATCGGTCGTGAGCTCTGTTTTTGTTGTTTGATGTATGCCTGCGCTTTTGTGCAACGTCCGCACCTATTGTTTGACAGTAGGCATGGATTGCACGGTTTTTGCGTTCACGCGCCATTGGATCAACCCTCATGTTACTGGGGAATAAAATTAGAATTCGAAGGTATTGGTTAAAAACGGAATTGGAAATTTAAATTTAGAGTTTGAGGGAATTTGTAATGAGGTGGATGGGAAGTTTGGGTAGCAATATTCAAGGAACATGTGTTTTTTTAGGAAAGCCTTTGTTGTAGTTTGAGTTTTGCTGTAGAAACGGGTTGGTATGTAACGTCTGCGTGTTGTATTGTTCAAAATGATTCAATATGAATCTGTTTGTCTACACTAATCGACATATACATTAATCTATACTTATATGATAAAAAGGCAAACATAGTTTTTTTTATTTGTTTTGATGCAGGCGTTATGAATATCTGGATCTACTGAATCGATTTCAGGTCTTTTTTCACTAATTTGGCAATTAGCACTAATCCTGACGGACATAGGCATTGTATGCGCACAAAGTCGCAGGTGTCCGCTTATATTCTATAAAGAAGTGTAGGTAAAAAATTTAAAACTTAATAGACTGCAAAAGAACAGAACTGTTGGATGACAAAAGTACCAATAATGAATTCATTAGAATTTAAAACATGGTCGGTTGGTAAATTACTTGTGGTTAATATCAAAATTCTAGGAACTGTAGGTTGATTCTCTCAAGTAATATCGTTGCATTCAACGATACGCCAGCGATGAATACTGCGTCTGTACACAGAGATTAGTGCAAAAACGAGCGGCATAGAGTGCCAGCGCCACGCCGAGCTCAGCGATGTTATGTTAGAGAATTACACCCCTGGGGATATTTTCACTTATCTCTCAGCATAACGATACAGAAAATATAATAACAATCTATACTTTCTTTTAGAAATTTTTAGACAATACTTTTTTACCTGGTAAAATAGTTTAGTTTTAGTTTTTTTTTGTTCACTGTCACGCAGTTTGGCGAAGTATTCATTTTCTTAAATGTATTATTATATTTTTTGACCAATTGTTATAAGGTTCATAATTGTTCATATTTGTCTAATTAAACCATTCATACTCAAACAGTAAAAGTGTGACATTCTCCGAACCCGTTTTATTAAAGCACGTTTATCATAATCAAAATGGGCTTCCGAGAACAAATTTCATAGCGGCGTTATCGTGATGTACATTTAAACCCTTTCACGGTCTACAATCAGATAAACCGGCACCTGGCGGGATGGAACTATTGGGAGGGCCCACACGCCATGTGGAAGTCGATGACAAGGACTAAAGTGTACAATTAATCACTATTCCCCAAAGAACCCCGAAAGTGAAGAACAACGAACGTAATGACGAACGCCCGCGGGCGGTTTTTTGTTCGACCATACGTTTCCTGTACCTACATATTCCGTGAGGTTTTCTATTAATCAATAAAACCACAGAGTTGAAAGGCTTTTTTCTATTAATTTCGTGTCAGGTTGGCTCTTAACTTTTTTAATCTATCGTGGCGTACCTATATGTATAACGTGTGTTCTTCATTTTGACAAGGGCTGTCATTCGTATAAAAATTGACAATTGTCAAAAGTAAATATAAAACGCAACGTACAATTTGGGACTCAAATGTGAATTAAATTTATGACTGTCATCTGAAACCGTGGAACAAAATCTGAACTTGATACTTAAAATTTTTAAAAAGGCAGGAAAATTAAAAAAAGTCGTCCTCGAGGGCGTTGTTCAGATTTCAATTACGGGACAGCATATTCACGGGATCGTGTTTTGCTTTCATTCATTCCAACCGAAATAATCCCTACCGCAAACAACGTTTGTACAGTCGACTTGTCAGATATAAAGCTCCTTTTGTGGCCCCAAAATCGATTATGGCCTTTTTGTTGTCAAAATTGAGGTTCGAAATTCTCAAGTTTCACAATAGTTACGATGTTTATCGTTGCCAGGTGTGTGCGGTCCTTTAAACGTATTTTAATTGAGTGCAAGGAACACGGTTGCCCAATCCCGTAGCTTTTGTAGAAGTAGAGGCGTTTTATTTTTAAGGATTTGGTAGTCTTAAGCTATAGTCGTAACTTATAAAGTTTTTACTTAATAATATTGCTCTTTATTATTTTAGGATCTTTGTTTATATATCTTAAGCCTTCATATGTATTCCCAAAGGCTTGCCTTATTTTTGCTAGTTTGCTACACATCTTTATTAAAAACATGCTCCTATTTAGTTTTAAGAAATTTTCTTTGGCACTTTTAAACAAAACAACGTTAGTGTTCTCAAGCAAAAAATTTTGTACACTGCCATCGGAGTTCCGTAATTTTTCTTCATAATTCTACTTCTCCATTGTTTAGCGATTCACAGGGGACACACCTTCTAAATTTAATCTGTAAAGTCCTAAAATTCTCCAAGGAAATGGCTGTAACATACGCATAACCAGACAGACTGGGCAAAATCTATAATTCCGTTTATTACGGTATCGTTTTTTATCATTTGGCTGCGGAACCCTCAATGGTGTGTAGATACCACAGCGACCAGACGTGGCGTTAAATTAATTACTACTTGAAGCAGAGCAAACGAAACCGCTTCTAGTTGCAGCTCGAGTTGAGGGCAAGGCACACAAGAGAGCGGTTACCGAGTGGACTTGGACAGTAAAAATTGTACCTGCTGCTAGCATACGTGCTCTTTTCACTTGTTGTTCAATACGTCTCCCTCCTATGGGATAGTTAGATTGAGACGCATCAGGCAATAAAGCGAGTCTTGATGTGACAGAGTACAACATACTTCAATTATATCACGTAACACAAGTATAATTGAATGAATAATTGTAAAGGTAATATAGCTCTAAAATATTTCTATGTGGTAATTTTAAAACTTTCATATTAAAGCCAAAATTATTACAGCAACATAGTGAAGAGGCTGTGGGGAAGTTTTTTCCCATCAAGGTATTAATAAAATGTATTGTTTGCATCATTTGTAAACAGCGGACGTAATAAGAGTTGGCAAGTAGGTAAATCAATTTGTCATCTTGTTAACCATCCTGTATTTACGTCTTTAATACATAATATGTCTTCCTTTACAGATTTGCATGGTCAAATGGAGTTGACGACAACAGAAACTTAAAAATCAACCCTCTGTTCCACGGACCAAATATGACCGCCCAATTTTATTTTATTCCTCTAAATATATTTAAATATATTAAAATTTCGTTTAAGGCTTGCTGTTGCTTGCATACAACAAAAATTTAAACGTGTTTAAGACGAATTTAGGTCAAATTTATTATTTATAAATAAATAAAATAAATAAATATTTTGGGACAATTAACACCAATTGCCCTTGTCCCAAAGTAAGCAACTAAAGTTGAATGATTTCTTTACAATCAACAAAATAGTACGTCACAGACACAATTAAAACTAATTTAAACACTTAACCAAAAAACACCCCACTAAAAACTATAGTGAAATATTAGGACCACTGGAAGCGTTCGGGTTATTCAAACCACAATCTTCTACCCGCTCCACACAGCTCCATGTCACTGCCTACGTAAAGCCGGTTGCAGACAGCCCGGGCCGTCGACACGGCCAGCGTCCTGCCGACAAAGCTGCACCAATTTGCAGATTAGCTGATGCGTAAATTGTTGCATTAGCCCATGCAGGAGTGGTTCGAATGGCGAAGGCCCTTACAATTACAGAGCGTAATTCGACACCGAAAGCCACCCGTAAACCGATTTTGTACATGCACCTTTATTTTTGGTTCATCAGTAATTAAAGCACTGAGCCGAGTTTGGAAGTGCGGTTATATAACGCGAGTTTACAATTCTCGGCGTTAATGTGAAGCAACTTAAGAAGCGTTTACTAACCTTTTCATTAAGTTAAATCGCTTTGACTTTGACTAACATAAAGATTTGTATAAAAATTAAGTAAATTCTAACCCCTTTATTATATAGGATTGATTGGGATTGTCCACTGATAGGCAACATGATCTTAAAAACTAAATCCATTTTTAAATGCTTAATAACTAAAATAGGTTTTTGTTACTTTCATTCGAAGGCAAATGCTACAATGAGACGTTAGAACAAAACATGTGTTTACTAATGTAGGTAAGGCAATACTCAATAAAATATTCAAGTGCGTTATTTCTCTTAAGGTTCCATCAAAACGGAAGATTACATATGTTTGTATTTATGTCTTCTCATGTATATGTTTCTATTTATGTCTTTTTCAATGTAAATTAAGTGAAAATATTCTTTTAACCTTTTTCCGTACACATTTTTTGTACATGCCAATGTATTTTTGGAAGATAAAAACGTAATATATTTGTTCAATTCGGAAGTAAAAGTAACATGATACACGCAACATAACAAACAACATGATGAACGTTTCACAGAGGTAAAGATATTGCTACTCCTGCCTGCGGCTAGTGAGCAATAAAAATGAAAATAAAACGTGAACCGCTCTTTTTATCACATAACATAAAGATGTTACACTACATTGTCATAACATACTGTATGGCCTCATTCATAAGCCTGTTTTAACAAAAAAGATGTAGGAAATAGCTCAAGTTACAACCACATAAACCATATAAAAGAAATGTTGTTAGAGAACCCTTTCATAAATAAATGACATTATGACTTCCTAGGCAGGCTAGGTTGTTTGACTGTGTCAGATATTGCGAAACGGTTCTTCGATGGTACTTAACATAATTCAAATTCTTGCTTTTTACAGTTTTCAATACGTAATTTAATCGGGTATGTATGTTATTTGCTCTAAGATCCTATTATAAGCAAGCTAACCTTTCCAGTGCTTAACACGTATAAGACATCGTTTCTACCAGTGGTTGACATAATTGTCTCGTATGTTTTCGTATCATCTCGTTAATAATTGGGTCACTGTCGAAGACTGGGACCATTACCTTATACCAAATTAATATTTAGTAACTACTTTGACAAAAGCAGCTAAAATTAAACACTCAGTAAACTTTAATTTAAATAGTTTGAATCTAAAAACTCCCACTGCACAGAGGTCTCCTTTCGAAATTTCATAAAACATAAAATAACAATCTCAAGCCATGTCATAATTTGAAGTCATATATTTTTTGCTTGCTTAAAAACAGCTTCATAACTTAATCATATTGTAGTCTATTTGAATACCAGTGACATTTTACGACTCGTCAATAACGCCGGCATGATATTTCGTAGATCAAACGATTTCTATTTCTGTTTAAACCTCGAGTTCACTACGACTAAACCCAGCTAAAACCAGCCACCATAATTCCTACTAATTTCCCGGCTGACTCTAATCTCGATATAAATCTAGGTTTGGCCACGGAAATTAGGGAGTAGGCAAAATCCCAATTAATCTACCCTGTACTTGAAAGTTAGCGAACGGTCGTAGAATTCCGCTTTAGCCTTGTATTTGTTCAATACCATTTGTTTCAATGATGTTTCACATCATGTTTTTACTCTACACATAAATTGTAAGGATAAATTATCACTATGTGCAATAAATTAACATAACGCATGAGATAGCAATGTCAAACAAAGAAAACACATAGTTTAAACTATACCTATTTAAATCACAAATGAATATAATAAATCGTAAGATTTGTTAACATTAGTCTTACTAGAGATGACAGCTTCGAAAAATCCATGTCAAAGTTTCAAGTATGTAGGGTGCGTGGCCACGATAATTGTATATTCGAGGAAATAGATTTAAAGAAAATTCGACGTTCAGTCCACGACATTCTAAGCCCCATTTGATTTTCGAGCGGCATGTAACTTGGCGATGGAATAAATCAAGAGCAGGATAAAAACGAAAGTGTGCGTTCGGGTAGAAAATTTATTTCTTTCCTCCACATTTCACTGGTTTTGGTAAAAGTTTTAATTATTTGCCGGATGCGCATCGGCGCCGGTCCATTTGAGATCAATGCTCTGTTGCTGTTTGACTCGTTAAATTTTGAGCCTCCTGCCAAAACGGCAGTGTTTTAAGTCGCCCTATTGTTAATGTGCAAGGGGTGGCTTTGTGTCCTGAAGGCTCATCTGCTGGCTTTATCTAAGTATAAAGAGATTTTTTGTTCAAAATAAAGTTGCTTCGTAGCATTCTTGTTACTTCCAAACATTTTTATACTTATATTATAATGGAGAAAGAAAAATAATACATTTCGATATTAAGTGTATGGCCACAGCAGGGATCAGAAATTAAACAAAAAGTTGAGTCAAATTAGGAATACTTTTTGTACTGTGAACTTTACTTACAATAAATAATGATAACTGCGTAAAGTATTTGGACAAAAGTGACAGCAAAATATAAGTCAAAAGCTCTGGTCGCTCTTTTATTTTGTGTCTAGCAAGTATAAGATATTTCGCGGGTGGTAGGACCTTGTTCAAGGTCCGTCCGGATTGCTACCACCATCTTGCTCGCTGATCCTGCCGCTAAGCAGCAGTGCTTGCACTGTTGTGTTCCGGCGTGGAGAGCAAGACAGCCGGTGTAATTACTGGCACAAGAGGTATTCCATCGTAGCCCTCTGGGTTGGCAACGCATCTGCACTCTCTTTGTTGTTGCAGGTGTCTATAGGCGGTGGTGATCACTTACCATCTGGTGACCCACTTGCTTGTTTGCCTTCCTATGTTGTATAAAAAAATCATAAGAACTGTGTAACATTTTGAGAGTGATCTACTTCCCACCTCGTGACTTGACAAGTACTTAACAGAGACATATATCCCTTTCTACCTAGTTGGCGTGTGGTAAAGGAATGGATGCTTAATGTTTACAATAAGCGGTACTGTGGTACAGTCAGCAGCCGGTATATCTAAGCAGTTAAAACGGTCAAAAAGTTCTAACATGGCTCTTTTGACTAGACCAGGGGTCACCAGACCTATTTTGTGCGGACTTTACCGGAACAAACCACGCCATCAATCGAACTGCGACAGTTATTGGTATTTTCAAAACGGACCTCCAGTGCAGCTGATCGCAAGGCTAGACTTGTGAGAACGAGCCTTTGTAGATCTTTTAGATATTTTCTAGTGTTCAGCTTCTTCTGCTGAGTGTACAAATGCTGGTACGTATCTCATAAAATGGTCTCGTCAAATCTACTGTACCAGTTAAACCGTTCTTTGAGCTCTTTTTTATCCTGCAGAACAATTAGAAAACGGTCAGCGATAAGAACTGAATAATCCACATTATATTTTTTCTGTAACAATGTTTTGCTACCAGTCAAGACGTCGTTAACGGATTTAATACGACACGGTTCGACATTACCACAATTGAACAGTTTTTGTGTCAGTTCTAACAAAAAAGGATTAAAATTAAATCCAGTTCATACCAGTCAATAAACCCTAATTTTACTAGTAAAGTCTGTACAATTGCAGATTTTTGCAACCACACGTGATTAGCTCAGCCCAAAAAGGATAGTTGCACCGCAAGTGGTAAAAAATATTGGCAACTTATTTCTAATCCAGGATTTAAAAAAATATTTTCTACCCGCTCATCCTACAAGTCAGGATATCTTCGAGTTCATTCCGAGTATAGAATAAGGAACGGCGTCTGATAAAGACAAACCGAGCTGCAGTCATTATAACTTACAATCCAAATGTCTCCATCGTTGCGTAGGCTTCAGCTCCACTCGATAACGGCCACTCAAGGCAGGACATTGGGAAGTGATACTGATGCTATAGCAGTATCTCGGACCAATAAATACGGAAGAGTTAGCACTCACTTCTGAAGATATGAAAGAATGAACAACTAAGTCTAAAGTAGAGTGAGGTCGCCTTAGTGAATAAATAATAATAATGTCAAGGTAGCAAACCAGTTGCTGGTTGAGGTACGAATGAGCCGGATTAACTGGGGACGTTCCACACTACCATAGAATATTGACGTGAATTAGTAGCTTGCCAATTCTATAACAGTGTGAGAAAATATCGCGAGAACCTGCTTATAAGGGAATGAGTTGTCATAATCCTATAGGTCTGATTTCCCTGACACAGGGGCTATATGAAGATCAGGTAGCAGTCGCTCTACTGTAATAATCTAGTGCTCGATCTGGAAGCATGTTTAAAAATATAACCCGATTGAAGAAAAGGGAAGAAGTGCTAAGAGTATTGTAATGGTGAAAAACTAAACATGCATTGTAATTTATGCTTAGAGAGCTCTTATGTACAACACTGTCTAAGTGAGTAATAAATTCAAGCGTTACTTTGCGTAGGTCCATCTCAAAAAACTGGAACAACCTTGCTACTCCGCGAAACTAAACGCGCGCGCAGTAGCAAGATAATTTGTTCCAGTTTGTGTCTAAGTGATTTAGACATTCTATGCCACTTCACGTAGTGCATAAGAGATGTTGTAACATATGATTTTCGCGGTGCATTTGCCATTGTATCAATTAAACGCTATTGATCAAAGGCCTTTCATGCCAGTCATAAACCATCAAGCTTAAATTCGAACTTCGCTGATCCTTCAGACAGGTTTAGTGTTAATCCTCAAAGCACTTTTAGAAAAACTAAAATAATAACAATGTTCAAATACAATATCAGTTGAAGATTTGAGGTTTGTGCACCGAGGAGCGTGTGTTTGTCCAATATAATAGGCCCGATGTTTGCCGAGAGTGATTGATGTACGTTGCCGAACTAATGGATCGATTTCCGTTTCGGCTAGCTCCTTGTGAGCTGCGTGGTTACGCTCTTGTTAGTGTTGTATTTTTTATACCATCGATATCTTAGTGCGACGCGTCACTCAAAGGCTTAATGATGAAGGATGCTCCTTCTTTTCCGCAAAAATAAAATAATGGAGCTTTGTGGAAGAGGAAGAACAGCTTGTTTAGGATTTGTTATATGCTTGCTTGCTTCCTGTTTTTCATGTAACATTAAAATTACAAAATACCCTGACCTCGTTATGTCAAATTTTGTATGTTATCTTGCTGTTTCTTTAAAAATACCAACATATAAAAGCCATATATATATTTCTATCAAAATCAATGAATATTTTGGGTTGATTTTGCGTAGTGTCATTGGATGGTCAGCTTTATGGCTCTATGTTTTATGGTTATGCTACACTTTTTTTTATTGCAAGTCGGTACATAGTGCCATAGTTCTACGACCAATAAAAAAATCTTAAGATTTATGTTAAATGAACAATTGCTCACATTAATTTGACTTTTAGTGAATATGAAAGAATGAATCTCATTGGAAACGATTTAAATGAAATACTTATTCAATACATCTATGTAAATTTCAGCCCCTAAATGTCAAAAATAATGACAAGGCTTTTAAATGATTGAACTTTTAACAAGCCCGCCTGTCACTCAAAGTTTCTGGAACCACATATGCACGATTACGGAATTCTTTTTAAAAGTAATTTTGTCAATAACTAGGGCAAGTGATTTGCATGATATTTACATTTTTAGCAAAATCTTTACAAAAAACTTACAGAGTTATTTAAAAGGTTGGCTGGAAAAGTTTCAAAGAATAATTACTGCCTAAAATTAAATTAAATAATTTCAAACCAAAGTTTGTGCTAGTGCAAATCGCTCGTGCCATGGGTCCTGACTAATACAAATATAAAACTATCATACCCAGGTATCAAAAAACAATCCCACCAAAAAAGTCTAAACGATCTTGTCCGAATCAGGAAGGTGCCCTTTTTCCCTGATTACGCAACGCAAAGGAAAGTAGGTAACCACTGCACTGGGGCCGCTGCAAATTTAATTGCCGCACGTATGAATGAATACGAGTCATACGATAGACAGAGGGGCATACAGTAGGACGCCTTTTATACCAAAAACGCCATTTTGTTCGAAGTAAAACTTCCGTACTTGTAGTATTATTTATTCTGCGCCTTAAACAAGTAGAAAGGATACAACTTACGAGTATATAAACAAATAAAAAAGCAGTCATTGGAACTTCCTTCTATTTGAAGTTGGTTTAGAGTCCACCCGTGCATCCTTAGCGGTGGAATATTTTTCCATATTTAAACTAATAATCAAAATAGCGACAAAAATAATAGTACTCCCTTTTTTTATATGCAGACGCCATGCACTCGTTCAATCAAGACGAATCCAAGATCACCTTACACGTCAAAATACATCAAGCCGTTAGAGTTGCATCACGTGCCAAAGAAATAGACATACACAATATTCGAAAAAATATAACCCACCCTTCTGGCGGCAGGCGGATAAAAAACACATAGAAATCAGTTCATAATTGGCGGGGATATCGAGCAATTTACTCAAAAAAGTCAAATTTAGAGCATTCTCGGTTTTAAAAGTCGGTTGAAATGTGGACTGTTTCATAACTATAACACTTACACAAAGTTTATTTCTTATAGCTTCATGTTTTTTGCGTCTCGTTCTCATTTGTTTATGCATCAAAACCCAGCAAACTGGAGCAGCGAAGGGTTTACCAATAAATAATATAATATGATAATACGCTCTGTATTCCGCTCTAACGAGCCTCCATCGCTGCATTCGCATTGAAGTACTCGTTAACGTGATATCAAAATATTTATTATGAATTAATTTACATAAAAACTCGAACGTGAACATATATAAGAGCTGTGTACAGTGTACTTAATAAGTTCTGGAAGCAATTGTTTTTTAAAGAGTTGTTCCCAGCTTTTGTTTCGAGTCGAATTCAAATTGGAATGTTTTGCCGACTGAATCGAGCTGTCAAATAAGTCGGCAGATAAAAAGATTGTATAATTAGTACTGTATGTATAAAACAAACACTAAAGAATACAATAGTAGAGATATGACTGTGGAAAGTCATATGCAATCCAAGATTATAACACGATAAGATTATCTTACTTTTTATGCTAAAGGGAGAAAAATGAGCATGTCGGTCACCTGGCTGCCAATTCTGGCGCTCATCGAGATTCATCTGACGTTCGAGATGTGTCAAAATATGACAGATTTTGAAGGTATTTGACAGCTCTTTTTGGCTTATCTCGAGCGTGACTTCATTTCTACTGACGCTAGAATGGCCTCGCTGATCGGAAGTGTGCACCGATGTCCATGAGAACCAGCCGCCTTTAGTGAAGGACTGATTTGTTGCGGGCTTTAACGTCCCTCAGGGATGAGCAAACTAGATCGATATTTATTTTTGCAGCAATATTCATAGCAGTGCAAGTGTAAATTTTTTAAAGAAATAAATACGTTTTAAAGATCACACAAGTGCGATACAACATCTGGGTTTATCGTCGCTTCTATATCACTTCTGCGGTCTCGAATAGACACCCGGTAACAAAATTTATTGTGCACCTAATCATTACAACCCTCGTAAAAATTACATAACAATAACATGAAAAGAAGAACTAATGATAATGTGCACTCTTCTAATTTAGTTTTGAACTTTAGTATACACCATAGCTCTTCCTACAAAACTATGGGTCACCCTTTTTCTATGAAAGTATTTTCAGCTGACACGACAAATACCTAAATAAACATGCTTTCCGTACATTTATGAATTTGAACCCTTCCAAATCGCAGGCCGTCTGTTTTCTTTGAAAGCAGTCCACGAAACTATATTTGAAACGCATCGGGTGACAGTGAACGATTGATACTAACAAACATGCTGGAGTAAGAAGTTAATTTATTTTAATACACAAATATAATTATATTAGTTATTTGCAAGCAGGTTTAGGTAATCTACCAGCTCACAGAATTTATTTACCCATCTCTGTGACCTTAACATCAGGCTCAGGTTTATCTTGTCCCTCTTTGCGTCTCTGTCAAACTAGTGTCATAAGAAAGTGACACACAGAAATAACTCTAGATAAACTAAACTTGGCCAGTCATGTTCGGGTGCGTGTGAATATGCTTTAATAGTACATTATAATTGCTTTACAAAATAACAGTTTGTATAATACAAGACGGGTGTTGAAATCACATTCTTATTGATAGTTTTGACAACCCGACGTTCAATTGTCCTCGGCTCCAGCCACTTGTAACAACAAACCTTTGTTGGCGGTTTCTCGTGATTTTTTTGTAACAACCCGTGACAAACTCAAAGGATTCGCGGCGGGCCGTGTCCACTCGAGATGGGAACATCTGTTATATTAAATTAAATGTCTTCCGTTGGCGGGTCTAGAAATAAATTTATGATGTTCATAAGTCGCATAAAGGTGTTTTGAATTATACAAATGCTTCGCCATTCCTTGTTATCTTATGATGCTCTGAAAATATTTTTGCAAAACCAACTTTAACATCTGAGCTTGGTTTTAATCGCAATTATTGCTTACAAAACTTTAAATATACATTGCTTATAATTACGTGTATCTATATGAAAGAACCAAATGCGAAAATATCTTTGCCAATATGTATAGGTAGGTACTGTAATAATTTTATTTTACATTTTCGAAATTTTAAAACATTATCCTGTTAGATTTCTGTAAAGCAAGTTGACAACCGTTAACTTACATAAAGTAACAGCTTTATCCATTAAGATTAAGAGTTAATGTGTGAAAATGTATTTGATATGCTGTGAGTACCACGGTATTAGATAAGGTCAACATTTTATTCCAAAATTGTGCATGCTATAGTAAATTATCTGTATTAAGTATCTAGTTCCTAAATAACAATAAAATATATTAGGATAGCATAGAATAATCCCCATTGATTTCGTCTAAATACACCTGCAAAGTATAGATATTACATAAACTCACTCTAGGAACTAAGATTTAAGTACGTACTTAAACAAAAAAAGGATCGTTGGTGTTGCAACAATGTTGCATTCTAGCATTCTATCTGTTGTAATTATTTCTGTCTTTAGAATGCACAAGAATAATCGTACAAAGTAAACATGAATCCAAAGAACGTCAAAATTAAAATTCAATTAAGGAAAACGTTGCCTTTCCCTCTTGCTCGGCGCAAGCCTTCATTATGATATCGTAAAACATACAATTTTGCTGCGTACAAGCAATGAACACACGCGAAAACGACTAATATGTGGCGGGGCACGTACTTTCATAATTGCGAAGTCTTATGGCCAACTGAATGAAATTTTGCACAATGAAAATTAGACGGTGAAATAATGTTGCCATTTAAGGTGTTCAACAAACCATGAATGAAAATAATAGGCACCCCCCAGCAAAGGAGAGCGCGAATGATATTATAGTAATTAAGAGCAAACTACCAGAAAATTTGGTCCCTGAACAATGTTTTTGCGACAACAGTGTCATTAAATAAAGACGCTTCCAGTTTGCAAGCAAAGGACGTCGTTCTATTAACCAAATAAAACTGTTCATTAAATTCGTAATTTATGCGTTCGCGGCTTGTATTCATCGAGTTATAAATTTTCCTCGTTCGGGACTTTCGAGCCGAGTTCGAGGGAATTTTGCGAAAAATTTCCTTCAAACGGCCTCATTAGGAGTTTTTCAAATTAAATATAAATTTTAACTTCGCCACTCCGAAAGTGTTACGTCTCTCGTCAAACACAAAGTGACGTGACCATGACAGCAGGTGTGTTTAAAGTTTAAACTATGTATAGTTCACTCGCATGAAATTAAATAAGCCTTAAGGTGTCTTACCTACGGAAGAGCTGTCCACACTTCATTATTTATTACCGCCTTCCTTCGTTCCAGGTAACGCCAGATTGCGGGGAAAGTCTCTCAATTTAAACAAGGACCGTTGACAACGGGCAAATAAAAAACGGTCCTAACGTCTCATTCCAAGCTATGACCCATTTTTACGCCATAAAATTATTCTCATCTCCCATCATTTCGACCGTAAAGCTTGTTATCATTGTCTAATATTTGGCTTTTTTATTACCGGCCGAGTTTGCCTTAACTTGGATGTTAAGAATCTTGATGTGTTTTAATTTAGGTTTTTTTGTTTAGAACCCGCTATGTCTTACGTTGTGATGATGAAAGCGCGGCTTTTAAAAAGAAAATGAACGCTAGTCTCAATGGTGGGGTGGACATTGAATTTCTTTTTGGGTGAAGGGTTAAGTTATTGTTTTCATAATTGAATGTTCGCTGAATTGTACTATTAAGATTGTTATCGGAACATAATGGAGAATTACAAAAGTATGACGTTTTTGTAAAAGGAATAATCATTAAGCGTAGGCCTCGTTTTAAATAATTGACCTTGTAGGGTTAGAAATTGAATTGCCTTTTTGTATGACGAAATATTTAAAGTCGATGGACTATTTAGACAACGGAAAAAGGAATGTTTATAATGTAGGTACTCGTAAGGTAAAGAAGTAAATATTTTTACAGATCAATAGACAAATAAACTTTTAAAGATACCTACCTATAAAATAAAAATAACAGTCGACTATAGCAAATAAAAGTATACTTACAATTTCAATTACCTATTAAAGTATAAAAATGTAAACTTGAACGCACTGGCCGTGGCCTGGTTCTGCAGCGAGTACCGATAGACTTCTTTGAGCAAAGAAATGATTTGAGTAAATTTTATATAAGTACCTAAAAATACTTTTTACTGAAGCCTTCCAAATACAGTTAACAGTTTTTTCTGTAGTAGGGAAATAACATTACGAAGGAAAAAAACTGTTTGTAGCTTTAATGTTAGACATATTGATAAAAGTCTAGCTCCAACATTGTAACTTAACTTCTGTACCTACTAAATAAGATGTACTTAAATAATAACACCGTCTTTGTTTGGAGACAGTGATAAATCGTTGACTTTTTGTCAATTTCTCTAAACGCAGTATTTTTACAAACATACGTGCTTATCATTAACTAACTCCCTCCTCAATAGGCATCACCTTGGAAGAATCAATAAGATGGATAAACAGATTTCTTCACCACTTTAATGAAACCTATACACTATTCAGCTAATAAATATCTATTACTTTAAAAATCAATAAGTCACGTTCATATCAAAATATGTTACACAACCACGATGCGAAAGAACTCTGACTTCATTACGAAAAGTGGCATCATGAGTGACAATTTAATGAAGTGTTGGCCCATTGTATAATTAAAGACGCGGTTGTTAAAAGCCGCACATTTGATGAATGCGAGAAGTCGAACGGGTTTCGCAATCAGCTGTGAAATAAATAAAATGTTAGGTTTGAACTATACTGTACCTCGGGGCAATTCCTAATGTCTCGTAGGAAACACAGAAACCCTTATAGGGTTACTAGTTTTTACGTTCCACTTCGTCCGCATAGATTTTGAATTAAATGGTCTCCTCGCATATAATCCCTTTTTTCTGACAGGTAACGCAGATAAACAATTTTTTATACAATTTAAGTAAAAATCAGTCCCTGGAAAAGCTGGGTATGAAAATTTTATAATATTATAAACTGTGTTACCAATAGTGTCCTACTAGTAACATTAAAAACACACGTAGACGCTGGCGGAATCGCTCAGGAACGATCTCTTCCAAACACATCTAAAAATGTAAACGACAGATGTAGAAAAAAAAACTACGTCTTTTTGGAATAGGCGAAATAGATTTGATCAAAAATGTTAAGCTGTTATCTACAGAAAATTAATATGAATACCTAATTCTAATTTTAAACAACTAGGTTTATATTTCGTTCTTGACGCTTCTACTAATCCAATTACCTGCTTCAATTTTGATCCACCAAATCTTCTATTAGAACCATTAGTTGGGATGTAACACAGATTAGGATTATTACTCCCGTTTCTCCTAAATTCTAAATTACTAAAGCGTATCCCGAGCTCCTTTGTTGATACGGCAATTACAAACAAGCTTAAACGTAACAACGTTCAGTTAATTGCTCATTCCTAAATTCTCATTAGCTTGCTAGTGGTAATCAATTAATTCTGAATAAACCGTCATACGTACTTACCGTGTAAAATATTTCAACCGCAACATAACATAGCTTACAGGATATTAATCCAACATGGTGACAACATTCTATTTTATCTGTGACTGTATACACAGTCAATATCGGAGCTATACGAGAATTTAGTATCACAGTTTCGTATATAATTGAAAGCTTTTGATTGTATACAGAAATGTTTCGTAATTTGGCGGTCGTTACTAATCCAAGAAGTAAGTGAAGAAATGAAAACGAGATTTTACGTGACGCAAGTGGAGTCAGTTTTATGCTTTAACGTTTTCCGCCCGAAATAAGTTTGAAAAGTTTCGCTCGATAACGATATTAGGTACGTATATTGTTGTGAAACTCATAAGTCAAATAATTGTTAAAAAAGTACCGAAACAACTTATTTATTGAATGGTCAGGAACGCTTCGATGTAACGAGTAGCCATTACGCAATAAAAAGTGTTAAACAGTTTCAATGAGTATTATTCGAAAACTTTAATTTTAGGCAATTTTACTCTTGATGCACCAAAAGACAGACGGTCTGAATTTGAAGTATCTCTGTCAGTCCGTCGGTTTGTCATTTGTGGGTTTCTTTTTCGAAACCAATTAACCAATTTCAACGAAAAATTAAGCGAAAGGGTTTTTAACTAAGTTTAGTGGCAAAGTAATTCATATGAAATTGACTTATAAAATGTACGAGTATAGGCGACCTTATTTTTACTTTCTGTTTAAATAGAGGTCAGTTATGAAGGTGTAAATAAATGACAAAGTCATGCTCATACTCACCTTCTAACCGCCTAACGCCTTAAATTGTGTGGTGTCATAATCATAATAAAAGTAGAGGGCGGTGTAATAGGCTCTCCAATTAAACTATTAAACACTTTGGATAAAATTAAGCAATATTGATATGAGGAGCAATTAAAAGTCCGCAAGAGGAAACGTGATAATTCATGTGCATGAAACGATTTCGATAATTGTTTTAATGGAGATATACGAATCTTTTCCCGATGTCTTTAATCTATCTACCTACTTCTAATAATCCACATTGAATTGTAGATTAAGGACACTATGATTGATAACACAATTAGAGTATTTTAATTTGCTTTGCTACAAAGGTTCTCTGAATTGCATAACTCGTAAAGGTCACATGGCTCATGATAAGACAAAAGCAAGAAAGTCATTAGAATTGAAAAATTGAGCTGAGCTTTGTTAAGGTCGCAGTAATGATTTTGATTACCTTGAAATCAATACGAATGACACGACATTATTTTACCCGTAATAATGTTTACTTATCATTTGTGTACCAAAAATAAGCATATTTTCCGCGACAGTTGTGGAATTTGATAAGTTCGTAAATGTCAAAATTAAAGGGATTTATGTTCCGTATCTTCTGAAAGAACAATGGTTAGATTACGTAAGAATAAGTTTTGTACAGATAATCTATTTTAATGGCCTTTTTGTTGATGATTAACTTTCGGCGGGTCTCCAGAATAAATCAGACGAGTCCAAATTTGAAGACTGCTTTGTTTTATCACCTTTAGTCTCCATCATTAGACCTCAAAGACACCGTAATATTATACTGTCATCGTTTCTACATATTTATATTCCAAGGCAAACCAAACCCTAAAGTTAGACTAAGTAGTAATAAGTTAACTGCAACATTTATTTAACAAACTATTCCACCAACAGGTGAAGTCAGATTAAAGCTTGTAAAAACCTAAAGTAACCAAACTACAAAAATTAACCTCACCTTTTATAAGTTAAATATTTGGACAACCGCTGGTAAGTTTTTCTACTAACTTGACTGAAAATTATTTCGATGATGATGGTTCTAAAGAACCATTTTGGCTCTATAGAACCATCGTCATCGAAATAATTTTCAGTGTTTTGTGATTACAATTTTTTTAATCAAAGCGATTCACTACAAACTTTTGTAAGTTTTGTTTGCAACTCTCGCCGATAAATTCAACGAACTAAAACAAAATAATTTAATTCACTCATTCAACACCGCTAGTTGATGTTGAGCTAATCTTAGTGCTTGCATCATTAAATAAATTGCAGACGGCAAGGTTCTTAAAATATTTGAACACGACTTTACTGTCATAGGCGTTCGAGCGTGTTCAGATATTTTTGAACACTTTGACCGCTCTAATTTATTTGATAGTGACTGCACTAAGGTATTATTAAACAAAGGCCAGACGCAGTGACCCTAACGTGACCGGCTAATAAATGTCGTTTATCTGAGTTTATCTCTATGTACTCCCTTTTCTTAAGACACTAGTTCAACAGAGACGCATGGAGGGATAAATTAAACCCTGGTCATGTTAGAGCCGCAGGTAGGCAAACAAAAAGAACTCAAGACAACTCTACGGACCTTTACTTTATTGACGTTAATATTACTGGGTTTCAACAGTCGAAGTCATAACATTTGTCAGATTTATGGCATTATGCTTTTGTTTAACAAGGAATTGCTACCGGTATTGCTAACAAAAAACTTTTGAAGAAATGTTAGGTAATCAAACATCAATGCATTTTAGATTACTAAAGTTACCTGTATTGACTTAGTTTATTGCGTAAGTCTTCCTTAATAGAAGCAGCTGAACATAATTATATCTCTTGTACTTTACTACGTTTTAGGACTTCCTCTTTATAATCATGATATCGTATACTGTTACACGTTTATCCTTCCCTTCCGCTCATATCTGTTGCCGGCACAAACTTGGCAAACGAAGTTGTTCGGACTCAATAGGGCTCCTTATGCTTCACAGGAGACCTCAATTAGAGTCCATTTGTGTTAATCCACGACTCGACCGGATAGGCAAGAGTGGGACGATCGCTTGGTGACTCATTCTTGATGACGTAACGTAGTAATAAAGAAATGTCTATCGTAAAAGTATCATATCCTACTCCGTGGCGATAAAATCTAATAAATGAGTCACTATAACATACTACGAGGTTTATATGGAAGGGGTTGAAAAAATAACGAAGATGTTTCATTTATCATCCAAAAGGTTAATTAAATAGTAAACCTTTTTGCTCGTCTTTACGTTGTTCATGTTCAACATCTAATAAAGCCTATTTATAATTATGTTTAGTTTTACTTCATTATTTCTTTAGGGTTTCTTATTATTATTTCTATTTAACAGAACAAGTTACGGAAAGGTACTAGTGAGAAAATTACTTTTATGGTCACATTTAAATGACCACAAGGTTAATGATACGACTGCTGCGATGTTTTCCCTGATATGGCTACAAAGCACCACTAAAGACAGTTTATGGTAGTGTAGTAAAATTGACAATTGCAACCACGCAATTTGCAAGCGGCCTCTTTTTGTAGATTAAAGCAGTGTAATTTAAAATTCAGAAAACGCCTTACCTTAGGCTTATGATAAGCTATGAGAGGTGACCGCTGCATTCTGGTCACGTCTGCCGTCCTGTGCTTTGTCAGATTTAGGTGGTGCAAGTATAAGAACCTTTTTATAATCTGGAGCTTTTGAAAAAAGGTCCCCTCTCCCTGGTGTAATGTACACTTTTACTGGGAGAAGTTTTTTTTTATAGCTACTTCGTTTTAGTTAGAATTAGTTTTCATTCTGTTTGGTTTACTACTCGTATTAGTTCATGAACCCTTTTTACATTTTTGGATTTTTAAAAGTAGTCATGGAAAAATTTAATAGGGGTTATTAAGAAATAAAATCTCAATATATGCAAAAATTATCACAATGGCTTTATTAAAGTATATAAATAGTATACTCATGACTTAAATAATATGGACATTCATTATATTTACATTATTTACAAGTACATATTCTACAGCAGTCTTATAGAATGTATTTACACCAACATTACGAAACATATACGCCTTTTGGAACGGCGAGAAAATACAAAAATAGATTAAAATTTTAATTATTTGGTATAGCGCGTGTTGCAATTACAATGATTCACATGAAGCTGACTAAATGGTTTTATATAAGTGAGTTCATGAGAAGTACAGACTAGACAAGGTAGGCTTGACCTGATGGCTGGGTGTCAATTAAGGGAGGTGGCGGGGGCCAGTGGCGAAATTCCCGCCGTCGGTTCGGGTTGACCCCTCCAAGTTCTAACGAGGAGTAATCTGAGTCTATTGATGAGTAAATATGATCCGACGGTGGCCTACCGTCAGGTCCGTATGACGCCGCCTGGCCCTGCTGCGATCCTACTTCCATGAACTCCGGAGCATCACTCATACCTCCAGCTGGCCCTCTAATCTTTTCCGTGAACGAAAACGACCTCATCGTTCCGTTTTGAACACTGCTACGCATAGTGTATGAATTGATATTATTTCTGTAACTAGATGATTTCGTTTTTTGTCTACGATCCGGCATCGCATACCACAATTTCTCCCAAAACTTACTTTGGCCCCACCTGACGCGTGAACTAGTTTTTAAATATGGCTTTAAATCTGGATCACACTCGGTTTCAGGTAAAACTGAGCTGTCTTCAATTATAACTAAGCTATAAATTCGAGATTTCAAAATTTCATGTAATGCTTGTCGAAACTCGAAACGCGACCACTCCGTTTCTATAAAATTCCTCGTTAGGATAATTATAATGCGCTTAGAGGCTTCTGCAGCCTCAGGCAGCGGCAATGTGCATTGCATGTAAGGCGAACTGTGCTGTGGGATATCTCTATAATGCAGACAAAGGTGATACGAAGGGCTTCCATTTTCCAACTCGGCGGCTAACGTTTGAATAACAAAGTCATCATCCTTGGGGCTGTAGCATACGTAGGCATCGTATAATTTATCAGTGTCATCGCACGCCCCGTTGAATGGGAACAATCTTATTCCGCAACTTGTATAAAGCCAGATGCGAATTGTGTCTCTAAATAAGAAAATCAAAAGGATGACTAGCATGATTAGCATAAAACCCGTGAGCGTAGTCACCATCATGGGCATGTAATTTGAGACCAGCATGTTATCTATAACAGAATCTCCGGCGTAATAGTCACTGCATATCGTGCCGTTCAGATTGAGTTCTTTCTTTTGTGGTAATTGCCCCTCGGCGTTCCAACAAAACAAGTCTGAGATATCGACTATTTTTGGAACATTGTCAGCAACGAAGGCTGTAAATCTTTGTAAATATCTACATTTACATGACCACATGTTGTTTCCTAAAGAAAGAGCATTTAAATTCATTTTACTATTTAAATTCCAAACAGCAAAATCCACTAGCCTATTACCGTGCAATTTTAAAATTTTTAATGAGTACAAAGATGAAAAAGTTGAATTAGCTATGTAGTTAATAAAATTGTCGTGCAAATATAGTTCGTTAAGTTGTGTCAGATGCTCAAACTCATAGCCTTTTAAATGTTTCAGTTTATTCCCGCCAAGATTTAATATTAACAGGGAGGACAACCCGGCGAAAGTCCTATTTTGTATGTTCTCGACTCCGCTCGAATTAACATACAGCGACCTCATATTTTTCCGCCCGATGAATGCATAATTTTGCAATTCTTTAAAGTCGTTACCGTCTAAGTAGACCTCGGTTGCATCCATGGGTATTTTTTCTGGTATGTCAATAGCGCGCTTGCTAGAGCAATCGACTACATTTGTATGCCAAGTCGGATCGTGATAACAAGAGCAATTATAGGGGCAGGTCATTTGGCAATCGCAGGCAACATAATCGCAACAGTGGCATAAAGTAAAACAATGAGTCTCGTACGGACATAAAAAATCAGTTGATTTAAGATTACTAAGGGGTAAATGGTTTACGCCTCTCGTGTGCGTCATATTGCAGAGGACGTTTTCGAGGTCCATTATTCGAGGGTGTTGTCTCATTGCTGTCATATTGTTTATCATGGGTAGCCACTCCATGGAGCAATCGCAATTAAACGGATTTCCTCCGATGTAGAACTCAGGCAATGACTTGTTTAAGGGAACCGAGGACAGCCGGAGGCTGTTGATATCTAAATGAGATATCTCATTTGCGTAAATATCAACCCGGGTGAGATTGCGTTTCTCCATAAACGTGTTTACTTGGATTTTGTTGATGTGGTTATTGTTTATGAACAACAGCTCGACGCTGTTGGGTATTGCTAATGGTGATATTTCAACAATACGGTTATGACTAACGTCTAAGGTCTTAATATTAATTTCATCTTGAAGTTTATAATAGTTACCTAAATGTTCTATAAAATTTCCATGTACATCAAGCCACTTCAATTTACTTGGAACAAAAGCATAATCAAACCAAACTAGATGGTTTTCTGATAAGTTAAGCCAAAGTAAGCTCAAAAGAGTAGAAAAAACTCCATTTATGTCTGACAGGAAGTTTCCATCTAACCTAATAGCTTCTAATTGCGAATTTCTAATAAAACTACCCCTTTCTATAGATTGGATTTTGTTCTTTGCTAAATTTAATACTTGTAAGCTAGGTACATCCCAAAACATTCCAACTGATATGTTCCCAATAACATTATCAATTAATCTTAATCCAGTCAATTGATCCAAGTTTTTAAAAGAGCCGTTCTTTATATCTGTTATTTGATTTTCACCAAGGTCCAATGTTTTCAATAGGGACAGTTCCCAAATAGCGTTTGGAACTTCTGTTAACTGATTAGAACTCAAATCCAATTCCTTAAGGTCGGAGCAGTTCTTAAAAGCTTTCGGATCAATGTTTATCAAAAGGTTGTTATTTAAATTCAATTTGCTTAATACAAACAGCCCGTTAAAAAGTAGCTCATCAATAGTATGTAAGCGATTTTCAGCTAAATTTAAAGTATGCAAGTTATATAAGGGAAGAAACGTATTTTCCTCGATATATCCAATGGAGTTATTCCTTAAATCTAATATCTGAAGGAAGAATAAATCCTTGAACGTCTTACCATCTATCCTCGTCAAGGCGTTATTGGATAAATTCAGAATGACTAAGCGTATAAGGCCAATAAATGTTCTGCCGTCGATATGAGAGCTCGAGAGCTGATTATTAGATAAATCTAAGACAAGCAGCTGTTCTAATCGGTGGAACACGCCTGTGGCTAATTCAAATAGCTGGTTATTATTTAAATACATTTCTCGTAACTCCTTCGTGTTCGAGAACGTGCCCTCCGGTACTATCTGGAGGTTATTGTAGGAAACGTTTAATATCCTCAGAGAAATAAGTCCATTGAATGTTTCACTTGAAATATCGGTGATATTATTATTCTGTAGCCGCAGCTCTTGAAGATTCTTCAACCCGGTGATTTGCGATTCGTCGCTCAAAGATTTGAGATCATTATCACTTAAATCCAAACTTCGCAGGCCCGAACCGCAGTTTTTTCCAAACCCAAGGCGGTCCACGCTTTTGATCTTATTTTGAGTAAGGTTTAAAGCTTGAAGATTACCCAGAGGGCAAAATACTTCAGATGGTATTGCTTTCAGATTATTCTTTCCCAAGTCGAGTACTTGTAATTCTCTCAATCCATTGAAAGTTCCAAGCGATAGCTCCAAGTTTTTATTTGGACTCCAATCGTAGTTTTTGGATCGGATCGACAACTTTTTCAGCTCGCGTAATCCTTCGAACGCGTTGCCGGGTATTCTGAGGAGTTTACAGTTTTCGAGTGTTAGCTCTGCGAGCGTCGAAAATCTTTGAAAATAGTTTGCTTCGAGATAACTCTCGAAAAGAAGCAATTGATTGCATTCAACGTTGAGACGTTTTATGGCAACAGAAGGTGCATTTGCCAAACTAGATCCATCTGCCTCGAGAGTTCGCACCCGGCATATCGTGCTTCCCTCGTCACCTTTAGATTGGCGGCCGCAATTATCCACGCCTCTAGGAGCATACGCGGCATTAACACCCAAAGTCACTAACAATAGAGTCAGGAGTTGAAACATTTTCTACACACATTGGTCTTAACAGCTCTGAGCGAAACTGCAAGAAACGTCACTTTTTCACTTGAAATTTGTTTGTGAATCTCAAATAGTTTCCGTTATCAGTGATTGTATTGCACTTCACAGATGTTTATGTTGTGGCGCACGTACGTTCGTTGCGGGAGGCGACGCGGTCGCGTGCCGCCCTCATCGTGGTTGGAGTGCGACTGGCGAGCGCTGGCGGTGAGACCGCTCGCGAGAGTAGTGCGCTTGGTCGCCCACTGCACCCCCCTGCGCCCTTACCCCACATAGTTACACGTTCCCTTGCATGGCGCCACTTGTGCGCCCGACCGCTCTCGCACAATTATGTAATGTTTTCTTAATCAAGCCACCGCATCGCGCAAAAAGGGTACTTTGCCGGGAAATCATATTTGATTAAAAATAATAAGAATTCTAATTTACTTTTAAGACTGATATCACAAAAACGTGTGCTTTGATTTTAAAACATCTTTTCATGCATATGTGTTGTTAAATAAATATTATGTTCAACTAAAATTAGCTCAATTTACTTAATTTTTTTTTTTTTATAGTATAGGGGGCAAACGAGCAGACGGGTCACGTGAATTTACTCATTTACTTAACAAATACTTAGATAGAGCTACGATCTAATGCTTTAAAGAGTAACTATGAATGTTTTTTATTCTTTTTAGCCCTTCATATGCTATAATGCTCTTAAGTGGGATTTAATACAGTTTTGTAGAGAGTTTTAACTTGTCAACTGCTGCTGAGACTTGCACCAATAGCCAAAATGCAATAATAATGTACTAGTTTTTAACTTCGTTATGTATGTATTAATAATTAAAATTTTTGTTATCTATAAAGATATTTTACACAAAGAATCAAAATAAAGTAAGCTTCAGTGTCTTATGGTGAACTAAAATCATACATATTGGTTAAAAGTACCAATCATGATATTCACGTAAGATCATCAATGAAGAATAAATTATATAACAATATAAATATGTAGACAAAAACGACAATAATTACTTCTGTCCACAGAGTCCTATATTACGGTAGTAGTTGTGTTCGTTGTAAATCGATTAGCTTAAAATAGTGCTAACGGATCATTTAGAGCGTTCTCATCGCACTGAACTGACACAAATTAGGTAAAAAGTAAGCACTACGCTTTGTCTCGCGAAAAGCCATAAAGTACAGCTGAGCAAAAAAAGGACAAAACCGAACATCAAAGTGACAATCAAGAACAAAGTGCAGCTATGTTGCATGCGGGCATCCTTAATTCCTCTCGCTGTTCACTTATTGGATTCCCAGCTCACATAGTTCGGTGAAGACACCCAATAAAGCTACTTTGGCGCAGTGTGTCCCTCACATATTTTTGTGTTGAGGAACGTACAGAATTTTCAAATAGAGAAGGGCAACCATTTCGGGGCAACAAATTCCTGTATCTCCAACGGGCTGGAAGAGGTGCGAAGTTGGTGCCAGTTGATAATTTGATTTCCCTGTTCGACACGTAAAGTCGTTTACGGCCTAACTGGAAGTTAGCTGTGTACAGAATACGAGCCAGAAGTTTGGTAACAAATGCCGGGCATAATACTATCACTAGGGTTGTATAAAGGCATTTAGGGGTAACTTCATCGTTTAGCAAAAAAAAGTTTTATTCGTGTGCTGGTTACCAAGACACTTCGTTTTATTTAAAAAATCTAAACCATAATTATATAAAATAAAATAAAATAAAATAAAAATTGATGGGAATCTGACTAGATTTAATGCATTAAAATTATGTATCTGCTTATGCTCGAGTTTAGAAATGAAATGAAATGATTAATTAGCCTGAGAAATGGTAGGTACACAAAGTTTACATGTCAATAAAATTGAAGAATCACATACCTAGCCAAAATATGCCATGTATTTTGTTTAATAAATTCCAATATTACAAGCAAAATAATTTAACAAAAATCAGGTACTTACGAAGACGACAGTCTGTAGTGAGGAGGACTTATAGGTTGAATTTGAATAAACAACGCGCGAGCTTTGATGGTTATTGGAAATGAGTATTATTTCAAACGATAATTATATAAAATGAAAATACATTACTAAAGTAAAACTCTATTCAAAGGGTAAATTAGTTGGAGGTTAAGTAAAAATAAACACTACTACTATTTACTTAGGCAGTTTTTTATAAAAAGGTATCGAAAAGAAGCCTATGTAACAAAAAACACATTTTTGAAATTTATTCAATTTTACGTAAAGGCCAAATAAAATCCTTATATCTATGACTATGTAAGTCTAAAGCAATCATTTAAAATCTTTATTCGAGAACCATCCGAACACGTTCGTTAAAGTAAACCGCTAAGCTGTCCAATTTAGGTCGCGGTTAACACCGAAAGAGCGCAAAAACAAGGCGACGTTAAGAGGAAAGTTTTCCTTGTTTGAAGACACCCTAAAAACACTTCGACCACTATGATATCCTTAATATTAATGTCTGGTGGCAGTATCCTGTATCAAAAGTTGTCGCTGTCGAGAGTTCTTAGCGCTAGCTTGATAAATGACTTCGCCCACTTTCGCGAAAGTTGCTCGTGTTTTTTTTTCTGTTACAGGAGGCTGGATGTCACAGGCTGGCTGGAACGTGCCGCGACTGCCGATGACGCTTCGCTAACACGACCTCGTATCGTCCCGTCGGATTATTCGGATCGCTGTCGCTTTTGAACTCAGTCTTTATTTCCCCGGATTTTATTTTCTTTCTCAATTTCGTTGATCTTTTATTTACTGACTCCATTTTGTACTTACTATTTGACACTACTACATCATCCGCTACACGTTTAACGACTTTAAGGTTGCGATGTTGTAGTGTAATGAACATGTCGAGATATTTTTCAATTTATAGAGCTACTTTTGTTGTTGGATATAATCTGGTCTATTAGACTCAAAGATCTAACAACATGCATTATTTAAAGCGAGGAAGTGTAATTAAAACGCGCTTTATTTTGCACCTCTGGCTAGTTTATTCCATTGTTATCTACATCTGGTTGCGTAGAGAATATATCTTGGGATAAATCCTGTTATAGGTAGCGGTTATCTGCCGGGATATTAACGCATTGCCACCGTATATCAAGCACTTTCTAGTGCAGAATAGAAAACGAATGGAGACGTTCAAATTTTTTTTTTTTTTCGTAAATAGAAAGTGCATTTAAATTGTTTAATATATGGTATTCCGCTGATTCACCTGAAGTAGTAAATATTTTTATTAAAAGCATTGATTAACAATATATTTGCAGTTAGTTCTGATTAGTTTCTAAGACATTTCGTAACCTTGTAATAAATAAGTTTTCGGTCATCACTTTACATTAAAAAAATATTTTAGTTTTTACTCCAGTAGAGTCGTATCTTTAGGTCATACTTTACGTTTTTAATAATTAATTACACTTGGTCGATGGTATCTCAGCACTCGTAGTCATTCATATAAAGAATCCCTGCATCTACGCATGCCTATAGGGGTTTAACGATATTTTTTGATCTAGTTACAGATTTAGACATGTACATTTGTACGATTAGATTTGAGATTAAACATTGAAATATTATAAACTCACATTTGTTTTAAATTATTTTTAATGAAACACAACAACCTTGTCACCGATATCCTCCGGCTCTGCCTCATTCCATCCATAAACAGACTCTCAATTTTTTTTATTTCCAACATGTACGTCGTATTTAAATTTTAGAATACTTATAGTTTTAGTTTCGTTTTATTTAATTTCTTAATTTTTATTTGATTATTTGTTATAACGCAAGCACCTGCACTCATTTCGGCCATATCTCGCGATCCGCTCTAATCGGCACCTGCGGCCGATACGCCGCGACAACGACCGTGTTCTATTCAAATGGAGGACCGGCTTTATACAGAGCGATGCTCTTGAAAATATCTTTTAAGCCTGGGCAAAGGAGAGCTAAGGTAATCAGATCGTCTACGCACTAAAACAAGGTTACTAAACAACGGAAGTACTCGGCACTCGAACTAGAATAGATACCCTCGAGCCTTGGGCTTCCGAGGCCAAGAAATTATTAAAGGATATTGACATAAAACTGGTCCACGCTTCTGGGGACCTTAGAGCTGGCGCCTTCTTAGCTCAGAGGCTTAGTCTTGCCATACAGCGGAGTAATAAGAAGCGCCAGCGTTCTTGGGTCCATGCCTCGCGGCACAAACTTGGACGACGTGTTCCTGTTGTAAATATTTTTTTAATTTAAATGAAATTCCCATTGGGGAATTTAATTTAAATTAAATAAACACTTTTACATTGGTAAATATTTGCTTAAGTTATTGTTTGTCCATAAATGAATGTCCCTCCGTATACATGGTCATTTGGGCTAAGTTATATTTTAAGAGCGGTTACGTTCATTAAGGCTTTATTCTTTTATTGTCTGTTTTGATCTGACACAGTTCCTAAGCTCTGTTATTATGAGCAAAAATAAAAGAAATGCTCTTTTATAAACATCACACAGAAAGTAGTTTACGAAAATACAAACGTAGGGTGGGGTGAGTTTGATTTTTTTACCGATAAAAAAAAAATTAAGGACAAAAGTTGCTTATGATAAGGAGATGTAGCCCTGAAAATAGCGGTATCTAATTTGTTAGCACCCTGTATATCTGCTGTACAACTTAACCTATTTTGAGCCTACTGTATGAACACAGAACACAGCGCTTAAAGTTTACCTATGAATCTGCCAGCGGCAATACCTTATCCCATCGATATCGACAATCAACATTAAAACTAGACAAAGTGGCGAAATTTAGAGCCTACACCTATTCCGATCCGATTCGAGCCGATCTGATAAAGTCTAACGGGTCCCAAGCTAATAGGTACATAAACTTCTTATAGATAGCGAGTGAAGGGTGTTTTAATGGACCCAATTTGAATCATTTGTTGCATTTGTTGTATGGAGCCAGGATAACAGACGATCGTAAAATAAGTGACACAAAGAATTAAAAGAAAGTTTACTTGTGATAAAGTTATCGAATCCGGCAATACAGATCGATAAATCTAATTGCTAAACTCGTACCAACTCTACAAACTAAAAAAATGTGTTACAATAATATAATTTACATTTTCCTGTCATTTGAAATGACAAGTGCTTTTTGAAGACATCTCTAATAGGTTTGTCGACAACTAAGATTTTTTTATAATAAGTATGTAGTCATATATTTATGCGTATGAAAATGTACCACTATTATAATGTACTTAAACAACAAAGGACTATTAAGTCCACATCAAGAAAGTATATTTCCCTGAACCAAATAAAGAGACTGCGCCGTAAAATCATAGCTACCCATCTACTTTCCTCAAGGAAAACTAGTTCTTGAGAGCAAGGACTGTCACTGAGAGTGCTTGAGGAGGCTCTACTTTTCACCTGTAGCTCGAGCACGAATATTTTCCTTCTATCGAGTAGTTACGTTATCGTATCGCCATCGAGAAACTTTGTATGAAGATTGGAGCAGCGCCCCCGTGGGCGTAATTAGAACTAAAATTTGGTAGCACGAACTTTGAAGTTCACTTTCGTATCGTCATCGAATAGTAAACGTGAAGTTTGCGTGAAGTATTCGTCACAGAATGTATGGAAGTGGTAGCACGAATATTTTTTCCTTCTATCGAGTAGTTACGTTAACGTATCGCCATCGAGAAGATTTGTATGAGGTTTGGAGCAGCGCCCCCATGGGCGTTTTTGGAACTAAAATTTGATAGCACTAACTTTGACATTCACTTTCGTATCGTCATCGAGTAGTAAACGTGAAGTTTGCGTAAAGTATTTGTCAAAAAGTGGTAGCACGAATATTTTTTTGACGTAAGGTAAAGTAAACTTACGAAGGCTGGCTATCGAGAAACACGCAAACTTTCTCACTGTACTTTTGATGGTGACACAATTTGCGAGAACAAGTTGCGGTTAGTTTTTGGTGTTATTCTTTCAAAATATCACCGGAAAAAATCATAACATTGCGTAAAAATTCGCATACTAGTGCCTTGCGCTATTATTTTACCTGGGTTTAATCAAATAATCCAGAAATGAAGAACGAGAAACGAGGTAACTAATCTAAGAACATTACTTCTACTTTTTATTTTTTTGAAAGTAAAATAAGTAAAATACATTTATAAATAGGTATCTTTCTTTAAAGGGGAATGAGTCGACGAGTTACGATGAGAAAAACAACACATCCTCTGGATATATGAGATGCCAGTAAAATTGCATTTTGTCAGATGCAAATAAAGAGGCATTTGCGTTCCTGTGCGAAGAACTCCGCAACGAAACAAGTTTAAAGTCGAGTAATAGAATTCTCAAGGTATTTTATTTAATAGGTCGGTACCTAGTTTTCAATTTGAATAAGGTATGAATATTGAAACAAATTATTTTATGTTATTTGTCTTTATATTGGGTTTTATGTTCCTTGTCGTTCTTGGCTACTAGCTCATACCAGAACAATGTGGGCAGGCATATAATAGAATAGAATAGAATATTTCAAGCTGCATAGGCCCATAGATAAATACCTTAAAGACTAACAATCACATTAGCGTTACTAGTGTCAGCAAATGTTAGAGAAGTGATGGATGTTCTCTGCAGCTCACCCATTGCTGAAACTTTCATAAAGTTCCCTAATACAAGGGCAGAAAGGGATTTGATTAAGCAAGGAAAAGTGTTCCAAGTTGTCTTAGGAGGAGTGTGAACCCAAGCCAAAAAAGCGCTCCCCATACAAACAGTGAAAATGGTTCCCACCGTCTAAACCCTAACCTATGGCAATGGTTTTTGGTATGTTGTCATAATGCCTTAGAACTAGGTTTATTTGCATTGGTGCTGAAAATATTGCAATATTTGGTTTGGTGTTTTATACAAAACACAAATGCGTTAATATTTTTGAAACTATTAAGAATATTTAAAAAATCAAAACATACGAACCTAGTTCTAGGGCATAATAATAACATACAAAAAAATCATGGCTATAGGTTAAGGTTTAGAGGGTGGAAAACGTTATCGCAGTTTGTATGGACAGCGCTGGGTTCACACTCCTCTTAAGATTAATTATTTGTAAACTGTGTTCAGTACAAATATTATCTTTTGTGGTAAAAGCATCAACAGTTGCCCATCTCGAGCGCACTTTTTTTCCTAAAAAATATATTTCTCATCTAAATTACTAAGTACCATTGAGTACACTGCTGAAGATTTCATTTAACTTTAACTTATATATTATAGATTAAATTTTCTTAGCTTATTCTACCATTATTATTGGTACTACTTATTGCTTGTCTTAATATCAATATTATCTTATCATATTTTACGCAAAATATGGAATATCGGGTGTTTGTGTCTGTATAGATGAATCACACTTCCAAATAAAGGTGTTAAACATTAACTCCTGCTTACTATTGTAGAAAACACTTTCACTCATTGAATATGTAAAAATTGTAAGGACTCCATGTAGTTAATTTATTTTACTTACTAATAGGCACTATCTTAATTGTAAAATAATTGCTTAATTATTAATTTATTAAAAGATTGTGATTTCAGTTTTATTTTTTGTTTTATGCAATATTATTTATTTATTAGGTAGGCAATGCGGGACACAAGAGAACCACTAATGTGTTGTAAGCCCTTAGGCCTCCGGATCGATCACCCACTGTACGAAACGCAGTAGCAAGCTACTACATCACGCTGATGTACTGCGAGTGTGGTACTACCCTGGTCGAACCCGTTCATTCGTACTGCAAATACATACTGGCTTCACAGTGCGCCTCTACCACTACAAAAACTAACCCCCTGATTCATAAACGTGTGTTGTCTACACAATTGCCCTCGAATGAAAGAGACGAAACATAAGTTACGTTATGTAGTTAAGAGAGGTTGGCAAACTTGTATGGATAAGGTTAATCTTATTTATTACTTAAAAACCTTCCTTAAAAAAGCTCTAAATGAGAGTGATAACCATATCAAAATCAGATATGTGGTTTAGAAGTAAGGGGTAGGTAAGTTAAAAGGAGCACCTATGTTGGTAAATAAATAAAGGCTTTGTTATTTTATATTTATTCGTTGTTTTTTTTATTTAAAATAACTACATATATAATTTTGTATAGTGTTTGCATGGGGCGATATTTCACCCAATAGTGATAGTAGACAATAACTAAAAATACAATTTTTCTTCTTTACTAGTCATCATGCTATTTCTAATCTACTCGCGATCTAACCTAAGCGCTCATCTCACATACAGACTTACATTTTGCGTTCATTCATAATCTCAATTATTCACATCTAAGAAACTCGTAATAACATACATCGCCTCTTTCATTAATTCAAGCCATCGATCGAACTCAAAGCTGGAGCTCCATGTCTCTCTGCCGAATCCTCGCTCTTTCCAGCACGACGAACATTTAATCCCTCTCTGAGACTCCTCGCATTCTTCTCAGGTCTTAAAAATTGTTCTTCTGCAGTCAGTCTCCTTCTCACAGTGCCGGATTAGCCACATAGCAAGAGTAGCTAATGCTACGGGCGCCGCTTCTACGCCTGTCTGACCGCAATAAAAAAATATTTAATACCCTAAACTTGAGAACCTAAAGCAAACTAAGGGCCTCTTGACAGAATTTGCTACAGGCCCCGCGCTGGCTTAATCCGGCACTGCCTCATAGCCGGGCTGCTCGGTCCGACAGCGGGCTGCTCGGCGCGGCGGCCCGCGGCGGCGCTCGGCGCGGGGCCGGGGGTGCGCAGCCCGGCAGCTGGCTGCTCGGTCTAGCGGCGAGCTGCTCGGCGCGGCGGCCCGCGGCGCCGCTCGGCGCGGGGCCGGGGGTGCGCAGCCCGGCAGCTGGCTGCTCGGTCTAGCGGCGAGCTGCTCGGCGCGGCGGCCCGCGGCGCCGCTCGGCGCGGGGCCGGGGGTGCGCAGCCCGGCAGCTGGCTGCTCGGTCTAGCGGCGAGCTGCTCGGCGCGGCGGCCCGCGGCGCCGCTCGGCGCGGGGCCGGGGGTGCGCAGCCCGGCAGCTGGCTGCTCGGTCTAGCGGCGAGCTGCTCGGCGCGGCGGCCCGCGGCGCCGCTCGGCGCGGGGCCGGGGGTGCGCAGCCCGGCAGCTGGCTGCTCGGTCTAGCGGCGAGCTGCTCGGCGCGGCGGCCCGCGGCGCCGCTCGGCGCGGGGCCGGGGGTGCGCAGCCCGGCAGCTGGCTGCTCGGCCCGGCGGCGGTCTGCTCGGTCCGGCGGCTGCAGTCAGAAGTGTTCCATGTATCTGCATCTAAAATTTATAGAAATAATTTATTATCTTTACATAGTATAAAATGTCTGTTCTCATATTTGCGGCCGCTTACTCCTTCTAGACCACGCGACGGATTTTGATACGGTTTTCACTGTTTCCTTTTTAAAAAAAATTTTACAAAAAGTTTTTATGTGCATTGAATCCAAATTGTACCCGTGCAAAGCCGAGCCGAGCCGCTAGTTATTTCATAAAACCTTTCAAATTTTAAAAATGATAATGATCACCCTATTACCGTCAGCCTCAGAAGTAGCACTTAAGAACCTTGTCAGAGTAACGTATGAAATGAGAGTTGCTCGAATTTGTCACATCACTGACAGCGACAAGGTACTAAAATGTTCAGCTACTTCTGAGACTGACCGTAAATGCTAGGGTAACATAAAATAATAATATTTCATAGTATGCCCTGCATAAAATTTAATTTGTAAATCAGTATTCAGCTTTGAGTAGAAATTTTAAACAAAATACACAAAATTCCGTTCACAAGCTAGTGACCCGTGCGTGAGTCACAGACAGACAGCAGGGTGACAGAAATGTGGTTTTGTGCTTAGGATATAGAAACGTAAAGACTACAAATTTTAATTTCATACCTAAGCCACTCGATCCAACTTTAAAAATGCTTACCAAGTGATGTCTTGCTTCTCCATTTCTTGTGGCTGTGTGTCGTTGTCTTCAGACATAGCTGGTGGCATTCTTCAATCTGTATATAACAATGGCAAGTAATTAAAATATGATTAAAAATTAATTATAACCATGTTTTTTCCATTATAGGTACAGTCAACTAAATTGATTTCTGACTACGGAGATTCTTTTCACAATAAATTTCATTTTGACTCTTCAGATAGGTAGACAGATAAAACGTTTATTTGTTACTACAAGCACACACAATCAAATTTACAAACAATTGAGAAGAAAAAAAACGAAAGGTAACAAATTAGATGAGTACTTATTGTCTGTGTGCGCTGCAGCAGTACAAAATGCCGTCTCACAACAATAACTCAATGTGACAGGGTTCTAAGTGACCAAGAATCCAAATCCGTTAGCCATAATGCATGATGGAGATAACTTGTCCTTCTTTTAGGATAAATATAAGCTACATTTTACCCCAAAAATCTAACACCCTGCAGCAAAATTGAGATTTAGCGAAAGACTTGTAAAATGCACAATAATTATTCTCAATCTACACTAATATAATAAAGAGGTAAACTTTGTGTGTTTTTTGTTTGTTAGTTTGTTTGTATGTAGGGGGTAATCTCTGGTAATAAATAAATATCTTGGGACGATGTACACAAATTGAACTAATCTGTGCTTCTGTGAGTGTACTAACCAATATGTCAAAGTTAACACAAACAACACAAAAATATGGTGTGGATACATACTTAAATACATATAACATCCATGTCACTGGTACAAACATTTATATTGAACATTCAAACAAGTACATTTAATGGTACTAGGCATCCTGATAAAGCCGGGCATAATTAGGCTTTATGGAGGAGTCTTCAGGCAAGTTAGATGGTGTTCCGCCTGTCCAGCTTTTTACATTTGACCAGTCAAATCACTAAATAAAACAGTGAAAAGTATAAAAAGGCTGGTTTTAGAATTCGTTTTGTCATATTAAACTAAGGCATAAGATCCTTAAAAAGGTGGTAACCTGGTATATCTGGACAGATATTTACTCAAAAAACAGTGTAAATCAAACAGGACCTTGTCAAGTTATGCAGACATTCAAACTTTAATCGAACTGTACAGTAAGTAGGCACTAAGTAGGTATATTTTAATGACATTAATATGTGGTACGTTATAAAAAGGTTGGGCGCATTTACTATACATATAGTGCTTACCTTTTGCTTGTTTTCTTCAGTTAGGATATCGCCTGTCTCGTCACAGCCTAGCCTGTCGGCTAGCTACAGTTGGTGATGTGCACCAGTGGCGTCTCTGCAGCCCCTGGAAGATTTAGATAAATTTTCGTGTCTTAAACAAATATTCACAATATGGATATCCGTAGGTAGAAAGTCTAGGAAAATAAAGCCAAATCACAATGAATGTTTACTGAGGGACTAAGGAACTACATTAATTTCTATATTGTAAAGTATGAAAATGGATGTTAAATTAATAAGGACCTAGTCCGTGAGTGTAGTTCTATCAAAGTTGTAAGAATGAATTTAACCGCTTACCTCTCCATAAAATCTGCCAACTGCGAGAAACTGTTTCTTGGTTTCATTTTCCAACACAAATTATTCACTTTTCATCCTTACTTTAATTTTAATTATGAAAACTGATACATTTCGATCGAACAGTTCGATCTTTATAATTTAAGTACAAGTGTCAAAATACAACGTTCGAAAATTTAAACTCTTTCGGCCCAATGATTAAATATTAACATATTTATTATTTTCTTGCCATATTTCAACATTTCCTTTTATTGTATAAATAAATATACAAATTACATAGGTTTCCGTAATATTCATGCTGTTTCCTGTATTTCTAACATATTTAAAATGATCCATAGTAACTTACTATGATTAGTGTTAGGTTTCTGAACATACCTAGCTCGTAGATTCATGACTTTATTTGACTATCGTCGCGTTGTATATTAAAAAGGTACTCTGTGGTCGCGTTTACGTATCGAGCTAACGTGAGTGAGGTTTTAAGATTCGTGCTACCGATAGCTTTCGTAAAAGTAAAGTAAACGTTAGGTTATCGAGTAGTCGATACTAAAAAGTTACTTAGGTATGACTCCAATATTCTTGCTCGGGCTTCTGTTTGTGTATCGAGATTGTAAATGTTTTGTGATTAAAAATTATTAATCCTTCGTATTACAAGTACTGTATGCTGCCCCAGTGTGAAAGCACAAGCATTTAAACACCAAACAAATTATTTATATTTGTCCCAAGTAAACAAGAAATACGGAAAAACACTTGCAAGAAAAATGATGCACATTGTTTATCAACATATTCAAGAATGTATTTATGTAAAGGTCATTTCTATGTAAGTATTTAACAAAACTGATGAATTTTATTTGACTATTGTAAATATTGTTTGAGGTTAGGTTTTTGTTTCTTTTTAGTTACCAAATGATATGCTCAATTATACCGCTCAAGTATCAATATGATACTATATTATGGGAAAAGTATCAGAAGTGCGCTTGAAACCAGGATGTAGGTACTCGAAGTAAATTTGAATGTCCAGAAGACAGAAGAAAACGGACATGCAGCAGCTCAGAACGACCATACATGATAAAAAAAACAAAGACTGGAGATAATAGCAGTCATCATCATCATTGTCATGTCAGCCACAAGAAGTCCACTGTTGAACATAGGCCTCCTCCATGGATTTCCAAAGTGACCGGTTGGAAGCAGCATGCAACCAGCGCCTTCCTTCCACCTGTATGAGGTCATCCGATAATAGCAATGCCTTAATAAAATAAAACTAGTATGTAATTTCAAATAGGTTTTTTATTTAAATAAACACTCATTTACACATAAGCGCACTCACTCTACACTTTGATATAATAATAATATATAATGATATAATAAAGGGTATATATTTGTTTTCCAAAAGTTTAATAACTTATGGTTAACTAAATCTTCAACATATGCAAGGTTGAATGATACATTTATTATATTCACTTTTTTATTTTTGGGATAGTCTGGGTCAGCTACACAATAATAAGTTTTTCTTTTGTGATAAAAACATTTGAAGCTGCACTTGGGGATTGTATTTTCCTGTAGGCTTTCCATTCTTTACATAGGTAATTATTGTAGGTCTTTTCATTCACTCAACAAAAGTGCAGGAAGGTTCCTCACTTCTGTGATGCAACGGCATGTTTACATCCCCCTGTAAAGCTACACAGTCTTCGCACCTCACAGAGAAAATCTTTTCTTCCTCTTCGTCTAAAATGAGTGCGCATCTATTTAACTGAGCATGAACTTTATGCTCCGGGCATATTTTACACTTCACAGTACACAATTTTGAACTTGTATGTAGGTGACAGCATTATCTCCGTAGGAATCACGTGAGGACCTGAAATAAAGTTTATTCATTTATATATATATTTTTTTATACAACATAGAAAGGCGAACACGCAAGTGGGCCACCTGATGGTAAGTGATCACCACGGCCTATAGACACCTGCAACAACAAAGAGATTGCAGATGCGTTGCCAACCCAGAGGGCTAAGTTGGAATACCTCTTATGCCAGTAATTACACCGGCTGTCTTGCTCTCCACGCCGGAACACAACAGTGCAAGCACTGCTGCTTAGCGGCAGGATTAGCGAGCAAAATGGTGGTAGCGATCCGGACAGACCTTGCACAAGGTCCTACCACCCGCAAATTAATCACGTTTTTAACATTTACAGAGTAAAGGTAACGAAAACCCACATTAGTCATATTATTAGGTGTCAATGGCATTTAAGATTGGCTAGTATTACTGCCTATGACATGATTTCTAAGAAATTTGTCCATGCCTGGGGTTGGCTTTTACGATCTGTGCAATAAGTGAAGCAGCTGGTACATTCTATTATTTTATTATATTTATTGTTTGTTACTAGACGAGAATGGAAGTTAATTAAAGTATCGTTCATAAAACTCAAATTACAATGAATGTTTACTGAGAGACTGATGAACTACTTACTTACATCAATTTCTATATTGTAAAGTATGAACGTATCAACAAATATTTAATTAATTAGAAGATTAGAAGCTAGTCCTTGATTGTAGTTCTATCATAGTTGTAAGAATTAATTTAACAGCTTACCTCTCCATGAAATCTGCCATTATGGCCAACTGCGAGAAAATGTTTCTTGGTTTTATTTTCCAATACAAATTATTCACTTTTACTTTTTATTTACTATCTAAATAACGACAACTAATAAATTCCGTTCGAACTTTATTTATATTTTGAGTACAAGAGTACAAGTGTCAAAATACAACGTTCGAAAATTTCAACTCTTTCGTCCCAATGATTATTATATTAACATATTTAATTATTTTCTTACTGTATATATATTTTTCGTATAATTTCATAAATAAATATACAAATTACACAGATTTCTGTAATATTCAAGCCGTTTCCTGTATTTCTAACTTATTTAAAATGATTCTTAGTAATTGACTTCGCTCAGTGAGGTATCCGAACGTACCTATCCAGTAGATTCGTAGCTTTATTTAACTATCGTAGCGTGTACTCGATACGTTAACGTGAGTCAGATTTAGAGATTCGTGCTACCGACAGCTTGCGTTAAAGTAAAGTAAACGTAATCGAATAGTAAAGGCGATACGAAAACGTAACGCATGACTCCAATATTCGTGCTCGGGCTACTGGTTGTCGGGTGGGCAGGAAGTAGTAATGAATCTTGGAAACAAGGTATCTCAGTAGTATTTAAATGAACTAGCTGTGTAGTATGACGTCATTACTTAAAAGTAGATTTTCACTGCAATGATTCTCCGCGGGGATTATCTATTGATATTAATAGTCCGTTTTATAAAACTCCTTAAAGTCAATGGTCAGACAAAAGAACAAGAAGAAATTATTATTGTTTGATATTTTTTCATCTGGGACTAAAGTAATTAATTTCAAATTCAGTTTTTTGCCTTAATAACTCCGGATAAATATAAACTTCAAGAGAGTCACCACTGATTATATCGCATTTCTCTAACTTCAAAAGCTTGCTCAAGTGCTTAATTTGACGCGGGAAGTAAAAAAAAAATCCTCTCAGCTAGTATCTCAGTACATTTAAAAAATTAACAAAATACCTTTCTTTAATTTTACTTTCACCCAACTGCCACCAAAATGTATTTTTTTTTACTTGACTTCGACACAGGTATGTTACCTTAATTAGTACTCAAAATATCTAAACGCACTTTAACAACGCCTGGTAAACAAAAGTCAAGTTCAAGTTAGAATTTACAGAAAGCTATAGCCATTCCAATATCCTGTCCTGAAAGCGTAAATACTTAAAATTGCACCAAAACTTAAGGCTCAAAATTTTCAAGGAAGTCTTTCCTTGATCGGAACTTTGTAAAACATTGCACTCTACCGACTTCTTATACGGTTCTTGAGACGCTTAAAGTCTCCAGTCTACATCTTAACAAAGTGATTCAGACAAGTTTGTCGTGCAAAAGTAAAGCCATACTTTGCTCACTGCTGATGTAAATGTCATGAATGTAAATTTTGAACTGGTAAGTGTCGATTTAATGGAAACTAAGGGTCTTCTTTTTAATTTTATGGGCGCTATTAATAATTCCAATTACTTTAAGCTCGTATCTCCCATAATTTTATCTGCATAGGATTTGTTTATTAAAAAAGGTAAGAATAAAAAAGTGCCAAATGAAACCTTTAATTAATTAAAAGTAGTTACTATTATAATTTCGACGTAAAAATGATTAAATAGAAACGCATTGTTGTTATATGGACGTCACCACTATAGCTCCAAGATATTCATGAAAGAGTTTTGTCTCACATTAAACATGCCAAAGATATTAAGTAGAACTAAATGAAAACAGGTTTTATGAAAGTTGCTTCCAGTGGCGTTCTCTTCCGTCAATATCCCAGAGAGGATGTTGGCGGTGTTTCACCGGAATAATCACCGAGAAATACATTACAATAGGGATGTCTCCTGGGTTAAAACAACAAGATTCTAATTAGTCCGTCAGTTAGATTATAGAAAAATACTCGATACGTATTTTTTTATTTGTCCATACGAATAATATTGACAAAGATACAGCACATTCAAATTCAGGAGTAGGGGCTCGTGACGTCACTCGATTCGTAAAAATTTTACGATATAATGACGTAGCGCGAACTTTCGCCGCTCTGTAACTTTGTTATTTTAAGTTTTAGAAGCAAAAGAAAAAATACGTATCTACTATTTTCTGGCGTTCTAAAAGATGGACTAATTATTATTTTTTTGTCAACATCCCAATTTTAACAAGGCGATTGGCAAACCTTTCCTCTGTATCTGTCAAACAAAGGACTAACATAACTGAAACATAACAAGCAATTAAAGTGGTACGTAGCAATCGAGTTCGCGAAGGATATTAGTAGAAGATTGCTCGTCAACTCGAGTTCTCGGTCCAATCACTTCGGATAGCTCCAATAGTTCCAATCCGGGAAGCGTTCATTATGCAGAATCGGTTCAGTGGGACGCTGTTGACATGACTGTGTGCCAATCGATACTCTACTAGTTTGTGTGGTGGATTGGTTGGAAGGCGTTAGGAGTATTTGACTACGAACGTTCAATGTATCTTCTTACATGGCTGATCCTTAGGCACGTGTCTGTAACCAGTCACAAACAATTAACTCATTATGACTAGGTTTGATAAAGAGTTACCAATTCAAAGTCATGGTGGTACAGTCACAGTTGGTGGAATAGCCACGGTGTAGTCAATTGCTGTTGGTTGCAGTACAATTCAGCTAGATCGACCAGGGAAGAATATGGACTCTAGAAAACTGGCATAAAGCAGTTGCGCTAGTACTTTGTATGAGTGTTGTTTTATGTCTGTATGTGTACTGCTGGAGGGAGAGCCGGTTAAGGACCGGTGATTAACAGGTCAACGATTCTGTTGGGGCCGCTGTTTTTCACGGATGGTGGTGATTACTTTCCATCAGGTAACCCCAATGCTCGATTGTCTCTCTTGTCCTAAAATAAAAGTCACCATAGGTAATCGGAGGGGTAAAGGCGCTCATAAGTAACAAAACACGCTCTAACTTTGACAAGAGTTGTGTTGTGCACACTCTTTTTATTATTGATGAGTTGATGACACTTACAGAACATAGTTATTATGAGAAAATTGTTTATAATTGGTCGCTGGTAATGTAAATGGGACAGCCTTCTATAGCAGTTTAATAATAACAAGTTACGTCTGCTATCGACTGGTAAGGGAGTCTTGACAAGTTCTCATCATTTAAGCCCGATTGTAACTCTACTTTGAAAACTTAAATGTAAAGAAAAAATGGACATTATTTTGAAGAGTTTTACAAATACAATAATGACGGTTTTAATAGGCCTTAAATCATTCCGGAATACATTAAACGTTTTCAATCGTAAGCAAAATTTCGTAGCAAGCAAACGAAATCGCAACTTCAATATTTACACAAGTACAAGTTATTCAATTTGTTTCGAAGTAAAAGTTCGTTAAAACTTTTCTAAAACTTACGAATTTGTTCGCGATTATTTTGTTTATCATGGGAATTTATTTTCAGTTTATCGTAATAATTGAGCAACATTAAAATGTCGCTACAAATAGATGGAAACTTATTTTACACGGAACATATTAATACACGGGATGAATGGATGAAAGAAGAAAACGTGAAAAATTAGGCATTGTAACGTGTTTAAAAAAATGAACTGCTTATATCGTTTACACAAAATATTTTACTAAAAGTCATACATACCGTAAAACACATTTAGAAAATAATCTGCATTAAAATATTCATTCTCACATAGAAATTTAGAACGAATTTCAATATGATGGTGTCGCTACATAGACACTAAATCTATTGAGTTTATGAACTATGCGTCTGAAAAGCTATTTTGGAACTAAATTCTTAAATTTATATGGACCAATCGAAAAATTTCAAAAAACAGATATGTAAATTTATGAATTTTATGCAACTTCTGTATTCACAATTCCATAAATGTTTCAGTATTATTCCCAGCATAATAGTTTAGACATAGGCGATTCAGTTCTGGGCAGGACAGATGTAAATAAAATAGATAAAAAAAGAAATTTTGTCAGAAACTAAAACCGAGTTCCTAGTTCGAATTTCGCCTTCGTAAACCACTACATTGTAAATTTATTTAAAAAATTTAAAGCCATTCTCGAGGTCGCGAATACAAGGAAATAAATAAACAATTATATGAATATTGCTAGTGTAGGATTTGTTAATTGTTTTATATTTACAGCGCCATTTTACCTGCACACCTGAAACCAAGTTCCCCTAGCAAACAGCGCCACAGATATTATTTGCACACAATTTTCACCGATACCAATGTTTGAGTTGTCACCGTTGCAAGGTAGTGTTTGTAGTTAATTATGTTAATGGACTGCAACGTAAACAACTCCCGCAATACGCTGGGATCCTTACCTCGTCTCAGACTGTTTGCTTTAGGAGTTCGAGGTAGGATTGAGGTGCGTTTCGCTTAAGGGCTCTCGTTAATTCGCATTTTGATGCTTTTAATATTGCACCCATTCAACTACATGTTAGAGGTTCCCATACTTTTTTTATTTCAAGATGAGTAATGTTGTAAACAATCTTGGTAAGTCTTTCTTTGCAAACGTGCTACAATAAAATATATAATTAGCCTTTTTCAAATAGATAATGATTAAAAGACAGGATGTATTTGTAAAATTTTTGTTAGCAGTTCTTATTTATTTTGAAATTTAAGATTTATCTTAATTTATCAATGTAAGGTAAAAAAAACTATTTCGGTGAAAAACATGTGCGTTTGTTGCTCTTGCAAATAATAAGCAAAATTTCAAATATCATATAATATGTCAAAATCTGGTGACTGCTTTGGGAGTAATGGGGACATAGGAATAGACATATTTACATTCATTCACAACTAAAACGCACTTCACCTTTTCAACCAGTCAGCGGTTTGAACGCTCTGCAAACAAAAAAGCTATACCAGTTTTAGTGATTTACGACATAGAACCAAAGCGGTCGCTTATAAAACATAAACCGAGACGTATTTATATAGCACCATCTCGTAATTGGCTTAATCTATTGCACTATTCCTAGGAACAAATCATCCAGCCAGCTTCACCTTTATTTATAGTTGCTTTATTTCATTAGTCATATTTCACACCCATTCGAGCCGTTCTCGATTCACTTTGATCACTTAAAGCAAAATATGGCATCGTTCAAACTTGAATACCTGCTGGCACGAGAAATTGATATTAGATGATGCTGATACTGTAAGTAGTGTGGATAGACACTGGGTTATTATTTTAGTCTACGTGTCTGTACAATTGGGACGTGGAATTGTGGAAGGAACGCGAAATGAATTGTGATGAACGAGCGCGAGCGCGTGCCGAGGTGAAATACCCGCCTGCCTTTTGGCGATGAAGCATTGATGGAGGCTTGTTCTGACGTACATGTAAAATATGGCCGTGGAAATCGTTTTCTTTTTTTTTATCAACTGTCAGAGCTGAACGGTTTTAGGTTTTGTTGGGTGAAAAAATCACCAGTTTTTGAAGTAGAAAATATTCGGAGTATCCAAGGGAAACCATTTATTAAACGTAATCTTACTAGTAAAATACTTCTACTGAGCTATTTCTCATCAGCTTAAAGTTTAACAAGAAGGGATTCTTCAAAATGTTAAGCCTACTCTTGTAACCTAAATATCTATTTCTAGCCCTATTTGCTAGATGAAAGGTTCGCAGGCCTATCCGTAAATATTCTGCTACCTTCTTCAAAACAAAAGCAACCACTTCAAAATTACAAACATTAACATTTCATTGTTCTTGCTACCCTGACTTCCAATGAACTAACCACATTATACTCACGCACGAACAAAAGCATACCTATCGATTCAACAACAAAGGTCTCGACCGGTCTCAATGCTTTAATTAACAACTTGAGTCTAGTCCGGGCTATAACAGGATCAAAAACTCCCAATTATGCCAGTATCTGGTACGGGAGATAACAAGCAATTTAGCACAGATTATGTTGTACTTTACAAAACAACATAGTACGATACGAAACTAATGATATCGGATAGAATTAGGGAGGGTTAAAACTCAAATGTTGATACGATTATATAAACTTGAGCCGATACGAGTATGTCGCGTTATTAAATCTAGGACGCAAAACAAAGATACTCGTACTTAAAATTATGTATTATAGTAAGGAAATATTGAAATAAAAAATGTGTTGATCAGTACAAATAACACTTTTGTCCTAGTTGGTAATTTGGTTATCATTTACGGTTTTGAACTCTGCCTCGCCATTTATTTTTTGAATTGCGTACCCAAAGGGTAAATCTGCCCTAATAACCCTCACTCTGCTGTCCGTCTATCCATCTGCCGGTCCACAAGTCACGGATATCTAGTTCGTGAACGGAGTGAGTTACAAAGCTGATATTCGGACAGTTTATATAGTAAGTCGATTCAAAATCGAAGATAAATAAATTTGAGGAATGTAAATTACTTTGATATTTTCTTTTAGCAAACGCCTTAGGGAAAAACCGACTAACATTTACATGTACCTCTTGGCCTTGTTTGAATATTTTAAATCAAAAATAAATATAAATATTGAATAATTTCATCTGAATTCTACTTACTTATAGGGTAACAAGGGGACACAACAATGGTTTCATGAAGTTTAATGCGATCATTTTTCTTTATGATCTTTCTTTTCCAAACATGGCAGTGATTGAAAAAGTTCGCAGTCCTATCTGCCATCGGTGGCGGTAAAAAGTACGTTCTGAAAGCCTGGCAGCAGCCAGCACGTTGTCAACTCAAGTTTATGCCTCGTGCGCCTCCTCGGAGATTTTTTGTGGGCCGCAAAGACTGCGAAAAAATAAAAAAAATCATTCGCATTGTTTCCATTCGTTTACAAAGCTACGGTAAAAACATGGCCCCCTAAAAACTGGCATCGACATAAAACCGCGTCATAATATATCTCAGTTATACAGGGCTCTCGCTTAAGTGTGAAATATACGGTTGTTCAATATTTATAGGATTTTTATTTGTGTTATTTATTCAAGAGGCACGTTTTGTCGCCGAGACAAAAGGAGAGATGCTAAGTCTGTACGTTCTTTTTCGTTAGTATCTTGCATTCAGTTTGGTCTTAGGGCATATAAATAATGCATTATCACGCGTTGGGTCGACTCGATACGGGAACGGTCAGCGAATATAAAATTATTTACAACGATTTAGCACGTTTGAACATCCATTGTGGCACAAGACTTTTAAATTTGAAACTTAGTTACATCTTTGTTTATGGATATTCGTCACTTCATTTTAATAGAATAAAATTTTACTTTATTCACGAAATGAATGACATATTTATTATATTTAACGCGTGGTAAAAAAACATGTCCGTGTTAACTTAGCAACAAATGTAATATTCGTAATACCTACTTATATTTTTTACATTACCGCTATAAAGTAGTTACTTGCTGCTAAGTTTCGTACGGTCAGCCACAGAAGTAGCTGAACATTTTAATTCCTTGTCGCTGTCAGTAATGTGACAAATTCGAACGATTCTCATTTCAAACGTTACTACGACTAGGTTCTTAAGTATTTAGCTACTTCTGAGGCTGACAACGAGGGATGAGACCATAAGCCGGCTACAGATCAGCAACTTCATAAGAACACTAGATGTGATCACTTCCTAACAGACCTCTCTTAAAAATAAAAATAAAAACCACCTTTAAAGTCCAAAATAGACTTTCGATTTCAATTTACAAACGTAGCTATGCCACATGAACCAAGAAAAAAATTCAAAAACATTTTTACGCTGACCTCTTTCCACGCCACAGTAAAAATCTTCCAAAGAATTTTCAGGTGCGCGTCGCAGGCGAACATAGCCAATAGCGGTGTCTCGTTTTAATTAGAATGCAAATCTAATAGCCTTAAGGCATTTACATGTCAATGGCTCCCTAAATAACGCAATCTGAGGCACAAAGGATTCACCTAGCGCTAGTGGCTGCTTACTAGCTTTAGCATATTGATCTCCTTGTTTACGTCCCTTTTAGTCCATAAATACTAATTATGAATTTATAACCGACCGGTCGACGCGAAAAATTATGATTAGCCATTTTTATTAAGCCTATAAATAGACTTTAACATCTTTTGTACACTGAATGAAAATAATGTTTATTACATTTTCGTTAATGAAAATGGATTAGGTATATTATTTAATTTTTTTTAGGCTGTAAAAATGTGCGTAGGATATTAAATTGTAAAATAAATACTGATAGCACCACGTTACAGCGTTTTATCTGTATCGGACGTTGCCTTAGGCTTTTTACAAACAATTGCCTATATCTATACGAGTATTGTTCCAGTTTGCATGTTTTCATTGGTGTGATGATTTTTTTATTTTCTTTCAAAGGTTTTCGTTTACAGATTAAACAATGTATATCTTTTTGTATAGAACAACAACAGCCCTCATTTGCCGCACTTGGAATAATAGTAAAGATCTGCTCTAGCTACACTCGGGTTCAACTTAATACAACTTAAGGCCTCTCACACCCATATATTCCACTAATACTCGGCTCTTGCGGAAATTCTCTGCAGCTTAGACCCACAATTATTATGAGACCTACGTGGTTCGCCGCAAAGCTACCGTTAACAGCGGAGTAGCGGAACAAAAAATATCCGCAGAGCTCAACTTAATTGGCTGGTTACGTCCTTAATAAACATTTTCGTGCTCGGTTTATATTAAAAAGTAATAAAGATTTACTACGTTATTAGCTATACACAACATATTTTTCGTATCTTAATTACCCGTTTGTACACCTTGGAATACCTAAGCTGGTTCATTGAAAATAATGTTCGAGCTTACAAGTAAAAAACGTATGTACTTGTATGTTGCACTCCGGCTCACTGCTGTTCAGGAAAATCTTTTACGAAGAGCAGTGAGTCGGAAAACACAAAGTCCTCATTCACACACCTAGCTTCTTTTTAAGTAACGAAGTTTTACCTTATGCAAATGCATCTAAGACACTTTTATCTTGTACGTGGTAATATAGGTCATAGGCGTTAAACTCATAGTCTTTGACGTTGAATTATCGAAAGCGGAAATATCGATCTTTGGCGTTAAAAAGTTTATTCCCCATTTGCTGTCCGTACCTAAAACATAAACTCTTTTTTAGATAACTTCTAGTCATTTCGTTTAAATAAATATGTATGTACATAACCATGTTTAGTGGAATTTCTTTTACGCCGTCTCTTCACTTTAATTAAAAAGTAGCGCACCTTTAGGCATGACAGCGCGTTTATAGCTCTTTAAATAAATAAAGACATGCAAATGCCATTACTGATATTACAGTTTTATAGAGCCCATTGAGGCGTGACAAATTTAGGGATGACAGTTTATGGAGGAATCTTGTTTATATATTAATTAATGATTGTTTGGAAAGCTGCTAAAGTGATACTTTATTCACTAATTGGAAGAATGACAGAATAGTTAGGTAGGCGCATCATATTAGATTTATGCTTCCCTTGCTTTTACTACATTTCGCATGACTGGTGAATCTTAATCTACTAGCAAGACTCGAAGTTTCAGTTTTGGAGTTTCGATCAAGTTCAAAATTAAAATGTGAAATAAAAAAAAATGGTAAAAAAAAACAATATTATAGTTTAAAGAAATTAATGAACTAATATGAATAAGAGAGTTTTGTACTGTCTAAATTTAAAAGCATTTAATTTGTTTTATCTTTAAGTTAGAATTTCCAAAACTATTAAAACAGCAAGGCAGATAGTCCAAGGGATATTCTGCAGGTAAACATGGAATAGGCTCGAACCGCTGGAAATTATATCCATTGCAATACAAGCGACATAAAGCACAGTCTGTGGTCACTAAGCTAGAATAGTTTCATGCCGATTTCGATATAAATGCAAAATAAAACAGCGTTCCTAACATGACCGACCCAGGTTTAACTTATCCCTTCCTGCGTCTCTGTCAAACTAGTGTCATAAGAAAGTGACAGACATTGAGATAAACTTAAATAAACTAAACTTGGTCAGTCAAGTCCGGGCCGCTGTAATGCTGTAAAGTTTTAAATATTATTCAAACAAACTGCGGTTAATGTTAACATTACTAACATAGTTCGCTATAAAATGAATTAATTTTAAATGGAACGGAAGCATTGTTTCCGCGTAGCCCGTAGTGCCGTTTACCCCGGAGCTACGAAAATTAAAAAAGATTATATAAATTTACCTGTGTTTGAAATTTTGATTTTATAAAATCTAAAACAAACTTTAGGGCCTTCGCTAAGTAGCGAACTCATGGAGTGAGTACATAGAGCGGGTGCACGCCTATCGAAAATAGTATGTGCACCCGCGCGACTTAGCGAAGGCCCTTATGTTGTAGGGTTGGCGTTTTACCGCAAATTTGATAAAAATATTTACTAGTTAATTATATTACGGTATTAGACCAGTGTGTGGCTTAGTGTGGCAAGAACGAGCCGGTTCAAACTAAATATGGTACGATCAGCCTCAGAAGTAGCTGAATAAATTCGATCAACTCTCGTTTCATACGTTATTACTACAAGGTCCTTAAGTGCTTAGCTCCTTTTTTGGCTCCTTGTTCATCCACGTGTTAGCATATTTACATAGCACAGTTCACGGAGGTTTGTTCCAATTTCTTAAAGTGTAAAAATACAATTTTGTTAAAAAACCTTTCTCCGTCGTTCTATACATTCAGGTTACAGCTAGTCCGCACAGATTCGATTAAAGACAACGATCGCGTTTCCTATTAGGTTCTGTTGCACCGGATCGTGCCGTCACGCGCCACCCTCAACCCCAACTTTTATTTTTAGTGTACCGCAGTAAAATGAAAAAGCCTCAGTCCATTCTGACTGTAAATTGAATTGTTTAGTTTAACATTGACGGGAGGTAAAACGTTTTATTGTTGAATCTGTAAGGAAATCGTGTCAACTATACTGATCTTGCTAAGACTAGAATAGATCTATTATACGCTTAGGCGTCCCTTTTAGTGAAAATTATCATTTTTGGATTTCTATAGAGGACATGTTATTTAATCAGAATTATTTAAATAAATCAACAATAAAAAATAATTGACTAGAGGAGGGGTAAAATAATAACTAATACTAAAAATCGAAATCTATTTTTAATGTAATTAGGCTCATTTGCTGGCCTAGGCAACGAGGCTAATCACCATTATAAGGCTATTTTAACAAGACAAGACAAATACTCTTTATTGAAAACCACACGAAAAATAATTAACAAACGTTCATTAAAAAACTTTACAAAGTTAACAATTGGCGGTCTTATCGCTTAAAAGCGATCTCTTCCAGATAACCATTACAACCATTACTTGTTTGACAACAGGTAAAACTTAATTAAGACTATCGCCTTAGCATTAGTTTAATAAAAATGTAAGCAGACTCGGCGCACTTCGCGAAGCTAGAAGTTGTTTAGCGCACCTCTGCACTGGGGCTGCCACAATAGAGTTGCAAGGTCTTATACCTAAACACTTTGTTTGAAGAGAGATTTCCGTACTCGTACCTACTATTCTTTATTCTGTGTTGTAGATTAAAATTGTTAAACTATTACGATTATCACGAAACCTGTTAACGGTTATAAAATACATATACGGGATCACGCTTTTGAACAAGACTCGCGCACTTCCGTTTTTTTACCTTTAGAAAATTCTTGCAGGCTAGAAGGGCTGCATTGCTTCTAGTAATTGGAGTGCGCTGAATATAGTTATAAAGGAATTTTACTGTGTTTTTCGAGTATAACATACTCCTATAGCCGGCTGTAAAAAGGAAGCTGCAATTTCTATGGATTAAGTTTGTTGCTATAGTTTGTGCAATAAGTTTTTGATAATAAAAACGTTTTTTATGCAAGATTTTTGCTGGCGGTACTTTACATATCATTGCAAAGTCATGGGAACTACAAATGTTGACCTTATTTACAAACAATTCGACCACAGAAAGTGCGTCAAAATTGGCATGCGGGTGGTTTGCGGGTGGTAGGACCTTGTGCAAGGTCCGTCCGGATCGCTACCACCATCTTGCTCGCTAATCCTACCGCTAAGCAGCAGTGCTTGCAATGTTGTGTTCCGGCGAGGAGAGCAAGACAACTGGTGTAATTACTGGCACAAGAGGTATTCCATCTTAGCACTCTGGGTTGGCAACGCATCTACATTCTCTTTAGTGTTGCGCGTGTCTATAGGCGTGGTGATGACTTACCATGACTCACTTGTTTGTTTGCCTTCTTATTTCATAAAAATGCAAATTTTGATACGGATTAATAACAAATCAATTGTAGCTGGTTAAATAAAAGCGTTTAAAACATGGAAGGAACGTTAAAGACATCTTTGTGATATCGATATATTAAAATATTGGCCAAGTACAGATCGGATTTATTTATTTATGGATTATGAAACTACGCAATATGTTACTATTATTGTACTTGATCTAGTTTTGGAACTGCGAGACTGAGATGGACGGAAGAACGGACAGATTGACAGATATCGTTGGCACAGCAATACGGTTATTTGGATTCTTTAGTATGGAACTCTAAAAATGGTGTGAAGTATACTACGTTATTTTTAAGCTGAATGTTAGACACTTTTAAAAATCGAATGCATTGAATCCCGAGTGCCATAAATGTCTGCATTTTACAAAATAAAAACCAACCATAAAACGGGAACCGGGAAGCTTACGGCCATTGTTGCAGCTGCAAAGAGAAAAGCCAAATCCGTGGTGAAAACGTGCTTAAAACATTACCCCTTGCAATAACTACCTGAACTGATTAAAGCATTAGATCTCCCACGAAGTCAAATGTGAAAATTAAAAATAATATCCTCCATCCCAAAAGGTGTATTCTCTATGGTACTCGAACCGTATTTTTCAGTATTTTCACCTATACAATATTCAACCATGGTTTATATTTAACAGTAATAGTAACTAGTTTTTAACTAGGTACAATTTATTGAAATTATCTTGAATATATAAAAGATGTTGTTATATTTTATTTAAAGTATACATAGCTTGTCAGTGAAAGTAAAACACTATTGGAAATCTGTCACCTTTGCAAATTTTAGGATATAAATTATAAAAGGATGCACCGCAGTGGTAACGGTAGCTCATATTTGACCATTTGTTTTTACATGAAGTACCTAACGGTTACACCAAAATAAGACACTGAAAAAGTTGCAAAAACAATTCATCTTAATAAGTGATGAGAAGTAACGACGTTAATTTTTACTGCAATCTCATTCGTCAACATTTTGATAACGGTCAAACGTCAGTTTAAATGCTCAAACAGCAATCCAATAACCACAAAAGCGGCAGCCGAAGGTTGAAGTGCAAATATTAAAAGACCAAAGAGAGTAAACCCTGCCCCGCACGGCCGTCGAAATGACGCTCGCAGATAAGCTGAACAAAAAGAGATGGAAAATTACTCGTCCCCATATCATGTTATTACAACTGTTGGGTGCTCATCTTTGATGCATTGGCGCAATGCCTGGTATCTGGCTTATTTTGAACTGGTATCCATACTAATGGAGCGGTAAGTTGTATGTATGACATTACTAGTGGATGCTCGCGAGTTCGTTTGCATGAAGTTCAAAAATTCGTGCATCGTGCAAATTATAGTTTATTTATATTATTCTGCGAAAGTCAGTTGGTTTGTCAGTGAGTCGTGAGGCATTGACCTGTTTTTATATAGGTATGTATAAAAAGAATAAATAAAAAATGTCTTCAGACAATTTACAGCAATTGACCTGGTCCCAAACTAAGCCAAACTTGTACTATGGGTACTAGGCAACGAATAAACATACATATTATAAATAATAAATGAATATAGTTTCAGAATGTGTAATTAAAGCCCTTTCATATAATACTTACCCCATATAATGAGGTAGGTAAGAACGTATTTAAAACTACATATTTAAAATTTCGAATTCGTATCTTTTGTAGTTGATGAAATATGGCACTACGAGTATTACAGAACGACAGTCGCACTACAAGAAGGCTTTACATCCGCCATTTGTACATTTAAACATATTTTTTGTACAAAAGATAACGAATAATGGTATGGTAAAGGGTATGGAAGCCTAAAAAGTGAAAATAAAGACAAAAGTTCTATGATTTTGAGCCCACAGATGTAAAGTATTCGCAAAATTTCTTTCAAATACAATTTATCTAAAATCGAAGGACCAATTGTCGCGCTCAAAAATCACAGTGACTCAGAAGATAAAACAGACAAATTTACAAAACAAATGATTTAAAAAAAACGACGAATAGACCTAGCAATCCTTCAGAATGTAACAAATGTAACAATATTTAATATGTCCTGAAATACGCATCGATTGCGAGTTTCGAGTGTTCTTAAGACGTACGAAAAACTTTTTCTAATCGTATTAAGTCTCTGACAATTCATACATAATCAGTTGAATTCATGAAGCACGGTAAAGTTCAAGTGTTTCTGTTCATCGCAAAAACTAGTTACTCGGAAACTAGCGCGAGTGACTAAATATTTTATTATAACCAACAAACTTGTCAGTTACCCAATCCTCCGTCACGTCAGACGTAAAGTCGAGACGCAGTGGATGCACAACTTACTTTATGAACAGCGAATGTACTCCTTCAAGCTACCAGATTTAACCCCATTCATAAAAGTTTGCGATTCTCTTTTAAGAAAAATATGTTTCGTTTCTTTTTTTTGAGGACAAACATCACAATAGGTAAATACGAAACATGTGTTAACTAAAGTAGGTTTAGTGTGTGTAAGAGGATGGTTAAAGTTTTTTTGTTTGTACCATGTATTATTTCAAAAGAATGTAAAGTTAGATATTTTCACAAACTTAGTTTAGTTAGTTTAGTTTAATTTATTCAGTCAATATAAAGTTACATTATAAATTGCATTGCATGTCTAATTACACGAATTTATACTGAGATCGTCAAAATAATTTACAAATATAATTATAAAAATTAAAATCAATTATAAAATATTAATAACACGATATTTGACACAAAATTACAACAGAATGTCAAATAAATTAAATTAGTCTCCGATAGGGATCGTCAAAAAAACATAAACAAAACAAATAAATGAAACAAGATAAAAAATAGAAGATTATTAAATTAAATACCCAAGTCGTTAAATATTTTGTCAAATTATACAAAAACTAATTAAATAAAAATATCTAAAAACTCCCTAACTGAATATAATGGATTACCTAACAAAAGGTTTCGCAGTCGATACCCAAATGCTTCGTCACTAGTTAGGCTTTTTAAATCATGTATTTTATATTGAACTTGCCGCATTCGTCACTTCGTCAACTTGTATGTTCGGGTGAAATGTGATTAGATTGACTTCAAAATACTGACTTGTAGATCGATCACAATGCAATAATGGAATATCGCCAACAAAAATACTCATATAACACTCCATTTGCTCTATATCTCTTAAATTGGCAGCTTTCGCTCCTTTACCTATGCATCACTGTATAAAAATCACTTCGACGTGTTACTACATTTAGACCTGAAAGAATGCAAAACAAACTACAGATTATTCTTATTATTTTATGGAAATTTGACAAACGGTTAGAGCTTATATCCTAGATGAAAACATAGAATACTATTATCTCATAAAACATGAAAAGTAAAATCACACACGGGGAAAGACGCTGATAAAATCTCGTATAGATGTACGTTAACTCTTTATTGTTAATAATCAATTTGGACGACTACACCGACTACCTACTTAATAAAGGTAGTCGTGCAAAGGCGAACTTATCCCCTAAAAAGATCTCTGCCAGCTAACCTTTGAGCAAAAGAGAGAGGATCTTATGTGTAATATAGCTTGATATTTTACAGTTGTGCTCCCGACGGTTTATCCACGACAGTCTAATGAATATTAATACACATCGCCGCGTGTAACCTTGTGTGTCGGTGAATTATCTATTGATACTGTAACACCAAGTTCCAGTAAGTTAAGACAGCATCATTAGCAATTCACTTGACTTTGCTTAGCTATAGTTCTCTAAGGACTTACTCGTAATGAATGATTTTTAGTAGTAAATTCTCCTTATCTTACTTTATTGCTCAATACAAAGCAAAGTCGATATGCGTCTCTGGATATCCTTCTATCTTTGGTTACTTATCACATGAATAATAAAAAACTATGCGATAGTTAATGTATGCGGGTGGTAGGACTTTGTGCATCGCTACCACCATCTGGTTCGCTTATCTTATCTTTTAGGGGTCCTAACAGATCGTAGTGGAGCATGTTCCGGGTCCCACGACGCCGTAGTAAGCCGGTTTGAGGGTGACGTCGTGGTGGGTTTTAGTTAGGGTATGCCCCCACTTTGGGGGGATAGTCCCACATATCCCCCGACTCGCTTCAGGCAGAGGGAAGACATAAAGCTTCCCACCACGTCAAAAAAAAGGGATTCTTACGGATACACTTCAACCCAATGGAATCTTCTGTGTATTTTCTCGCTAATCCTGCCGCTAAGCAGCAGTGCTTGCACTGTTGTGTTCCGGCGTGAAGAGCAAGACAGCCGGTGCAATTACTACCACTACAGGTATTCCGTCTTAGCCCTCTGGGTTAACATCGCATCTGCAATCCCTTTAGTGTTACGAATGTCTATGGACGGTGGTGATCGCATAACATCAGGTGAACCACTTGCTCGTTTGCCTTCCTTGTGTTCTTTCTAAGCCAAGCGACAGATTCTGATACGATATTCACTGTAATTTAAAGAATTGTTACGGAAGGTATTTACGTATATTAGATTCCAATTATAGACTGGTCCAGTTTTCGGCGTTTTGCACTTCTAGCGGCATTTTGGGAAACATTTGGCCAATTGTGTTTTTTTTACTAATTCGGACCTGCTGAACACGAATATCGAGGTTGGCATTCCCGAATTTTGACCGGAAGCTCAGAATTCAAGATGGCGGCCAAAATGGTGGACGCTTTCTTACTAGTACAATTTTTTTCGTGTAAATGCCGTTTTCGGGGCTATTTTTATCATAGAATGCGAAAACAATTGTTTTAGAATGTTCAACCAATTATTTAGCCCTGGCAGAAGCTCAGAATTCAAGATGGCGTCCATGATAGTAAACTTTTACTCAATTTTTCGATTCCGGACCGACCTTTCGTTTTAGGACTGTTCATAGGGTTATATTTGTCGAATAATACGATTATGATTGTTACACAGTGTTTAAGCAACTACTTAAACGTTAGAGAATAAAAAACTACCCCCAAAACATGAAATTATTTTCGGTGGAATGCCCTTACATTTGACAAAGTTCATGTTTTGATATGATGTTGCATGGATAATCTTTGTCTTTTTATTGTATATATTTTCCGATATTTCTGGTTTGGCCCTTAGTTGACGTTTGATGAGTGAAAATAGGTTGTTGAAGCTATTTATTACTTTTAGGTAAATGCAATAATATACAATATGTGCCGCGAGAACAGGTAAACTACGTTGCCCGAAGGTAATGACGAATGAAATATCTATTATAATACCAGACTTTTATAATTTATATTAATCATCATCCTCATCATCCTCATCATCATCATCTTTTCACGAATTTGCACAAAGTCCGGAACAGAAACACTGAGGTACACTTAACATAGCCTTTCGGAATTTGCAAAACTTTGTTGAAAAATCTTTTTTGCAACCGCAAAGAACAATATTTATTGGTAGCAGCCTTTAGAATGGGTTCCAGCGTGATGAAAATATTACAAGACAACAGCTTTTCAAGTGTTTCAAAAGCATTTCTCTGTGGTCCTCGCTTGGCACCGTGCTTTTCAATCTGAGAAGCACGGTGCGATTATATCTTATACGACAATATTGTGCAAGGTTTGTATTACTTGTAAGTTCAACTTACTTTGTTATTGTTACCGACGTCGACTTGGCTCGTACAATTTAATTTGGTTTCTATCTTCTTTAGGTAGCTGACTCAATAGTTTCAACTAACGTTGCGCTTATTTGGTCAAGTAAAAAACCCAGAGTCTGTTTCGCTGATCATAGAACATATTAAATGAAATTACTACCAAACTTCCTAAAGGGAGAACGCTCACCTGCCAGGCTCCTTTCTGTCACCAATTACAGACTGCAGATATAAGAAAGAAATAGACGGCTACATCCCCATTTTCACCACACTGGAACCCATTTCAAAGACTGCTACCAATATTGTTCTTTCCTGTTGCAAAAAAGATTTTTCAACAAAGTTTTGCAAATGCCGAAAGGCTATGTTAACGTGTACGTCAACGTGTTTCTGTTCCGGACTTTGTACAAATTCTTGAAAAGATGATGATGATTAAATGATTAATATAATTTTTGAATAGTCTAGTACTATAATTGATATTTCATTCGTCATTACCTTCGGGCAGCGTAGTTTACCTGTTCTCGCGGCATATATTGTATATTATTGCATTTACCTAAAAGTAGTAAATAGCTTCAACAACCTAGTTTCACTCATCAAACGTCAACTAAGGGCCAAACCAGAAATATCGGCAAATATATACAATAAAAAGACAAAGATTATCCATGCAACATCATATCAAAACATGAACTTGGTCAAATGTAAGGGCATTCCACTGAAAATAATTTCATGTTTTGGGGGTAGTTTTTTATTCTCTAACGTTTAAGTAGTTGCTTAAACACTGTGTAACTATCATAATCGTATTATTCGTCAAATATAACCCGATTAACAGTCCTAAAACGAAAGGTCGGTCCGGAATCGAAAAATTGAGAAAACGTTCACTATCATGGACGCCATCTTGAATTCTGAGCTTCTGCCAGGGCTAAATAATTGGTTGAACATTCTAAAACAATTGTTTTCGCATTCTATGATAAAAATAACCCCGAAAACGGCATTTACACGAAAAAAATCGTACTAGTAAGAAAGCGTCCGCCATCTTGGCCGCCATCTTGAATTCTGAGCTTCCCGTCAAAATTCAGGAATGCCAACCTCGATATTCGTGTTCAGCAGGTCCGAATTAGTAAAAAAAACACAATTGGCCAAATGTTTCCCAAAATGCCGCTAGAAGTGAAAAAATGGCCACTTTTGAGAAAAGTGAACCAGTCTATTATAGCCGTGCGATGCTGGGGCGGTACGTTAGTAAAGACAATTGAATATAACTAAAATTTTACGAGTATTTTTTAGATTTTCATTCCGAAAGATCTTAGTTTTTGATTTCATGAGGCAAAGTATTAAACATTGTATCGTCATACAACACACATGCACATTTTACAGATGTAACACAAAGCACATGACGATAATAGTGCTTACCTGAAAATGGCATGTTGTTAATTTAGTCTACTTCATCTTGATGCTTGTCTTGGATTCCGATGCACAATTTGAAACATTATACTCGTACATGTATGAACTCAGGCAGATAAGACACACTTCTTAAAATAGTTTTAAACTTTCGCCGTTTTTTTTTCACATATACTTCTAAGTATAACTGTCATGACTATTATGCAATGATCATTTAAGTTATTCACCTCGACAATGTAAATAAACAACGTTATAATAACGTTAAAGTCTCGGTACAGAATTATGTGAAAATATTTTATTTATTTACTTACAAAATAATACGAATTCATACTTTGCTACCATGGTATTTACAGAGTAGCTACTGATATAATACTCTACTAGTGCGTAGCAAACAATTTTACATAAAATCTAACATATACTTCTAGTTTCTGAAATGTGTAATAGATTACAGATTCTCGCATTTTTGCACCACAATGGATTTTACGCATTTTTTTTGTAAAGTCCTAAAGTTAATATTGTCCTTATTTACCTCACCACTCGGGTTGGTGAAGGTTGTTTGATCCTTCGTAGATTCACGTCGATTTGTCTAAGCCGTTCTCCCTTGAGGCACTACGTAATGAATATTAACATCCCGCCTAGAATGTACGTTGACTGTTCCAGATTGTAATTTCAAGCTAATTTTGATGTATTTTCTAAAACAACTGAGAAGTTTGTTGTGCTTTATCAAAATAAATAAATAATAAATACCTTGGTTTGACCTACTCTCATACTAAGCAAAGCTTGTTTCTACTATGGTTATTAGATAACGGACTAATATACATAAAGAGATAAATACGTTCGAATAGAAGACATAGGAACAGAAATTCGTTATAATTCATTATTATGAACATTTTCCTTTAGTGGAACATCGAGCCCACGACCTCTAGTTTCGTAGTCATATTACTAATCACTATGCTATCCGGACGCCTATTTAACTCTCTTAATTAGCTCTCAAGCAATAAGAACGCCTATTATCTACCTTATTTAATGCTTTACTTTTTTTGTATTTTTTTGATATGGTGCACAATTATCAACATTTGATGTCGTTGTTGTTTAACTTTTTCTGGCCGTCAGTTTTAGTCTTGTCCAAAACTAAAAATAGCACCCTTATTTTAGAAACACAAAACTAAAATGATTTAGTTCATATCTCCATACTCCTTATACTATTTTACAAAATAGACACAAACCCACATACTATTACTAAGAGCCCCAATTTTTTTAATAATTTGAGTCGACAGACTATTCGATCCAGACAACGTGAAGCGAAATCAAACTAGATAGCGTTCTGCCATAAGAAGGTTCAACTGTAAAGCATACGAAAGTATAATACAGCCATTAGTTAGTGTGTTCAATACCTATTAGCATTTATTTATGGTGAAGCCTCCCTGAACAACCGAAGCGCTCTACTTATGTCACCGCTCGTACACGAAAAGCTTTATCCATAATTACATTAAATGTCTATGAATGTATACAACGAAATTCACATAGTGTATGTTCCCGTCTGGGCGCCATACCAAGACTGTCGCCTGCACACCCGCTGTTTGCATTTCACTCAGCATAGATTTATGATGTACGAGTATTGGATCGCTAAGCCTTTAAAAAAAGACGTGCTTTAAAGCGAGTCAATAAATTGGTATGGTTGATGTCAATGTTTGGTTTTGTGTTATCAAAGCTCTCTTGCGTCACCTGTGTGATCTATATTAGTAGACGTTCGTCGCCTTTAAATAAAAAAAAAACTTGGGTAAGTGAACTATCCGTTATGGTGGATGAAAAAGTTTAACTAGTGCCTTTGTCAAAATTATTTCAAATCACATAGCGTAGTGTAAACAAATAAATTTCAGGTTGTAATTTTTTATGACATGTAGTCCTCAGTTGTAATTTCTCTTGAGGGTAAATTTTTCAATTCTCTAATAATTTCTTATTTAACAGATAATAGCGCATTTTTCATTCGATGGATAAATCTTATCTAACGATCGAAAAATGTACCCTAATTAAATTATTAGGTACCTTTGGACACACTTTGTGCAAGGCTAAATCTTAAATTATGGATTCGACTAGCGCATTTTTGCCAGACATTTACGTAAAATGTTAAAAGAATATTAACTAAAAATGTATCAGAGCAATAAATATTTTCAAAATTTACTCACCACGGCCACCACTGATCTTAATATAAAAACGTATAATAAAACTTCGACGCACATCAGCATTACACAAAAACAAAACATGACAGGACGTACATAAAATTAATAATAGTTCCTTAATTGTGTTGATCAGCAGTTGCTAACCAGAGTACATAGGTACGAGCCTGTACATGTAAAATATAAGTGCTCATACTAACGGCCTAAGTAACAATTAAAAACAAAACACTTACACAGTGTTTGTCAAAAACAGTGAAATTTTTCACTTTCAACTAACTTTAGCGGTCCTCCTGCTTTGATCTTCACACAGCAGCCACGGGCGTGCATTAAAAGAAAATTAACGGAATTTAATGCACAGATTATGCAAATCAACGCATATCCAGACAGGTTCTTTGTTATCACGTACACTAAATGAGTTTTAATAGCGACGCCTGACGAGACATTTGCATGAAAGGAGTTCTTGCTCCGTGTTTTGCTTGTTTACTTGGAGCGTAATTGTTTTCGACTTGGATGCATCAACTCAGACGTTAAGTGAAGTTGGGGTGGCAAGTTTGTGAGAATCACAGACACTAGCATAGATCCATCAATAAACGACGAAATTATAAACATATCGCAATTATTTGTGTTATTAAATATCTAAGGCTGTATGAAGGGAGAGTGGATGGAAGGGGAAGACCTCGGCGAACGTACTCCGACCAAATCGGAGACATTCTGGAGAAAGGCCAGGTCAGGAGTACCCTAAACCGACGAGCATGCATGAAGAATGTTATGAGAGTAAGTGAAGCGAAAGTTGTATGTCAGGATCGTAGCAAATGGAAATCCGTGGTCTCTGCCTACACTGGGAAACATGCGTGATTTTATGTATGTATGTATGTATTAAATATCTATTGTATGTAATATGTAGTGCATTGAATATATTCTCATTTAATGTAAATACATTTTAATATCAGCGGACGTCCGCGACTTTGCTCGCAAGAAATTAGTAATCTATCTCGATCAGGGATGAGCTTTCTAATAGTGAAGGAGTTTTTGAAATCGGTTCAACAATTCCAGCGATTACTGCTTGCATAAAGACAAACAAAAACAAAGTTTATCTCTTATATTACGTAGTGTAGATTTAGAAGTGTACATGAATGTATTTACCTCTTTATTTCATGATTTAACTAAAGCTAAAAGTATTAGTTATAGATATTCTTTTCCAAGAATCTATTTAGTTTTATATTATGCATAATTTACTTTCATTCAAGTCAAAATACATTAATGTAATTTTTCCTCACTTACAAATTCCTATTCGAATTCGTAAGCCAACGGAACGATATATGTTTTCCTATGCATGGAAGTCATTTTCAAAGCGTAATGTCACGAATTCTTTGATAAAATCATTTGAATAAAAAAACAAGGGGAATGACAAACGTGAAACCAATTTCAGAAACATCACGCCCAAAGTTTAAAAAACCATTCCGGGCCCCTCAAACAAAATTACTGTATCGTAAAACAATGATTTAGAATCTCGAAGTTTGCCTTATAATTTCCATTCGGGGGAGTGAATCGACATGCAACCGTTACGTAGATACCCAGGTATCTATAACTTGATTTGATAATAATAAGTTACAAACGGAAATGTGGAAATCAGGGGGCGGCCGGCTTGGGGCGTGAAAATGTTTATACACTTTCATAATTTTGAGGGGATGATATCGGATACGAAGAGGGGTCGTGAAGGGCTTTCAACAAAATACTTAATACGGAAAATACGAGGTGGAAAACCTGGTTATTGCTAGCCCTATTATTGCGGCTGATGTTGTATTTGCGAGGCTTTGCAGCGAGATATGCATTAACATAAAGAATAGTGAATCGATTTACTGCGGGGATTTTTGTTTATACCATTTTATTTGATAGGAAAAATAAAGTGGGTATGCACCAGCAAATATACAGAGTGTAAATGGGCGATAAAGCTTCTAGCAATTTTTGACAAGAATTTGAATAACATAGGTACGAAATTAATAACGTAAGTCATTAAACTAAAGTACAATAAAAAATTCGTGCTAAAGTCGTCTGTGTCATTTTGTATCTTAATTTCGATAACATTGTTTTCTTTTAAATTATTATTATTTGCATGTAATCATATTGTATTTTATGTGTGATATATGCTTACCTGGAATAAAACTATTTCAAATTTAAATTTTTTTAGGCTCAGATGCCACTTTCCAGTAATGAAAAATAAACCAAAACAACTTCAATTTTCATATAATTCACTTTCATACGTCATCATATTGTGTGCGTTAGGAGTAGTAGTTTAATAATTTAAAAATAATACACTTCAACGACTCTAAGCACTAGTAAACGGCGTTGAAATTAATCATGCCCTTTCAACAGCCATTTCAAATGCCACTGCTCGCTTAAGTATCGTTTATTGGTGATAATGCTGCCAGCTTGTGCAACGTCAGAACGATAGAGAGGTAAATTGCACGGCAAATGCTTGCAGTAACACGTTAGCGCGAATATAAGAAAGGGCATGCATTGAACATTTTGAATTGCAACATTAAACCTTAAGAATTGTTGAAGAATACAGACAAGCGTTGCTCGTAGAAATGTAATGTTGGTGATGTAAAGTCAGCAGAGAAAGCTGAACACTAGATGAAGTCAGAAAAATATATGGAAAGTAAGAAAATATGTAGTTATACTTAAACTCTAACACTCTTGACAATAAGCACGTGCATATCTTTTCGACATCTTCGATCTCTTATTTATATATCTGTTGCTGATCTTTTTCTTTATCTTTCTCTTCTTTTACATAGTATAAAAACGTCACTATCCGTTCCTGTCTGTCATCATCGTATTTTCGGCCTCCTGCTCCTAAACCACGTGACGGATTTTGATACGGGTCTAACTGTTATTTAGAGATTTTTTACAGAAGGTTTTACGTACATAACATTTTAATCTTGAAGTCGTCAAAAAATTATCTATTTTCCATATAACTAAACAGGACCAATGCGAAGCCATACTAAATAAAAATAATATAAAGATCGGTCGATCTTTGGCGCTTCAACTATTTATGATTATTCAATGCAAAGAAATGAGCTGTAATGTTAATGGGTTTATAAGTAAAATTTTCATGCTTGATTTCAGATTTTTGTGTGTAATAACGCTTAATTATTTACTATTACATTGAAGACCTAAACAGATGAGGTCTAAGAGTTTCTAAACATGGCCGTTTTATACTACCTGTCCTGTCTCCAGCTTTGGACGCAAATAACAAAATGAACGCACTAAATTACAAATACTGTAGCAGTAGGCATTTTTATCGTTGTAATAATGTTGTGCTGTTCATTGGTTCAATGCCTGAAGTCTTAAATCTAATTTACGCGTGAGAAATTTAATTAAACTTGTTCTAATAGACGTCTGAGCTAATGTTATGAACCACGAAATTACAAAGTGATTGAGCAAGAAGAAGGCAATCATTCAAGCACTATAAACTATTCTTGCTCATTTCATAGTATAGATTATAAACTGTTATCAGTTTTCAAGATTACGGGTTTTTTAGATTTGCGGATAGTAGGACCTTGTCCGTCCTTGTACGGCCGTCCAAATCGCTACCACCTTCTTGGTCGCTAATCCTGCCGCTAAGCAACAGTGCTTGCACTGTTGTGTTCCAGTGTGGAAAGCAGGACGGCCGGTGTAATTGCTGGCACAAGAGGTGTTTCATCTTAGCCCTCTGGGTTGGCAGCGCATCTGCAATCTTCTTGGTATTGCGGGTGTCTATGGGCGGTGGTGGTCACTTGCCATGTGGTGAACCGCTTGCTTTTTGCCTTCCTATTTCAAAGAGTAGCAATAAAATTCCATTTTTGAATTAATTATCTTTTTTTTACAATCCTTAATTATCTTTTTTTTACAATACTTTTTCAGATGCTAGCGTGTAATATGAATTCGGGTTAAATAAGGTGAAGGTTTACACACTACATCAAGAGATTTACGATTGCCGAACTCTTTTTAATTAAAAAACCTTTGACCGAAATTGGGTGGGTCTTGTTCTTAATCTTGAATTTATTTGGGTATTTTTTTGCTGAAATTATTCAGGTTTATTGAATATCGGCCAGAGAGGGCAATCTATCACGGGGATATACGAGACCCAGAGCCTTGTGAAGAAAGCCCGACCCGGGGTAAATGGGTCACCAAAATCCTTTGAAAGACGGACTTTTAAAAATTGGATTTACTCGTTCACATGTTTGCGGTTTGGGTTGATTGTTATCTACTCTTATTTATGCTGTAGGATATGAACATATTGCCGATTTTATAAATCATAATGTCACGTTTACAAATATAATTATGATGCAACATAAAATTGTTCTCACTCGACTGCTCTTGAAGGGAGGGTTATGTTTTTTGAGAGTACGTGTATGCCTATTTTTGGCACGACCTACAGCCCTAACGGCCTGTAGGATTCTAACTTAAGGTGTCGTTAGATTAGTTTTGATTGTGGAAGTGACAATACAATACAATACAATACTTCATTAAATTCCACATTACAACTTGACAGAATATATATATATTTTTATTGTTTTATTTCATATTTACGCCTGTAAATAAAATAGGGAGGAGGGGGATTGGTTTTATGTTATTATTACAATGGGTATTAAATGAAAGCTTGTGAATAACTTATTCTAAGAATAGGTATTTTCACCGACTTAAATATTTTTTAAATTAAGTACCGAGTTAACGAAATCTCCTTGTTATCGTTGAACATACACAAAGAAAAAGAACATACACAATTGGCAATTTTCTAAAAATATACACAGACATCGCCACTAACTTCGGAGTTCACGTCCAGACGACTCATTTGCACGAAATTAAGCCTACAATAACACTGTGCTATGTAGGGCTTTTAATATTTGATGTTATAACGACGAGGAAGTTAAATACATTCATATCTTTAGTGTCAGCCCTGCGCCGTATCTGAAATCCGCAGGCTTTCCTGGACCCTCATTCGCGTTGGATATCCTCGGATCTTTTATTACTATTGTAAAACATAGTGGCAGCGGAGCAGGGATTTTCGTGATGGGTGTAAAGGTAAAAATGTTATTTGAACGAATGTTTGAGTATTCCCTTTGTTGGGGACTGTTTTGAACAGGAAAATGTCATGTCCACTTTAGCTGCTATTAAGGGTGACCCTGCTCTGTCATTGTCATTACTTACTGGAAATTATTTGGAATTTTTTAGTGTATTCTGTGAGCCCGCTTACAGTGTTTTGGATGTTCATCTTACCGGTTATTTTAAAGCTGTTTGACCTACAAAGCATTTTGCTTGCAAGCGTCACGGGTTGTGGGCTGTACGGGGTGTAACCCTGACTAGTAGATTGAGTTTTTCTGTAATGAAAAGTAAAATTTAAAATCTACAATCATATTTACTATTTGTTGTAGGAAAACATGGTAAGAAAATTTGCACACATCTGGGAAGCAATTTAATGGCGGTGTTTGAGTTACTGGTCTAAATTTGTGAGGGGACTTGTTTTGCCCAGCAGTGGGGATTTAGAAATAATTTGAGTGATGACGAGTTACTTAATGACGAAATAATCAACTGAGTATGAATTTAAGCGACATGAGGAAATGGGCTATATAATTATAAAGTGTATAAAATAGAACCCATGATATAACAATATCGGCCTCCGGATAAGCAGTCAGTGCTTGCCGTGGGTAATGCTGTAGATACAGCAGTTAAGCATTTACTCGATCAGTGTACTTGTGCCACTATAATACACTGTTTGAGCAATTTTAAGCTTCAAAATAACACACATATTTCATGTTAAGGCTAGGACGAAGACAGTACTTATTGGGAAAAGTACTCAATTACACTTCAAAAGTAATAAATATTACGAAAAATTATGATAAGTAAAACATTTTTAACTATTTTTAACGATCGGCTTAAAAATGTGTACTATTTTGGAGGTTAAAATCGGATTGAAATTACTTTAATATAAGTAAATGAAGTGCACGGGTAGGAAGAAAGAGAACGTTAATTTAAAATTGCTTATTTCGTTTTATATCCCTGTAAAATGTAATGTTAGAGCAACCTATCTACAAATACAATAAAATGCGAAGCTCACAATTACCCATAGCTCCCGAACAACTAAGATATAACATAGGCTATAAAGTTTAAATCGAATTGAAATCGTTTCTATGAAGCACTTGCCAAGAGTGTGCACTCAATTTTCTTGAGACCAGATTTACTACTGATGTATCCTGACCAATGTGCCAAAGCGTAAAACAGCTTGAGGCATGTTGAAATACACACATCACTCATGTATTAAAAATCGAATGATTGCTCCACAAGTTTTGGACCAGTCCGTGACCCTTACTCATTAACTCGACTTTACGTGAGTGATCCGTTTTTGTCAATATGTCCAAATCTAACAGAAGTTTTCAGACATGTTTATAACGTTATCGGGACTTTAACGCGATAGAAGTATATTATTGATTTACCTCGACGTTTCGGCCATGTTTCAATGGACGTGGTCACGAGTAGACTCTTTTTAGTAGTTTTCAGCTTTAGAGATATAAATTCTGATTAATGCTACTTTACTGAAAATCTATTTTACTTTAATGAACAGATGATATTTTCCTTTATTTCATGATCTGCAACGGTCTTCTCCTGAATTCAGAATCATAATTTTCCTTACTTAACTAAAAGTTTCTTACTTTACATTATGTTTCTAAAAAAATATTTACAAAACTGTTCAAATTAGCTGAAACTCCGACGGTAATTAGGCTCTCAACGTACAACAGATAAAAATCCTGACCAACTTTCCATTGTTAGCTTAAAGGAATTTGCTTTGATACTTTATCAATTTCTTATCTTACATCAAATTTATCTGCCTAAATAAATCTCATTACGATTTTATAAAACTCTCGGCAAACATTATTTTAATTTAATTTAAGTTTCAGAATCCCCGTCGACTTTGAAGGATAAATATTTTTTGTAACAACAGGAGTGAGTGAGAATTTCATTAACACGCCTCAGAGCGTCAACAAAAAACATTGACGGAATATTATTGGCGTGAAGAAAATGCATTACCATTAGATCCCTAAGGGAGGAGGCTGAGTGAAATGCAGGGGGTTCGGAAAAACGCAACCGGCAATCAAAATAACAAACCTACAAAGTCAATTGAAACTTACATTTGTACCATTTCTTTGACACTTGATTATATGCAGTTTGAAACAAAAAGCTGCTTGAAGGTTTGGAAGTTTAAAAAAACAGTTACATTGTATTGAAAATTTAAAGCAGAACATCGTTTCTGCCAAGTAATGTTTAAAAATGTTCCTGCAGAACACAACAAAGTAGAATTCACCGAGCGGAAAACTAGTTCCTTTCCTTCTAGTAACCTAATAATATTACCACTGTCGTGATACACACCACACTGGCCCTATACAACCCACTTAGACGTGTTCTTAACCTCGCACCCTGGACGCCCGTAATGCAAATTTTATTTATTCATGTAAATTAATATCTAGTCTCCGAGACATTCAGTGAAGCGACAAATTGAGTACGTGCAAAAATAAAGCCCGTCTGCCTCGAGGCAGCTTATGCAAAGGCCGTAGCGCTCGGTAGTTGGCAATTACGCCAGTTGTGCCATAATCTACAACAATAGCGTTGGATGTACGCCGATTTATGGAAGTATGGGAGATAATAGTTTGCGTAATACTAATACAATCATGCCCGTTGGTTTATTTGGGAATCGAGTTCTTCATTGAATCATAATAAAAGAGTATACCTACCAAGGAATTTTTTACGCCTTTTCTCATGCTTTCGTTGTAGGTAATAAATCGACGATCGATTCAAGAAGGGGCGTAACTACTTTTTTACAACTTTACACTAGAGCGATATACGCCTTTTTGTAATGTTAAAAATCAAAATATTGAGTACTTAGGGCTTTTCGTTATAAACTTTAAGTATGGTTCTAATAGGAAATTCAGTTACGTCCTTTGTGACATAATAAAATATGCACTTTTTGGCAGATACACCCCTTCGTGAATCGACCGACGTAATTTGATGCGTCAATGGTAATTTTAGATGTGTTTATTTAGTAATAGGTCTGCAAAATTATAAGTTGGTTTAATATTAATAGTATTTCTAACATACTACCTATTTCTCCTGTCTTTTTAAAAATCGAAACTAAGGAGCAACTAAATGAAGATAATTAGTTTTGATAATTTTATGATTATAGGAACTCCAGACCTAGCTTTAACCGCTAAAACCATGAACAATGTTTTTTTATGGAATAGAAAGACAAACAAGCAAGTGAGTCACCATATGGTAAATGATCTCTACTGCCCACAGACACCTACGACACCAAGTAGACTGAGAGATGGCACCTTTGGTGCCTGTAATGTCACTGGCTGACAACTTTAAGTTTAATCGAAAAAAAAATAAACAACAGAACCAAGTGACCTTTATTACCTTACTAGCTTTTGCCCGCGACTTCGTCCGCGTAGACTTGTTTAATTGAAACATGCAATCTGCAATATTACCTGGACAAATTAATGAGAATTAGTTGCTTTGCTGCTCATGACGTCACGGCGGCGTATAACTCACTTATAGCTATCCCGTGGGAACTATGCATTTATAAAAAGTATCATATGTGTTAATCCAGGTTACAAACTATATGTGTGCCAAATTTCATCCAAATCCATTTAGTTGTTTTTGCGTGATTGAGTAACAAACATCCAAACATACAAACTTTCACGTTCATAATATTAGTAGGATAGTAGGATTCACCCAACAGGATTACAGCATGTAAACCCTCCTATGATAACTTGAAAGAACTTTTTCTTTAACGCACCATTTGCCTCGAAAGAAAATATGAAAAGGGTTCTCACGAATTGCGATGTCACTTGTCAACTGGCTCGGCGAATTCAGTGTAAATGGTTTTTTTTTTAATCGTCGCAGTACTTTTCCGTTCCTTTGTGCCTGCTGTCAGGAAATTTCTTGTGTATTAGTTTAGCTAGTATTTAAAAAAAGCTACAGTTAAGTTTCTTACTTTTTCAGAAAGAAAAACTGACCCTAATTCGTTACTAAATAATGTATTGTCATTCAAGTACAAGGTTTCAAACGGTTTCATAAGTGATACATAACCCGAGGTGCAATTCGTGTTACCTGGATTTTATACTTGTGTAAAATATCTGCTTTTATGTAACTGAGACTAGAAAATAGGAGTCCATTTCTGAGTGCACTGGTTACTTAGGCATTGCTAGAAAAGTTAGTTTCGACCAAAGACTGAGCTTGGCCATACAGCGTGGTATTGCCGAAAGCACTTGACCACTTTTCGACCGTATTACAAAGGGATAAGGTTCAAAAGTGGTCAAGCAATTACTTGGTCGACTATACCTGTAACTTTGGATTTATTATAACTAAACTAAAAGCTGTAAACAGCTCGCATTTTACGCTTGCTTAGATAAGCAAGCTTTCCCGAGGAGGTAAAATGCAAGCTGTTTACAGCTTTTAGTTTAGTTATAATAAATCCAAAGTTACAGGTATAGTCGACCAAGTAATTGCTTGACCACTTTTGAACCTTATCCCTTTGTAATACGGTCGAAAAGTGGTCAAGTGCTTTCGGCAATACCACGCTGTATGGCCAAGCTCAGTCTTTGGTCGAAACTAACTTTTCTAGCAATGCCTAAGTAACCAGTGCACTCAGAAATGGACTCCTATTTTCTAGTCTCAGTTACATAAAAGCAGATATTTTACACAAGTATAAAATCCAGGTAACACGAATTGCACCTCGGGTTATGTATCACTTATGAAACCGTTTGAAACCTTGTACTTGAATGACAATACATTATTTAGTAACGAATTAGGGTCAGTTTTTCTTTCTGAAAAAGTAAGAAACTTAACTGTAGCTTTTTTTAAATACTAGCTAAACTAATACACAAGAAATTTCCTGACAGCAGGCACAAAGGAACGGAAAAGTACTGCGACGATTAAAAAAAAAACCATTTACACTGAATTCGCCGAGCCAGTTGACAAGTGACATCGCAATTCGTGAGAACCCTTTTCATATTTTCTTTCGAGGCAAATGGTGCGTTAAAGAAAAAGTTCTTTCAAGTTATCATAGGAGGGTTTACATGCTGTAATCCTGTTGGGTGAATCCTACTATCCTACTAATATTATGAACGTGAAAGTTTGTATGTTTGGATGTTTGTTACTCAATCACGCAAAAACAACTAAATGGATTTGGATGAAATTTGGCACACATATAGTTTGTAACCTGGATTAACACATATGATACTTTTTATAAATGCATAGTTCCCACGGGATAGCTATAAGTGAGTTATACGCCGCCGTGACGTCATGAGCAGCAAAGCAACTAATTCTCATTAATTTGTCCAGGTAATATTGCAGATTGCATGTTTCAATTAAACAAGTCTACGCGGACGAAGTCGCGGGCAAAAGCTAGTAAGGTAATAAAGGTCACTTGGTTCTGTTGTTTATTTTTTTTTCGATTAAACTTAAAGTTGTCAGCCAGTGACATTACAGGCACCAAAGGTGCCATCTCTCAGTCTACTTGGTGTCGTAGGTGTCTGTGGGCAGTAGAGATCATTTACCATATGGTGACTCACTTGCTTGTTTGTCTTTCTATTCCATAAAAAAACATTGTTCATGGTTTTAGCGGTTAAAGCTAGGTCTGGAGTTCCTATAATCATAAAATTATCAAAACTAATTATCTTCATTTAGTTGCTCCTTAGTTTCGATTTTTAAAAAGACAGGAGAAATAGGTAGTATGTTAGAAATACTATTAATATTAAACCAACTTATAATTTTGCAGACCTATTACTAAATAAACACATCTAAAATTACCATTGACGCATCAAATTACGTCGGTCGATTCACGAAGGGGTGTATCTGCCAAAAAGTGCATATTTTATTATGTCACAAAGGACGTAACTGAATTTCCTATTAGAACCATACTTAAAGTTTATAACGAAAAGCCCTAAGTACTCAATATTTTGATTTTTAACATTACAAAAAGGCGTATATCGCTCTAGTGTAAAGTTGTAAAAAAGTAGTTACGCCCCTTCTTGAATCGATCGTCGATTTATTACCTACAACGAAAGCATGAGAAAAGGCGTAAAAAATTCCTTGGTAGGTATACTCTTTTATTATGATTCAATGAAGAACTCGATTCCCAAATAAACCAACGGGCATGATTGTATTAGTATTACGCAAACTATTATCTCCCATACTTCCATAAATCGGCGTACATCCAACGCTATTGTTGTAGATTATGGCACAACTGGCGTAATTGCCAACTACCGAGCGCTACGGCCTTTGCATAAGCTGCCTCGAGGCAGACGGGCTTTATTTTTGCACGTACTCAATTTGTCGCTTCACTGAATGTCTCGGAGACTAGATATTAATTTACATGAATAAATAAAATTTGCATTACGGGCGTCCAGGGTGCGAGGTTAAGAACACGTCTAAGTGGGTTGTATAGGGCCAGTGTGGTGTGTATCACGACAGTGGTAATATTATTAGGTTACTAGAAGGAAAGGAACTAGTTTTCCGCTCGGTGAATTCTACTTTGTTGTGTTCTGCAGGAACATTTTTAAACATTACTTGGCAGAAACGATGTTCTGCTTTAAATTTTCAATACAATGTAACTGTTTTTTTAAACTTCCAAACCTTCAAGCAGCTTTTTGTTTCAAACTGCATATAATCAAGTGTCAAAGAAATGGTACAAATGTAAGTTTCAATTGACTTTGTAGGTTTGTTATTTTGATTGCCGGTCGCAGTACTTTTCCGTTCCTTTGTGCCTGCTGTCAGGAAATTTCTTGTGTATTAGTTTAGCTAGTATTTAAAAAAAGCTACAGTTAAGTTTCTTACTTTTTCAGAAAGAAAAACTGACCCTAATTCGTTACTAAATAATGTATTGTCATTCAAGTACAAGGTTTCAAACGGTTTCATAAGTGATACATAACCCGAGGTGCAATTCGTGTTACCTGGATTTTATACTTGTGTAAAATATCTGCTTTTATGTAACTGAGACTAGAAAATAGGAGTCCATTTCTGAGTGCACTGGTTACTTAGGCATTGCTAGAAAAGTTAGTTTCGACCAAAGACTGAGCTTGGCCATACAGCGTGGTATTGCCGAAAGCACTTGACCACTTTTCGACCGTATTACAAAGGGATAAGGTTCAAAAGTGGTCAAGCAATTACTTGGTCGACTATACCTGTAACTTTGGATTTATTATAACTAAACTAAAAGCTGTAAACAGCTTGCATTTTACCTCCTCGGGAAAGCTTGCTTATCTAAGCAAGCGTAAAATGCGAGCTGTTTACAGCTTTTAGTTTAGTTATAATAAATCCAAAGTTACAGGTATAGTCGACCAAGTAATTGCTTGACCACTTTTGAACCTTATCCCTTTGTAATACGGTCGAAAAGTGGTCAAGCAATTACTTGGTCAACTATACATAAAGTTCCTGTCCACTTACATAGCACGATATTTCTCGACGTGCGTTAACTCGGTTCGTAACTCAGAGCGTCTCTCTCCTATTGGGCTGGTTAGAAAGAGACGCACTGAGCTACGTAGCGAGTAAACGCGTATCGAAGAGATTTGCACTGATATCATGTAAATCATAAAAGACAAGTTATTGAATTTGTAAATAAATACATTGACCTAATTAATGTACCATAAGAAATAATTTAATGTAATATATTTTCATTACGTCATATACATATTAATGTGACGTATTTTTATGTAACTAATGCTAATTTAGTAAACGAGAGTTGTTAATATTGCTCCGAAATGTGCCACTCTACATTTATAGAACTTTTTTACCTCCGTTTCGTAAAGGTTGCTTTTAAGCGAGAAAAACTGAAACAAATTACCTGGCTATTTTGCGGAAACACGTGCAAGACAGCTGCGTCCGATATAGATATATTTCATGCAAAAAATATACCACACAGACTCAACTATAAACCACCATCACTAAACACTAAAACTACATGATCTAAGCGCGTTTCGCCTCTATAAGAGGCATCATCCGGATCAAATAGTACGAACGTTCGCTACTTGAACGAATGGCATACACGCAAAATAATGGCGTAACTAACGCCTAAATCTATTAATTACTTTCAGTGAGAATCGGGATCTTTCCAGAGTCCTACGGAGAGGGGGTAGAGGGGGGCCTGAAACCCGAAACATTTGATGTTGTTAGTTTAATTACGTAGTGTAATAGAAATCATGATTATTAACTTCAGTCCGAGAGCATTGCACCCTCCCAATCAATTCCTTGACCACAAATAAACAACACAACGTTAGGATAATTTCGATACAGCTAACATCATGTTTATTTACGCATACGAAAATTAGTCTGTAACTAAAGGTTATTTAAATTAAACCCTAGTTCCCCATAATATGGGTCTATTTGGATACATCATCCCTTAGACGAGGGTTACTAATGGAAAAGTGATATTTGATAGCGGTCGCATACATTATTCAAATTTTGCAACAACGATCGTTGTTTATATTTTTGACATTGCGTTTGACTCAGAAATAATATAATTAAAGGTTTCGTCTGAAAAGACCTTTTTAATGGCCGCCTTTATTTTTTTCAGACGTGACAAGCGTGTATAGATGTACAGTCAAGGAAATCCTAACACGTACCACCGTAGAACCTAGTCGAAGTGACATACACATGACATTTGTATGACATAGCGCGACGTTTAACGCCTCGCGTCATTGCGAAAGGGTTCTAAGGTGGTACGTGAATGTACCCTTACTGTAGGTATAGATTGTACATCAACTGTGTTAAATTGACAAGAAATTAAGATGTAAAAATAACATTGTAATTTTAATTATTTAAAATAATTACACCTCGTTGAGTTTCTTGGCGCGATCTTCTCATCAGAGGTTTTTTTCGAACCGGAGGTAAATTTCATGATATTGATAAGTGCTTCTTGTAAGCTTAAAACAAAACTTGTAAAAAAAAACAAATCTCGCAACTAAGTTCTCTGCCGTAAAAAGTTGTAAGTTCCATGTTATACCAAGTCGGTTGGCTTATTCAGTACCTAATTAAGAGACCTTCTGTCTTAAGTTATTACGTAATTAGCTAATCTAACAACATCTTGTAGTGACCACATCAATATTAAAAATATTTTATGTTTAAATAAAATAGATTGACTTGGCCATCGCATGAAAACACAATGTAACTCACTAGTTATAATTCTTAAGCTACTGGTTCAAATTGAATGAAATTTGAAATATACCGTGTTTATGCAATGCCTGCTTAGTTTCTGAAAATATAGGGTTCTAGTTTAATCAACAACGAATTAATAGGGGGTCGAAAATGGCCTGATCTGCTAAGAGAAAAGGATGGTACGGCCGTGCCGCTTTTTTTTGCTCGACTTGGCGGGGGCACTGCCGTGCCCCCAGATCTGAATAAAGATATTTTGACTTGGACTTTGTCTTCGACGGCCGAGTAATTGTTTAGCCATTTTTAAACCTTATCTCCATATAACACGATCGAAAAGCGGTTAAGAAAGTTTTTGGTCAAAGTCAAAGTCAAAATAAAATTTACACTCTACGATCTCCTCAATCTTCGGAAATAAATATAAATTTGTTCCAAGTTCTGCGTGATACATAACTCGGATTAGGTAAACTGTTCACCACGTCAACCGTGTCCCCTCCACACTGACTTTCTCACGTCACGTCAAGAATCACCATCGTTTGTTTGACGCAAACAAGCGGTCTTTGATATCCTCACTGTTTAACATCAAACACGTTAACCACGTTTATTCGCCAGCACACGCCGTTACGTGAATTCTTTTAAAGAGACTTTAATTGTTTCTAACGCTTATTTGTAACGTTATTTACAACATCATCTTACAATCGATTATTTTAAACTTTCGCGATTTTCACACATACTTATTACGTTTGTAAACGACACCAAGTGCGGGTAGTTCGTAAAACATGCGCGGCTAAACAGCAATGACACCCTTCACTTTAGTCTACTCGTGACCACGGCCGCTGCAGTGCGGCCGAAACGTCGAGGTGAATAAAGGATGATCCAAAATTTACGCAAGATTTGAATGAAATAGAAAACACATTTGTTTTTGTTTTTACTGTATTTTTTTATTTAAACATTAACTACATAGAATAGGGTTATGTATGAAATAGCACATCGGGCAAATGTCCACCACGACTTCGCTGGCACATACGAATTCTTTTAATGAAATTTTCCATGACCATTTTACACAAATGTGGCTGAATTTCGTCAATGCAGCGTTGAATCTCCTCTTTTAATGCGTTAGTGGTTGTGGGCTTATTGGCATAGACCTTTGACTTCAAATAACCCCATAGAAAGAAATCTAGTGGTGTTAAATCACATGACCTAGGGGGCCAATTCTGATCACCCAAACGAGACAGTACACGGCCAGGAAATGTCTTATGCAGTAATTGCATTGTTTCACGGGCTGTATGGCATGTTGCACCGTCTTGTTTAAACCTCATTTCGCCCACATCAATACCGGTCAATTTTGGTAAAAAGAACTCGACTATCATGTCGCGATTTCGAGCACCATTAACAGTCACTGCATGACCAGCCTTATTTTCGAAGAAGTATGGTTCAATGACGCCTCCAGCCCAAAATCCGCACCAAACAGTGACCCGTTGCGGATGCATTGGTTTTTCGACATCGCACAAGGATTTTCTGAACCCCAAATGCGGCAGTTTCGACGATTAACAAGTCCATCAAGATGAAAATGAGCTTCATCGCTGAAGATGGTTTTGCTCGAAAAATCAGCATCCACTTGCTGATGTTCAATAATCCATTCAACGAACTCTATTCGTAGTACGTGGTCATTAGGGTGCAGTTTTTGTGTCAATTGAACTTTATAAGCATGGAGACCCAAATCTTTAGTGAGTACCTATACGCTGTAGAGAGCTTCTTGAAATCTGCAATTCTTGTCCACGACGCCGAATTGATGTTCCTGGACTCACACGAACACTCTCACGCGTTGCTTCGATATTTTCTATTGATCGGCTTGTTTTTGCACGACCATTGTGCTTATCGTCCTCAATTGATCCATTTTTTAAAATTTTTCAATTGTTCTTTTCGCAGTTGATGAAGTTAAATCAATATTTCGACCATATTTTGTACGAAATTTGTGAACTGTCGCAGCTAAACTGTCATTATTTTTGAAATATTTTTCAACAATAAAAATGCGTTGTTCTCTTGTGTAGTGATCTATTTTTAATAACCCTAAACTATGAGCTGTCAAATTGTTTAAATTTTTTTAGTAGCCAATTCAAATTTTGTGTAAATTTTGGGTCACCCTTTAAATAAACAGTATATTATCGCGTTTAAGTCCCGATAAACGTAATCAGTATCATCTTACAATTGACTTATCGGCTAATTACAAGTATTTGAACGTTTAATATTATTTTTAAGGCAATTTAATGTTATCCGAGTGTTCAAAGTTATTATCAAACCGCGGTTAGTAAAGCATTGGAGAGTAACGCCAGGACACTGACATTTCTTAAATATAGGAATGAAGCTTGACGCAAGTCTATGAAATGACAGTGTGGTGACGTTACTCTCCAATGCTATTCTAATTGCGGTTTTATAATACCCGCATTAACTGTATCTTTTGTGTAGTCTTACGACATTCTCGATGGGCGATTCCAAGTTGCGTTTTAACATTTTTATTTATTTATAACCAGCCTTCAAATATTAAAACCTCCTAGGTTGACCTGAATCCCATCCTGACAGACTAGTCTACGTTTCTCATCAGCTTCTAACTAATTAGATTTATTTATACGGCTTTCATGAAATAGAATTTGTTCAACATTTTTATAGGCGAGTGAAACATGATTGCTTTTGACATTCATTTTTCAATTATCACTTTGTGAAAAGTGATTTTAAATATACCATAACAACATTTTGTCTATGTTACCCATAAACATCAAACATTGTTCTTCCTCGATACGAACATAATAAAAACAATTTATTTCATTATCCTCTGAACCCTCTTTAATCTGCAGTATAAGTGTTAATGAAACGTCATTCTAAGTATTTGTTTAAATGCCTAACATACGGGCACCATAGTTGGTCTTGTTTCGCGCAAGTATTTGATTTCGTAATTGAAATCATCTGTGTATAGGACTTTGTTGACACAGCTTGGGCTCTGGCTCGCTGATCTACATTAGTTACATACTCTATTTGCTTGTCATTGAATTCTGGAGATAAATGTTTAAGCCTGAGTTACCTTTAGTTTCTTAAAATGTTGGAGTATGTAGGTAGTATATTTTTTAAGTTAATTCACTTTATATAAATTATGACTGATTGAAACAAAGTAACAAAAAACTCCGAGCGATATTTTTGACCCCTCCCGCGGTACGTCCATTCTGTCATCCCAAGTACGCCCATCTCTGGTCTGGTATGGTGGTCTTGGTTGGTTTGGTCTGGTGTCGAAGGTCAACATCCACTTCGGGTCTTTGCGCCCAGCTAGTAAGTAAGTAAGTAACAAAACATGCTTGTTAAAGATAAAATCAGCTAGCAACGTGAAAATTCTCAAAACACTGTTAAAAGAAGACAAATAATAATGCTTTTTTTTAGAAAAAGAAACAAAGTTATCACTGAAAAGAAAATAGAACCGTTAAAATTTAATTAAAATTAAAATTAAAAATGTTACCCAAGCCGTTGTTTCTGGGCAGGGCGCCCAAAAGGCTGGCGGCGTTACCTCTCTGAATGGCAATGCCAATAAGTTGGGCGAAGAACGCGCTAGCCCTTGGGTCACCAGAGGTGTCGACTATTTTGTCTTTATTTTTTTAAACAGGATAATTGTTTATGATAAAAACCTCTTCAACTTACAAACTCGCTCACAGAATCTCAGGCATTCTTGACACATAGTTCTGGTGTTTCTTACATTCTTTCTGGTTGCTGACATTTCTTAAATCTCTAAATCATTGTTTATTTTTCATCAAGGCTGAGAGAATGATGATAAATTTCACAATATCACTGTTCTTCCCACACATGAACTAAAGTAGAATTCACTTGACCGTATCCCACTGCAATCGTATAATTTAAACACCGGCACAATAGCATCTTTAGCTACATTGTATTCGATTCCGAAGACATCGTGTGCAATATCCACGCAGTAAGGTTGGATAAGATCGGCCTTAACATACCTATCTATTGATAAATTCTTCTAACTTGATCAATCTTGCAAAAACATGACCACCAAAATTAAAACCTGTATTTTTCAGAATCATCGTCATACTAGTACCAAATAGTGAAATGTATGTCAAAAATCTGTCACAAGCTTGTGTGGTTTTTCTCTTTCACTAGTTGTTTCGGTAATTGTATGATTAAAGACAGGTTTTAATTTTGTATTGAAAAAAAATTGCACGAAGCCGACCCTGTTTGCAAATGAATCACAAAATACTATATAAGTATAATTTGCAACTGTTTCAAATTTCAAGTCAAGTCCAATAGTATTAGTGGTTACTTAAATACTGCTGTGACAGACAGATAAACGGACGGTTGGAGTCGCACCATATGTTTTTTTCTGTAACTCTTTTTACAGAAAGCACTCTTATTCATCTGAAAGTTGTAGCGTTTAAGACTGTACATTATGTTCAGCTACTGTATTCGTTTTCACGACTGTTCTAAAGTCTTTGAATGTATAATTGTTTTCGTGACTTCTGAATGCCTAATTGTTTGTATTGAGTTTGTAACTTCTTAACTTAAGTTTCCAAATATCTGCAATTGAATTTGTCATCGCTAAACAATTAAATTCAAAAACACTTTTTCATAGCTTGTGACAGTTAAATAGAAAATAACGCCAATGACAGAGTTGATAATTTTTATTTGTCTCTTTTGAGCGAATCCCCAAAACAAGTAAGATATTCAAGGTACAAGTTCTGAATGCAGGATAAAAATGAAGTAGCATTGTATGTTCAATACATTCATAAAAATAACGATCAAGCCGAACTACAGTCATGTTGCTAAACTTATGTGTATGCAATTAAAAGCAGCATCATTTTAGGTTACTAAATGAGTAACGTGGAGGGAGCACGGAAGAAAAACAAGAATTAAGAAACAAATCGATGGCAGAACTGGGCTTGTATTTAGTGCATTAGTACCTATTGACGGGAATGCGTTCTCTTCAAAGATCATGGGCAAAATGACGCCTTTGCGCAGGAGTTGAGTAAAGTAAAAAATGCGAGTTAATTCAGTTACCATAAACATACTCGTAGATAAACCATGCCGACAAACGCAATAGAAGTACAAAATATTTTGAAGATCATCAACCACAGTACATCAAGTTGCAATACGGATACAGTATAAAATTAAACCAAGCAAATTAAATGAGAATTCGAGCCCTGTAATTTAGTTCCGACAGTCATTTGTCGCCTCAAAGACTTGACGAAATATTTACGGTAATATCAACGGTCGATTTGGGACGTGATTCTTTTAAATCGCGCTAATTGTCTGTAACGTGTTCCGGTATGAAAAATCTCACGTTTTAAAGTTGGGATTGGGAATGAGAATGAAACGTAATGTTGAGTTTCATTTAAAATACCAATATGATTTAATCGAAACAAAGTTTCTCGAATTTAATTTGCAGATGCATTGCAATAGTCTACCATCCAATTACCAAAATCTATCAACAGCTCAGATTTCTTTGAAGTAGTAAATTTTCTGAATTTAGTCAGCCATGTAATGCCAATGAAACGCTATAAAACGAAGAGTCTCCTTAAGATTACATCTAATTTCCCAATAAAATAACAAACGTCCAAATTCACTTTGTCGTTCCAAGTCATTAGAAAGTTACATACGAATCGACTTCTTAGAGCTCCGCTTGATAAACCACGCCACATGGGACGCTTTACGACTCAGCTGTAAAAGTATACGTCGTCTTAAATGAGACATAAACACAGGGACGTGTAAACGAATGTCGCACATTTATTTTATTAGCATCATTAATTCCTACGCTTTCGTCGCCGTCCGAAACAGCTTCGGGACGAATGGACAGATGAAAATTATATAATGTTAATGAATCTTGGGTAAAAACTTGTGTGGTCTTTATTACGTCGTTATTGTCATTGTTATCCCCGCCGGCGTTTAACGGACTTTGTCTTAAATGGGTCTGGACTGCGCTCAACTGCCATACAGTGTTATGTGAAAACATAAATTATTTGCAGAAATTGTTTCCCAGCGTAATAATTTTTGATAACTCTGCACTTTGTAAAACGACGCCTGCTTTCAATGGCTTCTAATGATACACAATAAACCTGTGTTTTGTCTTTACTACTTTTCTGAACAACTTGCTTTCGGAATAGAGGAAGATGAGAATAATTGAAAGGAATGTTAGTTATTCCTTGTTTAGTTTTACCGAATAATCCTAGCGGTTCAGCGACTCTCTTGGAATTGCTGTTTTCCATAAGCTATAGTGGTCACTTCACTTCTTACAAAGTGACCTGAATGTTCGTTTTCCTTCCATTTTCATATATAAAAAAAATCTCTTGTGTTGTACTATACGCGATAACATACCTCTAATCGTCCTCTTACGAAATGGGAGAGTGCCGAAACAGAAAAGAACTGCTGACAATGCATCAGAGTTGTAAAGTGCACTCCTCGCTTTGTGCCAATAGTTTTGCTGTGTAAAATGTTGTTTAGACTTTTTTGCTGACTGAGATAAAAGTCTGGCTGGTATCTTAAGATTTAAGATCGTAGCGGCAAAGATTTAAAACTTACATTTAAAATACAAATCAATTTACAAGTAACGTTCGTTGACTCATTTAGTATTGGTTTTTAAGTCGTATACATGTAAACTCTTTATTGTACAAAGTCAAAACAAATACACAGAAAAATATAGGTAATGGGACAAAGGATCGTCCTTTTTTCTCGCATTTAACTACTCTTTTAATGCTGGAAAATATGACATTACTAATTGTAACTATAGTAGCTGCCAAACCTGGCTAGGGGAGCCGTTTTCATGGCCACGGAAAGCCTGGCCGTGAGGAGCCGAGTTTGATCTCCTGTAGAATACCTACCAATGAGTTTCTCTAACTAATGCGCATTACAGTATTGTAGTAACCAACGCTCTTACGGTGAGAGAGAACGTAACGCAACCTGCACTTTCATGTAAATTAATGTGTAGCCGACTCCTGTTGGTACGTCTTCCCTGTAACAGGGGTTACAAGGGTCAGATGGCAGTCGTTCTAGTGCAATAACCAGACCTGCCAAATCTAGGATCATGGTCACAGCGCACCCGAATTAAGGGACATACTACCCCAATACAGTACTTACACAGTATGGAACTGGAACTTGAGTTCGGTTTAAAACTACTACTTAGAAAGAGGCAAAACGCTAACGATGAGTCACGTTTTAAAATCTATTTGTCTGTTTTCATCACATTACAAATAATAAAACATTTTCACGTCAAAATTAACTCACCCTTCTCGCAAACATTTCCCTTCGTTATTTACGCATATCACTTTATATTGTACGTACAAAGAATGCATAATCCTTTCCCGTTTTTATATAGCTAATGACGTTGAAAAATAAGGTAAGCTTAGCTTGTGCAGGCCTCGATTTAATAAAAGGGTGTGAGACTGATGTATCGTACGTCATATTTTCCACATCATTACAGCAGAGAGGCTGTGACTTTTTGTTTTGGCGAGTGACAGACTTGCGTCATATTGGAGCCGTGTAATGTATTATGTATAACCCCTGACTAAACAAAAAGGTGGTTGTTAATGTTGTATCTTATTATGTATATGTAAGTATAATAGTCTGTTTGTCTGCAGTCAGCTCCGGATCCAATAAATGATAGAAATTTATTTTTAATTTAATTCTTAAACTAGTCGAGACTCGAGATTTAGGTTGTAGTTGAAGCAGGTTTGTTGGAAAATGGGTTATGGGTTATGTCAAAACCGACATATTATTTAAGTTTTGAAATATGACGGGGGTAATTCAAAGTTTTTTTGTGTATTCTTAGCGTTTATTTATGAATAAAATAAATAAGTTTAAGTAACTTGAGTTAGATCGATATTAATTAATCACACTATCTCATGTAAATTAAGTAATATGCTTGAGTTTAGCAATAATAGTATTTTATGCAACTGTTGCATAATGAGGGGTCTTAAAACACGAGTGTAGTTTTATGAAACGAGCGTTAGTGAGTTTCATAATAGGATCACACGAGTGTTTTAAGACCTAATTATGTACAGTTGCATACATTACTTTATCTACATACATATCATAAGTACTCTATGATGGGTTCAGAAGCCATAGGGCAATAACCTGCATTGCTACTAGCTACTATTGCTAGGTACCTATTAAATATCTATAGACTGTACACATTAAAATATTGTAATAAAAAATGAATTTGAACAAATATAGAAACAAATTAGAAAAAATCTCATAATAATATTGGTTGTTATAATGCTGGTCATTGCCTACGGTTTCTGAACGCATTATAGAGCATTTATGATATATGTGTAGATAAATAATATAACAGCGAAATTATTAAGCCAACGTAATGTCGATCGTTAAATCTTATTTTTAAAATAAATCTCATTTAAATATGTGCTTGGGGTTAATAAAATAAATAATTATATACTGCTGCAATGTCAAGTTAATATAATTTTGAATGACACCAATTGTAAAACAAAGTAATCGTATGAAAAACAAAAACGTGTTTTTGGCTAAGTTACGTATTGCAAACATATTATGAAAACATTACACTCACTGAAATTTTAAGTGAGAGATTTTTGTATAGCACGATCTGGCAACGTTAAGTATTCCTTTAATAAAAAGTGAATTATTCTCCTTTCAAGCTATTCACTGACTGAAAATGACCTGAATTTTTTCCACATCGCACGCTAATGGGCGTTATTTATTGTTGGTATTTGTAGCCACAGTTAACAAGTGACCTAAAATGTTAAGAAACGTTAGCAAATGTACTACGGGATTCCATGTGCTGTGTTGCTGGCAGGCAGACGAGCGTTAAGAACGCTGATTTTTTAGTTAAAAGTTTCAAAAGTTTTTTTTTCTTCATTAAATATAATATGATTAAGTTTTTACCTGTGCTATATGCAGGATCGTCGCATTTAATTTTTTAAACACGACGTGTAAGGAATTAGCATTACTTTCTACTTATCATATTGCTTTAAGAAATGCATGATCAAATTGAAATATTAAGAAAGATATTATAACATAACCCGTTTTCTGCGCCCGCGTGGTTAAATAAAGTTAGAAAATAATGCATCATTGGGTTCTAATTATTATTTTGTCGTAACAAAAATCAATTTAAACTACCTATATAAAGCAACCCAGAAGAGTAATTATATTTATATTTAGTAATGCCGATATACAGCGACAGTGTGGTACTACCCTGTACTAATAAGTGCTGTAATCAGCAACCAGTTGCTAAACCACACTGTAGCTGGCTTGTTCTACGCTAGGTAAAATTTACACCAGCAGCGCCATCTGTAGAACTTTTTGCAACAAAACAAAAAAACGTTGTTTTTAAACGCCGGTTTCCACCGTTTTGTAAGCGTCGAGACATGTTTTTTGTAATCCAGATTAGGTTGAAGAAGAATAACGGTCATGTCCGGTCGAAGGAAAATGCAAACAGGACTTAGTGTTTAGCTTCCTCGGCCTTGATAGATGAGTATTTCAACTTTTTATACTACGAGGTCTTTTTGTTGAACTTCTTGTTTCAACGGTTTTTAACTGACCTTCATTTAATATAGGTTTTTGCTTTGACGGATCATCGACTGTATCATTTCATCAAAATTTTGTTTCATCGACAGCCTTTACTGCTGAAACCGTTACCATTTCGCCATGGTAACTTAACCTACTTTATCGATGTATGACATCCAGAGTATTAAAAATGTACGGTTGAACATAGTTTTCGCTTATAAATGAAAATCGGCGAAATCATACAACCTGCGTAATGCTCGTTGATGAGGTTCAACACACAATAATCTTTTTTATTGTGAAATAAAACTTCTTTAACTCTGGATACAACTATTTCGTTTGCCAAAATAGTCATTGAATTTCGCAGTCGAACATGTCGGACATTTCTCGACTTAAAAATACGCGAGTGATCCGTTTTATTAATATGAGTTTCGTAGTGTCTAATGAACTCTGAAATGTGTAGAGGCAAAAAAAAAAGAAATTATAAGACTAGAATCTATACAATTTAAAGTAAATTCACATCTAATCTTTTCAACGCCAAAAACGGATATGTATCCGTCATTCTAGATTGAACGCTAATGACTGATAGTGCCGGACTAGTCAAACCGTACGATATAAAATGACCATCGTACATTTGTATAAAAATCAACTTCGTTCCATCCCATGTCAGTTTTTCGTATTTGGAAATAATTGAGGAAAGTTTAAAAGCAAATACTATTTCATATAATGAAATAAATACTTTGGCATTTCCATATTTTTGTAAGAAAACTCTACTAATATACATTAATTCTCTACCCAATAGTCCTAGAATGCCAAAGTTTTAAGGAATACAAAAATACCCCAATACTTGAAGACTAAATTGACGACGTCTGAATCTGATTAAAACATAAATGAACTTAAATAGAATAGAATATAATTATTTATTTCGACCACCCATGGGTCATAAATTCTGTTAGTAGTAATTTACATTCAAATCTTAATCTAATGTTAGTTACACATGAGCATAATTAATAATAATAAATATAAATTTAAGTCAAGAAATATAAACAGAATTAGAATTAGAAATTAGAAATAAGAATTTAGAAATCAAATTCGATTATGAATGATCACAACAATCAGCTAGATAAATTAGCCAGGGATGGTATTAGCAGCGGTTAAGCAAACAAAATGTTCCTTTTGCCGACGACATTCAGAAGGCTCTATAATGGTATTGCTGGGGAGCGTCAAGTGACAGTCTCACTGCCATCCATTATACGATGGGAGATATTCTGGAGCCGAATGCAAAATGAGAATGTGAAGAAAATTATATTTGATATCATTAAAGTAATAATTATTAAATAACTTTGATGGTATTCCATTCCTGGTTAAATTCCCCTAAAATTCATAGAAACATATGACGTACATTATCCATCAAAAGCTTGCTAAAAGTCCAAAATAATAGGAAAATGACGGACAGCTTTTAAGAATTTGCCAATCAGCATGTTATCAACTGACATTTATGAATAAATGAAAACAGGGATAATTAAAAATTAAAGTACTGGCGGAGGAATTCAGAAAATGCATTACATCTATAAGGGTAATCATGAACTATGTTTAATATACAGCCCGGTTTTTAACCTTTACTGTAATATTTTTTTTAGAAAAGTTACCTATTTAAACTTCAATTAAGTGTCCAGTAAATAAATATCAAGAGAGTTATAAAACGTTCCTTAAAATAACGAATAAAACACATGACCACAGAAATTCATAGAAACACAGTACATTATCTAGCACAAACTCGCTAAAACTCCAGAAAAAATACAAATCCCTCTAAATTTTTCCTTCCATCGCATCCCTAGGGCAGGAATTTCCGAATAGGGGCGCAGAGACGTTGCGTACAGCGCTGCATTCATTAACTAATGTAATACACTTTCAAAATATTTGCACATAAATTTCGCTTAAGCGAAAAGTAGGGAAAATGTCAAGAGGAAAATGAATGGTGTCGGAGCATCATTATTTTTATGTCGATTATATCTCTATGCGTGGCGTACTAAGATTTAACGAAGCGCTGACGACGTTAAAATATTTTTTTTAGTGCGAGGATTTATTATTTTTGAGCTTTGATCGCTTTTAGCCGACAATTCAGGCAAGTATTTGGCCATGTTTTGATGCCTTATATCACATATGATATACAGGGTACGAACAAATTAGAAACTCATATTTCCAGGTCAGAATCTACTTATCAAAATAAGCAACTTTTGTCATGATATTTTTTTAATTAGTAAAAAACACGTACAAAACAATTTAACCCTGAAAATATTTGCACCTACTTCGCCACTCGATTTTAATTTAATAAATTTTAAACTTTAAACAAACAAAAAATAGTTATCAAATAAAATTAAATTTCAAACCTAAATTAGTTTTTTTTTATATTATTTACTTTAATATCGCTTTAGCAAACTGCAAGCGGGTAGCAAGACAATCTTAGTTTGAGAAGCTTAAAACAAAGAATTAGATTTGTTTATACTGGAATCTTTAATAACTATGGTTTTTATAGCAATTCCTTCTAACGCTATAAAAAAGTTGGGTGGTTCGTAAATAGTACTTTAACTGTGGTTTTACAATTGTTTTAGTGCATTTAATAAGAGAGTATGCCGTTTTTCTTCACTTTACCTTATTGATCCAGTGAATCAAATACAATTACCAAATCACCCAAACAATAATAATTAGTCACGGAGTGAAAATCTTTATCCCCTTAAGCAAAATGTGACATTGCTACTTAGCAGTACGGCTTTGTATACCCATCCTTCAAGAGAATCTAGAAGAGTTTAGAAAACTTCTACGTTTTAATTAAAACCGCTAAAAAACGTAGTGCATTATAAACTTATCTGTTTAATTTTAGGTGATCCATTTGATCAACTTTCATTTATTAGTATAGTCAGCCGCAAAGAAAAGTATCCCCCTTTGTATGTACCTACTTGTTCATAAAAGGGGGATTTTCTATGGAAATGACTGTACCTATAATTAAAGAAATGTCGACCAAATTAGTAATTTACTGATAAGAATGTAAAATTTTAAGTTCATCCGATGGACATGCATAGAGGAATGAATGTGGAAAAGATAAAATGTTTGCCCGAATAGGAGCAAATTGCATTTCTTCGCCTCTGCCTACACCAAGAGTGTAACAAATACAAAATTTAATGAATGTGCGTGGATTCTAAGTTACTTCCTTTATTTACTCCAAAATAATATCACAACATTTCCAGCCCTGACTAGCTCAATTCTTTATTTCACTGTTTGCTGCGCCCAGACGGGGTTTAATATCTCAGGGTGTCAAGACAGTGCAATCACGGCCGCGTCCCCAACGCTTGACGTTTCTTGTTAAGCTCGCCTACTGCGCCTTCAAGTCTGGAACCATTGCCGTCGTTCTTTGAATTAAAGTCCTGCAAATTTTTAGGATAGGTAAGTACGTTAAGTAATGTAAAATCCAAATAATAATAATCTAGCGCCACACTAATGACCACACACCTCTTCGCATGCACATTGTGAGAAACTTCCAAAACTTTCATCCTTTGGCTTTTAAACGTTCGTGGCGTTTTAATTCTTCGCAAAAGTATAGATTTCTTTAGAATGGTCTACTTTTGCATACAAAAACCCTAGACATCATCATGTCACCTTATTGGCATTCTTATGTGATTCGTTTCTAAATCGTAGTAAAGACAAACCCAAGTAGGTAAGGTTCATAAAAAAATGTTTTCATTTCTAAATTTCCTAATGATTGAAATTCAGCGGCACAGTTTCCCATCGATTTACGGTTCCCTTCCAATATGATGTTAATTTGTTAACATGTCGTTTCCATGTTTACCCTATGACATGTTTTGATAATACATCGCGGTGTTTTCCTTGTCAAAAATATCAATTTAATTTGACGCAAACTCGTCAGTCACGAAGTATAATATAAAGGAGAAGGTACATTCGTTTTCATAAAGCTTTGTTACGCGATTGCAATATTTTCGTAAAGCCAGAACCAGCTACAACATCAGACCTAATACAGTCAGGAAAGAGAAAGAAATAAGGCAGTCAAATCCAAAATACGCCATGCGCAAAGGTGTTTATCTTTTGCCTAAAAATCTGATCGTACAATTTGTTAAATTTTACTATTTTGACGAAAAAGATTACTTTATAAAAAAAACGACCAATAAAACTACGCGTCTCATTGTGCGTGTAAGTTATAATAAATAGTCGCTATTTCTTAGTTCTGTCTTTTACTTCACTTGACTTTTTCATATAGTATTTATATTTCGATCCTGATCTCGACATACAACAGGATCGTAGTAAATGGAAATCCGTGGTCTCTGCCTACTCCTCTGGGAAACAGGCGTGACTTTATGTATGTATGTATGTCATAATATTTCATAAAAAATATAGACATATTTAAAATAATCATGCTACTACAGCGGTCCTTTTGGTCGATTCCTATGTTGAAAATCCTATCCTACTAATATTATAAATGTGAAAGTTTGTATGTTTGGATGTTTGGATGCTTGTTACTCAATCACGCAAAAAAACTGAATGAATTTGGATGAAATTTGGCACACATATAGTTTGTAACCTGGATTAAGACATAAGATACTTTTTATCCCGTAAAAATGCATAGTTCCCACGGGATAGCGATAAGTGAGTTATACGCCGCCGTGACGTCATGAGCAGCAAAGCAACTAATTCTCATTAATTTGTCCAGGTAATATTGCAGATTGCATGTTTCAATTAAACAAGTCTACGCGGACGAAGTCGCGGGCAAAAGCTAGTAGTAAATAGATGCTTACTTTACACTACATTATTCTCTTTCCTTACCTATAACATTCATGCCTCTTTGCGTTGAGGCATATTTTTGTGGAAAGTAAGGTACTTGTAGCGTTTTCGTATAGTTAGAATCGAGTATTTTTTATTGTTGTTCACATTGTTGATGCTCGTACATAAGTAGTTCTTCACGTAAGTGTATGCTTTTACTGCACATTGTGATTATTAAGTTTTTATTTAGGTGTCTATTTAGACCTTTGTGCACCGATTACAGTTTTTGGGGGTTTCCCAAACATGCAACGCGATTTGGCGAGAAGTGACGGCTGTGGTGTCTAAAATAGTGACGTGCGAAAAATGCTCGTGTACGTCTAATGTAAGATAGAATAAATGATATATGGAAAGGATCCTAGTCATTGACAGTAATGCAATAATTGACAAGAATATGCGGAAACATATATACGAGAAAAAACGAGAGCCATATATGATATTTTGTAAGTTTGTTTCTGCAAATGTTGGTGGTACTTTAAGACACTAAATAAAAAATATTTCGCTCTTTCTTTTCTTTCTTACTAGACAAAAATCTCAAGTAATGATACAGTTACTTTACTGACTAGTTGATGAATTTAAAACACCTCTAATCAATCCTGATTACCTAAACGAGAGAGTTGTTAACACAAACGACACTGCAAATTTATGTCTCACCAACAAAATGGAAAACGTTTCAATTGCGCTGGCATGCAAAATATATTATAATGCTAACACGTATGCGGATGCCATCTCGGCTACTGTAGACCGGTACGGTGAATGAGCGTCGTAGCTGACCAGTCAGATGCGCGGTATTGTGCGTCAGTCTCAACCCGCTGCGCAGACGTCCACTGAGGCGCCGCAGCGACGTCTCCAGTTATTTAGGGCTTCATTGTGCCACTGACCATTCAGAACGGAGATTCTGTGATAAGCATGGATTGTTTCGACTGATGATGTGTCACATTAGGTTTTTAAGTTGCGCCGAGATTTATATGGAAAAGTCGGCTGAGCACACAATCGTACTTGGATATATTGAATCGATCAAGGTTGAGAGGACCTTGAGAATAGGGTTGTGTTTCACATGGCTTCGGTTTACTTGACTACTCCGATATGCTTTTTTATGCAAGCCAGTAGGATGAGCTAGCAAAGGGTTTTTGCTGCCTGTATAATAACTCGTTCCGAAGGTTTTACTTACACAGCCTTGCAGAAGCAACGTTATGATTTTTAAAATAACTCGCTCCCAAGACTTCAGTTACCAGCAAAACACAGGGTTGCAGTAGCAACATCCCTGTAAGGTGGATGTCATTTCTCAGATAGACAGTTCAAAATTCAAGCGGAATAATCCGCCGACCTACCTCTTTTAATTTCTCTGTTTCTCGATTTAATATGCGATAGAGTCTGTAAAGTGATACATTTTAAATGCTGCGAAAAAAAAGAGTTTGAAAAGTCATTGAAGTATAATGAGATTAAATGAGTCACGTACGGTAATAACTAACAAATCCGATAATACATCTCGTTAGGAATACTTATTACCCATCGCGCTCATTGAGTACACTTAATGTCAAATTAAGAAACAAAATAAACGAATATTTTATCTTGTTTGGCAACATCTCATCACCACTGAATTGATTTTACTGACTCATTCATCAATCTCCTTGACTTATAGATTGATGATTGCGTATCTCATTGACGGAAAGTAATTAAAAAAAAATCTCTAAGCACGTTGTGTTTCACACGTCACAGTCGATAGTTTTGGAATGACCATTATAGTAGTATCTTTAGTATTACTGATTTCTTTTGACGATGCGGTTCTTATATACTAGGGTCTGGTCCATTTGGAGATCTAGTCAAACTGGTTGAATATGAGTCGAAGTTATTATCTTGCTATCAAGACAATCGCGCAGCTTGGGTTGTTGGTAATATTTTGTTGTGTGACAGGTTATTTATTATATTCGGGTCACAACGTAATTTTTGTATAAGGTCATGCGAGATTGGTCACACTCAGCCCAAGTTATTGGCTAAGTTCTCATAAGTGCTAAGAAATTTCATAAGCCCTAAAGTATGTTATCTTAGACTAAAATTAAATTTGCTCTAAATTACTTGATAAATTAAATATGACAAAAAATAGGTATGTTAAACTAATAAGGCAGGTCCAGATTACATTTTATACTGAAATCGGAAATAAACGCTGAAGAAGGCGATTGCTTCCCACGAGGACCCGCATTCTTGTTTTCCACGAAAATGCCGTGTTATTACTTTTCTTTCGTAACAAATCTATGTTTTTGGCATAGTTTAACTCTTTATAAAATAAAAAAATATTACAATAACTTAAATGCGTGGGTACAGCGTTTTATTTGATCCTCAAAAACATGTTCTTTCTCATTCATTTTGATAGCAAAGGGAACATCTACTGACTACCCACCGCTCAATTACAGTCGTAAGTACGTCCGTTTAAATGGCTCGGCTCAGGACGACTGCTTAGTTCAATGTTTAATTACTACTTCGAGATAACCGCTGTCACGTACAACACTAGCATTGCAAATTTAAAACGACGTACGTCTTACCAACTTCAACACTGACATAAGCCCTTAGAATCAACAGCGTAGCTATCTTGTCATATCTGTACGAAAACCGCATTGAGTTAAATGCCTTTAATTAGTTCGGTTCTTGCTACCATAATTATAACGCTTGGCCGTTTATCATTTATGAGATTGTCTAAGCAAGAACTCTTATTAAGTTTTTCAGTAAAAGAAAATCGTTCATTGATTTTGTTAAGCCTTGCTTAATTATGAAAATGAAAAATTTATTTTGCAAGTAGGCCATATAGGCTCTTTTACTTGTCTGAATCTACTCGCGCTTCGGAAAATGGAAGATACTACTGAGAAGAAACGCCGCAAGAAACTCAGCAGTTTGAATAATTAATAGATTCAGGCGTTACTTTGCGGAGGTCCATATCAACAAACTGGAACAAATTACCTTGCTACTCCGCTTGCTTGTTTCGCGGAGTAGCAAGGTAATTTGTTCCAGTTTGTTCAGCAGTTTGATCATAACAGTACTTCTGGATATAAGATTAAGAAGTAAGTAAACTTACCTACTTTGCATTCATCAAATGTAGTGCATTGTAGTTTTGATTTTGATCTTATAACCATCTCAAAAATAGTCTTAAGTTCATGCTAAACTGTGGTACAGAAATATTGGTATTCCAGCTTCAGCTAGATTTCCACTCTTTCTATTATGAAGGCTTTTAGTGGTAGAGCTACATTATAGCCAGTTGCTGGTTGCAGTACAAGTAGACTGGCTCGACCGGGGTAGAACCAGGCTTTCTCTGAATACCGGTGTGAAGTAGTAGCTTGCTACTGCGTTTTTTACAATGATTATGAGCCCCGGAGCCTCAAGGAGAGACCCAAATACTAGCAAATGATTAGCCATTCTCTTTTAGGGTCACCGGTTTCTATGGGCGGCGCTGATTATTTCCCATCAGGTGACCCGCATGCTTGTTTACCACACTTTTCCATAAGGGTATTGATAGACTTGAGCATTCATGATACAAAACTTGTAAAATAAATAGAAAAAATTAGAGCGCAACGAGACGACGGTCTAAAACGGCGAACACTCGCTATTCTGTTTCAGGTGAAGGTACCCTTAAGTTTTGTCGTACAATCAACAAAATGGAACTTTGAATTGACTTACCATGGAACTATGTCAAAATGAACTTTTAAATCAAATCATAATATGTCTCTTTTTCTTTCACTTGTTATTTCAATTTGACGCGGTTCTGCGGTGGGTCAGGGTTCCATTATGCTGATAGTGCAGTAAGCATCAAAAACATTGGAATGGGCCAGGTGGTCCAAATATCCGAAGAGTCGATGTTACTGTAATTTTAATTGAGTTTTTATGTAATATGTAAATTCGCGACCGTTGTCGTAAAAACTAATCAATTACGCTAATAGAGCATAACATCCACTTAACTGGCTGCGCTTTCGCTCCCCATCAGTGGACAGAGCCTGATAACTATCGGTTCTGCTCCTAATTAGAAACAAGCTCGTGCAATTTATACATTTGATAAAGGCCTAGTTCCAATTGCTCGTGCCTTTACAGCAGATAAGGAATAATATAATCAATAAGGCTGGAGCTCAATAGGCTAAGTTTTTTACAGAAAATACGAAGCCAAACGAGTTAGTGATGGTAAGTGATCACCACCGCCCTTACAACGAGGAGATTGCTGATGCACTGTTAACGCTAAGGGCTAAAATGGAATACCTCTTGTGCCCTTGTTAAACACTTAAAAACAATATCAAACTGGTTGATACTATTACTTAAAGGTAAACAAAAAAAAAACTGACCAAGTGTGGGTTGCCCTGGTCGACCGAAGGATTTGTGTCATCAGTTATTTTTTTTCTTAACCTTGGCAAAACAACTAATGCAAGAAAACAATTTCTTTACTTAGGTCACAGGTTACTAATAACGTTATAAATCGGCGTTTCCAATATTTTGTAAAGTGACTACTTTTGCGCCTTTTAATTGAATTTGAATTTATTGAAAATTGTAAATTGAATTGAAGATAAAAAAGAATGAAATATATATTGGTACTCTTCTCAATGAGATCTCGATAATGACGCGTGTATGCAAATGTCATGAAAAAAATTTACTCCTTTATCATATATTTTTCTTGTTTATTAAACAGTTTAATTACCTTATTTAATATTCGGTTTTGGTCAACATTCTACACAAAATGTCCTAAATGAAGGTATTTAATTAATTCAATTTCTGAGATAGAAACCCAGGACTTATAGACGAGCAGACAGCAATAGGACCCCAAAACCTTACACCTTTTTTAAAAGTTTTTATTTATTTATTAAGCCTTATTGACCACAGCCTTATCCACCACTAAACTGAGAATTAATTATGAAGGGAATCAGCGGCGATTGGTTCTGCCATTGACCCGTGCAAGGAAATTGCTAAATTAATTTTAAATTACGTTCCGTTTGTGATTTTAGGCAAAACGTTAGGACGAACAAGTGGTAACTTTCCTTCTGTAATTGCAGGAGAAATTCAGGACGGTTGACCTCTTAAAAAAATATCACGGACGTGTCAGTGGTCGACGAAAACACAAATGGTATGGCGGAAAATAAGATTCATTTGTTTAAAAATAAAAGCTGGCCCTCGATCTTAGGGTGATAATTAAGAGTGGTAGACCATACTCAGTTCTAGTTTGATACTGGATCGGTAGCTAACTGGATGTGAGTACGATATCAATCGTACTCAAGTAGGTATAGAACTACCCCCCTTAAACAAGTGATAACCAAAAATGACAATAATCATTACTTCTTCTATCATTTTTCACGGAATACTAATAAGAAACTTTTAAAAGAAAAAAAAAGCTTAAGTCTAGCCTCTCTACTTGTGTGATTAACAATATTCTGGAATAAATTTTGTAACATTTTCAGTTGAAAGCAAAAAATTCTAACGAATAAAATCGCTTTTTTCTGCTCGACTTGGCGGACGCACTGCCGTGCCCCCAGATTAAGGAATTTTCTTTTTTGACTGGAAGAAACTCTCATGAGATGATAATTGGCATACTAATTATTACCATTATAAACGCGTAAACAAAAATATAAAGTAAGTAAGAAATATTATAAGCGGAGTGCTTTATAAATAGGCTATTTCAAACAACTAATGAATGAGAGGGTTAGTATTTTCTCCCTTTGTTTTGTAAATTAAATTTTCTTTTGATGAAATATTTTACAACTTAGGTCTTGAATTTTGAGACCCGATATCATATTTTTTATGTCTACAGTCGATTTGAATTGTTTGTATCTTATAAGCATACCTACATGTATTTGATGTAACAAAGCAGAACATTGTTACTACCCATAATAGACAAAATTTTATTAGGTACACTTTTAGTAGAAATATGTCATAAAACTGATCCCCCATACATTATTATCGGAGCCGCAATAAAATAGTTATTTGCCAAACAAAACGTAACGTCCCAGCTTTAAAGCGAAATCTATTCGGAACTGAAATATGACCGCATGAAAACCGATACGAAAAAGATAAATAAAACATTGTATATGCCGTTAAACGGGCTCGTAAACCTCCGGACCGGCGAAATACTGGATTTTGCTCACGTTTCACAATCTCTTCAAGAGAAAACGTCACATTTATTTACCAATATACGTAATAAAACGGTTACGTAAAATGTAAATTTTCGGGAAATCTGAAAAGTTTCATCAAAACCCGCACGTTTTAGGTTGAGGTCTGTTAAATTTAGTTTCATCAACCAAATAAGAGAATCGTTATTTGTTATAGCTTATTACAGAAAGTTTGATGAATTTGTCCGCCATATATTTTTATCACAAAACATTCAGGTATTTCTCATCGGGAGGGAAATGTTAAAATCCTACGAAACAAGTTTTCATATTCACCTATCAAGATTCCTCAATGTTGCTTTCCCATTTAAGTAGTGAATTCCAAAATAGATAAAAACAGCCCAAAATATTACTATTTTTAAGTCATATTCCTAGCAATTCTTCAGAGTAAAAACAATTTCAATTTTTTTCGGTTAACTTTTATCAAAAAGTGGTCCAAAAATTCAAGCTTGTTCATAACATAAAAACATAACCGTCCGTTCTGGCGGCAGTTGGGTAAAAACCACGTCAAAATGGTTTTATCCATTTTGTGTTTACCATATCATAGACACAAGACAGGGTTACTCACTAATAGACAGGCACATTTATATAAAGATTTTAAGCTTTAAATAACCTCTTCTTGTGTAGACAGAGCCATATGCTGAGCCTAGTAAAGGTTTTTATTCTCAGAAAAATCATAAAAACGGACCGATAAGATTTTGTCAAGAGCCTTGAACTAGTTCATGTAAATCCAGTTTCAGTTTATTGTTTTCGTGACTACGCTACAACTGAAATCATATTCAAAGTGGTTTTGTCCGCAAGAAAACTAAGATTAGATTTATCTCGACTAAAAAGTACATCTGGAATAACATAGGTAGCAAAAAGATATGCACTATAAAATTGTTAAATTAATTTTACGCTCTTATTTAATAATATCTTTTGTGCTAAATTTATAAAGTCAACTATGATTTTGTCATTGTATTTTCAAAGTAACAGAGCTCCACTGTAGCCAGTTGCAGTACAAATTGTTATGTTTAATGTTGATACTTTACTTTCTTCAATTCCAATTCAAAAGAGTCATACTTAATGCTATTATAAGATAGGCGCTTGGGGCTCTATTGGACTCCATTTAAGATAGTGAAGGCTAGTGAAAACCAGATGCTATATTTCACTCTTACACATTACTTATTGCACGTAAGAGCGAAATACAAATCACGATGAAGTTGAATAGGACCCAGTAGTGTTACAAGCCGTTCTACACACCTCACTAAAACAAATGAAATTCATTTCCACCGCTCCGCCAAACACTTTCCAGATCTCTATTAAATTAGCATAATATTTACAAATATGCAGCCAGCTTTTAGGGTCCCGTATAAATATACGTACACAAAGTGTGTTTATTTACTCGTATGAGTTGCGCACATTAGGGGTGGGGCAAAATGCAGGGTCGTTGCCCTGAAAGACGATGCGAAGTATCTTCCGGGTGATTTATATTCTTACAGCTTTTTTAATATACAAATTGCGAAGAATTGGAACTTGTAGTAGAAATTGCTTGATAAGATAAAAGGATGTCAAATAATGTTTGTCGCGACAAATAGTCTATTTATGTTGAACTATTTTACGACCATTTGTATACGTGTATTAGTTGTTTGTAATCGAAACGGATTCTCGGAAATAGCTGTAATAACTTGTATAAAATTGACTAAATAGGGGTTTAAGGAGACTTAAATAGAGTATTATTTATGGGAAAAATCATTTTCTCCGTGTTTGACATTGTCATTGGAGCTATTTACGTACAAATACGTACCCATTTTCAAGCCAATCTGAACACTGACAGTAAGTTGAATTAAACCAGACGAAAGCAAGTTTATGCTTACTTAAGGGTTCCATAGTCATAAAAAAAAAACAAATATAATTGTGCAAAGTTTTAGTTTTGTAGCACTTATAGTCTGCGAGTTAAAAGATCCCGAAGAATTAAGAACCTCGTCCTTTTTATAAGTTGTTTAAAAATGCTTATGTTGAGAGACGGACATGGCGACTCCGGTTCCAGGTTTATTATTTGGCTCCAGAACACTAAAAAACTTTTCAAAAGTAGATTGTGACTAATTATTTTTTCCTTCCATTTTTATTTCATGAGAAGCCTTTGATATTTCTAGGCCATGTTTTTACAATACAAAAAGTTGTTCTTTGTCGTTAAAATTCTTTCAACAGATATTTGTAAATATTTTGGTCCGGGATGATAAGCTTAAACGAATTTAAAAATTATAGCGATGGAAAAACTGTTCGGGGTCATTAATTCTCAAATATTTTAGTTAAAAATAGAAAAACTTTTTCTTAGAATTATCTTAAAACAAAGACAAGTTTTGAGAACATTAACCCCGAAATTTTTTATTAAAATAAGTTCGCGGTAACTTTATCCGACTGAAAATATTAGTGAAAAAGTGAATGTTAGGCACTTTGAATTCGAATGCCAAAATATCACCCCACAATGCAGGAGGGTTTCATTTTGAAAAGTTATTTAAGTTGTTTACAGAAATCTAGACTTTTATGTCTGTATTGCGTGTCTAGTGCCAGTATTTTTACTCCTCAAACAATTCTTACCTTGTTGACCGTTTATATTCCTTAACACTTTACTCGTTTCTTCAAAGCCAGACACCATTCGTCTTTGCACGAACATCACACGACAAGAATCAAAATTATAAATTCAAAAATATACCGCGATTGCAAATACAGTTGCAACTTGTAGTGCGGAATACGTCGTTACATCAGGATAATATATTATTTATTTAAACTTTATTGCACAAAAAACTAGTCAATCCAGTTGAAACAAGAATAATCTTTATCATATATTTACGAGATAAGTAGTTCAGAAATACCGCATCTTTTGATTTTATTTAAGGGATGAATTATAGCCATCTACATATAATTAAATACAAGGCTCATCGGAAAATCTTTGTATGAAATTGGTTTTTAAATAGATGAAATAAGAAACAGCGCGTGGATGCAATATTTCTTTGCAATTTTGTGATCACTTTTATTTAAAAGACTCATAACTTTTTGTTATCGAGTTCTTTGTAAAGAAGATATTATTTGCTGAAATCATAGCTGGAACTATCTATAGGAACAAGAAAATTAAAGAGGTGTGTTACTTCACTCAGTGATCACAAAAGTGCAAAGAAATATTGCATGCACTCGCAATGCAAAAATGCATGCATTAGCGCCCGACGCTCTCGCTTTACTCTTCAAATTCAAAGCTGCAAACCGTTTCATTATGAGGAATAAATTTATGAATGCACTTGAATCTAGAAAGTTGGAGAAAATCTGGCCCACAAACTTAGATATGAGCAGTTTACAATTTAAAGTGGTCTTAAGTAGACCACTTCATGCTTAGACAAAATTAATCATCGTTCGTTTAAAAGCTAAATGAACTGGTGTTCATTTAGCTTTTAAACGAACGATTAACATTGGGTTTTAAAATTGCTTAATGAACACTCAAATATTTATAATCGGGCATACATCAGAATTTTAACCGAAGTGAAAACGACGCAGATATTTTTTTTGAGATTGAAGGAGTTATTTTTTTGCATCATTATTTAGTTTAATTGGGAAGATGCAATGCAATGTACTAAGAATCATGATACCCTATGCTGCCATGATTGCAACGAAGATGACTGAAATCAAACAAATCAAAGATGACAAACTTGTTGGTGATTATTTAGCAATCAATTAAGTCGACATTGAATTTATCTAGGGATAGGTACTCATGAAATCTGTCTAGAGATACCTACCAAGTCTTTTCACGAGGTGTTATCTATTTCATTTCAATATAAAGGCTAGCTACTAGTTTGAAGTTTCCCTAAAACAACTACCGACAAAATGCTTTGTTGAAATATGTTTTACGTTCCAGCAATAACAATAGCTATTTGTACGTCTGAGGTATATAGAAGTAGGTACTGTTTTTACACCGAGTAAAAAGTGTAGGATATTTTGAATAAAGGTTGAATGCAGCCCCTTTGACTGGAATTGCCTTTGCTCGTGGCAGGTTGTACTGGCTTCCACTTTGACGTAAATGGCTTCACAGAGTCGATTGTTTTCCTAACTGTCAATAGTCTCGCGATGTTTTAATAAAATGTTTATTATTGCAGTTTTGCGACTGTTACTGCAGCATTTAGTACTCCTAGGTCACCGAAGGTTTTGATAGTTGCTCGATATGAATACCTAAACAGATTTCCTGTAGATTTTCAATGCCAATAACTTGAAAACGAAGCACTTAAAGATTAGCTCGTGTTTTAGTTCGACAAGTGCTTTTAGACACGACATGAAACGATTACACAAAATCCTTGTTCATTTTTAGGTAACGCTTGCTAACGGTGAAATCAGTCGAGCTGTGTTTGATAGCAACATAGTAATTGGCAAGTAAACTTCGTCGTGCAAGTCGTTGTTTTTCTTTAACAAACTATGGAAAAAAACACGCGGGGCAGTGCACTGTTCCGCTAACGTGCGAGGTGAGAAAAGCAGCGGAGCGGGAGTGTCAACTTTAATTGGTGCTGCTTGTCACGGGTTCGTGCTCGTGCACAGCAAGCTTTATAGTGCGGCCGACTGACGGCGGGTAGCTCGATTTTAATCATAAAATGGATAAGCTTATTTCATACAAATCGAAAATATATGTAAACAAATAGATTTTGCTAGGATATTTCTAGAAATAAGAAACATATTAATCTATTACGATGCTATATTATTACACTTGATACCTTGCAGTTGATTTGTATAGTATGCGTTGGGTTAACACATTCAAATTTTTAAATTAAGTCAAAAGTGTGAATATTTGTCAACTGAAATACTATCATACTCGTAAAAATCTTTTATTAATTTTTTAAAACTAATTAATATTATTTAAATAAATGTGTTGTTTGTTGTTTGTATTAACAAATCACTAACACATCGTTGTTGAGGTCTCCTTTTAAATAAAAAACAAACCAGTGCAAAGAAACCCAGCTCCATCGCAGCATCAAATTTAAAATAAATAGTTTAAATGGAACTAGATATTTTACCGACAAGATGGCGCCACCGTTATGCGTTTTTATCTTTTAGCGTACTGTTCGTGAAACCGAATTTCGTCAATAATGGTACTTTATTATATTCCACCACTTGGAATGATTCTTCACACGATACTTTCACAAATATTTTTTATAATAAAAATCGGATATCATACGCGTAGCCTCTGCAACTCAGACCGCATTGCCATTTTTCGTTCAATATTGGGAGACTTGTTGTTTGTTTTTCAATTGCACTTTAAACTAAGTCTAATTGGTTTGAGCGCCGTGCAGCGTGCAGGCTTTATTTGTTCAAAATTGGTTGACCTTTTCGTATAATAAATTTCGTATAACTAGAAACAGAGTTTTTCTTAAATTGTGATTGCGAAACATAAGTACACTTTCATGACCGCGAACTCTGTGATTAGTGTAGCTGGATTAAGCGCCATTAATAACTTGGGCACCTTTACTCTAAGGTCAAAGTTAATTTATGAACCTACTTTTAATCAATCAATTAATACCAAAACGTAACCTATCTGAAAATCCTAAAACAACTGGTGTTAAAGTTTGAGCAGATAAACGATCAAATTATAATATAAAACATATCAAGAAATTAATTTTCACAAAATACCAAATACACTTTGAAAATATTTAAATCAATGCAGTTCTCTCTGGATATTGGCTGCCAGCAGACACTTCACTTTAATCTGGTTTCCGATTATAATGGGCCACTAAAATATGAGTGTTGGCAGGTCACTCAATTCCCGTAACTTTTTATTGAGAACTCGTTTAAAAAATCGTGGATCGGATAGCTCTTTGTTTGCCATATGAACCTCTCTATATTAGCTTAACAACATTCAACTTAATGCTTTGAAAGTGAAAAAGGAATACGTAGCTTAAATGTAAGGCTTTAAGGTTTTTAAAGGGACGAGTGTAAGTGTCGTAAAAATATAAAGAGCGGTAAGTATGTTTGCTGGCTTTAACCGGTAACTGTGATGGTGGGAACACTGATTCTGTTCACAAATATATTAAACCGTGTTGCTTGTATTGAAATTTATGCGCGCGAAATAATGGAGGAGCTATAAATTATTTGTTTTTGCCAAATTAAAAAATAGTAAAAATGGATTCGTTAGTCCATTTACATTGTGTTGGGTGGGTATGCTATTAATTGATTTAATGGATTAAAATAATAACGAAACCTACTTTGACGAAGAACTAAAAAATTAAGTTTATTTTATGTTTCTGGATCGGTGTGTACAATCACGGATTTTAGTTTTGGAGCAACATTGAGTTTTTTTTTATCGTTTTATGTCGTATGCCTTCTTTAATATTTTTTAAATTAAATGTAGCTAGTGGATCCATAGAAATGAACATCACTGAGCTTTAATAAAGCTCATTTATTTCTAATTATATTCGATATGTTGTACTAATTGATCCAATCTGTATTGAACATTGAGCCCATGTTGTATGTTTTCAGTTTTTCTCAATGTAAGAGTCAAATAGAGTGCGGCACTACCCCGATACAGCCGGCCCTTTCGTACTGAACCAGCAACTGGCTACAGTATGTGGCTCTACCAATACGCATGTAGTACGATAATTAATGGCAGAGTACAATCTATTTCTATAGAGTACAGTATAGTATATACTATAGAGTGCAGTCTATTTTGGTTTTTATTTTTGCGATTTTTTTATAAAGGTACAATGACACCATGAGTATTTAACGTGTATAAGCCAATAAATCGACAGCGGTATAAAGGTAAAGCCAGCGTGAGCTGATTCTGTGAAGTCGTGCGCGATTCTGACATATTCCACAATTCTTTCGATAATATTGAATAAGTAGTAATCTACCGCGCACGCCTAGCCCACGGTCGGACTGTGCTTGTGAGATATTATGGAAACTCAAAATTTACGGGTAGCTTTTGAGTTATGCGCAACGCTAGCTAGCACAATTTATTGTCTCTATCATCCAAGCTTTAAACAATAAACTGCTTTTAAACTGATTGCTAAACCACGCCAACTCCATTTAAGCACTGAAGCTGTTTCCCATTGCATAATAATCGATCTAAAATTCCAATACTCGAAAAATAATGGAGTAGGTGTCAATACAATAGGAAATCTGTTAAATCAGAAATTCATTTCACTTAACCGGTGCCTTTCATTCTATTGTTAACCGACAATTTGAAGTACGCCTGATAACCATAATCGAAGCTGCCTTCCGAAGTATCGATTATTCGGAAATATTTGACAAAAACACTGTAATTCGAGTTAAGTTTACGGCGCTGTAATCACAGCCGGCGAGTTCCGAACGATCGCAACTTTCCTCGGGGATAATTAGGTTTTTTAGAGCAGCCTCCAAGCGACATAAAAGTGAAATATTAGTCATTATAGGCATTTGCGCGGGTCGAGTCATCAGTCAGGAAGTTACTGTCGATGCCCGGCAATTTGCATCGCAAATCGCCGCTCTCGACGCATTCTTACGCGATACCGTTTTGTTATGATTACGAAATACGTAAGCAAAGTGTTGTTATACAAAATTTTGCCGTAAGTATCCATTGTTTTATTATAAAATGGCATTGCGTCACTTTAACTGCTAATGCTTTTTGACGTAAGCTCCTCGACATGTTTTATGTAACTCCGTTTTCGTAATAATGGAATGATTAGTTGTTCTGCTTGAACTAATTAGGCTGTAAATATTAAAATTCGTGTTCGAATAGTGACAAATGACTAATTGGCTTAGTTCATTTCGTAATGTTTCGAAGTTGCCCGACTGTTGATTTAACAAAAGCAATTACTTGGCGTCAGTGACTTGTGCCGCGAGCGTGGCCCTGGGGCGTCTTGACTATTCTTTAACATGACAGACGCCACTCCAGATTAATTAGTCTCATTTATTGCGAGGGGAAGGCATCCGTGCCTTACGGTAGTGCCGTCATTTAGCAGCGTGCTATGACGTCGGCTGCTGCTACGTTAGAGCCTGAATACATAGGAACTACTAAAACTCATTATAAGTTACCGGCACGTGCGAGTGAGTCGCTTAACAAAATTCACGAAGGCTCCTTGAACTTACTGCATAATTAAAATTCAATTAAAGTCCTTATACTGTAAACTACTTTAAAAAAAAGTATAATATAAACTACCAAGCCCAACATGGAACTGATTAAAAATGCGCTACGGAGCTTTTATCCGTTTAGAACATGTGATTTTTTTTATGTTGTGTTCTCCGAATATCACTTTTTAGCTTGTAATAAAGTACTTTAAGGCGTAATTGCTACAATTTCCAAGCGTAATATGAAAAATTCCTCAAATGCATGTGGCACATAAATTTCATGGGGAGGTTTATACGAGTCATAATACCGGTTTCATTGAGTCAGACAAATATTCATATTAAGGGGGATATTACGAAAATATAGTGCGTGCTGTGACTGCAAACGGAGGTAAGTGCTGCGGTATGGAAAAATGCTGAATATTTAGCACCCTCTTTACTGATTTAAGTTATTTATTTGCAGCGGCTTGAAAAAATGTTGAGAGAGCTTTTTATTTACCTATAGCCAAATATTGTGTTGAATGGTTGCTATGCTACCTATCTATTATTGAAAATTTTGTTCAATCAACCGTCCACCATCCGAATACAAATATTACTTGAAACCACTACGACTCTGATTTATTCCATCATATTGCAATCAAAATGGATGGACTAAAATATAACAGCATCAACCTTTTTTTATAAATCTAAATGATTAATAATGTAATTATGATTAAAGACGATCCATCCTCACTATTATAAATGAAAAAAAGTGTTCGTGTTTGTCAGTTATTGCTTTGTCTTTATTTCAGGTACCATTGGAGTAACGGATCGCCGTGTTTTGCAGTTTATAGTTTGCATATTGGAATTGCAAACCAGACTATTTTTTCTAAGGAACAACCGGTTTAAACCGGTTTTTCTTGAAAGAACGCGTTAAAATAAGTTATATTTGACACCAGAAAATTTAAAGTTGGCCCAAATTAATCACGCCAGGACGAATTTTAATTAAATTTTGCATTGGTATGTGTATGTGTGAGTGTGTGTGCTTTATTTAAGGTAGATTAAAAGTTATGTTACCCATCCTTCAATAATTGGTTATATCAGGTGCCCTAACATGACTGGCCAAGTTTAGTTTATCTCTATCTGCGTCCCTTTCTTATGACACTAGTTAGATAGAGACACAGGGAGGGGTTAAACTAAACCTGGGCTGTCATGTTAGGGCCGCAGACCTTAGCCGTGAAATGAGAAGGTTGAATGCACGCTCAAGTCATGTGCTACCTTAAATGCAAACCAGTCATAATCATAACTCAATCTTAATCTCAAAGACGAATAATTAAGGTAAACACACAACAATGGAACTCACACGACTTATTAAATTAAGAGGCGATACTTTAATTTCGTGTAAATTTGCGCGTTACCGGATCCGCGCGCACCTCCGAGCAGACGTGACGTGAAGGAACTGCCGTGTGGAACGGGAACTTAGGGAATGTTGAAATGGCTTACCAGGCATTTTTGTATTTGTTTTTATCTATTTGCAGAAGAATAAAACAAATTACATCGTTTCAGATTTTAGGTATTCAATACAATAAAGTACAATAACTCTTCATTGATCACCACAAAACATCACAAAAGTTACAATTTTGTGAGAAAACATAAGTCACACAATAGACTTATCGCTATAGACGGTCTCTACCAGACAACTAGCATAAAGCAATAGTTACTGCAATAACCTTGGCTAAAAGGATATTTAAGCTAAAATTAAGCTAGAATTAATATGCAAATTGCTACGTTCTTCTCTACTCTCTTCTAATTCTTCTTTAGACGAATTTTATCAATTTTGGAAACAAAAAAAAAACATTACAATACCGTAATAAGACCTAAAACTTACGACACTAGCTCTAGACCAGTACTTGACCTCAGTTTTACCTGATGATACAACTGATAAGCCCTATGGTTGAGCACGCGCACGACTTTAGTTTGCCTATATTTGACTTATGTCATCAATGAGCAATGATGAGCAGGTATAAAACAGAGTTGTTAAAACACAGTATCAATATAATGGCTCCGAAATTATATAATAAGTTGCCTATTGCGCTTGCAAATGCGAATATATAAAGAATAGATTCAGGCGTTGCTTTGCGGAGGTCCATATCATCAAACTGGAACAAATTAATTATAATTTTTAGAATTTTCCTTCTTTGGTCGCTTTCTCGTTTACATTTCAAATACAACTGCGTAATTAAGTCGTAATCTGTATGCTAAACATACCAAATTTTGTTATAACTGAAGCAATATACTTCATCTATTATGTGTCCTTTCTACTCGTACTTACAATAATGTTTCGACTAATACAGAAAAAAGTCAGTTAAAATTAAAATTACGAGCCAGGCACATTTTATAAAGGAAAACTACAGCACAGAATAAATAACGTAAAAAACTTCTCTTTACGACCGCGATTAAACGAATTCCAACTTTATTCACACGCTCAAAAGTTTATATTACTTCATACACCATGCGCCAGACGAAGCGAGTCAAAAGAAACGCGTCGCCCGCGCCCGCCTTCCCCCCGCTACTCCCAGCGACACGCTAGGGTTGCGCGGCACTCGTTTTCAACTGACACGGCGGGGGCGAGCGAGCGAGCGCGCGGCAAGCCGACAGCCTACTGCGATTTACCTATGCCATAGGCAAGCTGATCGAGCGTACCTAAAGTGCGGAGTGGAGCTCCCTTGACTACAGTATTATGTAAAACAGACAGAATGATCCCTCTCCAGTCAAGAGTGGTTACTGAAGACCCGAATTATTTAGTACCTAATTTCCATTTTCTTACGTACCTATACCTTATGTCACATCCAGCTGAATATCATATCCGTCCTTGTAAGTCACGTATATTGCGGGGAGGTGTATCCTCATTTTGGAGTCATTACACGAAATAGTATCACCGTATAAAGTCCCTTGGGAGGAGGGAGTGACTCTGCGCAGGTTGTTTGTTTATGCCCTCCCATATATATTTCGGTTAATTAAGTTTTTGTGTGGTTTGCGGATAAGTAGCTTCTAGCGGGGGAAGAGTGATGGTGATAATTATGTTATGGTGATAGTAATGGGGAAATTAGACTTTATAAGTGGGATTTATCTATTATTATTGTCATTGCTAAGAGCATTCCAGAAAGGAGGGTGAGTTTCGAACTTATCATTTACGCTGTCTAGTATGATTTTAATACATAAAGGCATTAATGTTTTTACAAAGGCGAATTTTGCAAAAAACAGACAGATGGACAACGAAGTGATCTTACAGGGGTTCCGTTTTTCCTTTTGAAATATGGAATTCTAAAAAAACACAAAATGTTCACTATCAATTTTAGAGTCCTTCGACATTGAACAAATAGTATCATATTAACCATGTCACCACAAAAACGTATGAAAACATGTCTTTTTTTATCTTGGAAAGAGCGAAACTCTACAAGCACCTGTTCTAATGATTCATCTCGGATAATTTCGAAGTGTAATTGGCAAAAATTCCTTCACCTACTTACTGAGGAAATTACCAGGTTTCCTGTAACAGATTGAACATCAAAGAAGCCTTAATTAAGCCTTAGGAGGACCATAAATAGCTACCAAAGTAGCACTGAAATATTTACTTAGTCCGTTTTAATTGAGTGAAACGAAATTTCTTATGGTCGCTTTGAAGTCGAAATATCGTGATAAACAACCGGTTCAAATTCATTAATTATGATTCAGTGGAACAAGTACGGGAAGACTACTGTAGATTTTTGTATTTTAATTTATAGCGAATACGCGACGTTATTGGTTTGAATTTTTTCTATTTTTTTATTGGAATATACCAACTCATACATACATAATACATTAACTCATTATTCAATTTTTAAGGATAATTGGGTGGCATCCATAAATAAATTCAAAACAAAGTGAGTTGTAATCTCTCTAAATTGGATCGTTGCCTATTTCCGGAACGTTCAAAAGTTTCTTCTCTGTTAAATCTTCGAACCAGTTTTATGAGATCATACTTTTGTACAAATCACCACGAACGCTTGGCAAAGGCTGAATATTGGGCTTGCTCTCAAAGGTGCCCATTCAAGCGAGAAATCCCCTTAAAGTAAGTTGCCACTCATAACTAGAAGATATGCATATAAGATTCGAATCTGTCTGTATCTAACTGCCTGAGGCATTCGGAATTTTATTAAAACTTTGCCCCTTTGAGATAACTTCTGTTTGATAGAAACCAGAAGCGGGGTGGGTGGCCTGTTCTCCCCCCGACAATTAATGCCACCATTTACGAAATTTTATTTCATTTGCGAACGCGAACTCCCGTTATTTGATTATTAATAAAATGAGTTTATTTTGTTGCCATTTGCATAATTATCTCATTTTCACTTTCGCCAACTGAATTCGATAAAAGTCCACGCTGAAATCTCTTAAAAAGAAATTAAACTTGCGTTTTGCTATGGCGAGGAGTTTTTGTATTTCCCTTGGAATTTATTATTGGAGCATTTGCCAGATTAAATTATCTACCCTGTTACTCAGTTGCTTATTATAATTTACGGTGGCATTAACATATTTATAACTTGGCGTAACAAAACAGAGGAATTCAATTTCGGAGACATCTTAATACGTTTCTTTCTAAATGGCAATGTTTTGTTTTATTTAAATAATCCTTGTTTCAACACAGATATTCTTGCTTATAAAAATTCTGCAAGTCTGTTTAATTTACTTATTTTTTGTGCCATCAAAACTGAAGAATCAACTTAACGTTAAATAATTGCGTAGTACCTACTCTGTATAACTTTGTGCGATCGAAAAAGAAATTAATAAGTTTGAAGCAAAACCAAGTGAGCGAAATGACGACTGTTATACTTAGCTCCAAAAAAGTTAAAGAAGTGAACAACCACAACAACAATAACAACAACTGACTGAGACACGCCCAAACAATGAACGTGAGCAGCCGGACAAAAAAGTGGTTCAACAAATACAAGAGTCTGTGGTAGACCATCATAATGATGAATTTATTCTAAAAGACGGTAGAAAGGCTGAAACTGGATACGTTTGGCACAAGGCCGCCACAAACGGAGAAGAGAGGAATGGGGATATCCAAGAATTGAAAACTTTAGGCTCTCGTGGTGATAGTGATAATGATATTGATGTTCAAATATTTTAACTAACGGCTGAATCCACAAATCAATAGTAAAATTGCCGTCAATTCCATAGTAATATCAATCAAAATTGTACTCACGGTAGACATTGCAACAAAAATAAACAAATAATAAGTCATGCATTTTAGATCAAATTATGCGTCTGTTATTGCAGCTCCTGCACTCCGAAATGCATAATGCTACCTTAAAAGCTCTATTATGGTCATACTTGGAGCAATGAGGGCAGACATTCGCTTTGTTAGAAACCCTTATACGGTGCAACATGGAATGCCGTTGAACAATATTTCAAAATGCAAGCAAAACTTGGACATTAGGTAAATAAGCCGACAAAGTATTTAAATGATCGGACATCGTGGTGCGTAATGTATATTAGAACCTGGAAAAGCGTAGAATTCCAATAAGCGCAGGCTTCTATACGATATAAATTGCAAGTGCACAATTCGACATACGTATTTGTAAATTTTTTCATACAAAAATGTGACAAATATGTTCAATTGTAGCGCTTGTACGTTTTGTAGAATAATCCCTAGGAATAACAGTTATATACAACGATATTATAATGCATGGATGTACAATGTCATACTAAATGTCAGCCGAAAAACGGGCCGACAAATGAGAATAGGTTGACGCCAATGTTCAAAATGTACACTCTTAATTGACTTTTTATATTTTCTTTAATTTCAACCTTACTACGACGCCATACTGTATAAAATGGTATAAAATTATCATTTATAAAGTTTTGTCGCAAATAGGTTTTTTTATTATCGCATTTCTAAAAATATGTCTGGCAGGTTGAACTTATAAAAAAAAACATTGGCATTGAAATGGCGGTTGTCTTGTCACATTGAACAGAGACTAATAGAGTCGCAGTTCTCCTAATTCAACAATTAAATATTTTAATTTTAGATACTTGTAGAAACTATTATTAGTTTTTATTTTATTAATAAAATAATGACAATTAAATGTACTTTGAAGCATAAAACTAATTAAAAAACCACCACAAATACCATTGAAATGAAAGAATGAATGTTTGTGTGTTTATTACACATAAATTACTACCCACCTACTGACTCGAAATTTGGTAGCTGGATAGCTTTTGTTTTGGATGACCAAACTTTTTTTTTACGGTTTACCACCATTTCAGTTAACATTGTCAGTTATGGAGATAAAACATGGTTTTACTAAGTTTCTTCATAGCATGGAGAGACTGCATCACAAGTCTGAAAAATACGCTGAGGCTCATGAGCTCAGATACAACACGACCACGAGTGAAATGATGGTTTTTGAGGCTGGTAAGAGGACATTTTCCAAACTTCCGGCAATAATCCAGCCTGCATTTCGCTTAACTTTAAGTATCTACGCCACTTCGTCACTAAAGATCTGATTGTATACTTTTTGTGTACCACTGGACTGGGAACATGTTAAACTATAATTATTTATTTTGTAAACTAAACGATTATTTAACACGTCCCCAGTGATATTTCCGTGAAATCAAAATAATTCTAAATTGCAATGTCTTTATTTACAACCATGTACAAACATAAAAGTTAAATATAATTATGCGCCCAGTCTATCTATACATATAATAAAATCGTTAAGACAAAAAGTCTGTACATCGAAGATTTAAAAAAAAGAACCACCCAGGGCGACTTAAAATGAGTAACTGAACACGATAAGACCATTTAAAAAAAATTTGTTTGTTTGTTTGTTTGAACGCGTATCACGTACAAACCGCTGAACGTATTTTGATGGAATTTTCACAGGCCTATTCAAATAAATCCAGAATACAACTTAGGCTACAATAAATTTTAAAAAAGGGTAGGAAGGGGGAAAAATGGGGTGGTGAAGTTTGTATGGAAAAAATTAAAAGATTGTTTTAGTCTCATGAAACTCAGAATCCATACTTACTATTTAAAATTAAGAAACATCTGTTTCAGCATTTTTTTCAAATCGCTTTCAGAAAAACAATAAAGTGAAATTAGGGTTTAAAAATACTTCACAAAAAAACTTCATAAAGCTTATAAATGCAACGAAGTCCATTCGTCTTTACTGAAACACAACACTTTAGTCCTATTTCTGTTAATGTTCCAAAATTTTATTTTCTAATTGATTCCAAATGTTACAAGTCCCAAAAACTTTATTAGGACTGTTTTATATTTTCCGAATATTTTTCAAAATGAAAGCAAAAAAAATTGGTTGAGCTAGGTAAAATTAGGTAGGTAAAATTCTTGATTACTAATTTTAACATTCCTAATTTTCTACTAAACGTGATTTGGGGCATATGGAAAACAGCAAAATCAGGCATTTAATAAGATTTTGCAAGAATATAAAATTAACATCCAAGCGGCTCTATAGTTTCTTTGTTCTGAATCTTTCAATCATTGATATGGTAATTTAATTCGAATATAAATGAAAGACTAAGCAATTAATTACTTCTGAATTATAATACAATAGATTAGTTACTGAAAATACGATATTCCATCCTTTCTTTTGGCTTTGCTACTGTAATTTTTACATGTTTTCACAGTGCAGTATGGCATTTTGACAGAAGCGCCGTCGCACGGAAACTGACAGCACAATTCGCATCTTTAGAATTAAAGCGACTCATTTCTGAATAATACACGTCCCAAAATTTCACCTTATTTAAAAGACATAGGGTTTAATTTTGGGAAATGTCATATTCAGAATTGAGTCGCTTTAATTCTAAAGGGGCGAATTACTCCTCTTTTTACTCCTCTTTCGATAAGGCCATTTTTTAAACACTGACTAGAAGTCCATTACTTATAGGTCAGTGGTTATATATGATGCAAATTTAGACTGGTACGTTTTAAACATCGCAATTGTAATTAATCACCCTCCAAGCCTCGCTTCGTCAAATAATAACGCCGACACGTAAAGTAGTACCAAATGTTCTTTATTTCCCACCAAGTCTAAGCACAATATTATTGTTTTTTTGGTCTTACAAAAACTGCCGTCCAAACCCCGTGTCACTCGTCTACACAACACACCGCCTCTCACCAATCGCGCGATACCACAGATCCCTCAATAACTCACTCTGTTTTAGTCACTATAAAGATAGCTCCCATATATTCATATAGAATATATGGCGTTAAATGCTGCTGCAATGATAAGAGAAAATTCATCTATGTAGTGGTAGGTGCGGTTGCTAACAGTCGGCTATCCTGATCTTGGAATGTCCTCATTCCTGACCACAGAAATTATTCGGCCATTTTACAGCATCATGTATGTCCTCATACCTTATCTATAGGCAGCTTAGTTAACTTATTTAACATTGAGAAGACAGAACAAGAAACAAAAAAAATGTAAATACAACCTGAGACAGTGTGGGATTTGCTTTGAGTACTGAACTGTAAACTAAAATACAATCTTTTTATGTGAACATTCATACTTATTTCAATTAAAACATTGTACCAAAACAATCATAACCATTTTTAATTAATTTAGCAAAACTATTTACCAAACAACTTGACAAAGATAAGCAAAACCAATAAGTAATCAGTAATCATTAAGTAAGACATAAAGGGTAAATAAGAGTACTACTTCTTTCACTATATACTCATAAATGATAATAGTTGAGATGTAACATTAATGAATCCTTGAATCTTAGGAGAACATTATATTTTCAGTGACCTACATAATTCACAAATCTGTTAATAATTTAACAGTTGCATGTTTGTAATCATATCTTTTTTTTTTATATATGTTAATAATATCTATGTATATAACCCTGCTTTTTTCCATAACAATTATAATATAGCTTAGGCTGCTATTTTAACATATCACATTCTCCTTTTTAACTTATAAAACAATAATATACCGGATTCTCAGTTCAACATTAGTCGGGGATCCATGTATGCACCGCTTACCCATTGGATTTCGGCCTTCATACACGTTCTCCGACTTTCATTTGTTTAACGTGGGGTGGAGAATACCGTTTGCCAACCACCGGGCTTCGGCCTTTCCCGACACTCGCCACAACGCCGGGTCGCAGCCTCAATTTTAGCTCTCCCTCTCTGCCTCTGTCCTGCTTAGGTTTTGAGGGTAAGGAAAGGGAAGGGATTCCTAGTTTCTCGTAATAACTAGGTCAATAATCTTAGCATAAATCAGTCTTAGGTCTGAGATCTCTTTTTTTTTTTTACTTTTTTTTTTTTGCTAAACAAATTTTAAAATAATGTCTATTCGGTACTACTAGAGTCACTTTCGGTCGGAGAAGAGTGGAACGTAATCCATGGTTTTAGGTGGTCTGCAGGGAAGATATTTCTGTACTTCCGCATAGCGTGACCCTCTATATTCGAGACTTCGTAGCGATCGTTGTTGTCCTGTTGGTTCCTTAAGGCTCACATTACCCAGATGAATCTGATTCACTTCCTCTATCATTTTATCATTTAAGGAGGGAAGGAATTGTGCTGATACTGGGATCTTGTGGGCCCTGCTTAGTAGCTTGCCTTCCTTAAAGGTGACTTCATCTTTTGATAAGTTGGAAATCACTAAATGGCCTCGACCATTATTCAGGGAATAGACTCCTTGCAATATTAAATATTCGCTGCTGCCTTTCATGCACATGGATGTATCAACGTACACATGAGCGTTGACATTAGATTCAGCGTGCACTGCTACGGTCTGAGTACCCGTCAAAGTTACATCCATAGAGTTATAGAGCTTTATCTTTTCGAGCGAGGCATTATCTGTATACAAACGCAATTCCTTGCTAGTTTTGTACACTACAACTGAGGGTAACTCCGTGAAAGTTTGACCAATGAGTGCATCGGTGTTTAGTAAGCTATCATCATCTATAACATATGCCTCGACGTCAGCTACCACTTCGTCAATTTTTATGCGAATATTCACCCTTCCAACAGGTTCAACATATCCCGACGCAAAACCCTTAATGTTTGGTAAATTAAGTGTGCTAATCAGTAAGTTTTGGCTATCCGCTACTTTATTTTTTATAAGAGTGCATTGGCTACCGAAGTCAATGTAAGCGTTATAACCATTTACCCCATTTATGCAAACAGTTTTGTAGTACTTATGATCTTTTTCATTACTATTTGCATCACTGAGAATTTTAAGAACCTTCTTTTGACTTTCTGAGGGTTGGGCATTATTTTCACGACCCAAGTACTGAATTGAACGGCAATGTTCCTGCTCATGCCCAGCTTTCTTACATTTACCGCAAAATTTAATAGGTTTTGGACATTTCACCGCAGTATGACCAATCTCAGAGCAGTTATAGCATTTTAAAAATTTAAATCTGTTTGGCTGACCCAATCCTAAATTACTACCGCTTTCGGGCTTACTATTAGATAGCCTTGTATTATTAATTGATCGTTTAGACTGGTTTGTGCTTTTACTTGAAACGCTGCGAAGGAATTTTAAAAGATCTTGGGGTCGCTGGAAATTGGAACCTTGCGCATTAAGCCTAACATTGTTATCATATATGCCGTGTATGACGCAATCAACGGCATCCCTACCACTAAGGCGACACCGATTAACTAATGCCATCTTGTCATGATAATATTCCTCAAGTGATTCCTCGCGTCGACTCCTACGATCTAACATCTCTGCAAGCTTATCCCCACAATTTTGATCGTCTGGAAATGTACACATAATTGCTTTTTGCCATTCTTTCCACGACAGATCAACTGTTTGTAATCCTTCATACCATCGTTTGGCCAAACCAGAAAGCTTGGGCAGAGCATAATAAATAGTTTGTTGCTCCTTCCAATTGTAAATAGAAGCAATCTCATTAACTTTCCGAATCCAATCCCTGGCAGTCTGCACTTTAGAGTTGGGATCAAACGATGGTATAACATTTTGGGCACCTACAAGAGTGCTTCCACTAGATTGATGCTTGTCAGCCATTAAGTTAATTATGTTTTTCAACAATGATGTCTCCAGGTTATCATGCTGATTGCAAGAATCTTTACTTCTCCTTTGCTTGTGCTTTGGTTTCCTAAGTTTCCACTGATCATCGGACGATGAGTAGCTTTCTCGACGGTCCCTATGAGTTGAGCGTCTATAAGATTGGTCATCTCTCCTTCTGCTTCGGTAACGTCCATAGTTGCGTTTGTCACTCTGGGTTGTTGTAGAAGATTTTGTAGAACTTCTTGAACGGCGACCTCGTGACCGCATGCGCCTGCGATCCATTGGTGTACTTGACCGCTTACTTGTCCTATATTTATACCTGGTTGTAGGCATTCTCGACTTTTGACGGTCGTCCGATGATGAAGAGCACTCACTATGGGCCCTTAGAGTTGAGCGTCTACTCGAACGCACATCTCTTCTCTTGCTCCGATAATGCTTGGATCTGTGTTTGCCACTCCAGGTGGTTGCAGATGACCTTGATGAGCTTCTTGAGCGCCGAACTCGCGATTCCTTGCACCTTTGCTTTACTGGTGAGTCTGATTCTTTGTGACCATGAAATTTCCGTTTAGGTGCTCTAACTGACGATGAGTCTCGTCGCTGTCTTCGTACTTTCCTGCTTCTGGGTTGACGCTGATTGCTCCGCGACTGATGTGACATACTCTTACGATTTGGTAGAGGGGGTGTATACCCCCTAGACGAATCACTCTTATCAGACCGAACCATGACGAAGTTTAAATTTTATGTCTAAAGTGGTTAATGATAAAGTATCACGAGAAAAGAAAAGGTTCGGAAAGAGTAGGAATAAAGATCAAAAGGTTGGCATTAGTAAAGTGCTACTGTTATAATTTAATTGGGTCTGAAAAATGACATCTATGTTGTAAATCCTACTAAATTTAGACAATGTAATCTATACTATGATTCTCTAATTCGGGATAGTTATGGTTTTAGCTTAATTATTGCATAATAAGTCAATAAAAACATCAATGATACATTAAATTCAGATTAAAGTGTTTTGACACTATTAAACAATAATGCATGTATTTACAAGACCAAGAAGAGCATGCCATGCCCTTGCAGCGATATTCTTTAGCATTAAGGTATAGTATTATTGCATTTTGCATTCAATAATTTGAAATAAATGTAATAAAAATGGATAATTCTGGTACGGTTACGAGTTACGACCTGTCAAAATTGACATTTCATTTTACCGCGCTTTCAGAATCGTAAATCGTAATTTCTGCAAGTATTGCTTCAGTCTATCAATGGTTATTGTAAATACAGCTGTATAAATCATTACATTAGTAAATTACCGATTCCCATATCCTTAAAACTGCTCATAGTTGTTCAATTAAAGGTAACAAAATAATATGCAACGTACCTGGTTGGTCGGTCGCGTGTTTCCATACGTACCACTTCCGACTGTAATTAATCACCCTCCAAGCCTCGCTTCGTCAAATAATAACGCCGACACGTAAAGTAGTACCAAATGTTCTTTATTTCCCACCAAGTCTAAGCACAATATTATTGTTTTTTTGGTCTTACAAAAACTGCCGTCCAAACCCCGTGTCACTCGTCTACACAACACACCGCCTCTCACCAATCGCGCGATACCACAGATCCCTCAATAACTCACTCTGTTTTAGTCACTATAAAGATAGCTCCCATATATTCATATAGAATATATGGCGTTAAATGCTGCTGCAATGATAAGAGAAAATTCATCTATGTAGTGGTAGGTGCGGTTGCTAACACAATTAACAGTTTTTTCCCTGAAACCATGGGATTGAACTCGTATTATCGTTGGATCGATGTCAAATAATAATCAAATCTACTGTATTTTTTACTAGGAGGCATAGCCCCGCGCCGCCAAGCAACTTCATTCATGTTCGTATGATACCCACGAAGCAATAAACCACGACAATTACCATTAAAAAAATATTTTCATGAATAACCTCAGACAGACCTTAAAGTTTATTCATTTTATTTTTGTCATTGACTAATTGTCAAACCTTTATTTAATTACAACCTTCATACAATCTATCAAAGGCAAATTTTATTAGTATCATTAAATGACGTCCACAAATTATTGGTTTAAATTGTGATCAAATAATTTTGTAATCGAACAATTATATCAAATAGAAACGTTTACTGCACTTTATGGTTAACAATTCCGTAAACCGGTTCTACGACAGTGTTGTGTGAATTAAATACGACAGGATATTTTGCAACTGTACCACCTGACAGTAACGGGGCCATGCAAGTCAATAGTCACAAGCGGACGCTAGCTTATTTAAAACTATCTTGTATCACTCTTTTGCTAGTGACTTTGAGTGCTTAGATTTTGGATCACATACTAAATTCCATCTACCTTTTAACCCCCTTAATTATGGTATTTCCAAAAACCCTTTTTCAGTGCACTTACACCCCTTAAGGGATACATGATCCTCATTTCATGTGTCTACCCTCAGTCAGTCATAGTCAGCAGTACCAGAACTCCTTTGTATGTAATAATAGATTATCATAATTGTTTTAACCTGGAACGTCCACTGATAGACGTAAATAGGCTTTCTCTAAGGAACGGTATTTGAAGTAAACCGGGGGTTTAGAGTTACTTACTTCATACCAAAAACGCTACTAAGTTACAAAGTTGACTTATTTAGTATCATCATCCTTATAGCGCTTTTTCTATTTCTTTATTCTCCATTTTAGAAGGATTGCGAACGGACCTCTCTCATTTCTCTAAAAAGTAAAGACCGATAGAATTGTGGTTACACGTTCGTTTTTAATTTAATGTATTTGTTTGTAAATAAAAGTATAGTTAATTACAGATTTACATCCCTCATTTAATATTTTTTGACCATTTACGGGTCAACTGCTCAGCACATCTTTTTTCTTAAATACTCACTTGTAATGTATGTGTTTTGGTTAGCTATTTAAGCATTTTGGTTTTATTTCTCTCTCGGGTTTCGAATGTGAGCAAATAAAGGTCTTTTTTTATTATATGTTACATAACACGTAATCACTTTTTTATACACTCTTGCACCGACGTCGCAACACTCGCCAGTACACAATACTGAACCGATTATTTAAATAAGTAGATAGTTGTAAGACTTGATATTGTCTCAATGCATTTCACAAGTCCCGCAACACCTGGCCTTACGTTAGATTCGTTTTGTTTACGGGAAACATAAAGAAGTTTCATTGACTAGTTTTCGTTACTAGCTTATAACTTCTTGGCTCCACCACTACCCATAGAATTACAGCTATAGTTTATTTCTTTAGGTATTTAAAAGAAGGTAAACAAAATAAGTCACGTGACACGGCAAATCAACCAATTAAATCAATCTTTTGGGTCTCCACAGATCCAAAAGATTGACTTGATTGGTTAATTTACCAAGTCACATGACTATTTTGTTTACCTTATTTTAAGTACCTAAAGAAATAAACTATAAGTTTTTATAATCGAATTTTTTTTTTTTCGATTTTTCTCTTTGTATTTTTTTTACATTCAAATTAAATTTAAAATGCTTTATAATTAATGACAACACAAAGAAAAATTAGAGTAATGACAGGATACGAACCCCTGCCACATCTTGCCATTACTCTAATTTTTCTTTGTGTTGTCATTCATTATATAGCATTTTAAACTATAAGTTTCTTGCGGAGTTTCTTGTCAGCAGAATCTTTCATTTTCTAAAGCGCTGGTAGACTTGGACATTTCATTTCATTTTCATTTCCGGTTGTTTGTTATGTTATACGTTTAAAATACAGAGTCGACACATTTCCCAATTTTATCTTGGTTTAATTTAAAAAATAGGCTTAACTAAAAATCTTGGTTTGTAGACCCTTAACTATCGTCGCAGGATAGACCTTAATTTAGCGAACCTAAGTCTGACTTTAACCCATTTATAACTTTTAAAAGTGATATATTTAGTACCGATTGCTGTATTCAGTACAGTGACTGGCTGTTGGCAAACACCCAGTTGGGTAATGTCAAGTATTCAGAACGCGATCCTGCCGCCTATCAGTTGTCACTTGAACGCGTTGCTGCTAAATAATAGGCCATCGATAATCAAATCCACTGAATTTGAATGATGTTTGTGTAAGCATTTCGTAAAAATTTATCTCCCTTGAATAATAAAAAAATGCCTATTTTCATCGTTCACAAATCAAGAATGTTAGCTACTAAGCCCCCAATTCATAAACGCTGAATAAACTACCATTTGTTAAAAATGTTTCGTCTTTGTCATTGTGACATTTGCCTATGAATGGAAAGACATAATAAACGATTTTTAGTTAAGAGAGGTATATAAGTAAAGTTTTAAAAATAGGAGTTAGTTGACAGATATCCAGAGATCACTAAACTGATATAATTCTTGAAATTAGGCGTAGTAAAATTGATAATGTTTATCAAAATTCGTAAAAAAGAAACAAACAGCCCAAACAACCATAAAAAAAGAGTTAATCTGTTTCTAAACTGGGTAAGCATAAAGTATAATAATGATAATTTATTCAATAACAATTTACATTGTGTTAGAATGTTACTACCATCAACTAATCTAACATCAAAAGATCACTCACTGGTTTTCCAGTTAACACGAAGCAACATTAATATCAGGTAATAAAGCATAACTGGTAAATAGGTTTCATAGCCTTTGCATATCATGTTCTGACAAACCACTAGTCAATACGCGACAGCACAACATGGCGGCCGCATCAATCAGCCTTGCACCTTATTACGGTTGCAAAGATGTCATATAAGTCGGCATGTCGCCCTGTCGCAACGTCCATTAGACCAATATCTGTACACCTAGCACGATCCTTCTCGACACCCGTGAACTAGCTACGTAACTCAGTGCGTCTCGTTTTAACTAGCCCAGTAAGAGAGAGACGCACTGGGTAACGTAACGATTTAACGTGAGTCGATGAGGTTTGTGTTAGGTGCTGGCGTAGTTCGTTACTGACAGAACACGGTGGTGATATTGAATCGCATTCACATTTAAATAGCCAGTAAACAGCGCTCCACTTTAATATTATCTATATGGGAACTTTCGATATAATTAAAATATATAGAGATGTTAAAACCACGCAGTAAAATAAATATACTTTCAAAACTAGCGTTTTTAGTTGTAATCGTTAGCTCACTTCTATAACTCTACAAGGTAGAAAAGTCAAAACAAGAAACCTTTTCATTTATGGCTTAATAATTCTGAAATGGTACCCGAAACATAAAAATTTATAATAACATGCTGACAATGACTTTTAAAGACCTATCTAACGATAGCTCATTCAATGTTGCAGGGAAAAAAAGTAATTTTCTCATTGTTTTACGTACCATGGAAGTATGTGTTAATTACCCTTTAAAACGTTTTTTATACCCGACTGTCAAGCTGCTGACGTGAATGCCTTTATAACATTTAAGACATGTTTAAAAGGCTTTGAAGGTGTTTCTTTCTGTATTGTACAACTTTATTTAAATCATTGGCGCGTTTTTGTTTTTTATTAATTATTAATTTTATCATATTTTTTTGTGACATTGTGAATATTTATTTTATTATTTTCGGTTAGCGCAGCTCTATATAAATTCCCATCATTTAACCACCAAGGCGGAATGCTGCCGTAGGTTGTTAACCTGTCCCACCACGTTTACATCTGATACCCGATACGCCGGTATCTTAGTGTATCGGCTACCTAATAACTAATGCCTTCGATATTATAATGAGAATCGCTATTAGTGAAATAATATTATGTAAGCGACCGCCTACGATCAAATAGCTGAAGAATGTTAAGGCATCAATTTATTATTTCTGTACCTACATCTACGCTACCTCATTAGCAAAGAATCTATACTATTTAGATGTTATGCGTATGGCTTAATATTGTTAAAATATGTACTACAACTTCTTTAAATTGCATAAAACAAAGTGGCTATCCGGCCCTGTCTGTCCTGATAATATCTTCGGCCGCCTATTCCTTCTAAACCGCGCAACTGATTTTGGTACAGTTTTCACTATCATTTAGCGCTTATCTTAAGAAAGCTTTTTATGTGCATTAAGTAACTACATAAAATGTTTTAACCGAAATTTCTTTCGATTTTTATTTTTAAATGTTTTTTAACATTCAAATTATTAAATTAAAATTGTAATGACAACACAAAGAAAAATTATCGGCAGTGTGGCGAAACTGGAAAACGCAAGGCACGGAATGCTGATATTGCAGGTTCAAGTCCTGCCATTGCCCTAATTTTTCTTTGTGTTGTCATTACAATTATAATTTAACTACATAACATTTATAAATTAATATTTTGGGACAATTGACACCAATTGTTCTAGTCCCAAATTGAGCAACTAAAGTTGCTTCAATAAGTAAGTAATCCTAATTCTCCTAATCCTAATCCTAATTTCCTAATCCTAATCGTCCTAATTTTATCCGTACACAATACCGCTACTGTTTACCGTCTACAATAAGACAGCCATAGATCAATAATCGTCAGCTCAATGGTCTAAACCCTAAACTTAAAATTTACTAGACGTTCTGCGAGTGCAAGTGAGAAAATAATGTATTATAGCTGTCGCACGAGCCAAAGAGAAAACAAATTTAATGACAGCTTAACTTGTTTTAAATGATAGTTCAACTCAAGCGCGTTTTATAAACTTTCGCATTACTACGTACCTTTGGATCAAAAGTGATTCAGTACACGTCCAAGAGATCTTTGTATATCTATACGTCAGTATATATATGTACTACGTTTATGATCGAGAAAATCAAATCAGATGTTCAATGCAATATAAGTCCACCAAGAAATTGATTTATCACTTTTCGACCGTGTTACATAGAACTAAGGTTCCAAAATGGTCAAGTAATTACTTATTCGACTATTTGTATTTATGTACAGTCTTTATTGTACATACCTGTATACCTTTATTTTTTGTGTATTTTTAATTTATTAAAAATACACAAAAAATAAAGGTATACAGGTATTGTCGGCGAATTTATTCCTTAAAGGGACCTCTTCCAGTTAAACTTTGATCACAAAAGAGACAAGTTATTAAATCTCAAATATAAGTATCCTAATGGCGGTCTTTTTGCTTTAAAGCGACCCCTTCCACACAACCTTTGGATAGAGATAACAGACAGGTGACAAGATGGTAGGCGGTTTAGAATAGAACAGTGAAATAAAAGGCACATAAACAAATGCTCAATGTGCATTGACTGCATAAAAATACCAAAAATAATTAAAACACTTTTTCAACTTTATGTTTTTGTAAATTCAAAGAATAACACTGTTGAGCAAAATCCACTTAGGGCTGTGATTGTCACAGTACAGTCAGAACAAAGGGCAATGATTAAACCATCTTTATGACCGCTAACCGGGTGCAAAGTGAGTCCATTCAATTTCATTCGATGCCAAATAAAGCGTTAAGTTACAAACTTTTAATTAAAAGGGGTAATTATGTACGGTCAGTGAATATGATAATTAATCCAGGGGTTAATTCCTTAAAACACTTCCATTGTTCGAGGCGCCGTAAAAATCTTTCCCATTGCGGCTACATTGGTATGGAAATGCAGGCGGATTGATTTAAGACGAATGAAATGCGTATTTTATTATAGCTATAACTGTAGCTATATCCTTGTTCGTATAAAGATTTGTGTTTCAGAAAAAATGTTGCAATTATGTTAACCTTTCATTAACTAGCTTCACCTAAAAATTCGCGTCGATCGATCGAAAACACTTGTTATACATATAATATCAATAGCACAGAATTCAGTTATGTATATCCCATCTTAAACTATGTGTGTGCTTTAATATCGCGACAAATAAGCAACAGTAACAGCCTGCCTCATTTTCAAATTAAAACTGTGCAAAACAACACATCGATCAATTAGTATGTTTTGACTCTAAAAAGTCACACTAAGAACATGCTTTTGCATTTTAAACATAGATAAGGATAATAATCAATCGCTCTACTCATGAAAAGCGGCATTTACATCAAGAACACCTATTAACAGGACATCGTAACGCAGCGATTAAACAACGCGACAGCTCCTAAATTCCTGTATGTGGATGCAACTGTATTCGGCGTAAAGGAGGTGGGCGTATCTGATCTAATTAATTCGACGTTGATTGATACTAATGTAGTTTGGGACGTCAAGCGGTGAATAATCGATTGTCACAACACGATATTATCGGGCACCGAAATCGATGAAGAGGCAGCACAAAAACATCCACACTTACACGTCTAAACACATTAATGTGTCGGCGATTAGAAGTTTCAATTTAAAAGAGAAGCCATAAAGTTTGCAAAACCTCATACTGTTTTTATGGTTTTGGAAATTAAATGTGGTCATTAAGCTGATATAGGATTAGAAAAGCTTTACAGATTTAACAGGGATCTGATAATAGGTAAAAAACATAATCAAACTGTGTTGAAACTGCATTAAAAGTCAGTCTATGGATCTATCATTACCGGCACAGGTTTAATTTATCCCTCCCTGCGCCTCTGTCAGACTACTGTCATATGAAATGAACGTCTATAGGCATAAACTCAGACAAACGAAACTTGGCCGGTCATGTTAGGGCCACTGGTTTATGGTATGTGTTGTAACAAAAAAAGTCCGTTGCTTCCATTCTTGAGTCTAAGCAAAGATTTCTTCTCGATTCGATTCTTCCTTTTCTAAAACCTTTTGACCCGTGACCTCAACCTATTTCTAATCCATCTTTATCATTTAGATTTTATCGACGTGTAATTTTGACAGTCGAAGTTTATTGACAGGGTAGAAAGATTCATCCTTTCGAAGAGAGATTTTGTTTATCAAAAGCAATTAAGGCTGAACAAAGCTTGTTAAGAAATTAAGTTTACGAAATATTTTTACTGTTTTTACTGGATGTATTATGTTGACAAACAGTAACAAGTACTTTTTTTATCTAATGCAATCAGAAACTGTAAGTTTGGAAGGTTATTATTACCATTATTAATAATGTAATTAAAGTGTATTTTCGGTTAAATTCGACTTTTTTTAAAAGACTAACGGTATTAGTAAAAATTGTTTTTGATTGTAAAATCAAATTAATGATGACTATATATTTTTGTCTGACGTTTACAGAAACACCTGTAACTCTACTCATATTGCTAATGGCTACTGTATTACTTAATATTCTACAGCAGTCTTAACTGGCATATGTCGATACAACAACAATAGGTCCTCTAAACGGCAAATGTTCACGATTCTGAGGCCGTCTAGCTCCTTTAATATCCATTTCAATTAACTCGTTGAGGCAGCAGTAAATTTGCTCGCCTATTCGATTTCATTTAGCGTAGGCAGTGGTGCCGTAAATTTAGATAGTTATTAGACTGGTTTGCCGCTAGTAAATTACAGAAGCCTCTTATTGCAGTCGGTGTAACGCTTCATAATTAACCACATGAAAAGGTACTTTGTAAGGATGTATCTGTGCCATTATGGCACCGTTATATACCTATAGGTGACCGGAACTGTGCTGGATACAGTTTAGGGTGCATAAATCGCACGCTTAGTATTAAAGTGACTCAATTCTGAATTTGATATTTCCCAAAATTAAACCCTATGTCTTTTAATTAAGGTGATATTTTGGGACGTGTATTATTCAGAAATGGGTCACTTTAATACTAAGCGTGCGAAATGTTTTTTATGTCAGTCAGCTTATGTGTTTTCAATTCTTTGATTTAACAATTTACTGGACATAATGCTAAGTGTATCCGTCTTTTAAAGACCCTTTATTGTATTACCACAGTTGCAGTTAAAAAACGTAAAAAATAAAGAAAGCAAATTATTTATTCGAAGCATCACAAAGATAAGTCATAGCTAAAAGAAAAATTATTTTGCTGACGCTGAAAGCCAGTCTCCAAATGCTGTTCCAAGTAGCACCACTAATCTTCAATAGGCAAAATCTAAAGAAACTAAAAACATACACCTTCAATCTTAGCTTACTGGATGACGTCACGATTACCTTACTTACATGTACGACACGAAAGTATTTATTACCGGTTCAAAACTGTTAATCGTTTTGGTTAACCTCCTCAAACCAATAAAAAGTGGCACAGTTACATAAAATGATACATACATTGCAGTCAACTGCTGAACAAATACTTACAAAAACACAGCCGGAAAACAAGCGGCTTCTGCGCCATGCATATCGTTGTTCAAACACTTGAAGTCCAAAAACATGGTAGTAGCACACCATTACTAAAAATAACACAGAGTCATGCAAACTAAACACGGTAATCGGTGTTCACCAATAGTGTCCATAGAGTCTGTTGACACCATGACTGTGTGCTGACCGTATTAGGTAAATATTGTTAGAGATATGGAACATTATTTATTTTGCTGTAATAGGATTTGATTTATTACTACGCAGTTTTTGATTACACAAGAAGAGGTGTAAAATATACGTACATTTTTTTTAATAACAGCCAAAAAAACCTTTAACTAACTACATAACTAGGTTGGCGTAGTGACCCCAGAAGGATCTTAGTCTCCGAAACGAAAGCGTGTCACTTATCCTTACCACTTAATATCACGCTATTGCTAGCTTGAAGCTGACGCAGATCAGAGCAGATCTATCTTCATTGCGTTACCCCAACGATACCTCCGACAAAGACCAGTCTCTCTTGACTCCGTGCTCCATAGTCATCCTCTGCATGTAGGTACACTAGCCAGCGGAGCCTGTGCGACTTGGTTTTATCAATGATGTTAGGCTCCATAACAAGTTCTTCACTCTCAGCATTCCATCAGATCCTCCAAGTGCCATCGTCTCTTCTGATTGGTTTCAAGAATTTCAGAAGCATCTTCGCTTCTGATACCAAGATAGGATGCGCCTCCTTTTGGGTCAGTGTCCAAACGAGGACTTGAACTTTAGTGTTGAATACATTTTAATAAGTAAAAAATCTTATGCTTGGCTTCATATGAGTCATTAAATAAGGATTTCCATGTTCAGTTCAGTTAAATTACTACTGAACAACAGTGAAAATAGTTTTACCATTTTAAACATATTTTTTATAGTAAAATTTTTAGCTAGTTATGAATACTTACTCCAATTTTACAAACTTCCTTCTTTAGCTATCAAACAACAACTTCTTGAGCTAGGTTTAGGTTCACCGACAACATAGTAAGTACGACATTTTTACTAACACTGTTTCTTACACAAACTGCAGCTCTTAACACTTAGGAGTTTAAAATTTAATATCCAAACTTTGTCTTACGCAGGCGAGATAAAACTCGAAGCTACAATGTCATCCGACGGGCATTATGCTAAACGTTTTTTCGCTGCGCCATTTCATGGGCGCAAAAGTAAAAATTTCGGAGCACTGAAGGTTAAACAGATGTTGCTCAGGCCACCTGCTCATTTATTGCAGTTAAAAAATCAGTGTACCTATTAGGGATATATATAGTAGCTACATTACTGTAATAGCAGCTCTGTTTTAATACATTAAAAGTCAGATTTCAGATTTATTTGGCTAGAATAAGATAACGTTACAAGTCATTCTTAAATTGCTAAAACATTTACGTACATTAAAACATAGACATATTCATTCATATTATAATTTAATATATTATTTGCTGGCTTAATATTAAAATCAATGGTAGTCGGTATTCTCGCCAGTCCGTTCTTTCTGTAGGTACGTTTATTGTGTACTAGTTTTAGCCGGCGGCTTCATTCTCATGGAGGTACATTTTCTGTTTTCGATTCCATTTTGCGTTGTTATTGTGCCATTAACGGACCGGTCCGCTGGTAACCATATTATTATTAGCGTGTGACAAAACGAGCATCACGAGTGACATCGGTGATTTTAGCCGTTGCATAAACTGGAGCGATGCCGTAGGCGCTCGCTCATTAGCTGACCAATTACCTTCCTCAAAATGTCCGATGATTACAGACTGGCTACGCCGGGGGCTGACCCATCCGACAGATGCCATGTTCTTTGTAGAATAATCGGCAATTTTTCATTAAAGTTTGCGGATTTTTTACTTGTATCTCACGTCAGAGGGCAAATGATGGTTGACAAAGACGCAATACAGTAAAGTGCTTTTAAATCTGCTAAATGCCGAAATTAGGTTTAATGTAAATGGAAGAAAGACTAACATGCGGGTCACCTGATGGGAAGTGATCACCACCGCCCATGGGAACTGATAATCTGTTAAGAATTGCTAATCTGTTGCCAGCATTTAGATTTTATAAAAGTATTCCTATTTGCACCAATCTATTCATTGTTTATTTTGTGAGATTAAAATGCCTCTCGTCTAACAACCTTATTAGTTCCCAGGAGTGAGAGCTCCAAAGTTTGTCATAATTTACGATATGAAACTGCACGGGAAACACGGAAACTTCCAAGTGTTTTTAAGATAGCATACTCCTAATTTCAGAAACTTGCTACGAGACTGCGTTCTTAAGAAAACTTGCATGTGTTTTCAGCTCAAAGTTGACACGTTCACAGCTAAAATAGTTCAGTCACAAGTTGGTTGTGGAACGAATCGAAGCAATTTTGTTGCCACATCTTCATTAGCGATGGCATAACTATTAATGATCTTCAAACTATTAGTAGCTACATTGATCGCAACGGATATACCTATTCGATTGTTTGTGAACACCATTGACCTAAAATTGGACTCTCATCAAAACTTGCTCAATCCCAAATGAGACAGGGTAATTAATAGTTTCTCTATTGGATGCAACCTTCACATCTTTCTGTGCCAGTAGCTTAATCTTTTATCTTCGAACCTTTGAAAGTGAACCCGTACGCGGTATAATTATTAAACGAGTAACGTCTATACAAAGGAACGTACAATTTCGCCCTCATCAGACCTCAATAAGTGGTTACGGAATAAAATTATGCGCACAGACTGTAATAAAAGATAATCTATTGCGTCATTAAAAGTAAAAGTTCTGATGTGCGACTGTCATCAGACTGTTGAATCACTAAAGACTGACATTCCGGATTTAATGTTACCTTTTGAATTTGTAACTACTTCGACTTTTTCAATTGATTTTAATCCATAGGTGTCTTAAATAATGAATGACTACGTACGCGTCATAATTTGTATAATTATTGACTAATTTGAGCAGTTTGTACGAAAAAGTAACAAGAAATACTAGTAGAATAATGTTAATTATACTGTAAAAGAAACCTACACGTATGATTAGCGATCAAAAAAAACCTTAGGTTACTAAAGACAAACTTTCCTTAGTTAGACATTGAAATTCTTGAAAATGTTTGAAGAACCAAACCAATGCTTATCTGGAATATTTAGTATTAGATTCGAGTTTCTTACAGAAACAAGCATCGGCGTGGGTGTTCTACATGTTCTTACTGCGTCTGCAATGTTAACACCATTGCCCTATTGATCTGTTCCAGGAGATAAATATAAAATAGTTGCCTAGTTAAAAATTGTTACCTTTTTTTATTCATTATTTATACCTTAGTCGCTTAATTTCTACTTAATAAAAATCAATGACTTGTAAGACACGTACTAAAACAAACGCTAATTACTAGTAGAAAATTGCCTTTAACTCGTTACTGGGTGGTACCTCCAAAGTGCCAATAAAACTTCATTTCTATTTTACAAGGCACGATGTATCTTTAACGACCTCGTTGAATCTTCATTTTATTTTTGTGTTGTCTATCAACAGGTGTGTCTCACTTCGGGAAGCTACAAGAACATTGGCGCGCCTCAGCACTGCGGTCGCCGCAATTGAGTTGCCACGCGAGCCAGTGAATATGGTACTATAAACAGAGAGTCATATACTACGACGCTTCTAATACCTAAACGCCGTTTTTGTTCGGAGAGAGTCTTCTATACTTATACTATTGTTTATTCTGTGCTTACCAATTTCATAAATTGATTGACACATAACGTAGTTAGAATTTATTTTCCCGCCCGAGACCTTTTCATCTCCCTTTTCAATGTTATTTGTAACATTATTCCAATCAAATTCTATATTCGTATCAAGTCGAACTCGGCTATCTTTGTTCCCTCGAGTACAATATATTATTATATAAGAGAAAACGGAATTGGTAATAGTATATTTTCTATTGATTATCTTTCGCAGTGAAATTGAGCAATTTCAATACGACCCTGTCATAACAGCCTTTAAATGAAGAACGCAAATGCTTCTTACTTTTGTTTTTTCCTACATAATATTCAAGATTGAGAAATGTTTTTTTTTATATCTCAATTTCTGTGCTTGTATTCAATTAAGAGTTCTAATTACAAATAAACAATTAAACAAATCGAATTTTAGCCTACTTGGCAACGCACGAGTGCGATACTTTTGCTTACTTATGCTACAAGCATCTATAGGCTGCGGTAATTGTTTGCCACCAGGCGAGGCGCATGCTTGTTTTCCACTAATAAAAAAAAGTTATGGACACGTCATTCTTTTTCTCACCATTACTTTAGGCCGTTGATACACACCATGATCCCAGAGACATTAACGTGCCGCTATGACATGCGTTATGGCATTATTTCATATCAAATTTTACATTTAGTGGAGACATAAATGCACCACCAAGTTCTTGGTAATGTGTTGTAAGTCAAGTATAAAGCTTTTAGCGGAAAAATGTGCCATTTTTATTACATAATATTTATTATTATAGGCAATTTATTCATGCAATATCTGGAGGTAAACAAAAATGCCAGATGGGAAGAGATCCTGCCCGGTACACATGGAAACCAGTGAGCCCACGACAATCGTTGATCGTAGCCCAATGTCCAACTTTTTTTTCGAAAGTATATTTATGAAACGGTAATGAAACATAAAATAAGTTTTATGATGCCAGTAATGATTTAAGGCTACAACTCGTATTATCATTATAAAATGCAATTTTAGTTTTTACTGCATACATTTACTAATAAGATAATCAACACTAACACATTGTGACGTCATTATATCGTGCGGCCGTTTTGTTAGCACTGCAGGACTTTCGCTACGTCATATTTTTATTTCTGATAGTTCTAACATAACAAACACAGATTTCACCTTTGAAAGAATGCTTTCGTACCTACTTAATTATTGTACGTATTAAAACCAAACCTTCTCATTATTTCGTGTTCCTGTATCAAATTTATGAAAAACAATGTTTTTGATGATCAAAATCATAACTATGTAGAATACAAGTATTACGTCTACTAAATAAACCGCTTATAATGTGTCACATAAAATGTCTTTTAAACTACACTTTAGCATAATAAAAAAAAAAAACTTGAAATTTAAGGAAAAAAAATAAACATCACAAGATCGCTACTTTTATGAAATTGTACCAACATACAAGGAGCAATAAAGAGCTGGACTACCGACAACTATTGTCGCATGATATTTTGGACTGAACAGGTTTCCACCATAAACTACCGCAGATAAATGTATGCTTTGACGGTGACAATTCTTGTGAAAAGGCAGTCACGTCCAACTAACTGCAATTGCATTCATTAGTTTAAGAAAAATGTTAGAAAAACATGACAAAAGTTATTACATTGTCAGTTCTATCACGATTAAACGTAAGAGTACCTGCTCAGAGGGTTGATTTTTGAATTTAGAGCGCTCGGCATTCGCCAGAAATAGGCCAATAAAATACGCGAGCGTATATTTTAGCCGGTACTGATTGGCACGCGGCTGGCGAAATTTCAGCGCATTGTAACATTTCACATTGCACTACCGACGTTGCCCCTAATAAGTAAGAATAAAAATAAAAATATTACCCTTTGCCTTCAAAGCGACATTTCAATATGCACCTTCGACTCTAACAATTTATGCTAATGGCGGTGTAGTACGACAAAATGTCACCGACACGTAATCCTATGTACGCTGGTATGTTCGTCTTAGATCCACTAATCTTTTGTATCATATGTACTTCTGAGGTCAATACTGCAATGGTGGTAATAGAGCTTAAATCTCTACCCCATTATTACTAAAATTATACTAACCTCTTTTAAGTGTGATATGTTTTGTTTCTTTCATTTCACGGCAAACGTCACAATAACAGATGAAGAGGATACATTGCAGTGTGTTACGTCACACCATATTGTCAATATGGTGAGAGAGTGTGCGTGTGGCGTATCACACTACAACATGTACGAGTATGAGTATAAAACAAACATTGGTTTACTGAATGTTTATACTTTACATACATTTTTATTTTTTAGCTATAACAATTTGTCATGTAATTATAAACGAGCTAGCTTTCTTCGCTAAAACCGTCCAACGATTAAAATAAAAGACTGAGACTACTCACTAAACGGGAGGAAAAGTTGTTTTGCTAGAGCGAATACTAATTCGCTCTAGCAAAACAACTTTTCCTCCCGTTTAGTAAAATTATGTATATTATTTAATTTTACTTTTTTTTTTAAACTGTTTTAGTAAAATTTATTTAATCAAATTCTAAATTAAGAAGAAGAAAAAAAAACTACAGTGAAATCTTATTCAAAACTTAAAAATAAAAAAAATACTTTTAAAAGATTTTTAAAAATTGTGTTTTTTATCAGTAAAGGGAAGTTTAAAAACTGCTTTAAATATACAGAAATAAATAACTGGAACCCAAAAAGAACAAACCTGAATACTAACACGCCTCGCATATCAGAGGCCGACTACGATACCTGTCGTAATAATGCTCTATTTAAAAACGTCTCAGAACGAATTACGATTTGCGCAACCATGTCGAATAACCTGATCGACATAGAGCGATACTGCCATACTTACGGAACTTACTAATAGATTTGATGTGAGATAAATGTTAATTGATAAAATTGTTTGAGTTGACATAGTTGGTTGCGTATTAATTTATTGATGTAAATTGGATTAGAGGTCATATTGGTTTGACTAAATTGATAATTGGTTAAAATCAGATATTGTTAAATTATTGAAAACGATCGTATGTTAATGGTCAGTCATACTGTATCCAATTGTAGGTTGTATCACCACAGAGACGTTCTTTTTTTTTAATCAAAGAAATTGTTTAAGAATTAATTAAAGAGCTGTTCCGAACTGACTGACTCACTCATCACCACCCAGGCTAAACCACAACAAATAGAAACGAAATATTTAAAGAGCTTGTGGTTTTTATAATAAAGTTGTCATTCAAAAAGGGGTTTTTGAAGTCCCACTACACTACATTTTAGAAGGTGTAAATGGGGTAGCAAAAGTTTGTAGAGATGCATTTTTAAGATTTACGGATATTTTATTTAAACGTATGTCGCTCTTATTGAAAATGCACCCCCTATGTGTTTAGAATTGACAAAGTGACAAACATACAAGTGACTTTGATTATTCGTTTTATTTTATTAGTTTAAAATGAGCTTCACCGCATCACAAATCTATTAGTATTTCTTACAAGGACGAAGTCACTGGCGAAAGCAAGTTTATAAATAATAAATAGGTACACCTTACAAGTTAATTCATAGGATTTAAGTAATTAATTTTAATCTGCGTCTCCTTTTAGCTGACATTAGCTGCCTTTGATCCTTCACGGAATATCTTCAAAATGTCGTTCTTAATAAACAAGGAAGAAATGAAGAAAATATTTTACGCTAAACATAGCGTAAAATATTTTCTTCTTTCAAGAATTCTACAGGTCAGGTGGCCATAAAAAGGTAGCGCGAACTTTGTAAACCAGGGCCTAAATTACCGGTATTTTCAGAAACCGATTTCTTTTACATTGAAATGGTATGGGTCCAATTATAGGTACATGCCGTAACTCAATAGATCTCAGTGCATCTCTTTCTAACTAGCTCAGTAGGAGAGATGCACTGACTTCGAGTTACGGGCGAGTCGAAAAGGTTCGTACTAGGTGAACAATTTCCTTTCATACCGGTATAGTACATTGCTGAAATAATCGGTACGGTACCGGTTTCAATAGAGTTAAATAGCTTTACCAAATAGGGTTCTAATACTGGTAAAAATACCGGTATGAGACATACAATAACAATATCATAAATTGTATGCACCACGAGGAAGGTGACCGTTGCTGAATATAAACGAGTGGTGGTTATAGGCCGAACTCAAATTTCAGTTTGAAACTGATCTAGTAGGAAACTCCTAAGCAACAGTACTTGCACTGTTGTGTTCCGGCGTGGAAAGCAAGACAGCCGGTGCAATTACTGGTAAAAGCGGTATTCCATCTTAGCCCTCTAGGTTGGCAACTCATCAGCAATCTACTTGGTGTTGCAAGTGTCTATAAGCGGTGATGATCACTCATCATCAGGTGACCCACTTGCTTGTTTTTCTTCCTATATTTATTATAAAAAGATGGAACTAGAGTTCGGTTTATAACTTCCCTAGACCTCCGAGCTGAAAACGAAGCATTGCAGTATAAAAACAGTACAGACATACGGATAACTTTACACATATTAAAATAGACAAGACTTTAGTTTTGGATTTAATTTATTATTTACCAACCAGGTAGTGGCGTCAAAGTTTAACCAATTCGCTACAATAAAAGGGGTCTCGGAAGACGGAACTTGTTGCTTCCTTCAGGATTTCATTCGATGTTTTGCGTGGCCTCGGGCCTTTCTTATCATCCGGATCTGTTTGGGAGTTGGATTTAGTTACGACTTCAGCAAAGTAATCGAGTTGAACTGAGTATCGAGTGGGGAACGGTAACGGAAATAAAGTGTTATCTTTATACAGTTTTTTTGTTCTCTATAAGGCATTGTGATTGAATACGTTGTATTAAAAAAAAATGTGTACTTTTCGCCAAGTAGATGCAGTAAATTGCAGTTTGGATGTAAAACATGCGAAATGTATGAATTGTTAACGTATTAAATTGGTCATTTTCTTGTTTTAACTGTATCATTTTTTATTTTGTTTTGATAACCTAAATGGACATAATTTTTTACTGTAACTTTGATATCTGTTTTTTGAATAATAATGTTATTTTCTGTTTAAGTTTATTTGATAATATTTCTTTTCTTAATGTACTAGTTATAATTTTGACATGTACAATTTATATGTAATGATATATTGAGAAATAAACACACCTACAATTATGACTATCTATCGGTAGCTAAGGTATAGGCTTAAATATAGTATATACTAGTACAGATATGTGAAGAGTTCTTTGGCGTATTGCTATTTTTAATCCGTCAAGTATATTAATTTATGAAGGACCTCTGCAAAATATTTTATAGCAATGGAAAGCAAATAAAAATGATTAAAAACGCGTGTATTTTCAAGTTTAGTATTTATATTGCAAGCTGGTGCGGCTCACACACGATATTGCTCTTTCATTAATTATCACTTTTAATTAATCACTTGAAATATTTCTCTGTCGAGGCCGGTGATAATGAATGAGCTTTTTATTTGATTATTGCTACATATTTCAATGCTCTATTTACGGTAGAATAATATTTTCACTAGGTATCATGTCCCTGTAGCTAAATAATTAAATGAATTATATGGATTTTTTTTCAATGTTTAAGACTGGTATAGCTTCCATGGTGTCTACAACTAAAATAAACATAGTTTATTACGATACAACTTTCTATTTTACTCTTATAATATAGACTTCGTATCATAAAAAAATAGCCCATGTCACCCGGACTATAAGCCCGATTCGATTGACTACATTCATCAAAATCTGCTCAGTCGTTTAGGCACTACGGTACGGTGGAAATGCAAAGAGACATAAAGAGACTTGCTTTCGCCTTCGCCGTAGTCGGGTAAAAAGTACGGAGCCACCCACGTGCAAGTACAGAAAAATATTGACAATTGATTTATTGGTCCGTATCTGCATAATAGTGCTTAATGTGTCCTTTGTCTCTGAGACGTTGTCGTTGGATTTATGGATTAGCTCTGTTGTCCTGGTGATCTATTGATGCCTGATTGAAGATAGGTCTTGTTCATAATGGACGAATTGAGAGGCTTACAGTTTCTGGATGAAGGTTCGGTTCATACTATACTCTGTTTAATTGATGAGACAATTTCAAACTTTTTAAAGATGATTTTAATAAGATGTATTTATAAAAATCTTGTAACTAGCTTGGTAAAGATACGCTATAAGATCATAAACCTTTTAACTGAAATCGTTTGATTTTTAAAACAAAAATACACAGTTCATTTCGCTGTTCTTATAACTAAGACAAATTTCATATAGTTTTGGTGAAGGTCACGGATACGTCCAAAAAGTATTCAGCGTTTAAAAGGTTAATAATCAAGGGAAAACTCCTTACCAAGAAAATATGGGATAATATAGATTGCATCACCGTGTCTTGAGTAGCGGCTTAAAGAATTTAAATACCTAGTAATAATGATATTCAACGTTTAGAAGGAAATTCTATAAATCACGAAAAGCGCAAGCAAAAACAAATGAATAACAACAATAGCAATTTTAGCCTGCTAGATAGCCATTTTTGTTTACATTGTAATTTTATATCACATCGCAGTAAGAACAAAATAATACAATAATTATTGTTACGCACTAGCCTCTCAGCTATCAAATACAATGAAGCCAATGCCATCAAAGGCGGAAAATTACAAAGCAAGGAACATTTCGAATTTGCAAATGTCCCTGCTACGGCTGGATTTATGCTATTGTTCAAGTACGGGAATGAGCTTGTACGACAGTTATCTCAGAATGTGAGTCGGGCTGGAGAATTGTTCCTGAAGATTTATGTCGTGTGTAGGCTTTTAGCATTTCGATCTAGCGTTTTGTTAAATAAGGTTATTGAATGTTTTGCATACTCGAGGCTTTAACAGCTGTGAAAGTGTACACTTTGCTTTGCTGTTTAGTTTCCTGTTTGAATGCATTTCATGTATACAGTTTTAGATGTAAATGTAGATTTGATATAACATAATACGCTACATGTATTGGCATAATAATGTTTGATGAAAGGTTTCATTTGATTTTATTGCCACTGGCTAAGTTTTTGGCTTGACCAAAAAATAACCTTACCTACACACAAAGAAAAATATACGGGTCGACTTGAGACCTCCCCCCGTTTTTTTTATCACGCTGTATAACCGTTTATGGAATCTTTATCTTTACATAGTATAAAATAAAGTTGCTATTCGTTCCTGTCTGTCTTGATATCTTCGGCCGCTTACTCCTTTTAAACCGCGCAACGAATTTTGATGCGGTTTTCACTATGATTTAGTGTTTTTACGAAGGGCTTTTATATACAATACTGCATTACATCCAAATTGTACCTGTGTGAAGCCGGGACGGGTCGCTAGTATGTAATAAGCGACTAAATGTTGTAATATCTAAACAGCATTACGTCCTACATAACATTAAACATGGCCGCTTTCAGATATTGCCAGGTTTACAAGTTTGTGATTACATAGGAAACATAATGCCAATAGAATGACAGAAATTCTTGCAATCACGAATATAATATTTGATGACGTCGAGAAATGACATTAATATTTCGATGGATGACTACAACCTAAGTGACATAACCACACATGACAAAAAGTGAATCAATATATGAGTTCATATGAATCATAGTATTAACTAGATCGTCAACTTTTTACTTTGAACGACATCCGTGAAATTGGCTTTTAGTTCGCGTTCTCAGAACCTTATTAAACCACAATCGCTATGACTAATATTTAGATGGTTAAGTGAGATATCAACTGGGAACAGAGGCCACTTTGAAGCACTCTATTTAATTATAATGTTGGCTGTTTTGCATCTGAGCGAAGACGTTTTTAGTCTAGTATTTAATTTGTTTTGAATGCTTAAATGGGAACAATGAGTCATTTTTCTCATAAACATGTTGAAGATGGCGTGTAGAGAGCTTTATAAAACTTACTTAAAAATTAGTTGGTACTTTAAAGTACACTTCTGGAGAATCGACGGAACCTGGTTCGTCCTCCAGCGGTCCTAACAACCGGCCAAGTTTAGTTTATCTCTACAGACTTCTCTTTCTTGTGACACTGATTTGACAGAGTTGCAAGGAGGGATAAATTAAACCTGAGCCGGTCAAGTTAGGACCACAGCTCATAATTCAAAAGCACGTAAGAGTGAGGGACTCGTTTTATGCGCTTCCTTACTCCAACATTTGGATGTATTATAAATTTGAGTCAAACAATTTGGTTCATAATAATATAACCACCTATGTAACTTTCATACAATGATTTTGATTTCGCATAATCTTAATATTAAGCCACTTAGAATATCAGAATTGTTGATCCGTTTCTGGTTTTAAGTCTTTTTTTATAAAACGGAAAGACAAATAAATGATCAACTGGGTCGCCTGTTGCTGAGTGATTATCACCGCCCACAGTTACCCACAATACCAAGGAAACTGCAGATGCGTTGCCAACCTAAATGGCTAAGATGGAATAGCTCTTGTGCCAATAATCCTACCGGCAGCCATGCTCTCCGCGCCGGAACACAATAGAGCAAGCACTGATACTTAGCGGCAGGATTGGCAAGCAAGATGGTAATAATGATACGGACGTAGGACCCAGCTCAGGGTCCTACCGACCGCAAAAATTCCAATCCCGTTGGCCTCTGGATCTCTCATTTACCAACGAAACGCAATCATGAGCTACTTACCAGTATTTTAGGCGTACTTAATTTATTGGCACATGAAGCGCTATATCAGCTGTAAAATAGTACAGAGGTGATTCAGCTTATATGAGTTTTGTTCGCTACTTGGGTAGTGCCAGTCACGATCCTCAGTTTTGGGAAAGGCGATATAACGCATGTTTACCGACCTATATCGATTGAGTTGTAATTTTACGAAGGTTTTTTTTAATACCTACATAGTGACGCAATTGTCGTGATTTGGTAACACAATTGTTTCTCTTTGAACGGTACAGTGCCGACCTTTATCTGGCGTATAATTGTTTTCATTATCTTCTCACATATTTTGTAGCAGTGAGATTTATAATAACACGTTTGGTGGACTCAATGTGTTATTATGTAATAACAGGAGGCGTTAGATTTTGTTCCAGTTGGGACTATTAACTTGTATCTGTTGAAAAAAACTTTGGAATAAGTCGTTATGAATCAAAGAATATGAGAAATTTATGAAAATGTAAGCATTTCACATTATATTTCTGTTCATTTCAAGAGAAAAATTATAAACATAGTCCTTCCTACTCGTTGATTTCGACGAAGGCGACCAAGACAACAACAAACCAGTCCTGAGTTATTTTTTTTATACATCGTGCTGTTGCGGAACTATCATGTGGATCGCCGATAATAAACAATAATCGCAGCCTTCAGAGAATTGTTACAACAGAAATATCATTTTAGAACTTTTGTTTAGACAACAAGAGAGAGTTTATCGCCTACACAACAATTTAAAAGCTCTAAAGACAGGTCCTTACCAGCAGAAACACAACTTACATTGAAAAAACAGCACAATTTTGCTGTGGTTATCTTAAAGGTGAAAGACCTTCCCCAAATGAGCAATTTAAATTCCAGGGAATAGCCCGCAAAAGACCTTAATTCTCAAATCCTCAGTCATGATTAATGCCACTTGAAACACAAAAACTAACACAACAATGATTATTTAATTTATTGGGAAAAATTAACAATTAACATCAGATATACAGTCAGCATCAAATATATCGGAGCGGGCGAGAAAGGCAAAAATATCTGAACTCGACTCTATTATCAAATACGTTCGGGTGTGTTCGCATATTTTTGACCACCGTGCCCGCTCCGATATATTGGACGCTGACTGTACCAAGCAAGTGCTCAAAAATATTAAACACAACTATCTTATTGCCAACAGGTATATAACGCACATTATATACCTGTTGGCGACAGAACAAAACATACAACAACTTGAACAGGACAAAGAGGAGTAACGTCAGAAAGCACGGTAGACACGTTTTAATTATGTCAGATTTTACTCTCAGTTACACTACACGTTTTATTCACCTTCAAACGGAGCAATGTAATTTGATAATGCAAACTATAATTATAATTACAGTGTCTCAGGTCTTGCCTGAAGGCAGAATTAAGTAAGTAGTGGAATAAACTTTAATTACGGCCGCTGTAGATCAAATTCATGGCAATAAAGTTCGATTGGAAATGCAGAATAAATCGCATTTCTTTATTGACGCATGTTTTGTTGCTGTGTTGTTTCTTTGTTGAAAAAAGTGTTCGGCTATTACTGGGAATTTAAGAAGTATGTAGACAAATCTACGTGGTAAGTCGATTTCGACCCACTTTTTGTTGTCCGATTGGCATGAAATTTGGCGTACACTCATTGCGTGCCTAACAATTTAAATATGTAAAAAAATGTTACCCCAGGCTTTAAATTATGACACAGAAGCCATTAAATTGAAATGTCAAAATCATACTTATAAACATAGGTACCGTAAGTTATGTTGGTCATTACAATGAATTTTAAATTTACATAACTGGTTACGCAAGATCTCGATAGCGACATACAAATAGACTAAAAGTGGTACAACAAAAGCTTATTGTCGCGATATGATCTGTCACCTCAGCCCCTTAATTAGGTGTATGTTCCTTTATCTTTGCGATCAAATATTCGGAACCTTGAGTTGATTGGTTGATTAAAATGCTCTCGTTTGATTGTACTGTTAGAAAGCAAGGTCAGTTCCTATAGCATTACCTGGCTCGGAGGTTGTGGTAGAGGGTTTCAAGTTATAAGCGACAGCGATAAGCGGCAGCGGCTCGCTATTAAAATTAGCGACCCACGTTTCACGGAGCCTGTGTTTTAAATATTTATACAACATTTAAAGATGTGTGGTTAATATTTTAGAAGGATTCTTTTCTTTTATTGAGAAACAAACATTATTAACTATGAAGAAATTAACCTAATTAACTTTATTGCAGATCAAAATAATAATAATAGACAAGATCTGTGATAAAGATAAGAAAGTAAGATAATAAAAAAACAGATGGTCGAAACTAAAAGTAAAAAAAAATTACACTGATGCGTTAAGATTAGCACACGGTCTTAGTGAACACCAAACTTACATTATTTGTCATAGTTATTTATAAAAAACTTTTTCTAGGAGAAATAAAATTTTAGGACTCAATGATTATGTGAAACTGTCCCCTAGGTATAAAACCATTATGTAATCATTATGATCATAGCCGCAAAAGTTAAAGTACAGTCAACCAATTTGATTCATAGACCACTGTGGAACGTCGTTGCAATGTGTCATCGCTGAGATATTATGACATTTATTCCGGAGTTACTAGTTATTGCAACATTTATTTTAAGAAGGTTCTGCAGTGACCTATGAATCAAAATGATTAACTGTACTTCCAGCTCGAAATATAACGTTTTCATATTCTATCCGCTTCTCCCTTGAACCGCCTGCGGTACCTATGTGTGATCCAGATACAGTCAAGTCACAAAGAAGGCCCGGCGACAAAGCTTGAGAACTGGAGCGGGCACCGGTACCACCGCACCGGCTTAGCATCTGTCTTGCAGCATTTTCACAAACTGTATATTTACATATAGCACTTGTTGACGTTAGTTATTTGTATTATGCGACATCGCGGGTTTTATTACTAATTAAGAGTATTTTGCAGTAAAACCTAATAATAAAAGGTGAAGATGATACTAACAACTCTTTACAGTGGCGCCAACTACCACGAGTAGAGAGCTCACGACTACAATCTATACATATAAAATTCAAAGTCCTGACTGACTGACTGACTGACTGACTGACTGACTGACTGACTGACTGACTGACTGACTGATATATCAGCGCACAGCCCAAACCGCTGGACTTAGAGACTTGAAATTTTGTACATAGATACCTTATATAGTGTAGGCATCCACTAAGAAAGGATTTTTAGAAATTCCACCCCTAAGGGGGTAAATTAGGGGATGAAAGTTTGTATGAAAGTCCGTCAGTTTTGAAGTTAGGATCTTGAAATTTTGTTGTTAGGCTAACGTAAAAAAAATAATTTATACGGGTCTCAGTGTTTTTGATAATTCCACCCCTGAAGGGGTGAAAAGGGGGATAAAGCTGTGTATGGAAAGGCCTACATTTTCACAGCAAAAATCACTACATTTTATTATTTAGGCTTATAACGCAACGAGTATATCGGGTGTTATTGGAATTGCAACCCTTAAGGGGGAAAAGGGGGATGAAATTTTGTATTTGAGTTGTTCATTCACGATTTTTTTGTATTGAAGTAAAAATAACGTACGTGGTACGTGTTATTACTAAGCCTCTACTATATCTATACATATAAAATTCCAAGTTCTGACTGACTGACTGATATATCACGCACAGCCAAAACCACTGGACCTAGAGTCTTGAAATTTTGTACATAGATACCTTATATAGTGTAGGCATCCACTAAGAAAGGATTTTTGGAAATAACACCTCTAAGGGGGTAAATTAGGGGATGAAAGTTTGTATGAAAGTCCGTCAGTTTTGAAGTTAGGATCTTGAAATTTTGTTGTTAGGCTTATGTAAATAAAAAATTATACGGGTCTCAGTGTTTTTGATAATTCCACCCCTGCAGGAGTGAAAAGGGGGATAAAGTTGTGTATGGAAAGACCTTCATTTTCACAGCAAAAATCACTACATTTCTTATTTAGGCTTATAACGCAACGGGTATATCGGGTTTTATTGGAATTAGAACCTTCAAGGGGGTGAAAATGGGGATGAAATTTTGTATTTGAGTTGTTCGTTCACCATTTTTTGTATTGAAGTAAAGATAACGTACGTGGTAATGTTTTTTTTTTTTATGAAATCGGAAGGCAAACAAGCAAGTGGGTCACGTGATGGTAAGTGATCACCACCGCCTATAGACACCCGCAACACCCAAGAGATCGCAGATGCGTTGCCAACCTCTGGGTTGGGCTCAGATGCAATACCTCTTGTGCCAGTAATTACACCGGCTGTCTTGTTCAACACGCCGGAACACAGCAGTGCAACCACTGCTGCTTAGCGGCAAGATTAGTGAGCAAGATGGTGGTAGCGATCCGGACGGACCTTGCACAAGGTCCTACCACCCGCTGTGTTATTGCTAAGCCTCTATTGCCACCCGTCTATCCGTCTGTCTGTCTGTCTGCCACGCGCAAACGTGTCCTGACTGATTTGCGATCATCGTCCAACCGAAACTATTGAAACAAGAAAGCTGAATTTTGGAATTTAGATTATTTTATAACGTAGGCATCCGCGAAGAAACAATTTTTGGTATTTTTTACCTTCAGGGGGAAAACGGGGAGTGAGGGTTGAACTTTGTATGTAAGTCTTTGTTGTTTGAAGTTATAAACATGAAAATTTGAATTAGAACTACTGACCATAAATCGATTATAAGTATTATAACGTGTTTCAGGATATTTTGTATTTTTACATTTAAAGTGGGAGAAGGGGGGTGAAAGTTTGTAAGGACGTATTGGTTTTTTTAATAGGAGCTTGTAATTTTGAAATACAGCTACTTATCGTAAATAAATAATGACGTGGCACAGGGTTTTTGAATTTTCAAATTTGTAGGGGGGAAACGGGGAATAAAAGTTTGTATGGAAGTATCGGGTTTTTAATAGGAACTTGAAAATTTGATTTTAGATACTTATCATAAATAAATAATTATGTGTTTCAGTGTTTTACGACTATTGCATTATAGGATTGGGAAACGGGGGTGAAACTTTGTATGGAGGAGAGGTATCGGTTTATTCAAAAATAGAAACTTCAAAATGTTCGTTTTTTTAAGGCTGTTTGGATTTGGATGCGCGGTGAAAATATGAGAGGGAGTGAGAGCAAGTTTTTGATTTAAAAAAAAAAAGAATTGTCATTTGTTTTCTGTAGGCCACGCGTGCGAAGCCGCGGGCAGAAGCTAGTGTGACATAAGCCTTTAGTTGATGGCTGAATTGCTTTTGTACCGCGACACTGATCATTGTTTCAGAGCTGTACTACGCTTTTGTTTGATAGCTGATTCAATAGAGCATCGCAAAATCTGGTTTTATTTCAGGACTGAATCGCGACTGTATCGTGACATTGGTCTTTCTTTGAGCATTGACATTCGAAGTTTGTAATCGCCTTCATGTGATGCTCTATTTTACGAGTCTCAAAATATTGGGATACGGAGTAACACGGAGCTTTGGTGAATGTGTATGGAAATCAAATCAATTTAGAATATTAAAATCTATTAAAGAATCAGACTCGCAGCAATTTGGATTCACTAAGGGTAGATCTACTACAGATGCAGGTCACAGTTTGATTGAATTTATTTTGCAAGCTTGGGAAGAGTCGCATGACGCCATAGGTGTCTTTTGCGACCTTTCCAAAGCATTTGATTGTGTAGACCATGACACCTTAATTTGTAAATTAAATTTCTATGGCATTCGTGGCATCTCTTTAGATCTAGTCAAGTCTTACCTAGTGCAGAGAAATCAGAAGGTAGCGATAAATGGAGCAATATCATCGGGATCTGTGGTCGAGATGGGAGTGCCTCAAGGATCAATTCTTGCTCCATTCCTGTACCTTGTTTATGTAAATGACCTTACATATATGGTGAGCCGAAGATCAGGCATCGTCATGTTTGCTGACGACACTTCTTTACTCTTCAAGGTGAATAGGAAAGATACTGAATTCATTGAACCCAACGACACCCTGTCCAAGGTATCTGAATGGTTTGCTGCCAACAACTTAGTATTAAATCCTAGTAAAACTAAATGTATTAAATTTTCATTGTTAAATTCAACTAATATAGTTTCAGTCTCAAATATCAAATAAGATGGTCAAACGATTGAATTCATAAAATCAACTGTGTTTTTAGGAATAACACTCGATTCTAAACTGCAGTGGGGTTCCCACGTCACAGCGATAGCAAGTAGGTTGAGTTCTGCTGCTTTTGCAGTAAGAAAAATTCGGCAGCTAACCAATGTAGCGACGGCACGGTTGGTCTATTTTGCCTATTTTAATAGCATTATTTCGTACGGCCTTATTTTATGGGGATCTGCTGCAGATATTGAGTCAGTTTTCATTTTGCAAAAAAGGGCAGTTAGAGCAATTTATAATATGGATACTCGTGAGTCATTAAGGGAATTTTTCAAGGAAATAGACATCTTAACCCTACCGTCGCTATATATTTTTGAAATAATCATGTACGTTAGGAAAAATATATGCAATTTCCCTACCAACGTCGATAAGCCAAAGGCTACTAGAAATACAGGAAAGCTTAAAGTTTCAACTTACAGACTGGCTAAAACCAATAAGTCGTTCATGGGAAATTGTGTAAGATTTTACAACAAAATTCCAAAAAACATAACTGAACTAAATGATACAAAATTTAAATCTATTGTCAAGAAGACATTAATTTCTCGGGCGTATTATAAAATTAATGACTATATCTTGGACAAGGATGTTTGGAAATGATCCCGATCTGTATTGGCGATCCCTGGCTCCAAAGATTGTACACCTGCTGTGTTAAATTGTTAAATTGTAAAAAATTTGAATATTTGAGATGTAAAATAACATTATAATTTTGATTTATTTAAAAAATTACACCTCGTTGAGTTTCTTGCCGGTATCTTCTCATCAGAGGTTTTTCCGAACCGGTGGTAAATTTTTTGACATTCATAAGTGCTACCTGTAAGCCTAATCTGAATAAAATATTTTGACTTTGACTTTGACTTTGAGACTCTACTTTAATAGATTTAAATAGTCAAAAATGATAAAAAGAACAAAAACCATAATAGTATTTTATGCAACTGCTATATAATGAGAGGCCTTAAAACACGAGTGTGGTTTTATGAAACGAGCGTCAGCGAGTTTCATAATAGGATCACACGAGTATTTTAAAGCCTTATTATATACAGTTGCATACATTACTTTATCTTCACACATATCATAACTGCAAAAAACCGTAACAGCAAAAAACCAAAAACGAATGACAACTAATGGCCGCCATGTATATTAAAAAGGTACTCTGTGATTCGATCTATCCGTCAAGACGAACGTTTTTTTTAAACCATAGACGAACGAATATAGTCCCCATTGTCATATCACTCGAGATCAAATGTCGTGCGTTTAAATTAAAAAAACATACTGAGTTGACGTTTCGTATCGATAACTGTTTTAATATCTGTGGATACTAGAATAGAGACCAACTTGAATTTTGACAGCTGTTCCAAATTTAAATTCATAACGTCACGAGCAGTCACGAGATATCGAGATATCGGTAATGTGATGACCAATAAAGAACAGATTTACCTACTACCACAGACAAGAAAATTCTTATAATAACATTGGTTGTAATAATGCTGGTCATTTCCTAGGGTTTTTGAACGCGTTATTTAGCCTTTATGATATGTGTGTAGATAAACACTATTAAACCTGTCATTGCAGGATTAGAATGCAACAACATGCGCGTATTTTACATGTCATTGAACAACGGATAGCATGCATATTCAAAACGACGGTTATTGCTAATTTAATTCACATTACTATGTAAATACAACACTAATTGGTATTGCTCAAATGACTCAATGAACGAGTCTCGTGTGGGAGGGAAATCGTTGTGAAATTAAACTATGCCACCATAAAATAGGTATGCAAATGCATATTGAAAGTTATATTGGTTTGGTTGCGTTAAGTTCAATTATAGTTACAGCAAAACCTGATGTAAATTGCCTGCAGCTATTAGTACTTTACACAAGGGTTGCCCATTTACTATTTAGCCGAATTATTTGTTCTAGATGCTAAATTAGGCCAGCGTCCACCGTACATATGGGTCACCTAACAAGAAGTGGTCACCCCCGCTTATGGGAACTAGTTAAAAAGGAACGCTGTTACCCCCATTCCCCTTGGCTGCCTAGAAGTTCCTTCCCATCCTTCCCCCCCTTGAGAAGACGACTCTCTCTCACCGTAGGAAATCCAGATAGTAGCTACATACTCTCACAGGATGCCGGTGTAAAGTACTACTACTTCACCAATGTGTGGCCAATTCTGGGATCATAGTCAAAGTGTACCCCGAATTTTAAGAAACGTTAAAATTCGCTAGGAGGATGAATGTAGTCATTAGTCACTTGATCAAGCCAAGTAATCCATTTGAGGTTTAAAGCCAAGTTCACGTCCTTGTCCGTAATTCAAACTTAAAATGAACTGTAACTTACCATTACAAATTCCAATAGTTTAATGACGTAAAAAGCGAGCAATCCCAACCGTAGAGCCTGTCACCATAACTCTACCAGGTTTAAATTTATGAAATCTTTAACGGTAATATCAGAATTTGCGGCTCGATTTATGCGAAGCCTGCATGACCGGAATTGTAATAAAGCGTGGACATTAAAAATGCATTTTTTCCAATAATTCCATTATGTGGCCATCCTTGATTTATTGCAGCACTTTGTCTAAATATCGCCTCGTCGAAGGTTAACCCGCTTGTAAATTGAATTATACGTTTTTTTAACAAAGCCTCTGCTGCCTTAAAATATGTATAAAACATATTAATTTCAATAACGCTTAAAGGATTTTATAAGGTAAGGTAGGTCATTGTATAATGTATATCGCTTCTAGAAACATATCAGAATGTAGCATCCTCCATAGCATCCATCATTTTCCGCAAAGCTGCATATAAATGGTTAGTTGAACGCAGTTTCTATTCTATACAAGAGTATTTTACTTTTAAGTGAAATATTTAATTTGACTTGAATTTACTATTTCATTTGTTTAATTTGTACTTTTCAGTGTATACATATTTTATTAAAAATAACGAGCAATGACAATTCATTAAATACATTTTGGATATTTAGTGACAATTTAATGTCATTTCAATGAATTCATACAAAAAAAAAATGTCGACATTGTTAGCGAGATGTAGATCTTATTTTTATTCACATAGTATCTGTTTTAATGTTTCCATGTCCCTTGCGAACAATTTTACTTTCTTTCATCTATTTCATACATCTAACCGTTGTAGTGTCGGCAACAGAAGTACTTGTATACTCGAAGAGGTCTTAAATAACTATAAAAGCTCTTACTCTCTTGACAATAGAGTCCTATGTAGTTTTTTCATATTTTCTGGTAATGACTGTACTTGCGAAAATACAAGTATGTATCTAATATTTTTTAAAGTTTGCCTCAATAGTTGGTATAGACCAGTGATTCCCAAAGTGGTCCAGGTGGACCCCTAGGGGTCCACGGGAGACTTGCTGGGGGTAGAAATGTAGCAGCAGGGGTCCACCGAAACCAGTAAAATTTTGAAAGTGGTCCACGAGAAAAATAAGTTTGGGAACTACAGATATAGACGATGAACAAAGAAAAAAAACTAAAATAAACTTGTTATTGCACTGTCACGTAAACTAAATAAGTTTTATCAATATTTTCAGAGGTACTTTAACTTCGCCAACTATCAGGTGAAACTCCCGGTATACTGGGATTTCGCCAAGCTCGTATAAAACAACAGAACAAAAGACGAAGAAGTCTCATTTTCTTTCACACCGTATTCAAGTCGACTGGAACATGACCCAGGGACTAACAGACTCGAAACTTGCATATTTTATGCATGCACTTTGACTACATATGTCGTTTGGCGAGCGTGTGGCAATGCCGCGATTTGGTGTAATTAAAACTTTACTCGACTTTGTTTATGAGTGCACCTTTCGGGCGAGTTGGAACAACTTGTTCAAGTTACTCGTATCACACAATAGAACGAGCCTGGGGACGTTGGGGCGCCGCAACATTGTTTGGAACTTCGAGAAATATCGTGTCATATTTTGTTCTCGAGGCTTTCGATCGGTTTTATTGCAGGTTGTATGTAAATTTAAGTTTTGCTCCAGTGGAATATGGCAATAGTTAATTTAAAAAAATGATTTGTTTTTACATTATTATTCATTTATTTACTTACTAATTTCTAAAACATAAATATGGGCACTGTAAATGGATAATTGTGGTTCTAAGTTATTTGCGAAAATTTACACTTAATCACAAAACTGAAATTTTTATACATAAAAAATTATAAAAGTAAATTTAGACATGAAACCTTGTCCTAAATTATGCCCATCATCAATTTAGTTGACGGTTTCTTTGAGCCGGGCACAATTTAGGACAAGGTTTCATTAGATTAGTGGATATTAGTAAGTATTAAAGAAAGTTATTTTAATTATTACCTAATGTCTAAATTTACTTTTAACCTTTTTTTTGTCTAAATTTACTTTTATCAGCGATCACAAGAGAATCATTGCTTAGTTGACCACATTTTGGTTTCCCGAAGGACTTTCAGATCTGTCACTCAACGTACGAAACGCAGTCAGCTAGTACGCTTGTATTCTGTGGAAGTGTGGCAGCCAGTAACTGGCTACAGTGTGACTCTACTACTACCAAAGGTATATTATTGTAAGCAGTACGATTTTCATTTTGTATTTTGTTCAATAAATAATTTAGTTCACTGTAAGATTTAAAAGAAAGTGCATGCGTTTTACTACCTGATGGTCGCTGATCGCCGCTCGATCGTATTGGTCCTGCTCCTTGCAAACACAGCTGAGGGCACAAAAACCGCCCTGACCACTATTTTTGGCACTGGGCACTTACACGCAACACATTTATAATTCTGAAAAGCAGAGCTCTAAAATCGTGTGATCTTAGTTGCTTACACAAAACAGAAGCGGCTCCATCTACATGGATGTGACGTCACATAATGGAACCGATTGAACTGCGTTTCTTTTTACGCTAGACTTACACAAACTATTACTTAAATACTAAACATGTTTAGTTTTTTAAATTATCAATCTTTTGACAACTGACTAGGTAACTATTAAAAAGCTTTGAAATTCACAGTTATTTTTATACAAGTATATCTCAATTGTTTCCATAAAGTAAAGCTTGGCAGCGCTCTTCTACAGCTTAGTGCCTCAATATTGCGCCCAATATTGCTTTTAACTTCAAAAATATTGTCTCAAATTGCCTGCACTTGCGTCGAGTTTGTTTGTTATGTTTTAAATAATGGTATTAGTTTGAATTTAAAGTATTTTAATATGTATTTTGCGACATTCAGCTTAGTTTCAAATTGTTACGAACTATTTATGGAATAGGATGATATTGTTTCTGCATTATGTTAGCGCATCGTGGACAAACACACACACCGACATAGAATTGCGGCGCAGTAATATTTTTATATTAGACAGTGAGCTGGCAGGTAAAGAGAGTATTTATCTGCTAACTGCGCGTTTAATGCCCCGAGACTCAGTTTCGGAAACGTATTTTTAGGGTTCTGTGCCTCAAAAGGAACCCTTTTATGATCACTTGCGAGTCTGTGACAGCCATTTTGCTCCGAAACTACATGACCAATTAAGTTGAAATTTGGCACACCATTATGCATGCGCAACGTATTTATAAATAAATGAAATTTAAACATGGAGGTCCTTTTTAGGGGGTAAATCAGAAAATTTTAAAAAAGAGTTTATAAAACTATATGTGACATATCAAATGAGAAGTTGTATAATCAGTACAAATTCGCTGATTCTCTGATTCTTTGGTTCTACACACATACTTATTAATAGTATATACACATACATAAGCAGCCATTGCAAAGTAAAATCGTTCCGGAACCATGCACCATAACACTTTTCGGAACAAACTCATTTTACGTAACTTTGTTACGATTAAGTTATCAAAGTTCCAATAAAAATCTGATAGCCGTGATTTCTTTAACTGTCAGACTTGGCAGCATTCAGGATTGAGATGCAGATAGTGTGACATTTCACTAACTAGAAGACCTTCGATTTACTTCAAAAGTACCTGTTTAGATTTGTCGATAAGTTTGCAAACACGACCAAATACGATTCTACGCAAGACCGGTAAAGCAAAATGTTGTAACTGAGTTTTATTTAAATAAAAGGGTATCTATTTTTAAATATTATGTCATAAATATTTGCCTTAAAGCTGAATTAGAGTTTAATTTTATTTTACATCCAAATTAAATTTTACTTGGTGCTGGGTTAATTTTTTTTTTCAATAATTTAAGTTAAATACAATTTATAAAAAGATTTTGAAATATATCTTTTTTACTCTTACATATTAAAAAGCATAAATTTGAAACTTATACATCTTTGCTTGTCTAACGAGACTAAGTATTTGCAATTTTCTAGGCAAATGCCAATCAAGACGTGACAAATAAAATGGCGACGGAGGAACGTAGACCTCTCACTTTCCGCTCTGAGGCTAAGCGTTCAATAATATTTATTGTACTTGTCTGATTCGTATTATTTATCGAACTCGACTCCACTGACCTCGTAGACATAACGTTAACGTTTGATAATATTTTTCACCTATAATGTATCGTTAAAGACCCATAAAGTAAATGTCATTTTATCACTGTAAATTACATGACAGCTGTAAATTAATTTAACGACGTGAGATGTGATATTTTATGATAATTAAGCATGTCCGAGAGTTGTCACAGTCGTCAGCCCGCATTTTCAGTCATTAGTAACCACGCACTCATATATCTTGTGACCCTGACATAAATACCATTTACCTAGCAGTCCTACGTTACGTTTTGCTAGGAGTAGGCGAAATATTTCTTAACATTTTAGTTGAACACTCTTTTTGATGGCAATATTACTGGCCATTGATAAATACTATGGGCGAACGTAAAACAAATGCAATTTAAAAAAGCAACTGCCAAACAAGTTTCAACTAGCTTGTGAGAGTATTGCGTGTTACGTTTAATTGGTTCTTGTTATAATTTGTAATAGTTACATTCGCAGTGTTATAATTTCTACAGTAATTTGGAGTTATTTTGCCACTAAGATATAAGAAATTTACTATCATTTTCACTCTATTTGTATACTTCAGCTATGGGAGACCAGACATGGTTTGCTCGTTTTTGTAACTTATCTAGCCTATTTTATTGCCTATTTTTTACTATTTTTGAGTATAAGCGGAGCTTTAGATATATGTTTTTTTTCAGTATATTCTATAAGGTTAAAGCTGGAGATTCAAATAGGCTACTTTTATCCAAATAATAAACCACGGGTAAAAACTTCTATGTATATCACCATAGAGCCGCAACTCATACAGAATTTACTCGTAATAAGTACTAAATAAAGTGTCTTACTCATATATGACATAATAAATCGAATATATATTTAACAAAAAACCAGATGATAAAATATTTATAAGATTGCATATTTTATGTGCAAAAATCACTATTTACGACTTCGTCCCGCTATTTAATGAAATTATTACTACAACGGTTATCACGAGGTCCTTAAGCCCCATGACAGAGACAGTATTATGATAGTAGATCTAGTTTTAAGAAAACCGTTGTTACTAATTGAAGAAATAATAGCATGTCCCCCCTCCAAAACACACACAGCTCAAGGTAGAAAGGTGCATAGTATTTTAAGTATGTAATCGCCTAATCTGTGGTATACTGGTACCACAGGCGACCACTGATTTTTTACAAGACTTTTTCCATTGTTTTTATATACCTATAACTGAGGAACGACCAAAAGACTGTGTCAAAGTTGTTATTTGCTACGCCACGTTTCATTTTGCGTTGGCGCAGAGACCTCCCGTTAATCTTATCTTTTTATTTGAATTGTAATTATCTCTAAGTTTTTTAAATTGACATGTACGGCTTGAGTGTAAGTGTTAACTTATGACAAATAAATATATAATAAATAATAAAAATTTAATACATTCCCAACTATCCTGTGATACAAGTTTCTACCTGTATGTTTAATCTAGATTGTAATGTTAGTGTTGGTTTGTGGCCCACTTTCCGTCCGGTTTGTAACTAACAGCTGTTTGAGGCGGCTCGATATGTTGATTGGTTAATAGAACCATAATTTTGATAATAATCCCATAGTGGTGTACGTTTTTACGATACTTAAAATATATAAGGAGCTGTTGAAATCTAGGCCAAATAAATAGCATATTCTAAAGGAACAGTGTCAGACATATTGGAGCAGACAAGGTGTTGATAATATTTGAAGATGTCTTTATGACCTTAACAAGTCATATTACTATATCATTGTTGGCAGTAATGACCATTCACAATATTCAAAATGTGGGTAGTTTTGTCTATGAACATCTTATATTTTGACAAATTTTTCCTAGAAAATGTGTAAAAATTTAACTGTTGGTAGTCTAATCTATCCGTGGTTTTCAGTATTAGAAACGATCATAAATAGGTCTATTTACCTACTCAATTCAGGTAAGCTTTTATTTTTCTGCGTACGATAAGTTTGCAGGTTGTAGAACCTTGTGCAAGGTCCTTCCAGATCCGCCACCATCTTGCTCGCTAATCTTGCTGCTAAGCAGCAGTGCTTGCACTGTTGTGTTCCGTCAAGGAGAGCAAGACAGCTGGTGTAATTACTGGCACAAGGGATATTCCATCTTAGCCCTCTGGGTTGGCAACGCATCTGCAATCTTCTTGGTGTTGCGAGTGTCTATGGGTGGTGGTGATCACTTACCATCAGGTAGCCCACTTGCTTGTTTTCCTTCTAATGTTGTAGAGGTATAAAGAAAAACTTATCCGTAATCTGAGCTCCATAGCTCAATATCAGGTTTTCGTTATAGATTATTCGTTAACTCAACCTCAAAATATTTATTTGCTTTCATAAAGAAACATATTACGAAACCCTGTAAGGGCACTGCAAACTATACATTATAAACTAAAGTAAAAATTAACTCAAGAACTTAACCGAAACATTATCACGAACATTAGCTATCGTGTCATATGTGTAACAGGATATACATTTTATTTTATTTAATAGGCATATGCTTAAACTAGGATAACAATAAATATCTATACCTTTATATTGCAGGCAAACTTACCTAAGTATCCATAGTGATACAAATACTATTTATCGTCAAAAAATTCTTGTAGGGTATATTAGGACTTTGGCAGTAAATACTTATGCTCGACTTGGCGGGGGCACTGCCGTGCCCCCAGATTTAATGTTGCTTTAAACAGTTTGCAGTCTTTTATATCTTTGATGGTGGCTGGAATTTTGTTATATATCTTTATACACGTAACATATGGTCCGGAATGAAATATTTTTAGGCTGGCACTAGGTAAAGCTAACAGGTTTTAGTGTCGTAAATTGTGGGGTCGCGTATACTGGTCTCTTGCTTGAGAGAAAAATGACATATTAGATTTTACAAAAAGGCAAATTTCCATAAAGCTAATAAACTTTAAACTACTATTTCAGATTTCAATTCCGCCCTCGAGCTTCCTTTACATTCGCCTTAGCCAGCATTTTGAAACTTTTCTAATACATAGTGCAAAGATTTATTCCTGTTAATAGTAAGCGGGCACAGGTGTGCGCAATGCTCTGCTCCTAACTGGTACGTGCCAACAAAATCGCCAGTCACCACATACGCCGGGCATAATTCACGAAATGCATTTACGGCCTCGTAGGGTTGACCGCTGACCACCGCCAAACTACCAGGGAAGCGGTACTAGGGTAAAAATACTCACGGCAGGCCACTGGGTCTCACTGCACCTAGCACGAATATTCTCGATAAGCTTTGACTCGCTATGAAACTCAGTGTCTCTCTCCTACTGGGCTAGTTAGAACGAGAGGCACGGAGTTACGCAGTTGACGAGTGTCCAGAAGGTTCGTGCTTGGTGCACACAATGTGATTTCGATATTGCGACATCTTAGCAAACACAGTCATCCAGTTCTATCTGCCTTGTAATAAATTCCTGTAGTGTAAGTTACAGAATGATTGTACTATAATCACCGTAAAATCAGAAATTAAGTCTCTGCTCTATAGTAACACTTAAGAGTATATGCAAATAGTGTAGATAACATAGGCTAAGCTTGTTGTGTTTATATATCGAAAAGCATACAATCATGGCCGTAAAATAAAAATCCTACAAATAGAAGCCCCTAAAGGCGATGGTGGTCACAATCTCTATTTTTTTCCTACTAAAGAAGCATGACATTTAAAGTGAAAACGGCGTGACTTGTTCCAACAGTACCACAGTGGGATAAAATTTATCGGAAAAGATTTGTGACCGCGCGATGCTGCAATTCGACTATCGGAAAATACATTATATTTAAGGCGTCCACGGCACTTTGTTGGGCTCAGCGCCGGTTTTCGGCCATTTTTTATTCAGATTCCAGCGTGATGATGGCACCATTGATTTATAAGAGCTGTTAGCCACTTTTTGTTTAGTTTTTAAATGCGAGCGCGAGTGCGGCTTTTAAAATTTCGAAATCTACGTGAAAACTTTGAGAACTGAGCAAAATACATCCCCGTAAATCATTACGTTCTTTTTAAAAATAAATTACCTTACAAGATGTCGTAACCACTTCCAATACTCTTTCAAGGCAGTTTAGTGCAGTCATAAACGACAGTAAGTACTAATTTAGAGAAAATGATGTCTAAGACGAGTTATCCATCACTTTAAACATTTATTTTACTAGTCACTTAAGCAAAACGCCGGCGACTTCGTGTTAAATTACTCGGTACAGTAACATTTATAAAATGGGACACCGTCCGAGCCGGGGGCAGTTCAGAAACGTTAAAATAATAAAGCTATGGAAGACAGTTGTTAATCACCAAATACAGAAAACCAATAACTCTCGTGCGTTCACAAAACAGAGTTGCATTCAACTTACAACCTTATAACGGTGTTACAAGATGCAACTAGTGGTTTTAAGGCTGTGTTTAGGTCTTTAATGCAACTAGCAGATGCTGTGCGCAACCTGTTAATTACGGACAACTTTTGAAATACTAGTTTCACAATAATTGCGTGGTAGGGCGCGCGACAGAAGCTTGTAAAAAGTCATACAAAAACTATGTTGCTCTTCTGGATACAGAACTTGTTGATTGCATGAGTGAGTAAACAGAAGCGTTAAACCTTTATACGAGTACTTGGTAACAGATGGAAAATTATACCACAAAACTTACAATTTCTAAAATTTAACATATTTGTCGCGTTTGTGTATGAAAAACTTTACAATTAAGTATGTCAAATTGCAGCATTGTTTGAAATTTTTATTCTAGATTTTTTTTTTATTGAACACCTTTGGGGGTATGGGCGCCTTTCCCCGTATCACCTGTTGGTACTGTACTCTGCCGGTTCTTTCGAGGAATTAAATAAGGTTTTCATGAACTTCCAAAAAGCGCTAAATTAGAATAAAAATAAAATAAAATCGTATAATATATTTAAAATATTTATGTAACCGAAGTTTCTTTCGATTTTTATTTTCTAATGTTAAACATTCTAATTATTAAATTAAAATGGTATGCAATGACAACACAAAGAAAAATTGGGGTAATGGCAGGACTCGAAGCTGCAACCTCCGCATTCCGCGCTTTGCGTTTGCCAGTTTCGTACTGGCAATTTTATTTTGTGTTGTTATTGCATAGCATTTTAATTAATTTTGTAATTATTATTCCAATAAAAATTGCAGCTATAATGATGGTTAGGTACAGCTTAAAAAATAAGGGTACAGTTCCGTTTTTTTTATCACTTCGTAAAAAACAAGTTACATCTCGTTTCGGAAGTAAAATAGAGATAAAAATTAAAATGACAATTTCGAAAATGCAGGGCAAAACTGCCAGGCGAGTCACAAATACGTATTATTTTAAAGGACAACACATTTTTTAATCTTTGTCCTTTAACAATCGCCGCGAGCCACGACGTCCATCAGCTGCCAAGAAGGACAAAATGCATCAGGACAACAATGTACTCGCAATTAATTTAAAATTGTCGCCAGCAAAGAATATACCTTGTACCGGTACTATGCCATATAACTCACCTAAGTGCCATGTAGTGTAGGTACAGGGTAGTGGTGTTCGTTATTATAATTAAAGCTGTACCAACCAACTGTGACCAAATTGCAGGTAACAATGACATTGTTGTGAATTTCAAAAGTTTAAACACAATGTTGTTCAAAAAGTAAAAAAGAGCAAAGTTCTGAAATTAAAAGACATCAAAGTTAAGTAGCAAGAATTCACAATGTCAAACTTGATAAACATCAGGAAGTTCTTTATTAAGAACAAATGAAAGTGAAACACTGCGGCTTGTTAATACGCTAAAGAAATTAAGTATACTTACGTAACTTTATGTAACTTTAAAAAATACGTATACATTAAAGAGTTATCTACGCTTAATTATAACGATAAAAAACATATTTTTTGCGCGACAATTATCAGTGGCACGAAATACATTGTGTAATTAATTAGGCAAGCAAATAGGTACGAGTTTTCAGTTTTTGCCGTGACTGTTTTTATCTTCGTTACAAGAAAACGATTAGCCTAAATTTTGTTGCTTAATTAGACCGATGCAAACGTCTCCGAACCAGATTCGCTACTTTTGTATCCGGCGCCGAATGGCTTCAAAATGATAATAATCTATGTTTAAGAATGCTAACTAGATAGAATGTAGTGCTATTGTGGAATGCTGACATTCGCTGTCAGTTTAGAGATAATGTTCTTTTTTACCGTTGCGTTAGCCTGCCTGCCTTTTAGTTCTAAAACAAATCAATTAAATATTAAATATTTCGCAATGCAACCTTTCAATTAAAACTTGCTAAACCGATTTGGACACTTTTTTATTTTACATATGAGTAAATAGAATTACCTTGAATATTACACGCTCCTTTATTACAAACAAATTGTAATAAAAAGATGACTACCTCAATGATCGAAAATTAACTGTCTTCTCATAACGTTTTTCTGGAAGGTTAACAAACTTGTATAGAATTTTATAATATTTATGAGAATAAAAAACATATTTTATTTAACGACCGGTAGCCCAGTGGTTAGTGTCTCTGGCTACAAAGCTAGAGCTTCTTCAGAACAATAATTAACATGAATATTTTGGGCCTTAGTCTTGGATGTTACATTTAATTATCAACATAAGTCTGTACATATATCCATTGTCTAGAACAATATTACCAACGTTGCTTAGTTTATGATTAGATCAATTGGTGTAAATTGTCCCAGTATATTTATTTTCATTTATAATATAAAATTACAAAAAAGTTAAGCCGGGTGAAGCTGAGTACAAAAATGTAGGTGTAAAAAGTGAAATGCTCCAAAATGCAATGTTTTGGATCCCGGTTGACAAAGTGGTTTTGTGTGAAACCGATTAACCGCGTGCGATCAAAGCTGGCTTGAATACCAGCACTAATTAAATGCAGAAATCAGCAGCAGACACCTGTCGCCGATCAAAAAGGTTAAACAGCATTTCTGTTATAAATAGTGTCAGCTTTGTTAGGGTTCTGCAGTCGACAAAGACTCCTTATTATTTCGGCATGTCCGACTGTCCGACTGTCCGTCTGTCCTTAGCTTAGCTCAGAGACTCTTAATACTAGAAAGTTGTCATTTGACACGAATATACATATGAGACACGAAGATAAACTCATAATATGACATTTTGAACAGGTCTTTAAATATTTTTTTGTTAAAAGGATCCGTTGGTGAAGCGTCACAGTTTTAAAGTGGTAATTTTTTGTAAGTCTTAAGTGTGTGTCGTGTCTTAGCCCAGGACAGGGATATGTGGAACTCAGGAGGAGAGGCCTTTGCCCAGCAGTGGGACACTCATTTAGGCTAAGTAAAAAAAAAGTGTGTGTGTTCCCCCGCTGCCGGATAAATGGTTGTTTGTGGATAATGTGGAAAAATTTACTTTAGCGTTATATACAACGAAATTAAACAGAAAACTATCACAGCTAATTAGGCTTTACAAGTTTACGAGTAATCAGGCAACTGCGGAATCCTACACTGCTAGAGTCCGAGTCACACTTGGCCGGTTTTTATAGAAAGGAAATGAGAATATTTGCTTTGCAGTGACATACTGCTTCGAATGAGTGACGCGACGTTGATAGAACTCATTTAACTGGTTATCTCGGAGATCAGACAGGTGCGTCGTTAAAAATAGACTACAAATAGATGACTGTAATTGTTGATGGTAGTCACCGAGTTGTTTTTTACGGCGATAATGAGTAGTCATTTCGCGTCATTGTAGAGGTGGTGTAATTATATGTTTTCATCAGATATTTGAATAGTGATAAAAATTAGCTTTTTTATTATTGTATGGCAAAAAGAATTACCTATTTAAGCTAATGTCAATACTGGCTCTTATTTATAAGCGAATTTTGTTTGTTCCTTAGATTTCAGTGTATTGTGTTTTGCGTGATTTTAGTTTTTCTGGGAACAAAATGAGACGTTATTAAAAATGTGATCAGTTTAATAATATTAACTGTTTATACCAGAGCTTCCAATAGAGCTTTTAGTATGACCGATCCCGGGATCCCGGTATTATGCAGTCTAAAAATCCCGGTATTAGAAACTAGTTTAAACTGACGTTCACGTTCATAGACATAATTTTTATTTTAAGAAATAGGAAGAAAAACAAGCAAGTGGGTCTATAGATACCGCTCATAGACACCCATAGAATTTTATGAATACTACCATTGAAATGAAATAATTTTGTGAATGCAATGCCCACAGAGCGACATTATCGAAATTATAAACCTCTTTAAATAAAAGCCTTTAAATCAATTCCATACTTTACATATTAAACAACTGTCAAAAGTAAACTGTTAAAACTAGCTCTTATTTTAAAGCAACCAAAAAGTTCTTAATTTTTTTTACACTTGATTTCATTATTCAATCTGCGCGGAACACCAAGAAAGTCTTTTTATTTCTAAAACCTTTATGTCATATTCTACAATTCGTTCCTATTAAAATACGATATGGTCAAATTATTCAATTGTGTATACGCGATGCTCCGTAAACGCCTTTGCCACTACAATCCGATATTTAGGTTACAGCCAAACCAAGTCTATTCAGCGACGCGGAACGCTCTCCCTTCAGTTCTTTGGTGCAAGTTAACAGATGTTCAGAACTTTTTCTGTCAAACCACCACAATCATCTGACCTTCTTGTCTTGTCGGCCAGTTACAAGTCTAACCTACCTTGGCTGGTCTATACATACACTAGCTTTTGCCATCGATTTTATCTGCATTTTATTCATTTTAGATTTCATACTATCTTCCTACCCCTTTGTAACGTTTTCATAGGTAGAGTTTCCAAAAATAAGTTTCCAAATTATTACTTGGTTTATTACTGTTTAAGACTTATTGACAGTAAAATAATTTGTAACATAGTTAACCTCCATGGTGCATAACTGGCCACTTACAATAAAAACGATATTCTAAATTTTAAACGAAATATAAAGATTATAATTGTTCCTCAAGAAATTGCGTTGAGTTGTTGCTCTGACCGGCTAGCGGGTTACAATTTTGTTCTCAATTTTAATTATTAAATAAGACAGTATTCTCGCTATTTCTTTTCACAGTTCCTTGATAATTAAACTTGCTTGCAAATTCAGTACGTGTACATAGCGAGACTTCCTATTTGTCTCTTTAATTATACAGTGAATGCGTAATTGAATATCCTACTTTATGTTTGACATTAATTTCATGTATGTTTTATTTATTCGTGCTCAGGTGAGTATTAGAAATAAATACCTAATTTGTTTACACGCACAACTGCAACGAAGCCAAAATGAAGGTTTTTTTACATGTTTTTTTTCGTTTTTAAAAATTGATCTTCAATATTGACAAGTAGAACAATTATAATTAAACTACTAGCTTGGTTTTCTTTTAATTTCATTAGTTTTTTTTTTTCATGAAATAGTAAGAAAAACAAGCAAGTGGGTCACCTGGTGGTAAGTGATCACCACCGCCTATAGACACCCGCAACACCAAAGAGATTGCAGATGCGTTGCCAACCCAGAGGGCTAAGATGGAATACCTCTTGTGCCAGAAATTACACCAAAAGTTTAGTTTTCTTAAAGATCTTGCTAACTTTTTTTTATAGCATATTATAGTGCTGAAATATTGTTGGCAGATTGTAAAGATTTGCAGAACTTTTCATTCACAGAATGCTATTTTAAGAAAGGCAAGGTAAATGGTTTTAAAATAGTAAACATCACTTGACGTAACGGTTAATCTGCGAACTGTTACATAATTATGAAAGAAAGCAAGTGGTTACCTAAAGCCTAACTGAGCCTAGGCAAGTTAGCTTAGAATTATTTTTATCACTATTATTATTAAAGCTAGTAAACAACTTTAAGGTTTCCAGCAGTAAAATAATCACAAACATCACTACCAGGGCATCTAATGCAGGTATTGCTAGTATGACCAATCCCAGGATCCCGGTGTAGTGCATAGGTACTAAAAATACCGATATCGGAAACCGAAATCAGTACCAACACGAAGCTAGAACTTATGGGTTCGATTCCTACAAAGGGAATACGTTTGTATGCTAATTATCAACAATTGCTCATCGTGCACTGTCGTGCACGTTATTATTTAAGTATAATATTGTATCTGTGGCCCTAACATGACTGGCCAAGTTTAGTTTATCTCTATCTGCGTCCCTTTCTTATGACACTAGTTAGACAGAGACACAGGGAGGGGTTAAACTAAACCTGGGCTGTCATGTTAGGGCCGTTGTTGTCTAGTACAAAAATGTAACTACAAGCCTTTCTTAGTTTCGCACTAGGGCAATTGGCGAAAATTTACCAAAGATATTTAGTTATTTATTTACTTACCTAATTAAATATTAATCCTTGGTAGCTCACCCGCTGCCTCTCGTCACCTGTGCGTCCATAGCCCCGCGATGTTTTATTCAGACAACCGACTCGTTAGCGTGGAGCATTGTGGTCGCTAAACAAACCGTAGCGCACCCACCTCCGGCGCATGTATGATTTTATACTCGAATCACTGTTTGTAACAACTTACTGTCTAAAGCCTATTTGTCCATATAAAAAACATTTAGGAAAAATTGCCATCTTTCAAATTTAAGGGTAGTAGTTATAGACCGAACTCAAGGTTCAGTTAGAGCCGCAATTAGCTGATCCGCGCTGAACTTGCAAATGTCATCTCAATTATCGTTTGAGTGACCTCACGATGCTTTTTTTACCTTAATTAGGTATTCACAATGTATATATCACAAGGTACGCTCAATTTTAAGTTTATTTTCTGTAACTTTTAAAAAGAATTAATTAAAATATGAGTGCTCTAGAAAGACTAAGGACCTATTTTTATTTTTCATGTAACTCCATATTTTTCTTCTACCTTAACCAGAGATGATTCTAATCCCAACACCAATGAGCTTGACTAGTACGAGCAGCCGAGGACGCAGTCTCAACCATGACCTCGTCGCTGTTGCAGTTAGATAATAAAAGAAAAAAAATAGTATATTCAGTGCTAAGAAGTATAATAGGGTATAGGGTGAATAATGGCAGATCTCAAAACACTTTCTACATCGCATGCGCACACGGTCCGACGATTCGTAAAATGCTCGACTAATTACACACCACTGTAGATAATTTGCGTATTCCGGTTGTGGACGGTCAGCGATCGCCATCTGCTCGACATTAACAGCCATTATTATTGAAGCTTCGATGTATGTCACTCGCAAACATGAAATGGAAGTTTGAAGAGACGGCGAAAGGAGTTAGGTAACGACCCTCTTAAGGCACAGAATGAAAATAGTACTAATGAAACAGAAACTTCTCTTTTTCGGCTGGGATACGATTTACAACTTTATTAAGACGCAAAAAAGTTCGTATTACTTCATACACATTCGCCAGGCGGCTCGCGTCATAAGGAACGAGCAGCTCGCACTCGCCTTCTCCCCGCAACTCCCGGTAACACGTTAGGGTTGTGATGTTTTCATTTTCAATTACACTGACTCAGCGAGCGTCAAGCGGGCGCGCGCCATCTGACAACCTATTGCAATTTGCCTACTCTGTAGGCCAGGCGGCCGAGCGTACCTACAGTACGGCGTTGAACCCCCCTGCTTAGGGTCATAGTTTTAAACCGAACTCAAGTTCGAGTTTTGTACTAGCATGATATGGAACTGAAACTTGAGTTCGGGTTAAAAAACGACCTTAGAGACTAAAGTTCATATAAAACACACATACCGTAAGAACATAATTTAAATGACCAATTTGTTAGCTTCAAGTTGCCTAACCTGGCTAGGTCTTAATATTCCAAGTAAATCAAGGCAACGAACTCTCTTTATTGTCTGTGTTGTTAAATGTTGGGGTCTCAGATTCATTTCAAGCTTGTGTGGTTTTATTAATTACACTAATAATACTGAGGCAAGTGTTCAGTTTTAATAATGGCATGTTAGTAATAAAATTTATTTTTAGTAAAAATAGTATTTTATTCTCTTTTCACTTTTGCAAACAATAAGTCGTTACTATTGTGATTGTTGAATTGACCGCAACAGCTGTGTCCTTTCGTACTTTCCGTAACCCTGTATCGGGCTAAATTACCCGTGCATCTGTCTTAATGGTTCCAATCATTATGATTTGAATTATATCCGTTGAATTGTTGCATCTGTTTTACATTAATACATTTTTGGATGTAAGACGGAAAGGGTTAATAATACTTTAATATCGCATAATAATGAGCATTATTCTAATGTAATAATAACATGACATGCCAAATCTGGAATCATGGTCAAAGCGTAACCCCAATTAAGCCACGGGGAAGAGTGCTAAGAGAATGAATTAATATAGCTCTTTTTTGATGAGGGCAGTAAGAAAGGGCAAGAAACTGATAATAGGAAATTAGAGTAAAGGCAATGTACTCTAAGCACACAAAAATACTTGTACATAGGAGTAGAATGTGTGGTAACTTCAAATGTTATATTTTAGCGCGATTAAATCCAGGTAGCGTCGTCTGGTATTGTTTTCTGTAAGAGAAAACAATTTATGGTTGTAACAAGACCGTATTGTAGGTACATATCTCCGGCACCACTTAATAATTTAGATAGCAATCAAACTTTAGCATGATTCAGAATTTCGCAAGGATAGAAAATAGATATTTAGCGGCATAAAAATTAACAAACCTCTGCTTTAAAACATAGGTTTAAACAAAACAGAGGTAGCTAAGAAAAGGAAAACTAAGCTGTTTGTATTTGTTGTGTTCGGACAGTTTACTAAATTTTGGTCAAACATCACATTGCAGCAAGTCTAGATGACGATTATGAAAATAACAGGGCTATTAAAATTGGCCAAAAATGTTTTGACACAGCTGCAGTAAACACGAAAGGAAGATAGAAGAAACGAAAACGAACAAGCGGGCCACCTAATGGGAAGTGATCATCACCGCCTATCCAGCCAGCGACCCAAGAGCGTCGTGGATCCATTCCCGGCCTTTAGTCCCCCCAACTCCACCATGGGCCTTCGAATCTCTCACTCATCATATGAAACGCAGTAGCAAGCTACTACTTCTCGCCGGTATTCCGTGACTGTGAAACTGCCCGTAACCATTTCGTATTGAACCAGCACTTGCCTACAGTATGGTGCAAGTACTATGAAATCCAGGTGCCTTATAAATCCAAGCCAAGCTACACAATCCTATGTAAATGTATGGTTTAACTCAATGTAACTTCCTCAAGATACACAAACAGTCCTAATTGTGAATCTTCGTAATCAACTCCGTAATTTTATTACATAAATCTATTAAATTTTGCGTCGGTTCAAAACCTAAATGATTCTCGTGCACATTGAAAGTGTCAGTCGGCGGTGTTACATAAGATATTCCCAGTCATGTTCAATATTACAAAATTGATTTCAATAGAAAGTCATTTTAATTAAGTATCAATGGCACTTATTACGATGACCTTGTCATGGCACAAAACGGTAGCCGAGGTACAATGAGCTAATCATACGGTGGCAAGATTTACGTAATGATGGACACACGGGCTGCTGTTTCGGAGAGCTTGCTCAGTGAAAGAAATTGGTGAAAAATTGTAGCAGTGCAATAAATAGATTGATAGTTTAGTCAAACCTAAACATTGTAACAATTTTGTTAAAGTTGTTTAGTATAATGCTAAGTAACATAATATAATACGAGTATAACGTCTGGCAATATTGAGACACATAAAAAATATTGAAGGGTAACGGTAGCATACTGTCATTTCATAGACTTGCGTCAAGCTTTATTTCTATATCTATATGAAATGCAGTGTGGTGACGTTACTCTTCAATCCTATTTTAATCGCGATTTGATAATATTAGGATTATCAGAGCGCAGTCATTGTGAATCACGTTTTTTTATCAACATATTTCATACAAATTACGTTAATCAAACCAAGCATTCAGCGACCTGAAAAGCTGATAATTTAATATCAGTAAGCGCATTGATTAACAAAGTAACAAGACAGAGATGGAGACAAATAAGAATAGTAAAATAAAATAATTTAATAGTAATATAGATAAGAGCCATTTTATATGTCGCTTTTAAAGGGGGCCCATCTAGCGGAGGGCGAGTCACCGTCTGCCAAGATCACTTTCATTTGAGACATTTTTATTTGGCAGACGTCCGGATGTCTCACGCAATAGCCCAGTCATTAGTCCATCGTTTTCCCCCTATAGTCTTGTACGGTTTAGGTCCCATCTTTCCACAATAGTCTATACGCCTGGCGGGGGCTGACTCTGCTCGTGTCCCTATGATGCGGGCAGGGACAGCATCCGCCCGGTGTACTCATCACATTTCATTAAATTGTCTAAAGGGCCTCTACGTGTTGGTTTCGGCTCCGCGCACGCCTCCCAAAGGTCCGGGGCACTATTGTCCCGTGAATGGGAAAGATATAGATAATAGTAATAGTAATGTAATTATCCGAAATGCAATCCAACATCAAAAGTAAGTAAGTACAGATATGACCTGGTGAATGTTATGGTCAGATCAGGAGCAATATCATTATGGTGTGGAGGCTTTTTTTTCAATATAAAATAGGAAGGCAAACAAGCAAGTGTGTAACCTGATGATAAGTGATCACCACCGCCTATAGACACCTGCAACAACAAAGAGAGTGCAGATGCGTTGCCAACCCAGAGGGCTAAGATGGACTACCTCTTGTGTCAGAATTACACCGACTGACTTGCTTTCCACGCCGCGGCAGGATATTCGAGCAAGTTAGTGGTAGCGATCCGGACGGACCTTGCACAAGGTCCTACCACCCGCTAAAATGCTTGTCACCTGATAAAGCGCTCAGACAAGACAGATCAAGGCCTGATCACATCAGATGATATTATCTGTAAACCTCAACTTTTTTGGTCAACGATCTTGGATTGCATTCCTAGGTATAAATAACGAAGAACTCTTTTAAACCAGTTTAAAAGCTTTGTATTTCTGTGAGATCAGAACTCCACATAAGCCATTTCTATTTTCATACTTTGCTCGGTTCAATACTTACCCGTATGTACACGGCTAACGTCGTTAGAAATATAGATGAATGGCCCCGCCTATTCACTTGCGGTATTTCAATATTATCGCGAACCTTGTCACGTGAACAATGGACCTAAAGCCATAAGATGAAGTACAAGAGGTTAGTCAGAACTCGCATTTGTTTGCGATCTGCCTAAGGTAACATACTCGTAGTTCAAGATCCCGACTTAACTTCGCCCATCTGTGTACCAAATGAAAAGAGATGATAATAGATGAACACTAATGAGGTAACCTTATCATATCAGATTAAAGTTACCAAAGCCAGGAAATTAGTAAAATTAAAAAATATATATATTTAAGATACAAAATACAATCATTAGTAAATTAAACTAAATTATTCTAAACCTATATCTACAAATATCTTTAAAGTCGCTGCCGTTATGCAGGGAGCCCATTAGGTTTCTGTTAGGGTTGCTAGTTGCCATAGACAGCGGCGATCACTTCCCATCAGATGACCCACAGGCTCGTTTCCCTCTCTTTCCGTTAAAAAAGTTTTTTCATTTATTCGTATCATTAAAAAAATACTTTTCGTAATTTGGTGAAGATCGATATTAGCTGGGATCTTTTACTACAAGGGCTGCTAAGTTATGACTGTTATGAGATACTGAGACGTCGACAAAATATGTTCCAATAGATCTTGGCACTTATTTCTAAACTTGTTTTAAATTATCGTTGACTTAAGAACAACTGATTCGTTCGCGGTTTTGTACAAGAACTATTATTTCTCAGTTGACGTTGACCGATCGAATTTCGAAGTATGTCAGGGTCTTCTTTTGTTAAATTTGATGGGAAACATATTGCGGACCTTCACTTTTATCATGACTTTTAGAAATAGAGAGCAAACAAGTGGTTGACATTGGTTCTACTAACTAATCAGTTTTGTTACAATCTGTATACTACGAGACAAAAATAATAGATGCGGAATGAAACAATTTACCTTGCTACTCTGTGAACCAAATAAATAGATAGATGTTTGTTGATATGGACCTCCGTAAAGTAACGCCATTAATTACAATTGACGCGCTTTTGAGAGCACATGCACTTCTCTATCGTACTTCACAACTTGGATAGGCATACACAAGCATAATTTGGCTAGGCATTTAAGACTTAATAAAAGCCTTTGAAGGTGTTTCTATCTAAATATTGCTCTCGCTAATCCTGCCGCTAAGCAGCAGTGCTTGCACTGTCGTGTTCTGCCGTGGAAAGCAAGACAGCCGGTGCAATTACTGGCACAAGAGGTATTCCATCTTGGACCTCTGGGTTTTCAACATATCTGCAACGCCTTTAGTGTTGGTTATGGGGGGTGATGATCACTTACCATCAGGTTAGGTGATCCACTTGCTCGTTTGCTTTCCTATGTTGTATAAATAAAACTTTTTTGGATTATAAGGTTTTGTTCTCCTTTATTGTATTTTTTTATGTAGAAAGGTTTTTGTTGTGATAAATAATTTAGTTAACTCCGTTTATATCTTCAGTGGTTTACGCTGGGCGTTGTGTATCAGTCAGACAGTAACGGAACTCTTTTACGTATAGACAAGTAACTTTAGCTTCCACTACTACTACAGTTTTTATTATAGGGTTGGTACAGTAATAGTACGGGTTGTAGTTTACCTATTGTTACATAGATCCTTGCTCTAGTATGAATAAATTGCCTACAATGGAAGCAATAAAAGCACACCACATTAATAAACATGATGTGCGATATTTTGCGCGGGCAGATTAAACAGATACCCTCTATGAGACCTCTGGGAGGAGTTTAACCAACTTAGTTTAGGCAAAGAGTAAAATAATTCAAGAATACAGACAGAACACTCTGCAGTCAATGCTGTAGTGAAACAATAGAAAATTAATAATGTTATGTTATATCAAAATGAAAAAACAAACTTGTGACTCTGCAAAAACAGCGTTCATGCTAACACTCTTATACAAAAACAACTGCTTTTGTAAAGACATTCTACATTATATTTTGCATTAAAATATCTCGTACATACGCAGCTGCTTTGCACGTAACGAAACTGTTAAAATTAATACTATTTTCACGGAATACGAAAGTAATTTATTCAGGTTCGGTAAACATTCATTTCAGCTAGAATAGTTTTTTATAAAGGGTCACAATTTAAATCTCTGCCATCACTATCCAGCGAGATTTACCCATTTTTCAGAATAAAAAGGACTTATTGCCCTTTCTTAATATAATACAAACTATCTTCATGCCAAATTTAACTAATAATGGCTTTGTGATTTTGTCGTTGAAAGGTAACAATCAGATAGAGAGACAGAAAACAGACACAATAATTTTCACATTTATTATTATTAGTATGGATATTCTTTGCCAGATGTTGCCAACATCTGGATTAGATCTTCCATAGCCGTAGAAGATAAACCAGCAGGAACAACTTCCAGGCAATTGTGTTGATTATCAAGGGCGACATTACATTTACATGTCGGAACACATAAAAAAGTTTCTGGTCCGCTGCGAAAGAAAATTAAATTGGTAAGTACCGGAGTAGAGGGAGGGGATAATTTAATATCTTTTAGGGTATTTTATAGGTTTCTGGAACGTCCCTGTGTGTATTATTATGTGGCAAGCAATTTTTATAAAATATAACTGGGGTAATATTATACCTTTAATGAATGTAACGTTATTAGTTTACATGACTGCGTTCGTTTACAAAGCCCTCTTTAGATGTAAGTATTGTATGTATCTACAACTCACAGAGCATATAGAGTAATCTTTCATCGCGATTTATGTAGCCGACACATATGAGCAAATGCTCATTAAATTTGTTATTCATCGGTGACGGCGGTTTCGGTACAAATTACGGAAGGCGACTCCGTGTACTCCGTAGAATATCACTTTTTTTGCAGAAAGTTAAATCAAATAGATGGAAAAAAAAACAACACGATGTACAGTCAAGGAATTAAATTTCCAACCCACTATTTTTTATTTATTTTATTTTTATTCATAATTATTATTATGCGAGTGTTACATCAATGTCATAATAATTAAACATAATGTATAATAATTACAACTAGGGGTTGATCTACCTATTCCGGTACTTCAGTTTAAATCTACAATTTGTGTTATCTTAATATGATGCCTTTTAGTACTGAAAACCTATTAAATGATATCACGGGACTAAACATAAAAGGAGCTGAAAATAACTACGCACTTTTTCAAGTTCACCTAAGGTCGTAACCGTTTAAGTGCCGAAAAAGCATAAAACAATGGTCAAAGGTCTTTTGGAGTCTGAAGTAAAAGAAAGGTTTGCAATAAATCTTTTAATTCTACAGTCAATGAATTTCGTAAAATAGTCTTCAGACTGACAAAAACAAGCTCATCATGCTAAGCTTTACACTTAATTTAGCTTGCAACTTTAGTTCAATTCTGATTACAGCGCAATAGACCTAGTACAATAGGTACAGTCAAGTTTGTAAATATGTATACACTTTTTTCATCTTACTCCAATGCATTAGGGTGATATAAACTGTATACATATTTTTGCCCTTGACTATACTTATATCAAACCTGCAGGGCAATTCTCGCCTCAGTAGAGATGTGGTCACATTGGAGATATGTCAAAAAAAGCTGTGTGATCCCTTCAAAATCTGTCATTTTTGACATGTCTTGTATGTGAGATGAACGATGAAGTCCGGAATTGGGCTTCTTCTTTGGGCTTGGTTCAAGCGCGGTAATCGAAGTCTTGATGTTTATCGACGTGTAATGTCTTCAGATTTCATGATTGTTAGGCTGAGTATCTACCAGAGCTGTGCGAGAAAGCTGAGCTGTGTCATTTTGAGTAGCAGTGAAAATGTGAGCGGTGCGGTGCGAGGCAGCGTTGCAGACTCTTTTCGGATGTCAAACGCATGATCATTACGCCAAATGGTTCCCTATTTTAACACAGGCCTTGAAATAATAAAATAAAACCACAAATTAAACTCGTGAGCGAAACTGCGGCCAGGCGCTAGTTAAAAATATATTTTTATACTCGGAAGAGAATTTCCGTGTTTATGTTGCCGGACCGCTACCACCAGTTATTGTAGAGCCCTTCTCTAAAGCATTTCTACATCAGTGACGGTTCAAGCCATGCTGGACCGTGCTCGTGAGAGCATACTTAATTTGTTCGTTTCTCGAGGCGGTAGCACCCCATTGTTTAAGAGAACAACCTTATTATATCTTCACGAAACGCTGTTTCTGCTTTATGGTATTTTTGGATGAAATTAATTGGGCATATTCAATGTCAGTTTATAAAAGAAAACGTTCACACCTCTACATTACGGTTTCACAGCTGTGAACAATTTGTATTAGAAACCAACATACATTAAGATTTTTACTTAATAGTAGCGGACTACCGTGACTTCGTTTGCGGGGAGTAGCCCATGTTCTTCGAGGATAGTGTAGCTTTCTATTAGTGAAAGACTTTTTTGAAATCGGTTTAGTAGTTCCAGAGATTACCCCCTACATACCAACACCAAAATAAAACAAACTTGACCTCTTTATTACATTAGTGGTTGGGTATAGTCGACAAAGTAATTGCTTGACCACTTTTGAACCTTATCCTTTTGGAATACGGTCGAAAAGTGGTCAAGCAATTTCTTGGTCGACTATACATTAGATTTATAGATTTGTTTTTTTTTATACAACTTTAGAAGGAAAACGAGCAAGTGAGTCACCTGATGGTAAGTGATCACTACCACCCATAGACAACGCGCAACACCAAGGACATTGGCAGATGCGTTGCCAAGCCAGAGGGCTAAGATGGGACACCTCTTGTGCCAGTAATTTCACTGGCTGCCTTGCTCTCCATGCCGAAACACAACAGTGTAACCACTGCTACCTTAGCGGCTAGATTAGCAAGCATGACGGTGATACCGATCCGGGCAGACCTTGCACAAGGTCCTATTACCCATAAAATTATTCTATTAATGATGCATCGGACGTTTATAGTATTTTATGCAACTGCTATATTATGAGAGGCCTTAAAACAAGAGTGTGGTTTTATGAAACGAGGGTCAGCGAGTTTCATAATAGGATCACACGTGTGTTTTAAGGCCTAATTATATACAGTTGCATACATTACTTTCTCTACATACGTCATATCATAACTGCAAAAAACCGTAACAGCAAAAAACCAACAAATGAGTGTCAATAAGAGTAATGGCGGCAATTCGATCTATCCGTCAAGACGAACGTTTTTTAAATCATAGACAAACGAATGAAGTCCCTATTGTCATGTCACTCGAGATCAAATGTCGTGCGTTTAAATTAAAAAAATCATACTGAGTTGACGTTTCGTATCGATAACTGTTTTAATATCTTTGGATACTAGAATAGAGACCAACTTGAATTTTGACAGCTGTTCCAAATTTAAATTCATAACGTCAGAGATATCGATAATGTGATCACCAATAAACACAGACTACTAAGAGAAACTACCCAATAAAGAACAGATTACCTACTACCACAGACAAGAAAATTCTTATAATAACATTGGTTGTAATAATACTGGTCTTTATCTATGGTTTTTGAACGCGTTATTGAGCATTTATGATATGTGTGTAGATAAAGTTCTTAACATAATAGCTTGCTTGATGGTTGTATGCTTTCTGCCCTAGATTGAATCAATTGAATCAGAGGTATTTTTTATCACCTGTAATGAGATTGTATAAAAGCCGGAGTAAGTATATTTAATACACGAGACTTTATTACAGGCCGGCTAGCTCCAATGAAAACCTGCGCAAAACTTGGTACCTAGTAGTGATCGCCGTTTGTGCACGTTCATATTGAGAGGCCGTAAAAACATTTTTTAGTATTGATGCAGAGCGCGCGCAAGTTGATTGCTGAGTTTTGGTCTTCACTCACGCTTCAGTTTGGTTTCGTGACTGATCAGCATATTTTTGAATTTATTTATAACGTTATCGGGACTTTAACGCGATAAAAATATATTGTAAACAAGACAAAGTGCGGGTAGTTCGTAAAACTCGCACGGCTAAACAGGAATAATACCCACCACTTCAGTTTACTCGTGACCACGGCCGTTGAAACATGGCCGAAACGACGAGATAAATTAACAATATTATTAGATGGCAACTCAGAAAGAAGTTATCGACAAACAAACGTGACGTCATATCCAACCACGCTGGCCAGTTCCGGTGCGAGATGAGTTTATAAAAGGAGCTGCAGCCGTCAATCGCCCTCTCTTTTTCGCTGGAGTACTGGGAAAGGATAGACTGGTCTTGTCGGCCGTGCTGTTTGATTTTAGAATCATTTATTATCATTTTATTGTGTAAATTTGGTTAAATAAAGTTATTCTGATTTTGGCTTTTGAGTGATTTATTTAATTCACCTGACAGCTAACATCAGTAGTGGGATAAGTCCATGTCAATTTTATTAGCCTTTATTATTCTGATTTTTAATTTTTGGGGAGGTTTTTTTACTAGTACTTTGATTTCTAGAGCAAATCTGATTCAAGTAACAAATATAGTAAACGTAAGCATAAATCATGCGAGCACGCACCCGACCCAGGGTTCCAGCTCTGCTTTCAGGAAAACTCTGGGCACTTGACTGCGCTGAGAGAAACATCGCGACATCTGTCGAGTGTCACGCTCACCCGTGCTTCTTTGCCAACCATGTTCGACGTGACAAGCACATGGTCGCGAGCGAGGCCAGCGACGCGACTACCCCTACACTGCCGGTGCCCTAGTTGAGAGCGTCGACGTGAGCTTCGTTCACTACTAGCGACATTGTCGCACAATACGTGTCTTAAATACACTTAATCCGGTGAGATCTAAGCATTTTATCTCGAATTTCATCCCAGGTGTTCATGGTTTTGACTTGTGGTGTAGTGAGGTTGATGGACCACGTTCAAGCTCTGTAGTTAGGTACTATAATAAACGGGAATGTTTATTGCAAATAGGTTATTGCTTCAAAGGTGATGCACGTGTTTATCGAAACGAATGGGTTGATCATAATTCAATCAAGTTTAAAGCAGATTTCCGTGGCTTTGAAAACTACTAAGGGTTTAATGACATTGCGAGTACGGTAATTCAAATGTTTCCGGTAGACATTTTTATCGACAGCAGCTCAACAATTTCACTTTTGTCAGACTCACTCTTAAACCATTTTGACTGCAAGCGATTACCCTCTTTTCGTATTTTATGCGGTATCGGTAACCAAGAATTCGTAACAACTTGTTCTTTCAACTACCTGCACTGTTAAATTTCCGAAAATGACATTTCAATGATTTCTTTGTAACACCCGCGACGTGTTTGAGCAAATCTGAATATTATTATCAACGTACCGATGTATTATTGAACCGGGAGAGTGTAACTTAGATTCGTAACAAAGGTGAACAAATACTTACACGGCTAGATCGCGTACATAGTGTTCATCACAGAGAAAGTTTTTGTTGTTTTAAATTACATTTTAATGCCAATTGATGCAAGATTAAATACCTTTCGTGAAGGTAAACTTTGACTTACGCTGAATTTTTATTGAATCTACAGCAGTTTAGTGTTCTTTTCTCACTACCTAAATGGATTACTCGAGTACATCAATAATTAGTGGTCAGGTAAGGCCGAGTGAGTACAAAATGGACGCGATAGTAAAAGCGCCAGTACCCATCTAATAATATTTGTCAGGTTAAACAGATCTAAAGGTTGGTCAGTTACTTTTGGAGTTAGTTACTTATTCGATTAAAACTGTTTGTTTTTCGTTTTAAAATCTTATATCGATAAGAAAGATGGTCTCATGTTTTGTGTAAATTACAATTGATCGTTAATACTATTTAAAAGAAATGTGTTGCCCTTTTCTCTTGTTGGTTGGCAGTGATGCAGGAACACCAGTCATCCGAGCACTCGTGCGTGATGTCGCACTACATGGAACCAGCACCAATCGCCAGACATTGCGAGGGCTTACACGGCACAGGCTTCCAAGTGTCTAAAAAGTAACGGACTGGTCGCCGTAATCGGTGGTCAAAGATCCCAGAGGCAACGAGGGATGGAAAAATCGACATCAGCTCCAATTGCTGGGTCCTATGGAAAAGTAACTCTAGCTGCAGCACAGTACCTAACTCTCTGGCGTGGTGAATGGACCGCGGAAGTTTGCACCGCTTTTTCGAAAGCGAGCTTTTTTTTATTATTCATTCGATAGACCAAACAATTTAACATGAGTAACTGGCCATTTCTCGTGGGTCGTCGAATAGATAATAAGGACATGCTGAGGCCTCTGTCACTGAACAAGTTGAGATCTCTTCTTTAATATTCCTGTCGGTGAATCCAAGGGGATAATATTTGATTGTGTTTTTGTCGACTCCGTCGACGGACAAGCTGAGGCCTCTGTCATATTTTTTAATTTATTTTTGTCTTTTTTTTAGGTTTGTTTGTTAAGTTTTGTTTATTCCAGGCTTTTCTTTTTAAGGTTTCTCCTTGTGTAGCGAATAAAACAAAAGTAAAAGCCTTGGGCAGAAGCTTATACTTTGCTTTTAATGACAAGCACAACAACAGAAAAAAGTATTCTTTATTTTTGTCTTTTCAGTTGTTTTCAGGAAAATATTGTGCTTTAAGAATACAGTTGCCCTTGACTTCAAATTTTATTGTTGTTTTTAGGTCTTTGCTACCAAAACTGAGTCGCAAGACCCAGAATATTGGCATATTTACTAATGCAAACAATTTTTCTGTCCTAGCCGATCAAGATGAGTTACAAAACAATGAGTCTGGGCCCTTAGACTAAAACTAAGACTAGAAAGCTGCGGGCGAGGACGCTCCGCCGTCAGGAGAGGCCGTATTAGATGGCAACTCAGAAAGAAGTTATCGACAAACAAACGTGACGTCATATCCAACCACGCTGGCCAGTTCCGGTGCGAGATGAGTTTATAAAAGGAGCTGCAGCCGTCAATCGCCCTCTCTTTTTCGCTGGAGTACTGGGAAAGGATAGACTGGTCTTGTCGGCCGTGCTGTTTGATTTTAGAATCATTTATTATCATTTTATTGTGTAAATTTGGTTAAATAAAGTTATTCTGATTTTGGCTTTTGAGTGATTTATTTAATTCACCTGACAGCTAACAATATGTTTTTATCGCGTTAAAGTCTCGATGACGTTATAAATATGTGTGGAAATCGCGAATGTTAAAAAAAATTCAATTTATTCAAACTTCACTACACAGTTAAAAATTTAGAATAATACTGGACTTAATGTCTATGTACATTATTTACCAGTCAACCTTATTATTCATGGATTAAATTGAGTATTATTAATTAGTTTTTAACAACTATCTTTGATTTGCTTAGGCAAGGAAATTATGAGTTGCAAAGTATAAAAAGTATTTAGTTTCATTTTAAACAGTGGCAGGTAAGAAAATCCTAATCGGAAAATTTGAAACACTCCCGTTTTTACCGGACTGCCGTCAGAAGGAAGTTTTATGTTTTTTAAGTCTATGCTTTTATAATAAAATTGTCAATTGCGTGCCATATAGTTACCATACTTCACGCAATTAAAGCAATTTCACTTCTATCTTATGAAATTCAATACTAAAGTTCAACAACCATTTTACTGTTTTTTGTCTTAAAATAACGCCTATTAAGTCTAATTTTAGTGTTATTCCATTTCAACCACAAAAAGCAGCATATGTCTTAATGCGTACATCCCACAGTGCTCACAAGAACTGCCGCCGGCGCACATTTTTCTAAACTAAGTGCGTGCTGCCTCGAAGTAAATCCTTCGAGGGACAATTTACTTCATACGCTTGCAAGTAACTGGTGTGATTGTTAACCAAGCCGCAATGATTACAAGTTATCGGTATTGTGGGTGCACGATACCGGACTGGGTGTAATGATCATTTGAAATATGACGCTAATGATGCTTGCTGAGCGTTTGAAAAATTATAAGCTTAGGGTATTAACAGACTTTTTGGTCTCGTGATACTTTTTATTTTTAAGGTCATGTATGTAAGGTGTAATAAATAAAACTGGCGAAGTGCCCTGTTTCTATACTATAGAACCCCAAAAGAAGGATTTTATCACAGGGTACCTGAAAAAAAAAATTGTGAAATATTTGTCGAATAATGTTTCTTAATAAACAAGTTGGGAAACCATTTAATTACCCTATTTTACTAGAATAATAGGATACCAGAACGATTCAAACTTTTTTTACTTCAAAAAGAGCTTTTCGCAACATTCTAGAAACCCCTTAAGGCTAAAAGCTGTGTTTACCATCTTAAGAGGAGTGTGAACCCAATCCCAAAAAGCACTCACCATACAAACGGCGATAACGTTTTCCACCCTCTAAACCTTAACCTATGGCAATGATTTTTTGGTATGTTGTCATTATGCCTTGGAACTAGGTTTGTATGTTTTGATTTTTTTTTTTATTCTTCATAGATTTGACATTATTTGCATTTTAGGAGTTTCATACAAAACACAAAAGCGTCAATATTTTTGAAACTATTAAGAATATAAAAAAAATCAAAACATACAAACCTAGTTCTGGAGCATAATAATCACATACAAAAAAAGTCATCGCTATAAGTTAAGGTTTAGAGGGTGGAAAAAGTTATCGCCCTTTGTATGAAGAGCGCTGGGTTCACACTCCTCTTAAAGCTAAAAGCTGTGTTTACCATCTAAAAAAACCTGTACTTAAAAGGAAGGAGCATTAAATAGAGGCGCACTGGTAACCCAATATGGGTCGTGTCCCGACCAAATCGACTAAAAACGTCCGTGAAATCACTAATCCGACCTAATTTTGAACGCTATACATCATGTGAATAACGACTACAGGACGTTAACTCGAAATCTTAATATGGTGCGTTCCAAAGCTTCTGTGCCCTTGCCTTTGGTGAGCGTCGCCTTTTCTGAAGGTAAATTCGCTTTGGTTGAATAAAATACATATTATATAGGTAACTAGCTTTTGCCCGCGACTTCGCACGCGTTAAATTAGTAGTAATACAATTCACCTTTCCCTATACTATGAAGATTCAAATTCACATTAGAAATCTTGAAATTATCAGTGGTTCTCTAATATATTAAGCATGTTATTATACATATAAACGTTCCTCTTAACTCACTCTATCTATTAAAGAAACCGCATCAAAATCCGTTGTGTAGTTTTAAAGATCTAAGCATACATACATACAGACAGACGCGGGAAGCGACTTTGCTTTATACTATGTAGTGATGATACGCTTTTAGCAAAAGCTTGTGTTGTATACTTTATGAGTAAGTTGTAGCTAAGTGTTGGAATAAATAAAACTACTCATATTATTAAATTACTAAAATAATAATTTAGACCATGTCTTCTATAAACAATTCTTCGATGAGATTCTTCCTCTTGCAAAAAAATAGTCTCATAGAATTATAATACAAGCGAATGTTTCAAAAGATTAAGAATTTTAGCTTTAAAAAAATTGAGGCCTAACCAATAGTTCATTCAATCATTTTTAGGACTAGAAATAAAATACTTTTATGTAAGTAACATCTTAATTTTTTACATAAATTCAATTTTTAAAATACGATATGCCCCCTCAACTATAAAAAAACGTCATCGACAAACAAATCACAAGTATTCAAAATACGCGTTATAATTTCTAGCCACTTGAGAGCAATAGTCCTTATATCGTAAATTACTTGACGTCATGTAAGCGAAACGCTGACAAATGACATGTGTGTTAGTCCCGCGTTTATTTTTAGAACCATACGACGAAATCAGAGACCGGGAGACTCGGCAGCTCTATTGAAATGCTTTAGACAATGCGTTTGTAGGGAGAGCTTTGGAACAGGAGATTTTAGCACCAAGGCAATACGGCCTTAACGCATACTTTTAAGTAAATTATTTTTTAAAACCGACTAAGTGCGATTCGGACTCGCGCACGAAGGGTTCCGTACCATTATCTATAAAAACGAGTAAAAAAAATCACATTTTTTTATGGGAGCCCCCTTAAATACTTATTTTATTCTGTTTTTTTTAGTATTTGTTGTTATAGCGGCAACAGACATACATCATCTGTGAAAATTTCAACTGTCTAACTATCACGGTTTGCGAGGAACAGCTTGGTGACAGACGAACAGACAGATTAACAGCACAGTCTTAGTAATAGGGTCCCGTGTTACCCTTAGGGTACGGAACCTTAAAAAACCAAGAAGAAAGTGGTTTCACTGAAACCGAAATTGTTTGATGTAATTTATGAAACAAAAGTATCCTTATCTATACGATCTTTTTTTTTATACAACACAGGAAGGCAAACAAGCAAGTGAGTCACCTGATGGTAAGTGATCACCACCGCCTATAGACACCTGTAACAACAAAGAGAGTGCAGATGCGTTGCCAACCCAGAGGGCTAAGATGGAATACCTCTTGTGCCAGTAATTACACCGGCTGTCTTGCTCTCCACGCCGGAACACAACAGTGCAAGCACTGCTGCTTAGCGGCAGGATTAGCGAGCAAGATGGTGGTAGCGATCCGGACGGACCTTATCCTTATCGTTATCTTGCCGAAGTTTAAAACAAAGCCGCTATCTATTCCTGTCTGTCCCCATATCTCCGGTCGCTTACTCCTTCTAAACCACGCAACGGATTTTGATACAGTTTTATGTATAGTCGACCAAGTAATTGCTTGACCACTTTTGAACCTTATCCCTTTGTAATACAGTCGAAAAGTGGTCAATCAGTTTCTTGGTCGACTATACTTAAAGATTTTTTTTTAAAGGAAACTTTTTAAGTACTTTACAACCTACTGTTCCCGTGCAAAGCCAAGACGAGTCGCTAGTGTAAGATATTTTGAAAAATTTATAACTAAAGCTAAAGCGGAATAAGACAAAATATAACGTTATGTCAAATAAAATTATGACAAATGAATGGACCCACCATATATGGTTTTATTTATGGACTATCAACCTTCACAGATACTATTATTATTAACTTCATTCTAACCTTCATTTTAACACTGATTACCCGTTGCTATATTAAACTGAATCATTTGTTACGTAGTTATTGTTACGAAATTTAATACAAATTAACTGTCATTATTTATAAACCGTAATTCATGTTTAGAGTATAATCAACGTAATTGGTCTAATAAAGACATGATTTTGTTCCTAACGCAATGGTTTTTATTATCAAACCGAGGCACCATTTAAACTAGACCTCTTGAGGGTAAAATTATCCATGGAAAGCCTAGCCGTCAGTGGTTCCAGTTAGAGTGGACGTTTCACTTATTTTTGGTCTAGCTGCAGGCAAAATCCCATGATTGTGTTAAGCAAAGAAACTCGTAGTTCTTTATTACATTCGAAATGATAACATAAGTGCTCGCAGTATTTGAAACTTTACCGAAACCAGTGGTTAAAAAATATTTGAATAGAAAAAATATGGGAAAGGAAAGCAAACGAGGTTCTGATCCGTTGCTAGTTTTTAGGATCCCTCGCCTTTGGCCTCCGGATCTTTCGTTCACCCTACGAAATACTACTACACGTCGGCTTTCTAAAAGTGCCTGATATTACCCCGATGAAACTGAATGAACCAGACAACTGACTAAAGCGTGTCTCTACTATTATAATAGCTATTTAAAGAGCGTTCTCGTATAAAATAGGCGAAAAAAGTGAAATACGTACTTTTTCATGCGTTAAACTTCGTTTATGTTCTAAGGGCTGTTGTAAACCGATCTCAAGTTCCAGTTTCATACTACAATAGTATGAAACTAGAAGTTGAGTTTGGTTTAAAACTACAACCTTTAGTAAAGTTAGCCTCAGAAGTAGCTTAACACTTAAGAACCTTGTCGTAGTAACGAATGAAATAAGAGTTGCTCGAATTTGGCACAATACATCACTGACAGCGACACGGTACTAAAATTTTAAGCTACTTTTGAGGCTGACCGCGCTAATCAAGTCTTTGAATGCAACAAGAATTTGCAACAATCACTTTTGTAGATTGCTGGTTTTGATAGAAATAAAAACATCAGAACTTTGTCTGATTGGTGTATCAAATTGGTAGCTTGTAAGATTCCTAAACAACTTCAAAGAGTGCTATTTTTGAATCTCACCGGGTAACTAGAGCTTACCAAAATGGCCGTTTTTCATAGAGATTCGGCGGTTTTGGTGAGCTTTAGTCAACTGGTGTATTTGAAAAATTGCACCTTTGGTATTGAAATTAGGCATAGTCTTGGAAGTCACTGGGTTGTCATAATTTGGAGTATTTGCTCGTTTTTAATTAGCAACAAAATCAATGGAACAGCAGAATGAAAAGTAAAACTTTTAATACGATAAATTGTTTCGATAAATTGTTTGACTGAAGCGCAGTGCGCGTTAAAATTTCATCACTATGTTTGCTAAAATTCATTGGAAAACATTGAACTTTCGTAATTATATTTTTTCGTATAAAATCATATTTAATACTGTATTTCTGCGCTGTAATGAAACTTTATGCCATATTTATGACAGTTAAGTATCGATGCACGGTAATCGCTCTATAACAACGCCGTTTATGCATATTATATGCAGTTTATTTAAGTCCTCGGGCAAGCATAATGACATTTCGATACTGTGACTAACTCAATCAGAACAAATGAGCTTTAGTACAGCGACGTAGAGTTCAATCTGGGTCTGGCACAGAATTAAAAGTCAAACGTCGACAGCATGATTTCAGAAAACGGTGATTTTCTGAGAATTTTAGTTTGACTCGTTTTTGAAGCAGTTTGCAAGCGTCCAGTTAACTGATGCATCAAATGATGATAAAAACCGGCCAAGTGCGAGTCTAACTTGCACACGAAGGATTCAGTACCATTATCTATAAAAAGGCAAAAAATGTATGTCTGTTGTATGAGCCCCCCTTAAAGATTCATTTTATTCTGTTTTTTAGTATTTGTTGTTATAGCGGCAACAGAAATACATCATCTGTGAAAATTTCAACTGTCTAACTATCACGGTTCATGAGATACAGCCTGGTGACAGACAGGCGGACGGACAGCGGAGTCTTAGTCCCGTTTTACCCCTTGGGTATGGAACCCTAAAATAGCTCAAAATTTTGTTTACACAAATGTTGCCTGGATTCATTACTATCAGAATAAACTGTGTTTATTTGTTTGTCATCAATAGCCGTTAATATTATAAAAGTCTATTCTGGTAAGTTTGAACAATGTGGTTACATTAAACGTTATCCAAAACACAATGTACTTTACCACTATAATTATATTTTTATTATTAAAAAGTCCTTTAATCTCATCTCCGCTTTAAGCTTCTTGCAAATTACAAGTATTTTAACGTTTAATATTATTGCCAAGACGTCTAATATTACCCGAGTGCTCATAACTAAGTTAAGGGGAGCGTGCAATGCTCTTAAAAGTGCTCCTTATACAAACGTCAATAACGTTTTCCACCCTTTAAACCTTAACTTATAGCCATGGTTTTTTTAGTATATTGTCATTATGCATTAGATTTGTGTGTTTGGGTTTTTTAAATAATAGTTATATACTAGCTCTTTAGTACCTACTAAATAAATGACCCACCCCGTCTTTGAACGTGTACCATTAGGATTTATGTACTAATAAACACCAAACGTCTTTTAAAAGTATTTATTACAATTTTAACCAAATAACATCGCGAACACAATAATCACAAACGATTGGCGGCAAAATACAAACGTCAAACACAATAGAGATGTAACCAAACGTCCTAACATAAGTGATGTCCCCAATCGGCATTTTTCCGTCTAACAGTACTTAACATATATGAATACCTTCCGTAAAAAATCTCTGACAGTGAAAACCTACCAAAATTCGTTGCGTGGTTAGAGTTAGAAGTAAGCGGACGAAGATGCGATCAGGACAAACTCGGACGAATATCGACTTTATTTTATGCTACGTAAAGAAGATAAGCAAGAAGATGTTTATGGTACGATATAACTAGAATCTCTGGCAGTATGCAAGACGCAAGCCCTTACACTATGCAGGAGATTTTTAAAACCTTCATTACCTCTGTCGACCGATTCTTTAAAAGCTTGATAAATATTAATTAGACGACCATTTTCAGAACTCTTTGGAACGCAACGCAAGAAGAGCTAAAGTAAGGAATTAATGTCATTCGGCAGGAACTTCACAAATAAATATTCAAAACGTACCTAATTCTGAATGCTTCTTCGTCCAATGAAAGGAAAATTATGTAGTACTTCTGCTAAATGAACGTTTGAATATCTGTTTAGCCGAAGAAATTTGTGAGATTTGCTTATTTACGTTTTTTTGGACACTCGCGATTTCCATTTCGAGGCTTTGCGGAATATTGGACGTAATTGAATCGGACTTTTTATAAATTAATGTTTGCTTAAATCATCTGCTTGTTGCTTTTTAGACTCTTTATTTAAGTATATTCAAATTTTAATTTGAATGATTGAAGCTAATTTGAATATTCATCTACACATTTTTATAATTAATAGTAGTAATATTGTCGTTTGTTTGTGCGACACGCAAATTCAGAACGTGGTAATGATGATCATTGGGTTTCATTTGGAATAATGAGAAAAGTAGTAATTTAAAACCTTTTTGCTTTCCTTTAATGACCCGTGCATTATGATTCTAAATTATTCCTTATTTTACAACCTTAGATACCCTTAACCAGGGTGAATAGAATATTTTAGCCTTTGACGCCTTTTCTCACAGGTTTTGACGTTTGAAAGTTTACATAATTGGTTGGTTTATGACTCGCAAAATGTTACATTCTTCTATGGAGCTTTTGACAGTCTTTAGATATAAATTTATATTTCTATTTCTTTACCAATTATAGCCACCTCTATGGACTGCGAACTGTGAAAATTTTAATCTAGTTACCTACTCTTTCCTTGTTTCTATTCGCCCCTTAGTATTAAACCTTCCTATACTTACTGCAATTATATTTCCCCTTTGAATGTTACATACATAAACATGAGGTGAGCATGAGACGCCTTAACATTAGGTCCTATATACATCGACGTAAAGAGTTACCCATTCATTCATAAAAACTTAACAATATTTTTAACCTAACAAGTGTTTTGTCCCTTTCATTTGAGGGCAAACGTCACATTGACAGATAAAGACATAAAAAACGTTAACTAACAGACGTTTACGAAGCGTTTATGAATAAGGGGGTTAGAATATAAACATATTAGTAAAATATGTTCATATTGAACACGGAACAGTGACTATCCGTCTAACGGAACATCGTTTACGAACACTTGTTTATAAAGAGTGAACTCTCACACCGCTTCACGCGCATAAAGGCAAGGTCACACCGTGAGTGATGTTGACGCGAGTCGCCTTTGACTCCAAGTCGCTCAAACGTCCGTCTGGCTCGAGGCGTGGGACACGGTATAGTGCGGACTAAGATTTAGTGTTGTTCAAGATATTTTTTTATGTTAAAAGAATGGGACACTGGCATAAGCTAAATAAAAAAAGGAAAATGAAGAAATTGATGCTAAGTTTTAGTGTGAGCACGCAATGCAATGAATTTTTAGTTGTAACAAAATGTTGTCCTTAAAGTAACTTCAAATGCTTCCAATGGTTATATTTTTAAGTTTTAAAACAACACTTTCTTCTAGTTGCCCTTACTTTACATTAGTATTATTTATTACTACTATCAACTTTGTACATAATATAAAGAACGCAAAGCTTTTACTTTTGAACAAAATATTCGAAATAAAGGTGTGGCTGGTTTATTAAAATAAGGCGCAAGCAAAAATAAATAAAACATTGTAATTTAATCAATTTTAAACTAAAGTTAAACATGTTTCAATATTAATATTTATATCAAATTTAGCCACTTCATTTTCTAATTCAGCGACTTACTACTTTCAACCTCTCCTAAACACGTTCAGTTTTAGAGACGACGTTCCTAGAACCAAAAACGTATTACCTTTAAACTACACCTACTTACAGATTCAGGTCAGACTCTTTAATAATTTCAACCAAGTAGATACAATGCAATATTAGAACTATGCACAATCTCATGAAGCCTACAATTAAAAAAGGATTTATTGAATCAATCAGTTACAATATCAGAAAGGTAGGTATTAAGTGGGTAGGGTTAGATTAGATTAGATTCATTTCATGATAATTAGCGAAAATTATACGAAATTTTAATTATCAAAACATAATTATAACAAATTTACAATAAGATCGTTCAAAAAGGTGAACAAAATAATAAACAAAATCAAGAAATGTCATAAAGTTACTTTTTTTTCAATAATGACAAATTATTGGCTAAAATCAGTGTCAGGAAGATCTGGGTTTGAAAAATTAATATGCAACCAAAATCAGAACCCACACTCAATAGTTGAGACTATAAATACCGATCTCACCCGTCGAGACCGCCGCGCGGCATAATGATTCATTAAGTGCCTCCCCGGGATTACCTTTTTGTAATTGACTGATGATGCGATGCCGTATCACTGCTTCTCTTTTATATGACGCGGGATGCAAGGGATGGAAGGCGGCGGGGAACTAATTAGGTAGTCAATGTGACTTGAGTAGTCGAGTGTCTCGTCTAAGATGGGAGCTATTAGGTCCCTTGAATTCAGAAGACAGGCGGCGGGGAACTCATTCGGTGGGCAAGTAACTTGAGTAGTCGAGTATCTTGTCTAAGATGGAAACTATTAAGCCCCTTGAGTTCAAAAGATGCCCGGACGCTTGGTTTTTGTAGAGTTCGTGTTTGCAACGATAGTGATTCAACGTGATTCAATGAAGACATTAGGCGAGATAGGATTCTCGATACTAATTTCCAGACAATATTGGAGTGTAGATACTACAACAGTTCTATGAAAAATATGAAGAACGACGTTATTACTATCACCTTATGAATAATAAGATCCTAATCGATAAAAAAAATGAAAATGTTCGCTTCGCCTAAAAACACATTAATTACTTTTTTAGTTACTATCGTTTACTAATCAAGCCAACAAGATACGTGTGTAAAAAGATTGAATTAACCGGAAATAAACAATAAAACGCTTTTAATTGCTTGTTACTCGGACCACACAAGTATCACGACGTTCGTTGACCGTTACCGGCCACACTATTAAAACATGTGATAGAAATAGCAAAAACTGGCGTATAATGCCATGACACATGTACGAGTACTCGATATTCTCAGATTATTATGCTCAGAATTTATATCGTGAATGATGAGCAAAAAGTTTTGTACAGACTTTAGTGCGATATCAAATAAGTATAATGAAGATATTTGTTAGTTTTGAACAAATGTATAGAAGGTATCTATTAAGTTAGGGTTCAAGAATTATTTATTTCTCAAAAGAATTACATAAATTCACTTAAATGAGAATGTAAAATTAGTATAAATTCATTCGCTGGTTAGTAAGCTCGCAGCAGCACATAACACTATTGTATTTGTATAAAACTAAAATTAAATTAAAAGTGGGTAAAATACAAATCAGATGTGGGTAAGTTCACTATTGATACCTTGGTTATTTTTATAGCCTATTAAAATTTAAATTTTCGGACGTATTCTTACATTACAGCAACTCTGACTACGGAGATACAGTTGATGGAAAGATCACATCCGCCATAGGCAAATGTTTGTATTACGAATAGACATCGTAATCGATTAAACTGAAATGGTATAACGTTAGAAATTTGTATTATTGTTTGAACAAATAGATTCATTGGAACTATTTTAAACTTCAATTTAAAGAAAACAAACACAAACACCGTCACCAACAAACCTGTCATTGTTCCACGTCATTTCAATGAAATTGATTAAAAGTGTATAGTCGACCAAGTAATTGCTTGACCACTTTTGAACCTTATACCTTTGTGATACGGTCGAAAAGTGGTCAAGCAATTTCTTGGTCGACTATACGATATCTGTTAATAAATATTAATAACTTACTCGAGGGTTGTACATAATATACAGTTTTCTAAATATATGTATGTATAACTATAGTTTACTACTTATGAGTAACAAACTTTACTAAGGGACTAAGTCAATTGATACATATTATCCTATACATTAATTTATTTTGAAAAAAGGTGATGATAATTCCTATCATTAAAACAGTTTTGATTTATAAAGATTGCTTAGTTAAATATGGCTAAGTTACAAAATTGTTATGTAAACTAATGTATAATAGAGACTTCGAGATAAGTAAATATTGTTTACCAACATCAGTGGTTTAAGAATCTTCATAGTATCTAATTTTTGAATGATGATAAATCGAAAAGCAAAAGAGAAGAAAATGACATTTCTTCTAAGACAGAAGCTAATGCAACCAAGTAAACTCATCACGTCATAACTTTCGTTTAGCACAATCCCGCTTACCAGATAAATCCATTAAAGTTACTCGGAGCGTATAAATTGAAACATCAAATACGTTTAATCTGAACAACGTAATGCTTTTTATTTCACAAACGCGTGTGTTCTACGTATATGACTAAAGCCATTGTGTTTTGAAAGTGCGCAGTTGGTACTATATGGTAAGTACTTGCTTTAAGTTGTTATTTTAAGATGAATGTGCGTCGCATATATATATATATATTTAAAACAATAAACTGACTGACTGGGTGATATATCAACGCACAGCCTAAACCGCTGGACCTAGAGACTTGAAATTTTGAACATAGATACCTCCAGCATCCACTAAGGAAGGATTTTTGAAAATTCCACCCCTAAGGGTGCTACTTCGTTAGCTAATGGAACTTGACAATAAATGTTTATTAACAGAAATAATCAGTTACTAGTTACAAGTTACTCCAATTTATCTAGTCCCAAATTAGGTAAGGTAGTAGGCAACATATTATATATAATTATGTAGATAAATACATAGTTAATTAGATACAAACGTCGATGACTCGAGTACAAACATTCGAGTAAAAAAATTTATCATTCAAATGTTTGCCCCCATCGGGATTCGATCCCGAAACCTTTGGCTTTGTAGTCAGGGTCACTAATTACTAGACTAAATGCTTGCTGTCAAAATGTCACTTCTGGGTGAACACAATCTACTTTGATCGTAATTTAATAAAATAACTACTTACAGTGGTTTTTTTTCAGAAGTTTGTATTCTTTCTAAGCCCTTACATGTTTTTGTATTATATTTATAGTTACACATTCAAATCAGTAAAATATCTGTATCAAATAGACGTATTAATACACACACTATAGTATCAGTTTTGTTTTTAAGAAATCGGAAACAAAAAGTAATGTTGTATAAAAGATATATATATAAAAGAAAGCTATATATTTTTGAAATAATCATGTACGTTAGGAGAAATATATGCAATTTCCCTACCAACGTCGATAAGCCAAAGGCTACTAGAAATACAGGAAAGCTTAAAGTTCCAACTTACAGACTGGCTAAAACCAATAAGTCGTTCATGGGAAATTGTGTAAGATTTTACAACAAAATTCCAAAAAACATAACTGAACTAAATGATACATTTAAATCTATTGTCAAGAAGACATTAATTTTCCCGGGCGTATTATAAAGTCAATGACTATATCTTGGATAAGGATGTTTGGAAATGATCCCGATCTGTATTGGCGATCCCTGGCTCCAAAGATTGTACACCTGCTGTGTTAAATTGTTAAATTGTAAAAAAATTAAATATTTGAGATGTAAAATAACATTGTAATTTTGATTTATTTAAAAAATTACACCTCGTTGAGTTTCTTGCCGGTATCTTCTCATCAGAGGTTTTTCCGAACCGGTGGTAAATTTTTTGACATTCATAAGTGCTACCTGTAAGCCTTATCTGAATAAAATATTTTGACTTTGACTTTGAATGTAATGTAATGGTTAGATTCTATGCCGAGTCAACGTGCTACAGTATACTGTACCAGCAGTCCTGGAAATCTTTGGAATTTTATTAAATCTATTGTTTAAACATTGATCGTATTATGTTACTTGTCAAGTTCATCAGAGATAAAATATTAATTTATGATTAAATAATAAATATATTGGGAAAATTGACATGAACTGACCTTATATACATTCATACATTTCCACTTGCTACGATCCTGACATACAACCTTTGCCACCTCTCATAACATTCTTCATGCATGCTCGTCGGTTTAGTGTAGTCCTGACCTGGCCTTTCTCTAGAATGGCTCCGATTTGATTTTGACCTTATACCTAACGCTTAAATAAGAAAAGCTTGTCATTTGCATACTAGACAGCAAATGTACAATTTTGCACAGTCGAGAAATCCTAAGTTTTTACACTTTCTTTGCACCATACACATCGCAATGGTGTATAAAATTCAGGACTCCGGTCCGGTAAGTAATTTTGATATTCCTGATATAAATGTAATGTTTGAACCTACGATCTCTAGGTTCACAGACAGGGTCACTAACCGTTATGCTATTCGACTGTCAAATTAAGTTTCTGTAGGTTAAGTGATCATAAACTGGTTGTCAAAACATCTATGTGGACTTACTCAACTACCTTATAATAGATTTGACATGGATTTTGCTTGAAACAAGTTGTTCCATGGCTCCATTGCCTTGCAATCTCCATATTTTCTTTATCTCTACGCAACTTTCATTATCTCTGACTAACTCTACCTTTATTGAGACACTCCGCCATATATTCAAAACTAGCTTTTGCCCTCGATTCGTCCGCGTAGAATTGTTTAATTGAATCAAGCAAACGTGCACCCAACATGCAATCTGCAATATTTCCTGGACAAATTAATGAGAATTAGTTGCTTTGCTGCTAATGACGTCACGGCGTCGTATAACTCACTTATCGCTATCCCGTGTGAACTATGCATTTTTACGGGATAAAAAGTATTATATGTATTAATCCAAGTTAACAAACTATGTGTGTGCCAAATTTCATCCAAATCCATTCAGTAGTTTTTAAGTGAAAGAGTAACAAACATCCATCCATACTTACAACTTTCGCGTTTTTAAAATTATTAGGATAAAACGAATGCAACCTTATTATCATCGAATATTTAAGATTTTCGTTCCCACACTCCTCTGAATAACATCAAAGAATTACTTAATTGTTTAATTACTTAAGTCACCCTATCAACCTCGGCACCGTAATAAAATCCACTATTTATTGCTCTACTTCGCAATCCGAGTTTAATTACAAAATTTATTGACAAAACCGAGTAAATTAGGTCGCTAACACAATAATATACTATCTAAAATTGTCCAACCGCTTTTTAAATCCTCAATATCATTATTTGTTCTTATATCTACAAAATTAAATTATTGTTTTTGGGCTTGCGATTTGTGATATCAGATTGATGTATATCGTTAAATATAACCGTTCTAATATAGGTGGGTCTGCATAAACTGTGTAGTTTGTAATATAATTTAACTGCAATTAATATGTTTTCGAAATACTTATAAAGCGAGTTCTTAATAAAAAAAATTGTAACTACAGTAACGAAAAACATTGATTTTACAACAATATTTAAATAACAAAATAGTTATTTTTGCAAAGTCATCCGTTTTACGGTATACCTACAGTGCAAGTACCCGCCTGGTTCATTCAAAATTGGTCTGGAACGTTTTTGACCCGCGCAGAAACCCGTGACTCTTGGTGGTCCCAAGGTTCATGACCCAGCATCATTGTATTATGATAATTTAGAGATACAAACATGTGCATGATACCTAAATAGCTCCAGTCGTGTTCTGGGACAATGCTTAGGTAGCCATGATACATAATTATGGTTTCTTCTGGGTTAAATATTGTGTTTGTCTTAGACCTTGTAATACACTTACGTATTGGGTGGAGAATGAAGAGAGAGTTCAAAAACACTCATACTTTACAGGCTGTAAGAGTTAACCTGCAAAAGTAATTTTCTTTGACTTTATTTTATATTTTACTAGCTTTCGCCCGCGACTTCGTCCGCGTGGACTTGTTTAATGGCTTAACGGCGGCGTATAACTCACTTATCGCTATCCCGTAGAAACTATGCATTTTTATGGGATAAAAAGTATCTTTAGTGGTTATCCAGGTTATAAACTATGTGTGTGCCAAATTTCATCCAAATCCATTTAGTAATTTTTATGTGAAAGAGTAAAAAACATCCATCCATACTTACAAACTTTCGCGTTTATAATTAGTAGGATATAATTGTTTGTTTTTTGATTGTTTGTATTTTTGTCTCACAAAGGTGTAAAAAAATGGTTTTTCTATTCTTCCATTTTTTTGAGTCGATATCACTATATCAAAAATTTTAGAACTACGAGTTTATCTTACTTCATGCCTCATGCACTCTTGAGTCAAATATGCATATTTAATTCTAATTCTGTTCCTTACGCACGCGGCAGCTATGGTGTTTGTGTATTTCTATTGTTAAATCAACTTAACTAGCTAACATATTCCAATGGTAAGGTTTATTAGTCACAAAGTTTTCGCAACACAAAATATTAGCAAACGTTACATGCAAAATGTTGAGTTGGCAACTTTATAGTCGTTTGAACGTCGTATAAAAAATTACCAAAATTTTTGACGTAGTACTTACAAGATTAGGAATAATTAAAACTTCTTGTATCTAATATCAATGTAAACATTTGATTGACAATGATTTACCTACATAAATATCTTAACAGTTAACACCAATTGCTTATGTTATGGGTACTAGACAACGGATATACATACTTATATACATAAATTTTACAAATAACATCCACGACTCGGGCACAAACATTCGTATTCATCATACAAATATTTGCCCCTCCCGGGAATCGAACCCGGTACCTTAAGCTTCATAGTCTGGGTCACCAACCACTAGGCTATCTGGCCGTCGCCCTACATATTTCGTTGTTTTATTTTTATCACAAGTGGGTGCAATGCAACCTTAGCGATTCGATGAATTCATAAGAAGTATTTTTTATATGAGATAATATAAAGGTGTTTACGGACAAGCTTGCCGAGTTGCGAATTTAATGACCACTTTATAAGGAAGGCGACATGCTGCGATGTGTAAGCATCTGCAATATATGCATCTCAATTTGGCCTTAACTAAGCTGTTAATACATGCAGTATTTTAAATTTAAATCAATAAATTGACAGATTTTATTTTATTATGTATACAATTTTGAGAATTTGGTACGTTCTTGCATACAATATGAAATCATGCTGAATTTAAAAATCTCATTTCCGTTTTTATCTAAACGGAACGGTATTAAAAATAACGTTTGGTTATTTAGCTGTCAGTAAACGCTTGTTGTTTGTTTTTTGTCTTACCTGACTGTGTTTTAAGTGTTTCCTGGGATAGCTATAGAAGACAACGGTTTATCTTTGAAATATCGACAAACAAATCATCGAATCATCATTTCACCGAATTTGATTTTTTGGAAAGGGATACGAGATTGTCTCCGTTCCCTTAAGTTCGCCTCAGTACTTATATATTACTTAAATACTTTTAGATTCTACTTATGTACATCTTTCATGAGCGTGTTTATTTATAACTTCTTGATCCTTGAGTAATTATGCTCTAACTATGCCTAACTCACAGAGAAGGTAACTTTTATTGAATTTTCCACCTTTTACGATAGCTTGGTCAAAGGGAGCCGTAACCTTCATAGAGTTTCAGTCGTAAATCGGGCAATTTATCATTCCATAATCCTCAGGTGTAATATTAAACAAGCGTGGTTTTATGGATGATTAAATTTAATCACTACTCATACGGCTCCTCTCATTCGAATGGTTGGGCATTTCTTTGATTTTATCGATACCAATATTAAAAGAAATGTATCGTAAAATTTTATTGAATGGCCAATTTTAAGAGTATAAACAAAAATACCGAATCGTGATCGTTTACGTGTTTGGACAGAATTCTGTGAGGATTAAACGATTGGCTTGGACAAAGACGAAGACTATTTCTTTTGAAACAGCAGCTTCTCGTCTTACTGTTATTCTATAATCTGTGCACGTTCCAAGTCTCGTACACCAATGACATAAAGTTCCAAATCGTAAAAGCATTTTAAAAGCAGTACATTTTCACGCGCAGGCAACATTGTGTTCGAATGCTATAAAATTATATAACCCGGTGTATTTGTGAGCATAAAATCGTTAGGCCTTTGTGTGGACGTCCTGTTGAGCTTATACGCTCTCGTATAATTTTAATGCCCTTATTAGTTTAGGTTTCACAACACGTAAACAGGGGTCAAATGGTTTATTGTGCACATAAAATTAATATATTTTTTTGCATTCGCATATGGACGTTTTGTTTTAAAACGATAAAGGTTATGGAATTTTATGTGTTAATGCCACGTTCTTTTGAAAATCTATGCTGCATTTATGAAGGCATAAAAATGTAATTGAAGACTTATAATCAAAGATCTGATGTGTTTATAACTTAACTTTATATTTATTACACTATTTCTAATCAATGCTTTTCATCATATTGACAAGATCACAAGTAATTGTATAGTAATGTTTAAACATAATATATATTTTATTCAACTAGTGCGGGGTTCTTAGAATGATTCAAAAGTGTACGTGATAGAGTCGTAGAAAATAGTAACATCTCAATTCGTAAAAATCACAAAAACGTTATTATACGTTTTGATAAACTACAATTACAAACATTTCTATAGACATCTTTTTCGCTTTGAATGCTTTGCAGATCGTAATGTTCACAGAGTCTCTAATAAAATGATTTTGATAAAAATATCTTCTTCTTCATAAACTTCTTTGGACGGCGAACAGTATTGAAAAACTTCCAAGAAAAGCAAATACTTCAGACTTATTGTAAAGATTCAGCTGCAAACTCTAGTTTAATCGTTTTAGTTGAGCAATAAAACGAGATTGCTAGATTTCTATCAGTGACCTAAAACCCTAGCCCTAAAAAACCATTTACTAACCAGCTATAGTAAGTAGTGAACACTGAGAGCAGTATCAAAAAGGTACTACACTTAATCCGTTTATTTCTCGGACAATTAAACTTGTGATTTATCACAAATCGAATTTGGACAGTCTGCCACCGGGTAAAGCTAATAGAGCAGTTTATTTGGGAATGGTTTACTGCCGGTTCAAGGATTTGCTGACGAAAGTTTGAAACTTACGGTCAAGTTAGCTAAAGTGTGTACAGTCAGCATCAAACATATCGGAGCGTACAAGGTAGAAAAAACCGGTCAAGTTCGAGTCGGATTTGCACACAGTTCTTTCAAACGTTTTAATACCTCTAAACTAGATGGCGGTAGGAGTCGCTATAATGCAACACATTAACTATTTTTTGTGATGTAACTACAAATTTACGGTTTTTGGCTTTTTTTCTTTATTTGTGCAGTAAGACCTTGCTTCTTGCCAAGTTTCATAGTTTTAGATCAACGGGAAGTACCCGATAGGTTTTTCGGATTTGCAATGTATGAAATATACGGCATAAACGGCCATGAAAGGTATCTTTTGATTGCGTTGGCTCAGAAGTTTTATTTTTTCACGGCTCTAAGGGACTGCAGACTAAAGTATTTGATATTAATTTCAATTCAATACCTGGGGGTATTGAGATCTTGAGAAAAACAATAAAGTGATCCTATAAGGGTTCCGTTATTCCTTTTGAGGTACGGAACCCTAAAATTATCTAAACGCGCCCGAACGTATTTGACAATTGAGTCGAGTTCAGATATTTTTGAACACTGTACTCGCTTCCGTATATTTGACGCGGACTGCACACTCAGTAGCAGATATAATATAGGATAACCAACTGTAACGGCCAATGGAAAGAAATAAAAACATTATTTATTTTGTATTATTTTTATATTAAGGTAGCAAATGATTACTGCACAGTAAAGCCAGCAAGTGCAACAAAAGATGGAGAACACAAAATAAATGCTGTTGTCATTTCCTCTACCTTAGTCATGTTTACAGGTATTATAATCTACGCAGTCAAAACCCGAAAAGGTCAAAAATATGTACCTACAAATAGGTACATATTTTTGACCTTTTCGGGTGTTTAGTAACTTTTGCTGATCATTGTATATAAAAAACTTGTTTCGACTTATAATTTGTTCTTCAATTGTTTCTAGCTCTTTACGTTCTTAATAAGTAGATAAAAATCTATGTAGACAAAAGTTTGTGTAGTGTAAGAGTTTTTTTATAAATAAAACCTCGTGTTTCATTCATTACCTACTGTTTACGAACAATAGATGCTAAGTCTAAAATAAATAGCTTTATTTTTGTTCTTCTCACCAGAAACTTTTAAACGATTTTTTTTTTGAAATTACACATGACATGATAATAATATGGCAGTTTGTTGGCAAGGATTTCTTTGTCTATGTTTTATGTATTATTATATAAAATGGTCCAAATAAATGTATAAATTAAATAAAAAATACGCACGATGCCTTTTAATTACTAGTTTAACGACGTTCTCTGTTTTCTGGAACAAGTAAATTTTTTTTTAATACGTATTATCAATTATTACTCAATTGACTCAGTTCAATCGTTGTGAAAAGTAACTTGTTTGAAACGAAGTTTTCCTAAAGGAATACCTAAAGTTTTAGTACTTAACTAACATATTGTTCACTTTGGAAGGGCACGGTCCGTAACAAAATAAAAAGGTTTAATCGAATAAGCGGGATCTCTCCCATGGGACTATTAAACGGATACCATGCACGCCAGCACAATCTTGCTTCACAAGATCTTAAGTACATTAAATACAAAGGCACTTTTGCCTTTTTGGTTCTGAGATGCTGCAGTACTGTAGCCATTTTATTTTGACTGACAGCATCAATTAGTATTTGACGCGGCGGTGTAACGTTACAAAGGGACCCGATAACACGAAGGAGCTTACCAGTAATGGATTATCAATATTAAAATGTGCATTTAAGCAGAAATGGGATACTCGTGATAGAGGGAAACATTATTTAGGGAAAATTTAAATTGTAGCAAAACTCCCTTGACATTGATACTCTTTTCTGCATTGTATTGTATAGCGATTTTTGGCCCGCATGCTACAAAAATTATAGGTGCTGCAATTTGACGTAATTTTCAACATTTTGAAAATGTTGATTTGTAGCACTTGTCAGTTTTGTGGTATAGGGCCCTAGTTTATAATTGAACATATTTTGATTGTGTCATTCCCACTGAAAGACACTACCTACTTACTTCGAAAATTGTTTGAACCACCTACTTTTTTATGTCGTAACAAAAGTGAAAAATTAAGATAGCCAACAATGGTGCCTTTCTGCGAGCCGAATATTTTTATACTTTTTTCAATCAACACCTTAATTGTTTCTTAAAAATAACTATAAAGAACTAAACGCAATAAGCCAAAAATAAAACGTTGCGTGCTTTCCGTCACGCAATGAAAACAAAACGATTTTGTTTTTCTTGCGAGGAATTTTCGTGAAATATTTGGGTACCTTCAGCTGCAGAGGTAAGCCGCGGGACCGCAGCCGGCCAAACAGTGCACGCTAATGTAGTGAAACAGACGGGCGGGTTTGCCGCCGAACAAAAAAAAATTAGAAAATACGTAATATGTCAATATATGTAAATTCTTTATTGTACAAAAAACATAAATGACAAAAAGAGATACAGTGACGTACAAAGACGAACTTATCCCTTTAAGGGATCTCTTCCAGTTAACCTTACAGTTACTTTACCTTACCTTATTACCTTGTCATTGTTGTATTGTTGTTACTGTTCTTACAAAAAACAACGTGGCGTCGCTCAACGGAGCTGGAAGGCGCAGCAGCCGGATTAAACTGGAGCGATCTGAAATCTGCCGCACAAGATCGATCCAAATGGAAAAGTATGCAAAGAGCCCTATGTCCCTGGTAAGGGGCGAAAGGAAAATGAGGATGATAATGATGATGATACACAAATACTCGTATATGGTACGGTCTTATAGGTAGAGCCTCACTCTAGCCAGCTGTTCTTTGCAGTACGAATGGGTCAGCTCGTCCGAGGTAGTACCTAACTTTTACAGATTGGCGTTAAGTAGTAGCACGCTTCTGCATTTCGGACAGTGAGTGAGAGTTGCGAATGCCCAAGGATGTGGGACCTAAAGGTCGGAACGGCTCAGCGATTGTCTTGGAGTCACTGGTTCTGGGAGTGATCACTTCCCATGTAGTAATTAATCTACATGCTCGTTTAGATACCATTATTTTCCATAAAACATATCTTTAAATTTTTATACATTAAATAAAAAAAAAGTGAATTATAATACTTGATTTTTGGATGCGCTTGATGATAACTTCCCATCGGGTATGCATGACATCAGGCATTCTCGTTTGCCGCCTTCCCTTAAAAAAAAAAAAGATGGAATACAACACAATATGCTTTATTGAATACCACATTACAATTTGACAGAATTACAGATAGATCTTAATATAGGTATCCAAAAGACGGTCTTATGGCTTGAGAGCGATCTTTCTCTTCCAGACAACCTTTGGATAGAGAGAGAAATTAAAACTAAGATAGCAAGATGGTAGGTGGAAGATTACAATCGCCTTCAAATAAAAGTGTAACTTTTTCACGAAACACTGTCGGAACGCCCGTGAGTGCCGCCCCAGCGCCACCACAAGTGGGCCAAACTCTAGAACAGATTAAAACTTGTGATGAATCGCTATTTCGTTTCCCACTCCAACTGCTTGATGCGGGAATGTGCTTTATGTGTGAAAATGTAAATACTGTGAGAACTTTGCGAAGGAAATCGCGTTCGTTAAGTGTTGACAGAGACTTGTCGGCTTTCCCTAGTAGATTATTTAAAGGATTTGCTTAATGCTATGCTTGCTTGTCTAAAGGATTAAAACAAAGCCAATGTTTGCTTTTGAACTTCGGGTTTTATCTATTAATGTTTTTGCAGCGGCTTAGTTGCAAAGCTATTGATCATTGCGAAGATTGTTTTATATCTACTGTGTTTTTGATGATTTCAGTAACGAACAACTATGTATTAATAAAAACTAAAAATTATGTTTACCATTGAGTGATAATTTCCATAATACGTTTAACTACTTTTATATTCAAAATAAGCTTTTTATTAGAACTAATAAGGTAGACATGACCGAGGAACTTATGTCCGAAATTCAAACGATGAGAGAATAAGTATTTCCTAATTTAAATTACAATCTTCTAAAATGATGGTAAATTAGCTGTTAATGGAAACCTGTTATAATGGTAAGGAGTAAGTAAGACACCTGAAAAAAATAAATATAATTACTTGACTATTTCACAACGATCTAAGAATAAGAAAATAATTTTGTTACCAACAGCGTTTGCCATTACCAAACTGAACACTATCATTTTTAAGGCATATTAGATCTGATGCACTTCCCCGCATCTCCACCATTTCGTCAAAAGTATTTTAAAATCCATAGTTTTAGATTACTTTAGACCACAACGAAGCTAGCCAGGATTGCAAATATACAAAATGAAAAGGCTCGTTTATACTTACAGTTTGGAGGTTATCGCGACAGTTCGCGACAAAACCAGTTACGCTTAACTAAATCTATCTTCAGAGAGGCATTACGTACCATAAAATATCATACCAATGGCGACTTGTATGTTAAACGTTGATACTAAAGGCTAAAATCCAATTGTGTGCTACCGTATACAACTCGCAGAGGCCGCATTAAGCCTACGCAATGCTATATCACTGCTAAAATTGATAGAGTCACACAAACAAACTACTTTGCTTACAATGCAATGCCACATTCTTTTGAACTTAAACATCGGCCGATGTTTATTATAAAAGCACAATAACCTGTAATTGCAAATGATACACTGACTTATGTAGCGTAGGGTTGGGCTGAAACGTATAATGTACTATTGTAAAGCAATTTTTTTTAACATAGTCTCATTTAATGAAAAATGACAAGGAGACCGAAGGTTAATCGCGATTACCCAGAAAATTTTACTATTTACTATCCTTTTGTAAATGCCCAAATATCCCCTTAATCCGTTAGGGTTAGTTTAAACCGATCTCAAGTTCCATATTATGCTAGTATAGTCTCGAACTTGAAAATTAAGACCCTTAGACATGCGTACATCCTAGACGAAATGTGAATATTTTGCATTATTCGTAAGGAATAGATTAATGGAAATAGAAGTAGTACGAGTGTTCTAGTAGTATAGTCAGCCTCATAAGTACTAAAATGTTCAGCTACTTCTAAGGCTGGCCGTGCGAAGGTAGGTGCGAGGTAGTAAGAAAAAGTCAACCATGATCATTAATTGGTTCCAATTGCTGATGGTGATTACTTCCCATCAGGTGACCCACGCAAACATTTGCCTGCCTATTCAAAAAAAATTATGATGTTGGTTGGATGAGGCTAATCAAATAGGCGACAATAACATTAAAGTAAGTAGGAATAGTCAACCAAGTTGATTTCTGAGGCACCTTTTCAAATAAAATATCATAATGATGTTAGCACCACAAATGCCATACGGTCACAGTGATGACTGAATCGAAACATTACGACGGGGTTCCACTAAGGCCCAACATTACAATTGGTTGAATTCCCTTGTTCTTACTTGTATAAGTTAACACAGCTATATGTAATTTACTTTTATTGGGTAAAGTATAATAATATACATTAGTTAACACAGGCAAGGGGCTATAAACATTGAGATTTTTACTACTAAAAAGTAATTTTATACTGATGAGATTACGTTTAATAATTAAATGCAATGTCATTAGTCTTTTATTTGTACTTAGTAATTACATAAACATTTTCCGATTCCGAGACGAATTGCTTGAACATCGATTGCAGCTTTTGATTTAATGGCAAGTAGCTGTAGGTAATTAATTTACATAATGATTTTAGTGGTTTTTTTACGTGTATTAAGTCGTAATTTTGCCTTCATCCCTAATAGCATGTTCGGTTCGCTACCATTTGCGACGCCTACGCACACTGAACGCCTTCAGAATAATGTACATTCAATGTATTACCTACTTACTGGTAATCTGGAATCATATTTTTGTTTGTTTATAGCTTTGAGGCGCGCTTTTATCGGCACGTGTCATTTATTTTGCAATGTAGGCGGTTAGAAAGAATTATTTAAGGTATTTAAACAATTGAAAGTTTAATTTAGCCACGTTGGAAGTTTGCCGATACATGTTGCGTTTTAAAGTTAGGAAACCCATTCGTGTTACTAGTTTATTGAGCGAGTCGATTTGTTGAGTTAGAAATGTTGTATTCAACAACAACAACAAATACTCCTTATTGATTCACACAAGTAAACAAAATAAAAATAAAAACACAAACAGGAAACAGTCTTATCGCTAAGCAGCGATCTCTTCCAGTGAACCTTTGAATCGTTCTACGTTTGAATCGTTTGTATTCCTTCTCTTCATGTGGAAAAAATCGTTTAAGTATATCTCCTGGTAAACCGTGTTACTTATCGAGTAGTAAAAAAACAACGTCAAACTTAATATTTCGTGGAAGACTTTGCCAAGAGTGTTGAGGTCCACGAAAAAGGTCAGTCATAAATGTTTCTACAGAGGATATTAAGCCTAAGGAACATTATTCCAGCCAAGAAGTCATAAAGATGGGATTGGTTAATTCTTGGAATGAATTAGTCGATTAAACTGAGTTTTATTGACCAGGAGCCACTAACATTTCGTTGGCGTTGGCACGTGTCGAATAACGCAGAATTCACTAGTGACCTAACAAATAAAATGCCTACATCTAACCTTTGAAAAATAAAAGATTAGTCACTTATCTAAAACATAAAATGGCGATAAAAGTGTTGTTTGCTATTCAAACGGATATTGAAGGCTGTTAAAAATTGTCCTTAAAAAATAAGAAATATTCTGCATTTTTAGTGAGTAGGTACAATGTTTCATCAAATTGCAAGAAATTTAAATGCTGTTCTCATAAATCTATTTAAAATGTTGTTCACCGTTGAGGGATTCTCATGCAAACTTTGCTGCAGGTTTCGATTCAACGGATGCGTTACAAATATAACATGTTACTCAGCAACATTATCAAGGAAATCTAATCATTATTAGTGAACAGTCAACAAGTTCCAGTAGCCATCTCAGTTTCGCTTCACCAAATGATGCTGAAAATGCTGCCATAGCCCAAATACCTCACTTTAGAAAATAGCCAAGTCGCTATATGGTTCCTTTCAATATTTAAAAAATTCTGATACTTTTTCATGAATACCATCAACAGATCATGGTTTGATTAAAATGGGATTAACTGGGATGCATACCCTATCGACTTTAAAAAAAGCCGGTTCAGATATCCCTGAATTATCAGTGAACAAATTAGAATTAAAAGATTTAAAGAATGTAATTAAATTTCCTTGAATACCTAAGAATATGGCAATGAGTATGTGATTATAGGTTAAACATTTATTAAATTTTGTTTTATTTTATTAAATTATTAAATTTATGTGTACCTATAAGAAATAGCTATAGGAAGGTAGGTCCATAAGTTTTTCATCATTTCAGAAAATGTAATTTTTTTCGAGAAAAAATGAATAAGCCTATAGATAAAATAATAATCAAGCACGAACAAAGCCGCTCAATACGCCGCTCAATTTTCGATCGAAGTATAAGTATTTAACACCGCCCGGTTCCGAAGCAAACTAGTTCTACATAAACGAATTGAGATTAGCCACATACATTTGAGCACCTACCGTATAAATTCGAACTATTGTAATAACCGGAGCTTTCCCATGAATATCGTGACACCAGTTAAGGCTGGCCCACACACATTGGGTTAAATACCTTATTTATAGCTCACTTGTGCTGACCTTAAAAGGGATGGGATTATGCAAAAGTTAAAAGTAAGAATTTATGTAATTTCGATGTTGGAGTCGAAGTTAGACATGTAAGTTTCCCCCGTGTGTGTGTTTATATTTTGTTTACTTGTGTGACTCAATAAAGAGTATTTGTTGTTGTTGTTGTTTTTGTTGTTGTATTTTTGCTGTAAAAGTAAAAATCAAAAGCGCGTTTCTCGTGGAACAGCGACGCTACCAATAATTTCTTTTTGAAATTGCTAGTTGACTAATCATTCAGGATTTGGTAATAAATGATGAAAAATAACAAGGTAAATTGTACTTTATCTTACATAATTATATTCATTTCTTTGAAATTCTACCAAGTTTTAGTAGTGGTAAGAATATGCCTGTTATTGTTTTTATAGTTCTAAGCTGAATGACAAAATATTGAATGCTTATAATTTTTACTTGTCCGTCTGTTTGTCTTACAGTCCGTCTTGTTATTAGTAATAGCCACTTTTACTCCGACTTAATGTTGAGACTAAGCGGATGAAATGAAAGACTGATGTATTTTCTGAATACAAAAGAGTAATTTAATGAGATTTTTTTATTGATTTTGCTGTTCTTTATACGTACCTACATTATGTACATTAGCGTTTGGAGTATCTATATTTGTATATGTATCTTGGGATACATTTTGTAAATGATTAAGACGTTTCTAAAATCCGTTTTTTGTTTTTGTTAATAATTGACAAGATAAATATGCGCTTTTGAGTCGTAAAAAGTTTGTGTCCTCTAAGTTTATAACTATGGTATGAAAGATTTAAAAAAAAAATAAGGATACTATAAATCGTTTGAATCAATATAACAAACAAGTGAATTAGATGTTCGAATAAAACAACGATTTGGTGGCCTCCAAAATGACATACAATTAAAAGACGGTAAAAATTAACAAGTTTTCTTATGCTGTGCGTAAAAAAGCTGTATTAAATGAACTAAACTATTTTTTTAAGTTAATTTAAGCATCAGCTATTGCTTAAACACATCCCCTATGCTAGTTCTAAATACGGTCGTACCCGAGCAATGTATTGGTACAAGCTTCGATATTTTGTTTGCTCTGACCATTCGTGTAACGGAAACCGAGGCGCCGAGCCTGCTACGCGGAAGTATGCGATATACTCATACTATACTGTATTTTATTGAGTGGTTTGAATTGTAGAGAAAAAAAGTTCATAGTTAGTAGTAGAATTACATTATTTATTAGGTGAGGCAAATTAACGAACCACTAAAGCATTTTTAGAAACAATTTATCGTAGCAATTGAATTAAGATACATACAGTATAACATTAGTTCACTCTAAGTACAATCAATGATAGTCACCTAGTAACAAAATTGTTGCACGTATGACAAAGTTTTCAAAATGTATTTGTTGTGTATACAGTAAGATTATAATATAGATTATAGAAATGATAAATGAATAGCATAAATTGTTTGTAACCGACTAATGACGTAAAAACCCCCATAGCACAAGCTTTGCAAGTACTTAGCCTCGCAAGTACTGCCTAAATGGGGAAACCTGGGTGTCGTAATGTTTTAAAAAATGTAACTACCGTTTGTCACAATAAACCTCCACACGTGTCTTTCTTTCACGTCATCAAAAATGAACGAATGTGATTGACTGTGCAATACCATTCAAAGCTAACTCGGTATTTCTGGGGTCATTTCAATTTTGGCAACATTACCAAAGCCAAGAAAACAATCCTAAACTTTAAGAGACACATAAATTTGCTTCGACTGTGTGTCGTTTAAGAATTTCATCGTCAACCCACACGGCGGCTTAATCACATGCCGCCTGTACCTACACACGGTATTCAGCTTTTTACGACTCATCCAAAACGAACTGTTACCTGCCATTTAAAAGCAATAAAACTGCTTTTTAGACACTCAACCTCTAAATATTAGGTGAGTAAAAATATAGAGTTTTAATAGCTGAATTTCTCTCACCGAAACTACTTGCGTCGAATGACCCGAAGGCATCCGTATTTATATTTTAATCGGGCTCTTACTTTTACATTTTACTCTAAATTGCTTTATAAGCAGAGGGTTATTTAATCTATGTTTAATGTTAAAATGAATACCGAACCAGCGATGCTGACCTTTCTAAATTAAATGACGGTTAACATACTTTCTATTGAGGCTAACAAATTAGTACCAATTACGCATTTGTCGATAAAGATGATTGATTAAAGTGAAATTAGGCCTTTGTTTTTTATTCTAACTCATTAAGCCGTGAATATGGTAGCAAAGTTGAGTGAACTTGGCATTGCCAGTGTAGGTACTTGATCGAAAACTTCGAGAATGTAAACATTATTTCGAAACAAAGGAATTCCACAATCAAACGCTGATGTCCGATGGTAGTTTAGCGATAGACCGCCGCGGTATCAGGCCAGTCGTATTGGCTTACACCCACTCACGGTGATGCAGCGCGATCGATGCATTTAATTGTTGTATGATAGCACACTAATGCACCTGTCAAGGAAACAAAGACCCGGCTAGATAAGTCCAAAATTGAAGCACGATCCGTTTTTGTTGGCAGCCTTACGTCCCTCAAATGTAAATGTTTATACTTTCTCGTTTGTTGTGCTCGCCTGATTTTCATCTCGACCGATATGAGACGTGCCAGTCATTTGTCATGTGCCGACATCGACGAAGCGAGCATTTGAACCGTTTGGTTCTTAGTTCACAGTTTTACCACGCATTCGATGTTACGCAATTGTTATTATGCTATAGTTATATTATTATTTTGTTTACACAATATCGCATCATTCAATGGATAACACCGACGTTAGACTAAAATGTTTATAACTACAAAAGAACCATTAACTTAAAGAAAATTTTTGTATATTTTCCTAAAGACCTCGGTGGGTCTGGAATTTCATGTAAACATGCTTTAATCGTAATATTCATGAGAAACGCGTCTACAATATATCAGATATTGCGGTGCATAATATTATTAATAGCAGCACTGCAGATAGGCTTTTCGCTTAACGATTAGAGGTGCGCGTACATTTTACCGGGAGCACGTAACGAAGTGGTACTAGTTCCTTACAATGCTATCTCCCAAGGCTAAAAACCAGTTATGATCCATTATCAGATCCTATGCCAGGGGTGGCATTAAAATGTCGGCTCGGCCCTGCTTTGTTTATTAAATAATGTCCACCGTCGCTATAAATATTGGCCTCGAGACGCGTTCATTTAGTGAAATAACGATTCAACTTACGATATAGTATGAGTAATGCAGTGTCCTTAAGGATAAAGTCCTGAAGTCGCATAAACAAGGCTAAGAGAAGAAAAATGGGGCTTTATCTAGATCACAACGGAGGATTTGCCGTCGTGTCAGAATACCGCAAGTTCGGTCGACGTTAGAAAAAGTTTATTAAGTGGGCGCTCAGCAGTTTCAAAAGGGCTTTTAATTTTCCGACGTTGCGATTCCTTGAGATATGATCGGTGAGTATTAAAAGTAATTGAATGAAAAACAAACGAAAGTTGTGGCAAAGAGAGCAATAAACCCGGCAAAAAAGGGAAGAGCGGAGATGTAATGACGTAGATAACTTCAACCAATTACGGGGAACGCAGAAGTGCTGCATCGGCTGAATAAAAATGGACTCTTGGTTCGCAAATATGCAAGGACGGTTATACGTTAAAAGCTATGGGAACAGAAGCTACAGGTTGTGTAGAGCTTTTGATTTTTATTAAGCTTTAGTATGCGATACTCAACTCGATTACGATACAAAATTCGGCCTTAAGTTTGACGGGGGCGATACCTATTCTAGGTTCTATCTATACATAGTTTTTCTAATCATATTTCTAAAAAAACAATTTAGGAATTATATCGTATTGATTTCAAGAAGCTAGGTTTAATTATTCATGTATTTTTGTGTGTATCTAAATGACAACAACTAACGATTTTTGTTTTTTCTCTATAGTTATTATGGTGACATAATTTGGTGATACCATGTTAATTTTGTGGTATATTCTAAGTTTACTATCACTTAATTTAGTGCAACATCCTTTAAATACCGCAACTTGCAGGCGAGGCGACACAGCGATTTTATCTCTCAAGACGCCGATCCATTATAACCTCAGCCTTTCTTAGACTGCTGTAACAATTACTCTTAAAAGACCACGTTTTGGTTTGAAATAGATGCAGCTTTAGGAAGGCCACGATTTCATCTTATTAACACCAGTTTACTTCTACTTCTAAATCGTACTTTTTATAGTTTTAAGTGGAACCTCATTTGGCCAGTGTTTTCATTGTTTTTACCAAACTATTTGTGTAGATATGACAGAAGTATAATAATAAAAAAATATATATATTCAGACGAATTGAGAACTTCCTCCTATGAGGATAAGATAGATTGTCATTAATGTTTCTTGTAATATAAATGAAAGAAACATACGAAACTATAGCATTTCCGGAGGCTTTGTAGCTCACGATTCTTGACTGCAGTGAAATCATCTCACAAAAAAACTGAATGATCTTGACATTTCATCTAAATTGTGTCAAGAAAGGTCGTGACCGAATTTTAATGGTGCCCTTTGCTCCAATATTGAGTCACTGCGCTTTATTGCTTAGGATGTTACGACCGTTTGATCTTAGCCCAATTGCATGGACATTTAAGATCTTACTTTAAAAGTACCAGTCTTTTTAGAAAAGGTAGCAAAGGTTTGCGGGTGGTAGGACCTTGTACAAGGTCGCTAAATCGGATCGCTACCACTTGCTCGTTTGCCTTCCTATATTGTATGTAATGTATGTATGAAAAAAATGGCCAGAGAGAACTAAGCTTTTTTTTCAGCATTTATTTTAGAACGTTTAGACACGAACGTTTGTTCGCGCTTTGAACGTATCATAAACATTTTAAATGTCATTTACATGCAAACAAAGCGACCACTATTGTCCCAGCTTTATAAAATACATCAATGATAATATCCAATAACTCACTTCAAAGATACAAGTCAAATGTGTGTGAGCATAACAATTAGATAATTAAAAATCGTCCTGGGCGACGTTATCCGTCCTTTATTACCTTAGTACTGGAATCGATGAGCGAAATAAGTATACACACGTAGCCAAACACAAACCCATTGTTAATTGTTATTCAAACTCGCAGTATACAAATTTGTATTGCTCTATTTTTATAGCATGTGGGTAATGCTCCGAATTTCAATCCCTGTAGGCGGTTTAAATAATGAAGGTTACAGATAACCCTGGGTGGGACTGCATTAATTAAATAATTATGACATATTGTGCGACCATTTCAATGGAAGGTGTACCTGATAAGAAATATAGGTACGTGAAGCTCATTACTAATTCAGCCCGCCTGTTTCGATTGTATCAGAGTTTGCAGATGGACATATTAAGGGTCTCGTATTGTTGTGACAATAAAGATAACATGTTTTAGTTTTAATATAAAAGTTATTGCAATGCGAATGAAATTAAAATTTCGTAGGACGATGATTAAGCTATTGTTATGCGTTATCAACATCTGCAGCCTATACGTTTCTACTACTGAATAGCTTTCTCTCACACTGATAGGGATCATTATTAACATCAATGTTATTTTGACACAATCGCTAAAAAATAAACTTTAGTTATTAAAACGCAACTGTACTAGGTGCTCCTTAAAGCGTAACCTTATAAGAACTTTAGCGAACCTTAAATGTTTTCAGAAGCCTGCGATTTTGTGCGAAGATACCTCTTTAATCGGCACAAAAGATCTTATCCAATGGAGACGGCGCACTTGTTCTTTTTCAGACCTTTAAGACCTATTTTTGAGCACATTCTAATGGAACAGACAACACAATCGTATGTTGCTGTTACAGTTTTTTTGCACCACATTAACCAGCCTCGGGCAGGCCCACAATGTCTTATTTGCATTTTAATTGTTCTCTTGGGATTTAAAAATCAGTTCGCGATTAAATTTAGGCATTCCATTAAGACGCGTTTGGTTAAAGGATTCTGCTAAATTAGCAATGTTAATTGAGACATTAAGACGTCTTAATTATTGGACGGGGTCCTTGTTCGCATTCATGTTATGATCGTGGATATTTTGCTTTGTTTTTTTGTTAAGAAACTTGACTTCCATTTTATGTAAAGGGGGACGTTAGAGGACAAAACCATTAATAAGGCCAATTTAAATGTGTAGTTTTTAGGGTTCCGTACCCAAAGGGTAAAACGGGACCCTATTACTAAGACTCCGCTGTCCGTCCGTCCGTCCGTCTGTCACCAGGCTGTATCTCATGAACCGTGATAGTTAGACAGTTGACATTTTCACACATAATGTATTTTTGTTGCCGCTATATATATTTAAGGGGGCTCCCATACACCAAACGTGATTTTTTCGCTCGTTTTTATAAATAATGGTACGGAACCCTTCGTGCGCGAGTCCGACTCGCACTTGGCCGGTTTTTTAATCTCATGCTAAGACAGTGAAGGTTAATTGTGATGTTGAGACTTACCTTAAATAAACCTATAAAATATTATAGTATGGATAACTAATAAAATCTCATCAAAATATATCACGCATGAATAGCTGTCACCACCTTGAAGGATTGCTTCCTTGAATTATGCCTACAAACTTAATTATGGCGCTGAATGGTTTTATTGAGTTCTTCTTTGACTGTTAATAGAGACTTATTTGTGTTAAGATGCGGTGAATTAAATGTGGTAAAATATGGAATTTATTTTTTAAAGCGGCGCCTATGTCTGACTTAAAAACGTGTGAGGAAATTTAAATTCATGCAAATAGATTATGACATGACAATGCCAATAATAGTATTTTATGCAACTGTTGCATAATGAGGGGTCTTAAAACACGAGTGTGGTTTTATGAAACGAGCGGTAGCGAGTTTCATAATAGGATCACATGAGTGTTTTAAGACCTAATTATGTACAGTTGCATACATTACTTTATCTACACACATATCATAAGTACCCTATGATGGGTTCAGAAGCCATAGGGCAATGACCTGCATTGCTACTAGCTACTAGTGTTAGGTACCTATTAAATATCCATAGACTGTATACATTAAAATAATGTAATAAAAAATGAATTTGAACAAATATAGAAACAAATTAGAAAAATTCTCATAATAATATTGGTTGTTATAATGCTGGTCATTGACTACGGTTTCTGAACGCATTATAGAGCAATTATGATATATGTGTAGATAAACTACATTATTTAAGCACATATTAAACATTTCTTACTCACAGGATTTTGTCAAAACAAACTTACTATACTCCTACTAGTTTAATTTGTTTCATATACGTATTATCGTTAAAAACTACTGTGGTGTCAGTTATTATTTTTATATAACTTTATGCTGCCCTATTTTTGATTTAAAGTAGTTAAAAATCTTTTATACTATCGTAATACGAAACTAGGTAGTAAATGTGACTCCCAAAACTATTTCATTGGTTTTAGAGAGTTATATTTTTTCGTTGAGAAATCGAAAAAGTAGTCCGTGCGCGTTTAGTGCAAGGTTCAAAATTGTGTACAAATAATATTACTCAAAACCTTGTCAACCTGAGAACCCCTCTTGCAACCTTCTCGAAGATTAATAACATACAAGCTTCAGGTCACTTTCCACCGCAGTCCATCAAAGTTCTTACAACCACCCTAATGCAACCCTAACCACGTCGCGTATATTTACACTCAAATAACTATAATATACCACTTTATCTTATATCACATAGCTGAAAAGGCGGGTGTATTTTTGATTGTTTTTGTTCATTGTTTTAACATGTAGTTAAACTCATCATATGTAATGATTGGCTAATATTTATTTCGTAAAAGTTGTAAATAAATAAGTACTTACATCTTAAGACTATGTATACCCAGCGCTCTTCATACAAGCGACGTCAATCTTTTCCACACTTTCAAATTTAATCTATAGCTGGATTTTTGTATGTTGTAATTATGCCTTAAAACTAGGTTTGTATGTTTTGATTTTTTTTAATGTACTTTTTAGTTTCAAAAATATTCACTCTTAAAATGGAAATGGTTTCAAATCTTTAACATAAAACTACCATGAGACTCGGACTTATTAATAAAAACGAATCACTCGCGTATTTTTAAGTCGAGAATTGCCCGACATGTTTCGAACCAGTCCGTGGTCCTTGGTCCAAGGTCCTATAAATATGATATAATATAAAATATGTGAGTGTTCCGTTTTTATTAATATGGTACCAAATCTATGAAGAATATTCATGGGCCTTATATCGATGGGCGTAAAGGTTTTCGAGTGGAGACAAATGTGATGGTCAGACGTCTGGTAGTGGTAGCCGGTAAGGGATGGATAAGAAAAGCTCAATACCGGAAGAAATGACGTGGAATGGACAAGGCCTACACTCAACTTTGGGTGGAAAGGGGCCGAAGAAGACAACCCCTAAATAATTCGATACAAAAATGGTTCCGTATTTTTGTAAATGGTTCAAAATTAAAATAGAAGGCGATTAAATAACGTAAAAGAATTCGAAATACCTCAAGCTGAATGTATAAAATATGAACGTCTACGTAAATTATGCTATGTAAATATTATAAATTTCAGGATTAGGTTTCAGCCAGATATTAGGTAGGTAGGCTCTTTCTTTTGCCTGTTTGTTTCTTTAGTCCTCATGAATATTTACGAGGATTTCATGAAATCCCGTGTCCAAGAAACTTTCTAGTAAACAGAAAATATTATTTAATAAACAGGGTTAAGAATAATATAAGCAAGGTTAAGACATAACTTATACTAATATTGAACTAAAGAGCAGAGGTTTCACTTGAGTGAAACCTCTGCTTGAGCGTTTAGTTATGTATACTATTTGACCTAATTCATCGCTTGGAATGTATTATGTCAACAGTAACCCTAGCATATTCGCTGTTCGTTCGCGCAAGTTGAATTTATCCCTCACTGCAGCTCTGTCTATCTAGATTAATAAAATGCACAGATCGATAAATTAAACCTGGGCAGTCATGCTAGGGCAAATGAAGTGAATTCAAGTGGTGATTCTTAAACATTTCTCTGTGACATGTGACCTTATAACAAACTGGAATAAATTACCTTGTTACTCCGCGAGCTCTTGCTTTTGCTTTGGGCAAGGTAATTCCAGTTTGTTAATATGGACATCCGCAAAGTAACGCCTGGGTGTATTAATTATACCAGTACAGGTAACCTTTTTCTGAACTGAACGTGGTACCGATTAGGTTAAAGTGTCCTTGGTTATTCTTGATGGCGACGTACTAAGAATACATTTAAGGACTTTGCTTCTTAGTTTTTTTACCTAAAGAATTAAGTGACAACTTAGAAGTCAAAATATTTGGCTTCAAACTTAAAAACAACTCCATCTCTTAAAAGTTTAAACGGCACGTGCCCCGAGTTCTAAAGGTTGTGTTGTAAATATTTAAGGAAACTTTAACAATGGATATCTAATTGTAATTCCGTGGAAGTTTTTGACGTGTGCCACTACTTTTAAAAGGGTAATAAAAACATTTAGTCAAAATGTTTACTTTGGATTCCGTGGCAGTTATTTTAAAACTAAACAATTATGTAATACTGGTTTATTGTCATGGCTTCACGCCTAAGGACCCATTTACATCGCGCGAGTTCTCGTATGCGACTTGCGTTATATTACGCAGCTCGATTATTCGATCGACCACGCCATATCTCGATAGCCCGCAATGTAATGCAACTCGCAATCGAGAACTTGTAGCATGTACTCGTAAATGGCCCTTAACTCTGAGACGTTTAGTTGCGATTTGCTCTTGTATGTATTGAATGTACCAATACATTTAATGTTCCTAAAGGTAGTCGGCTGAAAAGTCAAAAGTCGAACGTGCATACATTAAAACGATGTTCACATATTTTAATGATCGAGCCATGCCGTATCCAGTTGCTGGTAAAACCTCGGTTAACGTTCGAGGGGAATAATAATGGAAAACTTGTGACTAAATTAAAAAACTTTTTAATGATTACCACAATAAGAATTTTAATATACCTACATACGTTGTATGCTATAAAGAATAAAGCTTTGCTGCGATAATCCCGTAACGTACCAGTATTAAGTATTATTAATGCATATTTCAAAGTTATTCACCACTTTTTTTCGTATTCGTATTTTTACCTGCTTTCGAATTCATGCTTTATCACTAAGTGATTCAGCGCGCCGATATGTTGAATTATGCCACAACCTTTGCCGATAGCGTATCTGCCTGAATTAAAAAAAAAACTTTTTCCTTTGTTTCTTGTCCCACTCATATGTAAATGTGAGGCCGCCCTTGATTTAGGATCGGCATTACCAATTCACAAAAACAATGAAAAATGTATGCGTTTTAGACATAGAGCTACAACTTGGTTTGATGTGTTATTTACGTCTAGAACATTTGATAATTTATATTTTAACAATGCTCGATTATCTAAGCACGTTTAGTGCAATTTCATGCTAAAATTAGAAACAGCAAAGGGGTGGAATGGATAAGGTAATAAAATGGTAGCTGCTTAGTTTGTTGCGCCGCTTCTTCTCAGTAGAAGCTTCCATTTTCCGAAGCGCTGATAGCATCAGACTAGTAAAACAGCCTACGCGGCCTCGCAAAAAAAAATATTAAACTTTATTGGATTTTTGGAAATTGTAAAATTATCCGAATCCAAAATCGAGGCGGAGGAAGTCGCAAGCAAAAGCTAGTATAATGTTATAATGTTGATTCATGAGTTCGTTTTATGAACAGTGCATTCAGCAAACGCACTGAGTTTTTGATTTCAAAATATAGTACCACCTCTGATTGTGCATTTTTCTTGCAGCCTTTCTTTTGTATTTTTGTTAAAACTTTAAAGTTCCTAACCCATCGTAGTAATAGATCAAAAGAGTGGCGGCAATATTTTAAACACATACAGCGATTTATAGCATTTGATACCGCACGACAAAACGTACAGGCAGTTGGTCATATCACGACGCGTCTGTTGCTGTATTGTTGCTTTATCTCAGTTACTTAGCGTTGAGTGAGTTACGGTTCTTTAAGAGCTTATAAAAACGTAAAATTCTATTTTTCTCTTTTACACTGTATTTGAGAGGCTAATGCGATGATGTTAAGGTCCGTCGTTCAATGAAATGAAGGGTTTTGTACCAACAGTTAAGGTCATAAATATGGATACGCTAAGATGCCAAAAATTACTACACTGACAATAGGATTAGTGTGTTCATATCTTTGGCCTTATGGCTGTATAGATATTTATGACCTTGGCTGTACCAGTGACCTATGCCTGTTACGCCAATGTCATTGGAAAATTACAATATTCAATCAAACAAAATGTCAGATTCGTCCTGCATACCAGTCGCATCTCTGCCATGTCACAGCTTTTGCAGGCATGAGCTGAATTATTGTAAGTAATTGTAACTGTGTTAAACAATGGTAATTCTATTGTTGTTGTTATTGTTGAGTCTAAGTCAATAGGTTCTAATTGTCCCAAGAAATTTAGCTATTTATTTTAAGCTACCTATTTGCGCGGATACGTGTGGCCTCCCTGATAAACAGAGTGCGTGACAGTACCAACAGCCTCCTGAGCGTTGTGCTGGATAAATTAGAGTGCACAGTGTGGTGCGGCAATGGAACCTTGTGCACATTGGTGACAGACCCATAATTTTTGATATTAAATAAGTAGGTAAAACTTAGTCAAATAAAATTTCACCTTTACACTGCAATTTAAATTTTTCTTTTTTTCAATTATTATATTATTTTAATGGGTTTTTTAGTATGGTTAATTTATTGGTTTTTCCTTTGACTATGTTTATGATTAGTGTATTATATAGTGGAATGTTTTAATTTAATTAATAAAATGTTATTTAATTTATTATGCAACTAATCCCTAGGTAATAAGACGTATGTATTACTAACAATCTATGGACCCTGGTCTGCAATAAAGTTTTGAATTGAATTGAATTATCTATAACTATATCTACCACGATTTCATCACACGATACTTTATCCAGTTTCCATTAAACTATAGACGAGTGATCACCCAGCGAATTTGAAATATGAACTACGTACGCTTTCTGCCAGACTACACGAAAACAAACGATTTTCAATACTTTGATCATTAATTTCATCCTAATACACTCTGCTACATTACAATGACATAGTGTTATTTGAAAATAGTCTTCTGTTGTAAGGAAATAAGGTTCTAGACAGGGTTGGACACTAAACTGTGTAGAACAAATGGTCCCGCTCGGTACCACTTTTCATGCGTTTATTACATCTTGGCACGGTATGAGAGCACTATTGATTCTATTTTATCGTGTAACTAAGTAGTGTTAAGACGTATACATACACACTAATAAAAAGTATGAGGTTACATCAAATTTTTCTTTATTTAATTACTAGCGACCCGTCCCGGCTTTGCACGGTTAAAATTAGGATATAATATACATAAAAACCTCCTTTAAAAAATATCTAAATGACAGTGAAAACCGTATCGAAATCCGTTGCGTGGTTTAGGAGGAGAAGGCAGCCGAAGATACACAATACAAATTTCGGACAGACAGAAAACAATAGCGACTTTTTACTTTATATTATGTAAAGAAGACTAAATTTCCCCTGTTTTATCTGGCGGGAAAATTAAAAAGTTAAAGTTTATTCGAAATTTAAGTATATTTGAAACAAGGTTTAAGGTTTCAAAAGTCCCAGCATAGCATGTTTTATTTTTTAGAAGCAAGTTACCTAATTTATCATGAGAGTTATTTTTTCTTTACATGTAAAACAGTGTTGTTACTGACAGAAAACACACAACCTAAACTACTTCAGATAGAAATATGAAATTCGGAACATGTATTCTTGGGTGGCTATACGTAAGGATTTTTGGTAGCTTTTGATAGCAATGTTTAAAATGGGGATACAATTTAATACCCAAGGAAGTTTCAAACTCTAACCGGATGAAGTCGCGAGCAAAAGTTACTTGGGTACAAAATTTAAAAAATCTATCAAAAGTTACCTCTAGACTTAATAGATGCGTTGTCAGATGGCGACCTTTAAATGGCCGTTTCAATTACTGAATCGAACCCCAAGGCTCATAAAGAACAGACAAAAGGTTTTAAAGCAGTACGGAATCACCCTTACATTAGGCTGTAGTTTGATTTATTGATGTGTAGCAGATAGCTACATGTGAATATGACCGATAAAAAGATGAATCATTCTAAAATGGATTTTCTCTGGAGAAGGCTTATCGCCAGTTCTTGGCAAATTGCATTGTCAGAGATAATGTTTTGACGTAGCGGTTGGTTTAGTTGATAACGTAGGGTATTTAAAGGGTTTATTGTGTTTTACCAGGCGTTAGGCTCAGATGAAGTTTTAATTTAGGATATATATTACGTCATTCTAAGACGATATTATCCTGTTGATTTACTTAAGTATTGCATATTTGTTGTACAATTCGTGTTTTGCTTAAAAAAATTTATTGTGTTGCATAATGCAATAAAGATAAAAACGCAATCGGGTCGTTCTTCTTTTTAACCTACAATTTGATAAAACATTAGCTCAATTTCAAAAAAAAATATATAAAGCTTCCTTGCCTGTATATATATATATTCTGATAGCAGAATTTCTATTCTATCGGAAAAAGTTGTTGGCCGAGAAGTTTATAGATTTTTTTACGATTTTCAAGACCTGAAAGATAGATTCGACAAAAAAAATTACACCTCCGTCACGAAATCTTTTATTTTATTCTATCGAATACTCTCCGTCAAATAACTTGTACTTTTGTAATACATTAATTAGCTAAAGGAACTTTTAGAAAACATATTAAAATAATACATTTGTATTTATAAAATATGTTTTATTCATGATCTTATACCACTCTGTCACATTTTCCGCTAAAATAAAGTATGTTTTCGCTATTAATCAATTTTTACTATCATTTACAAATAAATACGAATATCACAGACGGGAATATCATCAACTATTATAAATAGAAATTTTCCAATGTTGCACAAGTCATTACAAAATATATAAACGACCAAAACAATTTTCCTACCAGGAGACATCGTGACAGAGTAGTAACTTATGTAACAGAGTTGTTATTCTAGGGGATACCAGGCAGCGTTTTGAAACAAAACAGGTTTATTGTTCTTGTATCATTTATTTTGTTATAAATCTTTATCAGTCTTCAACATTATCACAAAAAATAACATGAGATCGAACTTGGATAATTAATGAAAACCACTATTTTCTTTCAAGATGGCTTTGTACAGGTTTTTCATGGAGTCCAATAAAAATCTTATCCGTATTTTCTTTTTTTTTGTGCGTGACAGTCTCCTTTTTACCAGCTGTAGCTCTCGTTACACCATCCCGCAAGAAGAACTGACGAATCTTCCATACAAGATCAGTGTGTTTTGGTAGAACGCTCTCGTATGCTAAAGGTCGGACTACACCCTCTCACCAATTCAATCTGCATTGTAGACTCTTTTACGTTACGGGTTTGAAGTACCGATTTGATGAGGCGTTTTTCTTCTCGACTTTGGACAGTTTTGTATCGTTTCTAATGCTATTAACTTCTTTGTCTTCTGACTTATGCTTTCATCTTTGATGCTACTGCTGTTTTTTTTTCTGTGCAATCTCTTCTTATATTTTCTAATTTTCTCCTCTAACTGGTCTATTTTTTCTTGAAATTTTATATTATCTCTGTATAACTTTGTTCTATCTCTTTTACTATCTTTCTTCTCCTTGAACTACGAGTAGATACTTCAGAGTGGTCGGTGTTGCAGATGGGGTGATTAGTGGGATTTCTGGTATTGGCGATGGAGTGTTTAAAAGTACCTCTTCAAGCATCTTTTTCTTCACACTTCTTTTTTATTAATTTCTTGCCATATCCGCTTTTTAATTCGATGTTCTTGCATGTTCATGTGAGCTACTAGCTTCTTTCGATTTCGATTGCTATCTTTCTAAATCCTTGCGCTTTATTTCAGTTACCTTCACAGGGTAATTTTTTCGTTTCTCCCGACAACGCCGCTGTCTTTCTGCTGGTCTCTGTCTTCTTTTTCGCCATGATGGTATCTGGAAATAGAAGATAAGTAATAGGTACCTAAACATACGAGAAAATAGAAAAATATTTGTTACACTTTCCGTAGGAATAATTACCATAGTAACTAGTGTATCTATTTCAGTATTTCTCGGATTCAGCATAAATAGAACACGAATATCGTTTATTTTACCCCTCCGTCACGTACTTTACCACTCCGTCACAATAAATATGTGACAGAATTGTCATGTGACGGAGGGGTAAAAATTTGTTGAAAAGTCGATAACATTTAAAAGTTAACATAGAATATATGATTTACACTTTGGCAATAAAATATTTCTTATTACGTAAGAGTAGACAACGAAAAGTAACAATAATAATTATATTTTAAATCAATTACTTACGTGACGAAGCGGTAGCCGAATAAACACACGCACCTCCTATCACAGCTTTCGGGTGACGGACGCGCTGTCTCTTGATCTCAGAGGGGAAATCGTACCAAGGGGAGAAGGGGAACTAAACCTACAATCGCAGGCCACAAAGACGAGCGGCACACACGCGTATTTCGAAGGACAACCTACGTGACAGAATTTACAAAATAAAACATGAGGTAGTAGGAGACAAGTATTTGAAATTTTTTGAATTTTTTATTAAAAGTGATAAAAAACTATGGTTGCTATTACATGATAGGCAATATATGTAGGAGTTATAAGATATTTTTACATTTTGTGATATCATATATTTTTTTCGTAATATTATGGATTATACGCAAGCCGAGGTATCGGGAGACACTGTGATTTGTATGCTATACACTTCTGTCACGCGGGTTTACAACTCTGTAACGTACTTTTTACAATAAAATTATTCAATACATATGTTATTTAATCGTGCACAGCCATTATGTGTATAGTACAGTGCACGTTAAAATACAATTAAGAAAAAATAATGGTAATTTCGTTGTTTTTTCTTTCACTGACTGGTGAAGACGCCTTTTTGTAGGTTAAAAAGAAGAACGACCCAATCATTTAAAATACTTATGTTTATGACTCGATCTTTTTGATTTAGGTACGATTGAAATATATTACCTACATCATGAGCGCTTTTGATTTCGTCGCCTTTTTACAAAATATAACTTAAAATATCTTAACACTCGTCCTTTACAAGAAATCGGTACATGATCACGAGTTTTTTTTTTTAATTATATTCACAATGTATCGTTTGTTCTTAACATCATTTGTAATACAGTGTTTTGCCTGTAACCGTAAACTTTTCGGGATTTATAAAGCAAACCTTAACCTAGGCAATGACTTCAACATGTAACTTGAGATTGTAATACTAATTAGAATAGGTTAACAATATTCGAGAAAGTATCAAATACAGTTCATTTTAACACTTGATTGAGAGAGAAACAAAAATAATTTGCTTCTAAATTCTACGTTGGTATTGTTCCAGTCGAGTTTTTATTTTGTCAAAGCAATTGTTTGTGCTTTAGTTGTGGTAAATGCAATATTTTCACGTAAAGCTTAAATGGAATTTGCGCAAAGTGCTAAATGTAGTTTATTAAAAAATTTAAACAATTGCTTTTGTTTGTGTACACACAATAATATTTAAGGTAACAGGGTATATAACGTTTACAGGAATACTTGAAATACGTTACCACTATATAAAATAATCTGCCTGTAGTTACAGATCGAGCTCAAAAACGACCAAGTTCTTAAATCGCAAAAAATCGTATTAAAATTTTATTTTCATAGAAGCGAAATGTCAAATGTGATTTTGATTACGCTGCTGTACTTGAGAACCATTTATAACTACAGGCCTTAAAGTATTTCATTATCTTTTGTTTAAATACTTCCATCGAAAATTTTTTAAATGAACTTTTTAATTTTAACTCTTCATAGTAAATCTGTATTGTACCTTTGCTTATGAAACCGTCTAGGCACTAGTAAAACATTCATCCACTCCACTTTTTAACATAATACGAATATGTATAATACAACTTCTAATCGCACGACATAATATTTTTTTGTACATTCACTTTCAAAACTTTCCTTCGCTATTAATCAATAGGCCACAGAATTAAAATATAGACCGTGATTGTGAAACGCATTAACATAACATGTAGCAATACACAATATGTCAATTGTAGGGGCGTGCATGTTACCCAAAATTAGCATGAACCCGCCACAAGTTCGCCAAGTAACTGTCACTTGGACAATTTAGGGTAACCACTGCAAGAGTGGACCGTTCGGGCGCTATTGTAGTTCACCCCTGGTGCAAATTACGTTTTTGTTTGCTATTTTACGGACGAATGTCCCTCGGAAATTTCGCGTTTTGCGCCACTAAAAGTTTTGTTTGACTAGCCTAATTTAGATTGTTTATTTTGTGCTTGTACGTCACTGTATTGCGAATTAAAATTTGTTATTAACATTGTATTTACTTTGGGCTTTGCAGTTTAATTATATACAAACGTACTGTAGTTAACGTTGCTGAGTTGCTATCGAAAAACTTCTTCATCTAAATTGCGTAAAGTATCTATACTAGTATTGCAGTCAATGAGTAGTTAATAGTAAGTACACGAGTAGAAATGATCGTATTAAAAAAAATCTAGCTGCACTATAAACCTAAAGTTCCAAACATTAAGCTCTTATTGGCCATAAGCGCTTAACTGTTCCTGTCATGTCGCCCATATGTCAGGGCCTCGACAATGGAATTAGTCCGCATTCAAAGTACCAGGGTGAATTCGCACCATAAAGCGAATTCGAAATTCACCATATCTGGATAACGTAGCAAGTGCACCGCCTGACAGGGTGACGGGTGACACTTTGAGCCCTCGGATACTGACATTATGTGACAACACTGGGGGCGTGCGACACAATAGCCGATCATCGGTGCTTGCACCCTACTCATATGGAAGTTTCAACATGGCATATTAAATTTTATAAGCGCTTGCATGTCTGGCCTTTGGTGGATTTGATACGACTGTTTAGCTTTTATCACTGTAATTAATAATATCATTTATATTTAATCTCCGACAGACTTAGAACACTTATGTAAGTATAAGGAGTTTGATGCCTTTGCATAGTTGCTTTCCATTGTTTTTATTCTATATACCTACAGTGTTATATATGCTCTAGGAGAAGGCACAATGATGATTTACTATCGAACACTAGCAATATTTAATAGTGTTTGTTTACCACTCCTACGAAATTATAAAGGCCTATAAATAAAAGCTTTGTTATTAAATCTTAGTAGGTATTCCTGTTTAACATTCGAATGAGAGGAGGAAATAAATTCACCACGGCTTGGAAATATCCAATGGAGATTTTTTTTAGAAAAAAAAACTCATTTGCATCTCAAAAGCAATGCGAGTTAATGGCAGCTTTGGGATGCGGAGCACGTCATTTTCCATTCTTCGGTCCCAACCCTTATGCCACTTCACAATAAAGACGCTGACACACAAGACTAATTAATGTGCTTTACTGTTCTAGTTTTATTGAATTAAAGTATTAGATACGGTATGCGACGTGTAATTGCGTTTATTAATGGCAGGTGACAAGAATTCGATAATAAAAAACACGAACTAATTACTCTTTATAACCCCAACTCAACGCAAAGAGAGGTGCCTAAAGTTTGTAGCTGTCTGTCTATGTGTGTTCTGTTTGTCTGTCAGTGACTGATAGCTCCGGAACTGATATACGTAGCAATTCTAACGCAGTTTTGTTTCTCTGATAGCTAAAAGTGAAATGGTTTTTAGCTAAGTTTGCTGGTAAGCTTTACACCAAAAAGCTCAAAGGTAATAGAAGTAATTTTAAATAGACTCTAGTGTTCATTTAATTATGATCCATGACAAGAAATTCGTTAAATCTGAGTAGGTATGTATCTTTTTTACTATTTATCGCTTGGTACCTAATGTAACGTGGTTATAATTACATAACAACCGCCATTACATCTGGTAAGTTAAGTCATCATTATTATTTCACTAATTAACTTTTCCCATAAATAAAGTGTTCAGCATTAAACATCGGGCAACGTACGTCAATTAACATTTTGATTTACGATTCGACAGCCTTCCGTCTGTTCGCTGGTTTTACGGCAATTTTGAAGCCTGTACCTAATTGGCACTGCTACCCTTTGTTCAGAACTTACTTTTATGACCTATTCTAGTACAGTACCACTACCAAGAGCTGCTTTCGAAAACTTATATTACATTACTATAGTCAATAGCGAGTAAACTCGCTCCGATTTGCGAGTGAAAGACAGTCAATGATATTATAATGCATGGATGTACAGTGTCATAATTAATGACAGCAGAAAAACAGCCCGACATAAGAATATAGGTTGGCGCCAATGTTACAAATGTAAATTATTAGTTTACCAATTATAGTCCATTGGATTTACAAATTTACGTCTAACTGAATAAAATAATTATTAAGTTTCGTTACAAATAGGTTTTTTTACAAAATAATAGCACTGACAGCAGCGCCGTCCGTCCGACAGACTGACAGCGCGAGCGATTGTCGATTTATTGTACTTTTCTGACTTTTCTTTCTTTTGACGCAGCCATTTTTTAAACGCTGACTAGAGGTCTATTACTTATAGGTCAGTGACTACAGTCAATGCGGTATTTTTCGACGACATTGGTTTAATTTATAACTCATGGTACCGATGTTCTACGATAACAGCTACAAATGTCAGTTGCTAGCGCTTAGATTTCGGTAGGTAATTTACCGTTGTACTCATACTAGTGTTTTTTAGTTCTATTAGTGACCTAGGAGCGCTGCACAATTCTCCATACAAATCGTTTACGCTGTCGCTAGCGAGTAGGTACGGTCACTGTAAACTCATGGTAAGGGTAGTTGTCAAAAGGATATTCCTAATAAAAAGAAATCGCGTATACTTAGAAACCGTTTTGTTTCACAGTGAAATTAAAGTCTGGGTATTTCACTGATTATATATCTCTTCGCATAAAAAATACATAGAACTTTTTAAAACAACGTTGTTCATCTTCCGACTAACCAATAAATAAAGAACACGAATTTAAAATGTATATTTTATGGCAGCCATTTTTACACTTAAAATGTGTACATCTAATAAATGACATACACAGCGAAAACTTATTGTGACAAGGTTAGGTTATACAGTGGCTCAGAATTCAGATTGTTCCACTGTATACGCTTCGTTTTCTACCCAACTTTTTACCTCCAAAGTAAGGCGCTCATCATTCAGGATTAAAATCAGCTTCAGTCACTTACTGGGAACCTCCATTGAGTTTTTAATTTGTACAGTCAAGGAACTTAATTCCCTACCCATTTCGTTGAAATGTCGTCTGACATTCGCAATGCATTAAGGTCGATATGTCAAACTAACGTCTTGCTCTATAGCTCTTATGGTGACAGTTTGCTATATGATATTGAACCTTAGGTGGGTCGGAAATTTAATTCCTTGACTGTACCAATTCAGTTGTAGCTTATTGTTTCTGTAGTGTTTGTATAGCGCGCTATACAGTTGATAATTTAACCTAACATTATTTTAAAACTATTTGAATAAGATGTTGAAATTATCTAAAAAAAAAAAAATTAGCGTTTTCAAAAGTTGTTCGGTTAACCTAAAGTTAAGTGATATTTAATTAGTTTTTGCTTTGCCAGTTCTATCCTAAAACAAACGTAATGCTGTATATTTCATGACAAATGTGATATTAATTGTCTGTCGAAAGTAAAATTTTAGTAATGTACATATCAATAGAATTATTGAACGACACGACATTTCGTGTCGTACTATATTCTATTGATATGTAGTTATAACAGTCCTTCATACATATCCATATATTTCTATTAAATTCTCATAATATACCTAATAATTATGCCAACACTAATGTATATCGTTAGTTGAAGACAAAACTCCAGTGTAAAAAAAAGATACTAAATTATTTTCTGTATTGAGGGAAAGGATTTTTTTTTTTTTATGAAATAGGACGGCAAACAAGCAAGTTGGTCACCTGATGGTAAGTGATCAGCACCGCCTATAGACAACCGCAACACCAAGAAGATTGCAGATGCGTTGCGGCTGTCTTGCTCTCCACGCCGGAACACAACAGTGTAAGCACTGCTGCTTAGAGGCAGGATTAGCAAGCAAGATGGTGGTAGCGATCCGGGCGGACCTTGCATAAGGTGTCACCACCCGCCTGTCTCCCTATTAAAAAAAATACTTCACTTTATGTACGACAAGTACCTGATGTAGTGCACTAACCGTCATGCCAGTGTGTAACCCATAAGCCGCGTGCGAGCGAGCGTGTGTCGAAACGACATTATAGAACAGCGCAAGCGACGCGCACCCAAAACCGTGAATTAGGAGCAATCCGAAAGCTTTCTGCGTTGTAACTGTGTTTTTAATCTGTTAATTGTTTCCATTACACTGGTGTATGCAGCGCTTAAAGAAAACTTTAGCTATATAGATGGTTTATATTAGCGACGTTGAGGTTACGCAAATAATGCTCAAGGTGTTTAAGCATAACTCAGTAAGGGAGCAAACTACGGTTAGGGTGTATATAATGATGGAATAGAATTTAGGGGTACTTTTGTCTCTATTACTTAGCTCGATCATACTTGTATATCTAGGCAGATATGTATATGCCCTAAAGATATGGTAATGAATTTAGTATAAAACTTTCAATTGTGCTAAGCTTAACCTTAGAGAAATGAATTAAACATTCGCAAAGTTTCGGCGAAAAATAAACCGACCGTTAAACTACTCTGTAATTACGTAACATGGCCGAGCGATAGGGATCGCTATATCGATCAGTTTATCGATACCCCGTTCGATGCGAGATCCGATTCGAACGAGCGCGACCAATTTTATTCACAAAACATTTAGCCCCCGATAGCATCTTGCATCTCCATAATAGCCTAAGTTGTTTTTAAAACAATAAAACGCAAGGCGAATGCGCGGTGGTTAGTGTGAATCAGATAAGGGGACTAGATATTGAATGGATATCGTTTTAGGGACATGGTTTGTTTCGGCATAATGCGGCTGCGGCGTCTATCTAAGTGGGCACGAAAGCAGGCAACTAGTTTAGATACCAATTTAAGCGTAGACGTTAAGTTGTACCTTTTGTTTTTAGATATCTAGTAGTAACTTTCCAATAGTAGCAATAGTCGAATTGCGCTACATTGTTAAGCCAAGTGACAAAGGCGGAAAGGATTTCATCGTCACCTTTATCAATTCCGGAGATAAAGCCTCCGCCTTCGCACAACTTCTCGACGAGAGCTCAAAAATCGTAATCGACCAGACGAAATCTGAGGGAGTTCCAATTATTATTAAAATCACTCTTGATAAAATCGGTTTAATGAAGAACGGTACTCGAGATCCCGATCGATGGAGTACTAAATCTGAAATTGATTTCACTCTCCCGATACGAAATTGATCGAAAACACTGATTAATCTGACCAAGTTCGCCTTTCAGTTATTGAAAATATTACGTTAGGTATCGCTCTGAGGTTTATTCGTATATTTGTATGCAGAGAGCAAATATTTGTAGGTACCGGGTCAAGGCGCTGGGGACATGCTTGTTCCCGATTGTGAGTAGTTCGGGTTTGTCACTTTTCCTTGTTTTGAATAAAATATAGATTTTCACAAATATAAAACTCGCCAAAAAACAATAAAAAAAAACTTTACAAGTACTTACATACAAGCTCAAAGTAACTTAATACATGTGGAGTTTAAACACTTATGACATCAGTATAATATCAAACTATTATAGAGAGCCACAGTCCAGACACGAGATTTTTAAATACTATCCCCAAGATTTACATACAAACATTCGTATTACATTAGTTTATCACACTATCAGAAAATTACTTCGTTAATTATTATTTATTATATTTATCAATATTCAAATAATTTCTTTACAAGTAATAAAATAGTACGTCACTGATACAATTAAAACGAATTTAAACACTAACTTAACATAAAAAAGATCCCGACGAATTGAGAACCTCCTCCTTTTTTTTGCAGTCGGTTAAAAAAAACCCACACCGCATCACACCCGGCTAGGTGCATTGCCTCGCAGTATGGCCAGTGAGATTTGCTGAACCAAGTAAGACCCGGAGCGAGGGTCGCAAAAAAAACTTATATTTTGTCATCCATAGCGCAGAACTACAGCTCTGCTAGTCGCATTTCATAATGCTGTCAGTATTGATTTTCCAATCACACATTCAATTTAGCTGTTTCCCCCGACATTTGGTGTGTCAATAATATTCTCCGGTAACAGTATACTGCTGTATAAAATGATTAACCTACGACTGCTACGGTTGACCGGGGTTTGGTTACTGTCTATTGTGCTACAGGATGATTTGATTTTCTTTTCGTTCATCTAAAGTATGCTTGTGCAAATCAAGACAGCATTTGTTTGTAACTATTGAGCTGGTTAATGACTGTAATAATTATGTCTGTGGTTTAGCTTGCGAAAACTTTTTATGTTACTTCAGTAGGCGTAGGTTTAGCTCAATAGCTAATAAGCTTTGTTAATGATTATCAGATTTAAAAAATCTTTAAAAAATGTTACACTGCTCATAACGCAAGAATTTATGAAAGATTATTTTATTTGAATTTTGCTCATCGCTAAATTATAAGTCGATAGATGTCCTTTAATTATTCTAAGCTACTAAAAAATTCTGCACCCAGCAATGAAACACCCTGTATCCTTAATACAAAATGTCAACATTGAACTTAGGACACATCGCGCGAGCATTTCTGTACGAAAATGACATAAATTTGTCCCCTGTTTGCTGAGTGAAATGAAATAAAGACCATATGTATGGCAGCTCGAGTTTCATAGGCAGTCGCTACTAATTCTTGTACCAATTTTGAGCACAATCTAAGCGCGAACGCGGGTGGTACAATAAAAACTCCACAATTAAAAATCATTTATAGGAATATTTTGCCTTATAAACTTAGACTCCTGTAAGTTTTTGTCAGTTTTATTCAAGAATAAACAAAATTTATAGCCAACTTTGGCTATTTCGTTTAAAACAAGGCAACCCTGTCATACAAAAAGTAATAATTCACATTCCATACGTTTACAGTAAAATTACATTGGTGTGACGTCATACCTATGTAGCCATTTTATACGGAGCGTTTTTTATTAGCGATATTTCAACAAATAGTGATCGTAGGTAAAAACTAAAAAGCAGGTTTTTTTCTTTTGAAGAGTTCTTTAAATTTTAATAACAGATACATTTTAGTCATCATACCCATTAGTCCCTAACGCTATGGTTTGTCCCTTGGGCCGCCGGTCATAGATCTCATACTGGCAGGGTCACCCCGTTTGTCATATTGCTGTACGATCTGTATGACAGTTTATCATGACCATAATTACATTGTATTGTTCGATTCAACCATTCAAGTATTGTTCATTTATTGCAATAAATTCGTAGTGACAATAGCACTTGTCTTTGTGACCCAAGTTTTGTTAGAATTTCTTATTATTGTACATGTTTAAGTGGCCAGCAGGTTTGAAATTTGAAAATTACATATAATTACAAAAATAAAAAGTCTTGACCATAAGATAAAAAAGTATTTTTTATTGAAATAAAACAATTTAAACTGTTGATATCGATATCGCGTATATTGCAACAAATCTAATTATCAACGTTCAACGTTTTTACGAACGTGGACGTTCGTGGAATGAGCCTAAGTTCGTCAAGGATAGTGTAGTTTTCTATCTGTAAAAGAAATTTTAAAATCGGTTCAGTAGTTTCAGAGATTACCCCCTACATACAAACAAACAAACAAATTTTTCCTCTTTATTATATTAGTGTAGATATAAGCCTGTGAAAATATAAGAAATTGTTGAATACTGAACAATAGATTCACTCCATACCTATAATCCATATGCCATTCCTTCAAGTAGCGAACGGTCGTACTATTTAGGACCCCGTCGATGCGGCTAAAGCTCGTAGATTGCGTAATTTAATTTATTCATAAACGTTGCGTAAACCTAAGTTAGTTAACACGTGTTATGCCTTTATCTGTCATTGTTACGTTCACCCTCAAATGAAAGGGACAAAAGATTTAGTTAGCTTAAAATATTGTTATTTTTTATGATTGAGGGGGTAAGTGTATAGTTGTTGTGGTTTTTGTACTTAAGTCTACGTGATTATATTATTTAATGTGGAAGCGGAGGTGGGTGGATTTTGCATGTAATATAAATGTCGTACAGACGCAGCTGTTTTGCACGTGCACAGCAATGGTTTTGCGGTGTAGTAAGGTAATTTGTTCCAGTTTGTATTAAGTAATGTATTATTAAATTAATTTGTTATAATTTAATAAGATGTTTTTTCAATTAGGTCTAGCCTGAGCATTGGGAAACAACAATTGTCACATTATAATAATTGTCTATTCTTATTAACAGAACAGCGGATACCAAGTCCAAGGTTTTGTGACACAGCTGCTTTAATTCTTTCGTTTCACAATATTATATCGACGGTGGAAATCTCAAATGTCGTAAGGGACATGTACCTTAATGTCCCTTACGACATTTGAGATTTCCACCGTCGATATGTTAGGGATCCGCGATCAAAGGGCATAAACGGAACCCTTATACTTAAGTTATAAGCCTCATAATTTCATGCTGACCGTCTGTTTGTCCGTATGTGACAACCACTTAATTAGGAGACTATAAAATAATACAAATACAATTTAGAAGGTAAGTTTTTTACAAACCGTTTAATGATGGCGTAGCCAAATTATGTCATTGTATTAAGTACTCTACATTATAAATGTAACTGAGAGATGATAAAAATATAAGTGGCAAATCTTTGGATGGGTAATTAAAAATCTCCGAAGTCTTTTTCTTTTAGAAAAACATTTGTTGAAATGAGTATATGTGCAAGGAAATGGAGACGTAATTAAATGCGAGTTTTTTGTTCGATATGAATGTGAGGATGTGAATAGCGGCTTGGTAGAAATGTCGTGTGCGATAATTTTCTAGTAGGTTAAAGGTTTTTATTTGTTACAAAAATAGCTACATTTATCTGACTATTTTTTAATTTAATTTAAACATTAATAATAATAAAAATGAGCTGTCTTTTTGTGCGTCCCTATGACGCGGGCAGGGACAGTATCCGCGTGATGTACTCTTTCAAAGTAAATTATTTTAATAAAAGGGATTCTTAGTGTTTGCTTCGACTAAGGGATTGCAATACCGGTATTTTTAGTAGAACCGATCCCGGGACACCGGTATTTGTGCATAGTAAAAATACCGGTATTGCACGCTTTTATCCCGTAAGTGGGAAAGTCATACAGATAATAATAACATAATTAGGTGAACTATTCCGAAATTATGCAAAGCTTGTATGTTCTGTAGGTACTAGATATCAGATGTTATAAATGTTTTTCATACAAATATATTCGTAAATACATAATATAAACGTCCACGCTCAATTAATATTACATTAATATTGTTCGTTGTAGTCTTATATGTAAACAAATTTACGATTAACGACCGTACATTCTTTTTCAGTTGTCAAGGTGATTGGTTGCTTGGTATACCTTCCAAAACTGTTAATTCAATTTTGTTGCTTTAAAAATTAAATAAAATTTCATTTCTTAACATATTGCACTATAGTGAACTTGCTATGTTTTATGACGTGATTAAAGTAGTATTGCTAGCGTGTGTAACCTTGGTGGCAGCACAAAATGTCACTGAAGATTCAAAGTTGGTGACGATTGCTCAAGGACCCGTACTAGGGTACAGGAATGTGGAACATGATATTTTTGAATTTTTTGGAATACCCTACGCAACAGTTCCGATGGGCACAAAAAGGTTCACAGTAAGTAGTTTACTAACTGTTTATATGAGCTACTTAGGGTCACATATGTAAACACTCTTATATTAATCGTCCAGATGATGTAATGCTTCGCATAAAGCTCGTTTCTCATCTATAACTGATACTATTTACTGCTCAGGAAAGTAATAAAATTTTCTTAAATATTATGCACTGGAGAAAACTAGGACAATCGATGATTCAACAAGATATTACAAATATTAAGCGAGGGAAGAGCTGTTCCAAATTTAATTCTACTTGTAGAAGTTGAGATGACACAGTGTGTATATTACAAAATTCCCAATCATGAGGTTTTTAACCTTTTTCCAGTCTAAATGAAACATTGCTATCAGAATGCTTTTACCTTTAATCGTTAAGGAGTTCTCGTGTAAACTCCTGTATCTTCCATAACCGTAGCGGTAATTGATTACTTTCATATCGATACCTCCTACGTATACTGGTATAAGTGCAAAATTGTGATTTTACAGGAGAGCTGTGCAAAGGTTCCGTAACCCATAACTTTATTGTCTGTAAAGATAATTTTACAAAATTTTGGATTTGTAGTAAGATAAATACTTTACTTTAATCTACATTAATGGAATTTTGAAATGAATGGTAGTTTCTGAGAAAATGGCAGATACACTTGTTTACTCGTATGTGACATGTTGTAATTGTGTGGTATACTAAGCTAACTACCACTTGCCCTAGTATACGGCGTAACTAATTAAGTACTGAATTTGAATATATTGCTGTTTTGTATATAGATAATTACGTGACCTGGTCATACGAATTGAAAAGAAAAAGAAAGCACGTACTGTTTTGCCCTTCATCATTACTTTATCAACGTATTTTTCACTTGTACCAGTATACGCTTGAATTGATATCACCAGTATACACTTGATTATGTTTTAAGTTCGCTGAGAAAAAACGCTAAAAACGGAATAAAATAAATTTGAATGTTGTATGCATTGCTTTTATTAGGCGAGAACATTTTACTCAATTTTATAATAATCACAGACTTTGATTTGCTTAAGTATTAAAGTCAAAAAATATTGGACCATGGCATTTCAAAACAAGTTTGTTACATAAAAAGCGAAATGTTATTAAATGTCAACAAATCCGTGATAAAACAATCTTATTGATTACCTACATAATTTTGGTATCTACCAACTAATAAAAAATCTGGGAATGTGTCGCCACCGTGTTATTTATAAAGACTCCATCTTTGATCACAAAAGTTTATTTTTTAACATTGGCTCTTAATTTACTTCAATCAGTTTACATTATTGATACAGAAAACAAAACTGAGAAAATTTTTACCTAATTTTTGACAAAAAACAAACTTTAACACGATAATAGCTTTCATTTAAAACTGCCCCTTATTTATAAATTAAAATAAACTTTAACAGGATGCTATGAAAAATAAAGTTCTGTTTCGTAAATATCCTACATTTTTCTAATTTTCTTAAAATATCAGTTTTATATAATCAGTTGTTTTTTAATTTTAATGAACACCCATTTCAAAGACATTAGAACATCTTACATATATGCAAAATTAGCACATTTTCCTTAGCTTATCATTTTATGAGACTAATTTGTTGTAGAAGTCATGGTGTTGAGCAGGAATTGTACCAGTCTGACAAAGATAATTAAGATCTTTACTTTTTTGCTTATCAATAGGTAATGGTGCGTACAAAGCTCGAATGAATTATCGGCATGTACTTGAGAAAATTCTATTGTAGGTGACAGCACCGGATCAAGATTTTCTAATTCTGGAGACTTTTCTTTTTGCAAATCTTTTTACGCGAGGACTCTGAAACCGGTCTTGTGCTTGGCTTGCTTGATTTTGGTTCACATCTACGATGACAGAAATTTATTGATACTCCGCAGAATTAGATGAAGCACAGCTTTGCTGCTGTGAAGTGATACTGTTTTTGAAAACTCTTCTGATACCATAGAATCTAATTTTTGTTTTTCCAAAAACTCAAAGAAAGTAAAGATTCGGCTTCTGGCGGTACCGGCGACACTAGAAGTATTTTTTAATTTAGTTTTTTTCTTTCTTTAAACCCGTATTACTGGTCCAACTGACAAAAAGTTTGAAACCAAAGAAAGAAATTTCCAAGTCCCAAGATATTTATTTATTTATTTCTTATTATTTATTTTAATATGGTTCTAATAGTAGGTTAATAGGTCAGTTCTCCCTCTCGTCTGCTTCATTTTGCAATGATTTTACTTACTTTAAAATCATTTAGTTATCAAATACAATAAGAAACGTAAAGTTACAGAACGTAAGAAATAAAAATAAACTGAATTGTGCACTTAGAAGTCGTATTAGACATAATGCGTCGTCAACTGTCGTTTGAGCATACTGAGACAACTCCCCGTACGCATCGATGGCGAGCGTGCATACTGAGGCAACTGCCAGTTACACCACACTCGCACCGCTCCTCCACAATATCTGCGCCGCGTATAGTGGTACAAGCGACTTGGCTCAGTATACATCGTACCGATTGTCAAAAAGGTGTAAGATGCGTTCATATACGTCACTTTATTTCCGAAACTAATGAGAATATTCGTACGAAATTTATGTGGCAGTTAAATGTAAGTATTTTAGTCTCAAATCTGCAAAAAAACGAAAATCTCAAAATTGTCACTTGTATCAGTATACGTAGGAGGTATCGATATAATACATTCAAAACTATAATTAAATCTAAATGTATAATATTCTGATACAAAATGCATGAATAACAGGACAGCGCGAGAAGCGCTGCTGTTTTGTTTACTAAATAATACAGAACTAATAAAAAGTGCCAGATAGTTTTAATTAATCATGTTCTGTCATAATATCAAAGTTGCTTTGTAATAAGAATTTAGTTCTTAGGGTTCATTGGTGTTCTTATTATAAGTATTACTTAGGGTTTAATTTTTTCAGGTACGATCAGCCTCAGTAGTAGCTTATTTATACATTTATATTAGTACCTAGCCGCCGTCAGTTATGTGACAAATTCAAGCAACTCTCATTTCATTTGTTACTTCAACAAGGTTTTTAAGTGTTAGGCTACTTCTAAAGCTGACTGTATAAAGCCCTATAACATTCTTTGTTTCTTTTCAGGCTCCTCTTCCACCTCCGACATGGACGCAAACACTAAAAGCGATGGACAACGGCATCATCTGCCCACAAAATCCAGCATTATACTTTATTCCACTTAAGAAAATCCAAGAAGACTGTTTGATTGTCAACATTCATGTTCCTAATACCAAAGAAACCAATCTTCCTGTTTTAGTTGTAGTACATGGTGGAGCATATTGTTCGGGATTCGGCCATATATGGGGTTCGAGACGAATAGCAGCTACCAAGAAAGTAATCACTGTTTCTTTTAATTATCGCCTTGGAGCCCATGGTTTTCTATGCCTTGGTACCCCTGAAGCTCCTGGCAACGCGGGAATGAAAGATATGGTTGCTTTATTGCGCTGGGTAAAAGCCAATATTGCTAGTTTTGGCGGTAACCCTGAAAATGTTACTTTATCCGGACACAGTTCAGGAGCTTCCGCTGTGGACTTATTAATGATCTCAAAAGCAGCTGAAGGTCTATTTAACAAAGTGATACCTGAAAGCAGTGGCAACCTTGCGTCTTGGAGTATACATACAGATCCAATAAAATCAGCAAAGGATTATGCAATATTGTTAAATTTTACAAACGTTGATGACATGCATGCCTTAGAAGAATTTTACAAAACTGTCCCGTTCGATATTTTAAGCTCTTCATATGGTTGGGGCCAACAAAATGGAAATCTTTACTTCTCGCCTTGCATTGAAAATGACTTAGGGGAAGAAATGTTTCTTGGCGATTCTCCTGTTAACATTATTAAAGGTGAACGCTACACAAAAGTCCCGCTATTATATGGGTTCACAGATATGGAGGGAATTGTAAGAACAATACAGTACGATGATTGGGTCGACACTATGGATAAACGTTTCTCAGATTTTCTACCCGATGATTTAGAATTTAAAAATAAAGAAGAAAAAGAGACAGTAGCTCAATCTGTAAGAGAATTTTATTTTGGAAATGATCGCATCGGAATTAAAACCATATTTGGTTACATAAATTTTTTTACAGATTCAGTTTTTGTGTATCCCATGCTAAAATCAGCAAAAATGCAAATAGAATCAGGTCATGACTCAATTTATCTCTACTATTTTACGTTCCATAAAAGATTTCGACCCGTTCCCGGAGTACCTGACGTCTTCACTAATATGCCTGGGGCTGGTCATTGCGATCAAACGTTGGCTGTGCTTGACTCAACTGTGAGACCGAATCAAGAGAAAAATTTCACAAAAGAATATCGAGAACTGAGAACCAAAATGGTTGAGTTTTGGGTTAACTTTATAACAACTGGGTAAGAAAATGTAAACAAGATAGACTTCAACAAAGGAAGAGCATCTGAGCTCCTTTTTTGGTTTCGTTGGTTCAGAAAAACTGATCTCCTTTGATACTTGTAAACCCATTTGGTACAGCATATTTTTATAAGCCTAGCTACGCAGTGAGGTAAATGCTGCTAGCATCTTTGGGTATGCCGGTGTCTTCTTTTTTAACCGATTTTTAAAAAAGGAGGAGACTCTCAGTTCTTCATGATCTTTTTTTTTCTGATACATTTTAGAAATTATATTTTTCCTGCCTTCGCCGTGGAGACCCTTGACCTATGGGGATCCACATTTTGTTTAAGACTTAAAAAAAACATACCTCTGGTGACCCAAGGGCTGGCGCGTGTGTCGCTTAACGAATTGAAATTGCCATCCAAACATCCAAATAGCCTGTTGGCCTTCTGCCCAGAAACAGCGGCTTAGGCGATATTTTTCATTGTTCTTATCTTTTCTATTTTCTTTTCTGTAAGTTTGTCTGTTTCAAACAAATATTATCTTCTATCTTCTATATAAATAAAAATGAATTGTTGTTCGTTAGTCTGATTAAAACTCGAGAGCGGCTGGGCCGATTGAGCTGATTTTGGTTTTTAAATGTTTGTCGTAGTCCAGGGTAGGTCTAAACGGTGAGCAAATATGCCTCCAATAATTAGGCGGTACGAAGTTCGCCGGGTCAGCTAGTTAGAAATAATTTTAGTATCAATGTTTAGCTTTATTCATCATTTTATAATAATTTTAACTTTAGCAAAAACTTTAACGCAATAAAAATATATTGTCAATTTACCTCGACGTTTCGGCCATGTTTCAACGGCCGTGGTCACGAGTAGACCCTACTCTACGATAGTCTACTCGTCACCACGGCCGTTGAAACATGGCCGAAACGTCGAAGTAAATCAACAATATATTTTTAACGCGTTAAATTTCAGAACGTTGTAAATATGTGTAAAAATCGCGAAAGTTTAAAACATTGTAAAAATGTATAGTTAAATCTACACTAATATAATAAAGAGGTAAACTTTGTTTGTTTGTTTTTTTGTTAGTTTGTTTGTATGTAGGGGGTAATCTCTGGAACTACTGAACCGATTTCAAAAATTCTTTCACGGATAGATAGCTACACTATTCCTGACAGACATAGGCTATTAATTTTACTTGAGCGAAGTCGCGCGCGTCCGCTAGTTACTTATATAATAATAAATCGAACTACATATTTGTTATCCTTTTCAGAAAACCAGTTCCAGAAGGTTCATTACTTCCAACGTGGCCACCCGCTACTGTCAATTGGACTCCATACATGCATATTGGCGACACAATAGAACTTAAAGACAAGCTACCTACATATATAGCAGATCGTGCCCAGCTTTGGGAAGATATTTATGACCGTTACTATCGTCAACCCGGACGGCCTTTTGCAGTGACAAATATCGTTTCACCTTCTCACGTGACACATGTCGTCACTATTTATTTTTTAAAACGTTTTTTTTTCAAATATATTCTGTAAATAAATATTAGATCATTTTTTAATGCGCAACAGAGATGGCCATCTCTGTTCTATATCGTACTTGGGTAAAAGATGTCTCATGCCATTCATTTAAGAAATGGTGCAACTGGTGTGGGATCAAAATTTATCACGGTTTATGATCCAAAGTTGTTATTTTTATACACACTTCATCATTGTCATCATCATTTTGTCCACTGCTTGACACAGGCCTCGTCCAAAGATCGCCATGTTGATCAGTCCTGCGCTGCTTGCATTCAGCGGATTTCAACAATCATCCCCAGGTCTCAAAATATAACCCTCTCTCTCTCTCTCTCTCTCTCTGTAATAGTATTCCGAAATTACTTAGCTAACATTAGTCCCCACGGAATGTATCTTAGTTTTTTTTTTTCATAAAATAGAGGGTTAAACGGGTAAGTGCATCACCTGGTGGAATGTGATCACCACCGCTCATAGACAGCAGCGACATTAAGGAGATTGGCAACGTATCTGCAATATTGCAGATTGTTATCTGTAGTCTGTTTCGTTTTTATAAAGTTGTTGTCCGTATTTTTTAAACTTCGTGTCGAAATATTGCAAGACGCTTTCAGGGTGACTAGCTACAAACGTAAAATGTTACCGAATGGCAACACAATAATATTAATCAGTGCGTTTCATAAATCGGGTAGGTGCAAACTCTATATATCAGTAATCCTGCATTATTCCGCGCATTAAAGCGATGTCTGTCGATTGTTCAGACGGCCGCATTGGCCGGTTTATGCAATATAGCACAACGAATATCATTTATATACCAAATTACACAAACATTACTTATAAACTAATCTTATTTTGAATTGTTTATGCCAGTATCAAATTTGGAAATAATAAAATGTATAGTAAACATTACTATTCTTATTTTGTGGCTAAATCGAAACCCAAAAATATTTCGTATTTAATTTCAAATTAATGGGTAAAGTTTTTTTTTAAATTTCTGCAGTAAACTAGTAGTAGTAGCAGTAAGTTTGTTTTTAACTAATGCGCGAAACTTTAAAAAACGCGAAGGTTTAAATATAAGGCGGTCACACCGATCAATCGCTTTGATTGTTTTTTATAACATGGTTTACTATGTAGAATATTGTTTTGTTGTTAAGACCAAAAGACCAAATTAAGACCAAATTGTGAAACAAAAATAAGAAATCGCAACGTACTCAACTTCGTGACACTGAATACATCAACTGCTTTTATACGTATAATATCACTTTTATTATCAAACAAACATGCTACTCCATGAAACGAGAAACTTTTATAATGTCCAAGTTTATTTGCATTTTTAAGTAAATCTTTAAAATATGAAAATCATGTTATTATGATTTTATTATCTCAAAAAAACAGCTTTATGTCCTATCTTTAACAACGTGCACTTTGGGAGGGGTGATAAGCGTTGATATTTTTAAGCTAATTATGTATTTATCCAATACAAGCTCACGGCTACCGGCTTCTGTTACGTATTATTCCTTAATCGACGTAACTTTTATTATTATTAAACTTTATTTCAGGCCATAAGACCCATAGATTAAAATAAACAGACTAACGTATAAATATAAATAAATATGACAATTTATTGTATTTTAGCGACAAAACAACGTGGATGGGTTGAGTCGTCACTTACGATTATCATAGCAAAATCTATAACAATTTAAATATAAATGTTTCGCAATCTTTAGCAAAATCTGTGTTATTTATTTCAATAATCAAAACTCTTTTTTATATGAACAACGTATTCTTCATTGTCATAATATTGGCATACTAAACGTGCCCTGACCGCTTTTAAATGCCGTTGCGACAAGGATGGCTTCATTAATGTGGAAAGGAGGAAGAAGCCCGCATGTCCCAATCAGTGCGGCGCCTCCCTGACCGGACTGAACCACCTGCTGCGTCCCGCAATACCAAGGACGCTGCTGTACGTGTCCCGTCTGCATCACTCCACGAAGGTCGCGGACAGGATCAAGCTCACTCTGAGGGTCAGCGGTTGGAGTCCCACCATGATGTGAATTTTAATTCATGTGTGGTAAGAGTTTCGACTGACCAGCTGTCGACCTTTACAAGAGAAGAGTTTTGGCTGAAAAGTGTCGCATTCCGGCGGTTCCAAGGCCGATTATGATACTGCGAAAGTGCCCACGTTATAGACTTCACGTGCGAGTAACTAATTAAGTTATTAAGTGGTCTTTAAGATATTTATTTGTCTTTAAGCTAGTTATTTATTTATGGGCCTATGCGGCCTGAAATAAACTTATTCTATTCTAATCTTAAATGACTGAAACATACATTTATCTTCAACAAATTGAAATTTTTAGGAAAGGTAATTACGTCCATCATCAAAATTATCATAACTTACGAAATATGAAAAAGTGTACACAAACATACCCGTAAAAAGAACAGACAGAAACACAGATAACTAATTTTACAAAAGAAAAGAAACAATTTGTGATACCATTTTATCTTATCAACAAAGTAATTGATTGAATGCCTACTATTGCTACTAAATATGTTATCAGTAAATCGCATTTTTTGTTTAAAATATGTTTTAATTTACTACGCAATAAGTTACAGCACAGCGAACTTGTCATGTTGTCTAAGATGACCAAACTAATATTACTCTCGTGTATAACATTGGTGGCAGCACAAAATGTTGTTGAAGATACAAAGTTGGTCACGATTGCTCAAGGAACCGTACTAGGACACAGGAATGTGGAACATGATATTTTCGAATTTTTCGGAATACCATATGCAACAGCTCCAACGGGCACACAAAGATTCACTGTAAGTTGTTCAATTATTAGGTTATTTAAAATATATAACAATTTCATATTTAAAGACTTTGAATAAAATTAGTCTTCTAATAAACATATTTTGTGTTATACAATTTCAAGCAATGTGTTAAAATGCGAAATAGCAATTAAATATAAAATCGTTGTTATTAAAGTGAATTTACTACATAATTTACGATAGCTTGTCTTACAATAGCAAAAACATCAATGAATTGAGGAAGTAATCGTTAAAAAAGTATTAATTTTATATTTAGATAAAGATGATAAAATAAATATGTTTTTAGGCTCCTCTTCCTCCTCCAACATGGACGCAAACACTAGATGCAGTAGATAACGGCATAATCTGCCCACAAAATCCATCATTAGGTTTTGTTCCCATTAAGAATATGCAAGAAGACTGTTTGATAGCAAATATTCATGTTCCTAATACAGACGAGACCAATCTTCCTGTTCTTGTGCTTGTCCATGGTGGGGCATATGCTTTGGGATTCGGACATATGTGGGCCCCAAGACGCATAGCAGCTACAAAGAAAGTAATCACTGTTTCATTTAACTATCGCCTCGGAGCACATGGTTTTCTATGCCTCGGTACTCCTGAAGCTCCTGGTAATGCGGGAATGAAAGACCAAGTTGCGTTACTGCGATGGGTAAAAAATAATATTGCTAGTTTTGGCGGCAACCCTGAAGAAGTTACTATATCCGGAAACAGTGCCGGATCATCATCAGTAGACTTATTAATGATCTCAAAAGCTGCTGATGGTCTATTTAATAAAGTAATACCTGAAAGCGGTGCTAACGTTGCTTCCTGGAGTGCACATACAGATCCTATACAATCTGCAAAGGAATATGCTAGGCTGTTGAACTTTGCAAACGTAGATGATATTCATGCATTGGAAGCTTTTTATAAAACTGTACCTTACGATGTTCTAAACTCTGCGTATGGTATGGGGTACTATGACGGCAATCTTTACTTCTCCCCTTGCATTGAAAATGACTTAGGGGAAGAAGTATTTCTGGACGATTCCCCTGTTAACATTATTAAAGGTGAACGCTACACAAAAGTCCCGTTGTTGTATGGCTTTACAGACATGGAGGGATTGTTAAGAATATCTAACTACGATGATTGGGTCAACATCATGGAAGAACGTTTTTCAGAGTTTATACCTGCTGATTTAGAATTTGAAAATGAAGAAGAAAAGGAGACAGTAGTCCAGTCTGTAAGACAATTTTATTTTGGAAATAGCCGCATTGGAATAAGAAGCATATTTGGCTACATTAATTTTTTCACAGATACTATCTTTGCGTACCCTATGCTAAGATCAGCAAAAATGCAGGTAGAAGCAGGTCACGATTCAATATTTTTATATGAGTTTACATTTTACAAACGATTCCCATCTGTTCCGGGAGTACCTGACGTCCTTACAAATTACCCTGGAGCTGCTCATTGCGATCAATCGTTAGCTGTTCTTGATCCAAGTCTAGTTCCAATTCCTGAGGAGAATTACACTGAAGAATATAGACAGTTAAGAGCCACTATGATCGAGATGTGGGTCAATTTCATAACAACTGGGTAAGAAAATGTTTACAAAGTAATTTTATCAGTCCTAAATTATTGTGATCTTCAAGAAAATTAGTTCAAAAATTTGAATTGCCTAGAAAACATACCTTTGTTTTTGCAGGAGACCGGTTCCAGAAGGTTCATCACTTCCAGCGTGGCCACCTATTACTGCAAACCGAACTCCACACATGCATATTGGTGACACTATAGAACTCAAGAACACGCCTCCTATGGCGGATCGTGCTGAGCTTTGGGATAACATCTATGACCGTTATTATCGCCAGCCAGGACCCCCTTATTCAGCTGCAAATATAATTTCACCTTCTATTGTGATTTATATAGTCACTGTTTATATTTTTAGAATATTATTGGACTAATAAAAAATTATGAATGATCAAATAATTTACCGGCTACGTAACAGAGCTTTCGAGTGCAGTTGCTTTATTTTCTATTCTGCTGGGAAATGACAAAGTGTCATGAGAACATAATTATATGCGCTTAGTAAGATCTTAGAGGTTACTTTTATAGACCACATTTTCTCGTGGACCCACTGACTTGTCCCAACACTGAGGAAGACTGGTTTCACATAGTTGTGGTATAAAATGGTGGTGGTATAAAATAATATAAAAGGCTGTACACAGCAGGGAATCAGTTTAATTTCATCAAAGTTACGTATTAGAATTTGGGTTTTGCAAACATAATATTAAATATGGCTACCAGTAAATTGTTTGCACAATTTGAGATGAACCTCGTAGGATGATAATAAAGGTCTCTATTCATCACCGTCCAACGCATATCTGGGGTCCAAAAATTAGAACGTCGCTTCATTCGTGGTACGCGTGCCGCTGCCACTACTGGATACGAGATCTTAATCTTCTGGCTAAAGACTACTATTCCTTGTAAATACCGAAGGCGAGCTGTTATTTTGGCGCTTATCTTAATGAACTTTTGATGTATTATCTTATACAATGTACACTTTGGAGGTATGATAAGCTGTAACGAATATTTATCTAATCACTTATTTATCAAATACATTGCATTGGCATTATATCAGAACTTACGTCATGAATATTTAACTAGATTTACGATCATATCAGTAATCAAATTACTTTATTTACTTATTTAAATTAACTTCTACAACTGATTGTTCAAGGCAACTTTTAACAGCTGGGTAGTTTTTAATAGGGGCGGAGCTTATAGTTTTTTAATTGTCATAATTTGGACTTAGTTAGTGAGATTTGGTGTCTTTGGTGGATTTGGCGGATTAAGCTTTGTTTTTTTTTTCGTATAAGTATTTAATGCACCTGCACCACTTGAAAATAGGTGTTTGCATCATAACATAAGTGTTTTCGGCTCCATTGAGAACAAAACATTAAAAAAGTCTAGAACGAATCGCAAAAGCAAAAACCTCTAAAACACTATTTCTCGTAGTGATAATATATTATAATAAATAGGAGCAAGTAATTTATTTCAATAAATAATTAAAATAATACTATTGAAACGATTGCTACATGTTGCATAGTGCGCTGTGGGAAAAATGACAGATGCCCTCAATCGATGAGTTCGCAACCATTTCACAAACTGTAAGTGCACCGGGAATTAATTTGCAAAACAAACGAGGATCGAAGTAAAAATAATAATAAATTTATTCATTAATAGCGGGAGGGGTACATACATAAATAATTTTAATGAACAGTGAATAAATTAGTTTTTACTTATGTTATAAAAATACGATCGCGTTTTCAAAATATTTACACTGCGGTGCTCGTATTTCAATTGAATATTTAAATTTAAATGTTAGCGTTAAGAGACGATTTTGTAAAATCGACGGATTTTAAGTTTTAATCCCCGATTCTTTCGGGGAAAAAAGTAAAAATATTTCTATTTTTTTCATTAAATTTGCAGTGAATTTGGATGAGCAATAAATTAAGCTGATTTAAGTTTTAAAATGATCGTTTCAATAGTTGCTGAAATATGCCCCTGTGACAGATATTTAGACAGATAGACGGACGAATAAAGTTCGCACTGTAAGATTTATTTCAACCATTTTAGTTTAGATTCCTATAAAAACCATCCATCATTCCATTTTAATCCTCTGGGTTGGCAACGCTTTTGCAGTCTTCTTGGTGTTGCTGGTGGTGAGCACTAACCATCAGGTGATCCACTTGCTCGCTTACCTTTCTATTTATTTGGGATTTTTCAGTCAATAATTTCTCAACCATGAAATACACGCGTATGAAAGTTGTTGTACAAAGTTCCGTTTTGAAAACCGTCCTCACGCCTCCGTCACACAATATTCCCCATTCGGCAGTACACAAGGGGTTTTGGTCTCGAGACTGCCGGTAACCATCGCTCACTATTTACCTAATGGCTGCTAAATTTCTCTCATATCCGGCGCGGGGTCGTTAATCTCTGGACGGCGATGTGTTAATCTATAGTGCAGCTTGCATTTAATTGAGTAACGGATAGCCTACCTCTATAGATTAGGATAGGTTTCTATAAGAATTAAGAGCTTTACATGCATCGGTAATTAAAAGTTTTCTGAGATGTATGAAAAACTAGGCGGATGGATTAATAAAAATAACTGAGAAAATCACAGGACAGCTATCCGAGTATATCTTAAAAGTGTTTCTATAAAAGAAAAAAATAATTTGTTTGTGTCTTCACTTAATCTATTATTTACACTTCTACATTAATATAATAAAGAGATAAACTTTGTTTTTTGTTTGTTTATACAAACCTCACTGGAACAACTGCACCGATTCCAAAAATTCTTTCACTAATAGATGCTACACTATCCCTGACGGACGTAGGCTACTAATTCTATGCGAATGAAGACATGGGCGACAGCTAGTCGTAAATATTTAAAAAGGTACTATCACGCTTTAAAAATATAAAATGTGCAGAATGCAATACCTTAACATAATTCACCTTAAGAGGAGTGTGAACCTAGCCCGAAAAAGCACTCCCCATACAAACGGCGATAACGTTTTCCACCCTCTAAACCTTAACCTATGGCAATGATTTTTTGGTATGTTGTCCTTATGCCTAGGAACTAGGTTTGTATGTTTTGATTTTTGTAATATTCTTCATAGATTTGACAATATTTGCATTTTAGAAGTTTCATACACACAAAACAAAAAAACGACAATATTTTCGAAACTATTAAGAATATTTAAAAAATCAAAACACACAAACCTAGTTCTAGGGCATATTGGCAACATACCAAAAAATCATGGCAATAGGTTAAGGTTTAAGGGGTGGAAAATGTTATCGCCGTTTGTATGGAGAGCGCTGGGTTCACACTCCTCTTAATATTGCATTTGTGCATTATTTTTCAATTTCTCATTGCCAATAAATAACACATATGTAAGTAATTACACGAATGGGCTACTCTTGATTTCCCTCGGCGACTGATGTAGGCGACAATGATGTATGCACGCGACTTACAACATACGACCCATACAATCATGTATGCATGTAGATACGTCAGTCTAGTTGGCTCCTACACCGTGTTGTGATGGGTGAAAGTAAACATTGATGCGTACGACACATGCCACGAAGAAAAAAAACCATGACTAGGTGCCGTAAATAAAGCATATTGTTCACTGATTAATTTCAATCTCTGGACTGAACTCTAGGCTATTATCATCGATGTTAATCACTAAACCGCTTATTCATAAGAGTTTACCAATATTTTTCTAACAAATGTTTTGTTCCGTTCATCCAAAGGCAAACGTCACAATGACATAAAGACATAACACGTGTTAACGACGCAGTTTACGCACTAAATTTGCGCAGCGTTTATGAATAAGAGAGTTAGAGCATAACATAACGGATTTTTATATTAACTACCCTACCCTAGGTGGCTATAGCATTAGTTTGTTCAGTTCGCAAGGATTATGTCCCACTCTTTCAAGACACGTTATGTGCGCAATAAAATAAAAGGAGTGCAACGCATGCGTAAGAAAGAAAAGAGAAAAAGCGGAGTGCGTCTTTAAGTTTTGAACAAATTATAAACTAAGGTCTTTCCAAGAGAGAGCCATCAAATCTTTTATTCGGTTTTCTACAATAAGCTACTACGTACCCCGAATGTAGTCACTTTGGGTTGTCAACGCATCTGCAATCTCGTTGGTGTTCCAGGTATTTATGGGTGGCACTGATCGAGCACCATCAGGTGACCCAATTGCTCGTTTGCCTTCCTATTTAAAAAAAGTTACTGTGAACAACGCTAAGAGCGGCGAATAAAGTTGTTTGCCGGATAGAAGTATGAGAGCGTGGCACCGTGAAAACGGTCTCTCCGGTTACAATGTCGATAAAGCTGTGATATAATTTTTTGATACCGTCAGAGGAACGCTTTGACTCTGCCAAAGCGATTCAGATAAATTCAAATCTGAACCCAATATCTCTTTTATAAGCCGAGCAAAGATTTCGTAGGATCAGTTCTTTTGAACATGCTTTTATGCACACTGAGAATTGATTTCTATCACGAAGTATGCCGCTAGGTAAGTATTTATGGGGAAATTGAATAGACTTTTTGGTCAAAAGATCTAGGTATTCATTATTTGCAATTGTACACTCGTTTAAAAAGAACCTTTCATTTATTTTAATATTTTATTTACTTAGTCTGCCAACAGTCTTATAAATTTAGACAGGTTCAAGTTAATTACTCTTAAGTAATTTTACCTCTTCAAGTTTTTCCAGAATATAGTAGAACACGCTGAGAGCTTTCAAAAAAAGCTTCAACCGTCCACTTACCTCGTCTAGTTTAGGAGGTATGGCTGAACAAAATTTAGCGGTCGAAGAAATTTCAGTAATAAATCTTTAAAAAAATCAAGTTGAAGACGCGTACGCATAAGTTGTTGAGTAGTTTAGAAGGAGTGAGCGACCAAAGATGTGAGGACAGACAGGAATGGATAGCGACTTTGTTTGATACTATGTAAATATGTATTCAAGTTATTGTAAGAATTCAATTTTATTAATTGTAACAGTCGTACTAATCGTTAATTAAGTTTGATTATAAATTTACTGGTAGAAGTTGTAGGTCGTATCACAAAATATATTGAGTTCGCTTGTTTCCATGAGCGGCCGTGATCAGTTACCAACAGGCGACTCACATGCTCGTTTTCGACCATTTTCCATACAGAGGTGAGTTATTTACTGACATAGTCATATAAAATTATCGCCGACCACAAAACATCATGCAACATTTTAAAGTTACCAAACTCCATACTATAAACTAACCGAAATGTATAGTTTGGAGTGTATACCCTCCATTACTATTAAAACTAACGTTAGTATTTATACACAAGCCAGAAGGCTCCGTAATGAAATGGAAATATACATGCAAACATCGGCAAACCGCTTTACCGCGGGTGTAAATAACAGGTGACTTGGATGTCGTGCTGGGGCTCTATTCAAAACCAACTAAGTGATATCACTTAGATGGATCCATATCCATATGGATGTGGAACGGAAACCAGATGATGTAACTCAATCTTACTTAACCGATTTTAAAGTTTACATCCCGTATCGACGTATTAAGCCCTTTTTACCCGACTACGGCAAAGCCAAAATGAAAGGTTTATGTTTTTAGGTCTCAATGTTCAAAGCCAGATTAAAATGACAGCAGCCTATGACAAAATAGTTAAAATTACAAACTAACTAAGTCCTCGTACCTACCCAATTATAAAATAAATTGTGTGTTTCAATTCACGCAAATAGGCTTTTGCTGAGAAGAATGCGCCGCAATAAACTCAGCATTAAAACCATTTTTAATCAAAATTTCGACTAAACAAAAAATTGTAGTAGCAAAATTCCAAAATAAAACAAACTCATAAAATCAAAATGAGATACAACAACTGTCTTGCTTGTAATGCGTAGTACGATAGAGCGAGATGTAGCATCTGAATTCTACTTGGCTTTATACTCGCTTAATCGGTGCCAAAATAGAGGTCATGGTTCTGTGGTTTTTATAAGTGTTGTTAATATACATGTTTCGGATTACTGTGATTTTATAAAAGTTGCTTTTGTTTATTAATTTGTGTCATAGAGATATTTTTGAGATCTTGTGCCATTAAAACGCAAAATAGTAATGAAAATTATACATAGATGTCACCGGTTAAAAAATCTAAACGCTGGCACCTTTAATTTTTAACCTTATTACAGCTTTGAGTATTTAACATTGAGATGCCAAGCCGTATTATCACCTAACAATTTTTTCTGCCAATTTTAGCGGGGGAGACGGGTCTAGTGTTGCCCGATGGCTGGGAAATTCGGGATTGTCCTGGAATTACGTGTCTTGTCCCGTGCCCAGGAATTACACTTTATAGTCCCGGTTTGCTAGTGTTACTATATTTTCAGAGTTCCTTACCTCAAAAGGAAAAATACGAAAACTGTAAGCAGTATCGGAAGTCTCCAGATGAGATATCCGAATAAAATCACAACATGCTGTCGGCAACACTGCCACGAATGCCATGATGTCAATTTTTGAAATGTTTACGTTATGTCTGTCAAAAAGCTTATTCATTTAAAATGTTTTTGGTGTTGTAAATAATAAATTAATTGTGAAGAAAATTATTTACCTGTGATAAAAAAATCCGTCTTTAGTGAAATTTGAAGTTTTTGATAGCCGTTTGAAGGTAAATACAGCACGATTAACCATTTTTGCAGAGATCGCTTTCGCGATACGGACTAAAGCAAAATGACACACGATATCGCGGCGAACTGGTTTTTATAAACCGTTATGATTTTAATCACGGTTTTAGGACATATGCATTGGCAGAGGGGAATGCGTGCCTTGCGACGTCCAGTGGCTAAATTGTCTAAGTATTACAGTGATTTATTGTTCTGATTTTAAAGCATTAAAATTATTTCAAACGAATTCGGCAACCCAGTATACACGTATCATAACAGTATTACCACATCAAAAGTAGAGTAACTTTAAAAAAACCATTTTATTAAGTCTGTTAGTGAAGTCTACCACAACGATGAAGACAGACAGTCATTCGTTTGAATAATTTAAGTCTCGTTCGTTATGTATGTTTTACGTACAGGATGTTGTGATGAACGTACACGCTAACGGCACATTTTCTGCGCTAACTGCAATGTTTTGAAAAATAAACCTCTAAGAAACTTAGTATTTAATAATAACGCTAATATTAAAACCTCAAACGATGAATGATCTGTGCAGTGTGTGACTAAATTGGAACAAATTACCTTACTACTCCGTGAAGTTGTACTTGTTAATATGGACCTCCGCAAAGTAACGCCTGAATCTAATATTTATTCAGCATGTGACTTACGCAACGAAAGGAAAACAGAACATAATTATCCTTAATTTATTTAATTATCTCTTGAATATCAAACCCAACTGTAAGCTACCACTAAAAAATCAAATCAGTTATGTACAGACGGTGTAGTTACAAAATAATTTACGCAACATTATTATTACTATGTATATATAGATAATAATAATGAAGCGTAAAAATTCAATAAAATTAAGTTAAATTCCAATTAAAATGCTATTTATACGAGTAGAGTGTAAATACGGTTGTAAAAAAATTAAAAGTTATTCAAAATGTATACGACATCAAAAATCGATACGACAATTAAAAATTAAATTCCACTTCCAAGCTTTGTTTACATACAAAGTTCAAAAAATATAAAAAAGAAAGAAAGAAAATAGCAATTAAGCTACAGAAGAAGCTTATAAAACAAACACTTACGGTATTTATTATTCAATACTGAACACTGTAATAGTTATTTATAATCGATTACTATAATGCAAAAATATTGCGGGGTTTTTGACTGATGGATAAAATGCGCAAATGGACGGTGTTTTGATTAGGCTTATCTTAATAACGCTTCGTCCTGTATTTGTTGTAATGGATATAGGATAACGATCGGTAATACATAATTTCTTACTTAAATAATGACTTATTTGCTTTATTTCATTATTTTAATTTTTTATGTTAGTTAATAAATATACGTTGACTTTTTTTATACTTTCGATAGTAAAACCCTCGTGCCTCTTTTTCCATCTTCCTATTCATACCACCTAAGCCATACAATACAATACAATACAATAACTCTTTATTGAACACCACAAAACACAAAAAGATACAATATAGAGAGATAACAAAAGGCACACAATAGGCGGTCTTATCGCTAAAAGCGATCTCTACCAGACAACTGTTAAAAAAAGAGACGTAGAAAAGAACAGACAAGAGCAGGTGGTGCAATAACATGGCAACAAAGAAATCAAGAAAAACAGACGTATACTATCATAAACCATACTTGTATGTTATTGTAAATTTTAAGACTTGCAGCACCATTTAAGAAATAATATTGGGCTTTTAATGTTCCCAACCCGTATAACTACAACTAACAATCAATAACAACAATAAGGGCCTACAAGATATACTTATTAGTAAGTTCAATTTATCATAAATGAAAGCCATTAAAGAAAACTATCACTAATCAGTTGGCCTTAGATCTTGAGTTGCACTCGTAAATTTAAGCACACAACATGTTTATACAGAATAATAATACATTATACCACATAGCTCAGCCGGGAAATATAACAAATGTATATAAAGATGAAAAGTACAGTAACGGTTATGTTTAAATGAAGGATCATTTTCTGTTAGTTATAAGAATTTGATTTTGTTTAATAGAAATCATTTATTTGCTAAAAACATGGTAGTACCATTGGTGTTAAAATAGATAAAAAAGATTTCACATGTTTAGTCATAGGATGACATGCAAATTTTAATCTTGATGTGATATTGATTATTATGTACAATAGATTAAAAATTAAACAGTTATAATTGAATGTCAGGTTTGTATAATATTTCTAACAATAAATATTTTTACATTTAATGCACATTAAAGCACATATGTCGACATCTTACAGAAACAGGACTAATAGCTACGGCCAATTTGATTTCTTTTGAGAAATTCATTAAGAGAGTAGAAACATTCGTTTAGCAGCCAGTGTGAGAGCTTGCGCTTAAGGTTCCTGGTAGACAGAGACTTAAAATCATGAGGAAGAGCATTGAACACTCGGATAGCCATTGGATAGCAACTATAACTAAACAATTATGTAGTGGTTTTAGGCACGACTAGGTTATCAGGATATCGAGTATTAAATGTGTATGCGTCACTAATTTTTTTAAACAGTTCTGGATGGGATTTCACAAAGATGCAAATTTCCAAGATATAAAGCGACGGTACTGTCAATAATTTTAGACTCTTGAATAAGGGTTTACATGACACATATTGTGGAACGTCACAGATACCACGAATGCATTGTTTCTGTGCAATAAGTACTCTATTGATATGTACCGAATTTCCCCATATCAGAATCCCATATCTGAGTATTGAGCATACATAACCATGATAAGCCTGAATTGCAGTTTCCTTGCTTGCTATTTTACTCAAACGCCAGAGGGCATATGCAAAGCGGTTGATTTTATTACATACTTTGTCAATACGCGATTTCCATGAGCATTTATTATCAAGCAATATTCCGAGAAAAGTCACTTGGTTGTTTTCTGTTAATGTTTTATTATCATGCTTGATTTCTAGATCTCTTTTCTTACCATGTTTGTTATGGAATTGTACATTACTTGTTTTGCCAATGTTTACACTTAAATTATTATGCTTTAACCAATTAATTATATCATCGATAGTATTATTAATGTCATTATTATAATCATAATTACTAAAAAATTTACTGAGTGGGATAATTACAGAAATGTCGTCGGCAAATAAGGTACAATTGTGATTGGATACATCTGGTAAATCATTTAAGTATATTAAGAATAGTAGGGGGCCTAGTATACTTCCCTGTGGAACCCCTGTTCTATTATGTCTACTTTTTGATTGAACTGAGCATAACTCCATATTTTTCGACAAAGTAGAAATTTCAACTTGTTGATTTCTCTCCGAAAGGTAACTTTTTAACCAGTCGTAACTTTTGCCACGAATGCCATATAATTCACATTTGAAAAGGAGTAAATCATGCGCCACAAAGTCGAAAGCCTTACTCATGTCAAAGAAGACAGTGGTACACGGCACTTTTTTATCAACTTGTTCCAGTATTTTATGAACTAGGTTGAGAATTGCCAATGATGTAGATTTTCCCTTTTGAAAGCCGTATTGCTCCGATTAAACGATTCTTCGTGGTTTTTTTTAAATATGAAAGCGAACTAGCAGGTGGGTCACCTGGTCGCAAGTCATCACAACCGCCCATAGACACAAACAACACCAAGAAAACTTCAGATGCGTTGCCAATGTAGATGGCTGATTTAGTTGGTGTGTAAGAGATTTTATTTTTTGTAAAGGCTACGGAACCCAATAGTAAGCATTGCCTGACATGCCTCGATTCACGTATTTTGTCTTGTGTCTTTAGGGTAATTAACATACAATCATATTTTTTTACGTATGATAAACATAGGTAACGGTTAATTTTATCATAATAATAAGTGATTGATTGTTTGCTATCGCTGCTAAAAATGATTTAATCAATCAATCGCTCGAGTGCTCTTCATATTTAAAGGAGTTTATTAGAATGTAATGTGGCAGTACAGACTAACTAGCAATGTTGTCTGTTGTGAAAAAACTAGTATTACTAGCGTGTGTAACCTTCACTACAGCACAAAATGGCGCTGATGATTCGAAGTTGGTGACGATTGCTCAAGGACCCGTTCTAGGCTACAGAAATGCGGACCACGATATTTTTGAATTTTTCGGCATACCATATGCTACAGCTCCAACTGGGACACAAAGATTTACAGTAAGTGACAATTGACGTTTTAAGATAATTATTTTTAAAGTTTTACCATTCAAATTACTATTTTGGCCATATTTTATAAAAGACCGTACACCCAAAAGTCAATTTTTTGTTGACGGTACTTAATTATTGTGTTGTCTCAATAAGATACATGCTCCACAGTTAGAATCAATCCGATTGCTATGACTGAGCCGAAATTGACTTGCAAGATTTGAAATTAATAGGTATGCATGTGAAGTTAAATAAAAATTCGCAAAAATAAAACAAAACCTTGATAGGATTGACCAATTAGACCAATTAACCTCGTAACCTGCAGCGAGACTGATGATACTAAAATACAACTAACATCTTTTGATAATATCAAATATTTATTACAACTAATTATTATTTCATATAATAAACACAAGTAAAATATGAAGAACTTAACCTTATAAAAATATATTGATGTGTACTCATGAAAAAATGTAAGACTTTTGCTGGATTGAAACTACAAACATAGGTTTATGGTCAGATCCTAAACATCAAAGCAGCCCAGCCGATAAAAAAGTATTTTAATAATACAGGGCTGTTTTTTCAGGCTCCACTCCCGCCTCCGACTTGGACAGACACTCGAGATGCCGCCGACCAAGGCATCATCTGCCCACAACATTCTGGATTAAACTTCGTGTCCGTAAAAACCATGCAAGAAGACTGTTTAATCGCAAATATTTATGCTCCTAATACTGAGGAAACAAATCTTCCAGTTCTTGTACTTGTTCACGGTGGTGCATATTCTAATGGATTTGGACATACTTGGGCACCAAGGCGTATAGCGGGCACAAAGAGAGTTGTAGCAGTTTCGTTTAATTATCGTGTTGCAGCACATGGTTTTCTATGCTTTGGCACTCCGGAAGTTCCTGGTAACGCAGGAATGAAAGATATGGTTGCTTTATTGCGCTGGGTAAAAGCCAATATTGCTAGTTTTGGCGGCAACCCTGAAGAAGTCACAATATCCGGATTTAGCTCTGGAGGCTCATCAGTAGATCTCTTAATGCTCTCAAAAGCAGCTGAAGGTCTATTTAATAAAGTAATACCTGAAAGTGGCGGTAATGCTGCATCTTGGAGTGCGCATCCAGATCCAATTAAATCGGCAAAAGATTATGCAAGACTGTTAAATTTTAACAACGTAGATGATCTGCATGCATTGGAAGAGTTTTATAAAACTGTGCCTTACGATACTTTGACCTCAATTAGAACTATGAACACCTATAATTCTAATCTATACTTTTCTCCGTGCGTTGAGAAAGACCTAGGAGAAGAAATGTTCCTTGATGATTCACCGGTGAATATTATAAAAAGTGAACGGTATAGAAAAGTTCCACTATTGTACGGATTTACCGAAATGGAAGGATTATTAAGAATATCGCTGTATGACGAGCGGGTTAACGTAATGGAAGAGCGTTTTTCAGAGTTCTTACCCGATGATTTAGAATTTGCAAATCAAGAAGAAAAAGAAGCAGTAGCTCAATCAGTAAGGGAACTTTACTTCGGAAACAGTCGTATAGGAATAGGGACCATATTTGGATACATAAATTTTTTCACAGATGTCGTCTGGGCATATCCTATGTTAAGGTCAGCTAAAATGCAGCTAGAACTAGGTCACGATTCAATTTATCTCTACTATTTTACGTTTTATAAAAGATACCCATCTGTTCCGGGAGTACCTGACGTCGTGACAAATAACCCAGGGGCTGACCATACCGAGCAAACGTTAGCTGTACTTGACCGAACTTTAAATCCGATTCCAGAAGAAGCATTCACTGAAGAATATAGACAACTGAGAGCCACAATGGTCGAGATGTGGGTCAACTTCATAGTAACTGGGTAGGGAAATATTTTGAGAAGATTTTGGTACAATATAATAACCAATACTAATCAGGTGTTTATTAAGTAGAAAACTACTTTTGTAATTTCAGGAGACCGGTTCCAGAAGGCTCATCACTTCCAGCGTGGCCACGTGCTACTGCAAACATGACACCACACATGCAAATTGGAGACACTCTTGAACTCAGATACACGCCCCTTATAGCAGATCGTGCTCAGCTTTGGGACGACATCTATGACCGCTACTATCGTCAGCCCGGACCTCCTCGAGACTCGGGTGCAAATATCGTTTCACATTCTCTTGTCATTTATATTGTAACTATATATGTTTTGAAATTGTTATTCACAAAAACATTGTAATATTATCATCATAATATAAAAATCATAAATCTCAATGTATCCCGTGATGGTATTTGTAAACGGTTTCACTTGAATCTTTATACACTCATTTTTCTTAAAGTAATGAGAATAAAAACGCGAAGGCACGGAATTATTCACTACCGAAAATACTTTTTTAACGAAACATCAGCATCTATAGAGATAGAGCAACATCTAACTTAAACTACTAACTCCACTGTCATAATTAAAAAAAGAATGCCGTAAGTTTGATATTCCTTGGAGGAAAAACTTTGGTATTGTTACCTTACTTGTAGCACAGTGTCAATATACTGATCAAGGTCTCCCGCTTTTGCGACTTAACCTTGTTTTTCAGCATACATTTTTAAATGCCGAAACTTAATTTCTCGCAATTAAAGTAGCAATGTTAAAAGTTCCGAGATTTTAAATGACGTACGATTCAAAATACCTGAAATCATCATAATTATCTACGTCTTCTTGAGTGTACTTTTGTAGTAAGTAATGTATTTTCGTTTAATAAATTATTACTTAAAAATTGTAACACTGTCTTTGACTCTATTATCTAATCCTGTTCCTTATTATGACATTTTTGCATCGAAATTTACGATCCTTAATCATTACGTAGGTGGATTCAAAAGAGCTGCAGTCGATCATGTAAGAAACTGTCTTTAATTTCATAGACATTCAGTCTCTTGTGAAACAATCTATTCATAATATCTACGTATGAAATGCCTCCGATTGAAATCCTAATGTCTATATCTTCTTATTTATATAATAGTATGGGATAAAAGTAAGACCTTTTTAACATCGAATAACAAACGATTCATTCTATCTAAAATTATTACTTATCACTTAATAGGTATGAAATCCCACGGATTGAAATGGTAAACGATTATTAATTGACTAACGACCCACCTTGGCTTCATACGAATGCAATTAGCAGGTTTTGTACAGAAAAACCTTTCGTAAAAAACCTCTAAATGACTGTGAAAACCACATCAAAATCCATTGCGTTGTTTAGGAGGAGTAAGTGATCGAAGATGTAGGGGCAGACGGAGGCAGATAGCGACTTTGTTTAAAATATTACGGCTGTAAAATAATTTAGGTTGAAATAAGTGTTCAAAGAGTATTGTAATATAGAATGAGAAGAGTGTCAACTCTGGGTTTTAACTTGCATGTATGGAAAGAGTGTCAGGAAAGTGAACTAATGCAGTATACTTGTATAGCTATAGATAGGCATATATACATATACGTGTATATGCGCACTTGCGCGTGTGTGAGTGTTATTTTTAGAACCAAATGTACTCAATCAAAGTTTTGTTCCAGCAAATTTTTTGAAAACTTATATAAGCTCTTACTTATATAAGTTTTCATAAAATTTGCTAGAACAAAACCTTGATGAGTAAACAAAAAGAGATGACCAAGAGCGCATCAGCGTCCAAGTAGACCAAAGCCAGAGTTGACAGTGGCCGCTCCCGACACGAGTGACTAGCAGTGACAGATAGTTTTTTTTTTAATTTTGTACTCACTTTCCAGCCGCGAGGGGACGCTGCTAACTGTAAATTTTTATGAAGTTTTAAGTGTGCCCCGCCTGTAAGTGTTCCAGTGCAATGAGCAAGCGCATAGAGTCAAAAAGCCTGTTCATTGCGAAAACAACTCTGTTAGGTTAACTTAAGAAGGCCAAGGTGGAAGTGATGTCAGTTGTTTAATTTACGCCCACAAAGATAGTAATTTTGATAATACTGCTTTATAATTATCAAGAGTAACAGTACTTATAGTTTTGTGGAAATATAGAAATACCTAACTCCACACAAATTATATTTATAAATCTACATACATTTATTTCAAAATGAAAAGCATTCGGTTACGAAATCTTTTGGCATATTACATTTCAGCATTTTAACCGTTCGCTATTTGGAGTTTCGATATTTTGAGCATCGCTTTTTTTTACTATAATAAACAATTTTCGGTATACAAATAGGTATCAAACAAATACCTTAGACAAATATGTCGTTCGTTCGACCTAACCATTCGCCGTTTTTGATAAAACGTACGGTGTTTTGATTAGGCTTATCTTAATAACATTTCGTCTTATATTTGATCCAACACGCAAAAGATAACTATCGGTTATGTATACATATACTTGCTTACTGATTTATTTTATATTTTTATTTTATTAAATTAGTCTTTTCGTGTGTAATTAATATCCGTCCACTAATTGTTAACTTTAAAAACTACAGATTCTTGTTCGTCAATTTGCATCTTCTTGTTTACACAGCTGCAGCTAAACTTTTTTTATATTAAAACCGACAAACGGGCAAGTGATTCATCTGACGTTAAATGATCACCACTGCCCATGGACATAGAATCTACGCTTACATTTTAAATAGTGCCAGTCAGTTCAATATGCTAAAAACTTGCCTTAGTATTTATTGTTAAGCATCTATTTTTCTTCAAATCTTATTTTTTGTGTTAAGTGCTTACTATAGACAAAATGACATAGCTCTGTCGTCTTGTTTTGAAAACAGAAGAAAAAATAAGATAAACTGCTGAGTTTCTTGCAGCACTTATTCTCAAAAGAATTTTCCATTTTCCAAAGCGCTGGTAAACTCAGACATGTAAAAAAAGCTTTTGTGCCCTACTTGCAAAATTAATTTTTCATTATCATGTCATTATCAATTTTAAGAATTTGGATGCCGTCTAGGAAATATTGAGCTTCTCTCGGTTTCCCTTTTTTTTGAGTTCGATTAATCTATTATGCCGATGTTGATATATAGTGCAACCAACAAACGATCATATTTATTTAAATTTGACAAAGATAAGTAACGGTTATTATGTTATCGTAATAACAAGTGATTGATTGTTTGCTATCGCTGCTAAAATGTTTTAATCAATCAATCCCTCTTAATATTTAAAGGAGTTTATTAGAATGTAATGTGACAGTACCGACGAACTAGCAATGTTGTCTGTTGTGAAAAAACTAGTATTACTAGCGTGTGTAACCTTCACTGCAGCACAAAATGGCGCTGATGATTCGAAGTTGGTGACGATTGCTCAAGGACCCGTTCTAGGATACAGAAATGCGGACCACGATATTTTTGAATTTTTCGGCATACCATATGCTACAGCTCCAACTGGGACACGAAGATTTACAGTAAGTTACAATTTACATTTTAGGCAAACCTAGGTTATTTATTTTACTTTTAAACATTTATGATTAAAATTTCCATTTAGAATTGGTTTAAGAAAAGCTGTCAGACTAAATATCAGTAGCTTAAAATTTTTGATATTACTAACTGTTATTTAATATTACTAATCTATAAAACCCAAACTTACGGCCGTTGATTGACCAAACGATAAAAAAAAACTTTTTAGAAATATTTAGACCAATAAATACTAACTACACGCAATAAGACAAACAAATACATAAAAAAATGCAAATAACTTCCAGCTTCTGATATTCATATTTAGCAAACTTTGTGCTCTTAGCCAGATTCCAATTGCCAACCTCTAGGTTCACATCTATATGATACGAATACATATAAGACAAATATTGTACACCAATTTATGGTAGGCTGTAGCTAATACTTTTCTGTTTTAACATCTATTTCTACCTACAGTTATACAACAACAAATTTTGATTTTGATTTTTTATACGAGTTTGGGTCACAAAATACCCGCCGCAAACTATCCCGCCATAAAAAAAGGAGGTAATCACCTCCTAATAAAAGACTATTTTTTTTCAGGCTCCACTCCCGCCTCCGACATGGACAGAAACTCGAGATGCCGCCGATCAAGGCATTATCTGCCCACAACATTCTGGAGTTTACCTTGCGGCCATAAAAACCATGCAGGAAGATTGTTTAATCGCAAATATTTATGCTCCTAATACTGAGGAAACGAATCTTCCTGTTCTTGTACTTGTCCATGGTGGTGCTTATTCTACTGGATTTGGACATGATATGGCGCCAAGACGTATAGCGGGCACAAAGAAAGTTGTCACAGTTTCGTTTAATTATCGTGTTGCCGCACACGGTTTTCTGTGCCTTGGCACTCCTGAAGCTCCTGGTAACGCAGGTATGAAAGATATGGTTGCTCTATTGCGCTGGGTACGAGATAATATTGCTAGTTTTGGCGGCAACCCTAATGAAGTCACAATATCCGGATTTAGCTCTGGAGGCTCATCAGTAGATCTCTTAATGATCTCAAAAGCAGCTGAAGGTCTATTTAATAAAGTAATACCTGAAAGCGGTGGCAACGTTGCATCTTGGAGTGCGCACACAGATCCAATTCAATCGGCAAAAGATTATGCAAGGATGTTAAATTTTAACAATGTGGATGATCTGCATGCATTGGAAGAGTTCTACAAAACTGCGCCATACGATGTTTTAACCTCATTTGGTGTTATGAACACCTATAATTCTAATCTGTACTTCTCTCCGTGCGTTGAGAATGACCTAGGAGAAGAAATGTTCCTGGACGATTCGCCGGTAAATATTATAAAAAGTGAACGTTACAGAAAAGTCCCACTATTGTACGGATTCACCGATATGGAAGGACTGTTAAGATTATCTCTGTATGACGATCGGTTTAACGTAATGGAAGAGCGTTTTTCAGAGTTCTTACCCGATGATTTAGAATTTGAAAACCAAGAAGAAAAAGAAGCAGTAGCTCAATCAGTAAGGGGACTATACTTCGGGAACAGTCGTATAGGAATAGGGACCATATTTGGATATATAAATTTTTTCACAGATGTCATCTGGGCATATCCTATGTTAAGGTCAGCTAAAATGCAGCTAGAATTAGGTCACGATTCAATTTATCTCTACTACTTTACGTTTTATAAAAGATACCCATCTGTTCCGGGAGTACCTGACGTCGTGACAAACAAGCCAGGGGCTGATCATTGCGATCAATCATTGGCTGTGCTTGACCCAACTTTACGTCACGTTCCAGAAGAGGCATACACTGAAGAATATAGACAACTGAGAGCCACAATGGTCGAGATGTGGGTCAACTTTATAACAACTGGGTAAGGAAATATTTTTACCGGATTTTGGTACAATATTACCAATATTTATACTTAAGGTGTTTATTAAGGTGGATTTATTTATATAGAAGAAAGGTATGACACACAGTATGTACACAACTAAACTAAACAACTAAAAACTAAAATAAAACTAAAACTTACAAAAAAAACAGTTGTTCCAAATCGCTGCCTAGTGGTAGGGTGTCAAGAAGACTGGCATCATTGTCACGTTGTATGGCAATGCTGATTCTTTGGGCAAGGAATGTTTCAGCCCTCCGGTCACCCGACGTTTCTATTAATTTCGCCCCTACAGCCTTGTAGATAATAAAAGCGCCAGATCCCCAAGGACCCAGCGTTTATTTATTAAGCAGAAAACTACTTTTGTAATTTCAGGAGACCGGTTCCAGAGGGCTCATCACTTCCAGCGTGGCCACCTGCTACTGCAAACCGGACTCCGCACATGCAAATTGGCGACACTCTAGAACTTAAGGACACAACGCCTATAGCAGACCGTGCTCAGCTTTGGGATGACATCTATGATCGCTACTATCGTCAGCCCGTACCCCCTCGAGACTCGGGTGCAAATATCTCTTCACATACCTTAGTAATTTATGTTGCAACTTTTTATGTTTTTCAATTTATAGCCACAAAAACATTGTAACATATCATCATTACTAAAATAATCTACAGTTTTAATTTACCAAAAGAGAGTTTTTATTTTATTTTGCTCAAAATTATGATTATAAAAAAGTAAGGCACTGAATTTTTTGAGACTGAAATATATACTTTTTTAGAAAACATTACTTTTAATTAGGTGTGGATTAGCCAAGGAGTCGTTTTACTTATTCACGAACGTCCCTACACTAAAAAGACATCCTTACGAGTGTGTAACTAACCTTCTACCGTCATCATTCGGAAAGGAATACAGAGTTTAGTGTTGCAGCACAAGGATACAATCAGCCTCACAAGTAGCTAAACACTTCAGAACTTTGTCTTACTTACGTATTAAACGTTAAATATAGAGATTTGTTCGAATTTATCACACTACCGACAGTGATAAAGTACTAAAATGTTTATCTATTTCTGAGGCTAACCGAGCAATACTAAGCATTTTTTTTAATTTCTCTTATTTTAATTAACATGAGTGGCTAGTCTGTAAGGGTTAATTATGAGATTATGAAATAAATACATAAATACTAGCCAGGGAAACCAGTTCTGCGGTGGACATATTTAAATGTCTAAAAATTTTAACGTTTAAAAAAGCGATGTTGAAAATATCGAACATTTACTTGTAGGCCTAAGCAAGTGAATTTGTTTGCTCCGCTTTTACGGCGGAACTACGGCACCCATTGTCCTGAAATTTTGAAAAACATAGCTGAGGTCTAGGAGACAGACATAAAATACTCTTAGTCCTGGGAAAATGCAATTTTCTGGATATAATAACTATAATCAAATTTATAAAGTTCGGTAATGGAGACGGACATAAGGTACTTTTTAAGTTGGAAAAGGTCCTTGTGGGACAATCTATAATTAAGGCATAAACTAAAGTCCAAATATAATATATGCATATAAAATATTTAGATTTTATAGTTTTATGTAAATATAGAAAAAAAGTCGAACAGTATTTATTTTTTACCGTTCATGCTGACTTGCATGCCCGATTGCATGATTGCCTGCGCCACACTTACGAAGCCAAAGGCAAAAGCTACAGTTCTGATACGGAATGCCCAGTGAGCAAATGTGACTGAAACTTGGTCGATTTCGTTTGTGTTATCGTTATCACCCATATCTTAATTTGATGCCCCTATAACTATTGCATGACTAATACTTATAGATATTCAGTCAGTCATTAGTCATTAGTTAATCCAACCTGTTTGAGAGATGAACATTTTGATATGAACTACGTAATAAAAAGTAATTGAAGTCGTAACTATGAGAACCTGGTTAGGTACTCAATGACCCAATTTGGTATAGAAGACCTCTTAGCTGCTTAAACAAATTATATTTATTTAGGTAAATGGGGATAAAATGTATAGAATATACTTTCATCGTAGTTAGACAAGAATAAACAGCGTTTCATAAGTTGCTTTAAATAATAATATTATGTTGTTATTTTACTCGTTATTACGAGTACATATCAATGGCTAAGGGTGGTGGTTATAAACCGAAGTCAATTACGAGCGCGCGGTCTGCTAATTTATAAACCGAACTAAAGCTCATGTCAGCGTATTAAGAATCAGCTGAGTTCTGATCGAAGTACGGCGCTAATATGTATTTATAAACCAAACTCAAGCTTAAACCCGGCTGATCATCTCAGTACTTGCGACGAAAAGGTCTTAAGAGCGCCCTGCAGTATGCAGTGATATGGCAGTTATGCGTTTATGTCAAATATTGTGTACTTTCAGTTCTAACATCGCATGGTTAAACCATTACTGACAATGACAGTGATAACCGTCACTATACTGTAATTGGTAACTCAAAAAAAGGTAAAGATTTGCTTGATTGCGGTATGCCGCCGTTGTAACTGGCCGCTATATAAATAGATTAAAATATGTATATATATCTGTGATGCCACCACAATGATCGCGTACTCCAAACCCAAACTCAAGCTTCACTTACGCGATCTTTAGATGCCGTTTGCGAGTTTAGCGCAGATCAGCTAATCGCTGCTGAAACACGTATTTGAGCTTGGTCTATAACTACCACCCTAATAAGTATTCAGAATACTAAATTTACATACGTTTATATAAATGCGAAAATATGGTTACAAAAAACGTTATCTGGGACAGATAAGCAATAATACTTAAAGAAGAAGATACCTAAAAATTATCACACTTTGATTTATTTTCTCGGGGCTGTTACATCCTTAAAAAATGACAACAAGCACGTTTACATTAATCATATTTATTTTGGGTATTTCACTTTGTGTGGCGCAAAATGAAGTGTCGAAGGTTGTGACAATAGCTCAAGGGCCAGTGCGAGGTTATAAATCCACTAACAGTGAAGTTTTCGAGTTTCTTGGCATTCCATATGCAACTGCACCGACTGGCACCAACAAATTTAAGGTAAATTTTTATAATCAGTATAATAATAAAACGAGTTCTGAAGAGTCAATTTCGATTCATTATTATCTATGTACTATAATTACTGTCATCTACGTAACTTTGCACGTATTTAGTACCTTGCAGGTCCATGTAAAATAAAAGAAGTATAATGCGCAAAACAAATATTAAACCAAATTAACTCATAAAGGTAATAAGATCAACGGTTCACATTATAAATTCCACATACATATGCGTGAATCTATATTTAGAACATAATGTATAGCACAACTGTAATGACAGCTATTTTTCGTTACTAGTTTGGTTCTAGTCATGTGCGAAGCGCTATACAAATGTTTTGTTCTTAAGCGCTGATGGCTCATGATTGCAAGGTACTGAGTTTGATCCCCAGCAGTTGCCATATTCCAATGAGTTGTTCCATCTTATGCACATCACCTAAGTATTGATAGTAATCAACGCTCTTACGGCGAGAAATAACGTCTTCAGGAAACCTACAACCATGATCCTATCAGTCTGGTTTTCTTGTGACATGGGTTACGAAGGTCAGATGGCAGCCGCTTTAAATTAAATAACCAAAACTGGGATCAACCACTGCAATGACAATTTAAATTTAAATTCATTCATTTTCAGGCTCCCTTAGAAGCACCAACATGGACTCAACCTTTGGAAGCAGTGGATGACACTATCACCTGCCCACAAAGTTTGTTTTTGACTACCGGCTTAAACATGCAAGATGATTGCCTGGTGGCAAATGTCCTCGTCCCCGACACACAGGAAACAAATCTTCCTGTCCTTGTAATAATTCACGGGGGCGGCTTTATTATGGGACATGGTCAAGAATATACGCCAAAACCAATAGTTGAAAGCAAAAGACTTATAGCTGTTACATTTAATTACCGACTTGGAGCACATGGTTTCTTATGCCTGGGCACTGAAAATGTTCCAGGAAATGCAGGGTTAAAAGACGCGCTAGCGCTTTTGCGATGGGTAAAGAGAAACATTGCTAACTTTGGTGGTGACCCTGACAACGTCACGCTAGCGGGTTATAGTGCAGGGTCTGCAGCTGCAGATTTGTTAATGCTATCCAAAGCCGCAGAAGGACTTTTTAATAAAGTTATACCAGAAAGTGGCGCCAACGTAGGAACATGGAGTGTACAGATAGATCCAATAAAGATTGCACAAGACTATGCTCGTAAACTGCACTTCAATGATGTTGGCAACTTAGCCGCCTTAGAAGAATTTTACATAACATCTCCACTTGAATTATTATATTCAGATTTGTCTATTTTAATAAACACCTATTCTGATTTCGAATTTGCACCATGTTTAGAAAAAGACCTGGGCCAAGAAATAATTCTTGATGATTCACCAGTGAATATAATAAAAAAGGGTGATTACATGAAGATACCCGTTTTATATGGATTTGCAAATATGGAAGGGATGTTCCGAATGCCTCCATTTGATTCTTGGGCAAGCAAAATGAACGAAAACTTTGTAGAGTTTTTACCCCGAGATTTAGAATTTGAAAATAGCAGTGAAAAGGAAGCAACCGCTGAAATGATCAAAGAATTTTATTTCGGGGACAGACATGTTGGTCTATATACCCTATTTGATTACATTAATTTCTTCTCAGATGTAATGTTTGCTTATCCTATATTAAGATCAGCTAAACTACAAATGGAAAGTGGAAGTGATTCAATCTATTTGTACGAATATACGTTCTACAGGAAGTTTCCCACTATTGAAGGAGTTCCAGATGTTCTTGTTAACTTTCCTGGAGCTGACCATTGTGCGCAAACTGAAGCTATCCTAGATATGACGAGAACAAACATTTCAGAGGATAATTTTACCGAAGAGTACAGGCAGATGAGAGCAAAAATAAGAGAGTTGTGGATCAATTTTATCACAACTGGGTAAGTTATGTAAGCAGCATCCCGATAAACATATACCTTGATATTTTTAGAAGTATTTCGACCTGTATGGCACAGTGACACATGTGTCTGCTTACTGTGCAAGAGGTCCCGGGTTCAAATCCTGGTAAGGGCAAATATTTGTGTGACGAATACGAATGTTTGTACCTGAGTTATGAATGTTATTTGTATTTAAGTATATATTTATCTATATATGTATGTTTATCCGTTGTCTAGTATCCATAGTGTACAGTCCAGTTAGATTTGTACACTGTATCGTAGTTGTTGTAGTTAGTTGCGTGGAGTGCATAGAAAAGAACGATGTTTGATGCTAGTTTATTCACGATATAAGAGTTATAAAAATACGTAGAATAGTTCGTTGTTCCTTCTCTTGAAGCTTATCGTACGCGAGTTAGTTATGCACTCTCGTTATTATGTTAAAAACAGATATTTATAAAACACTATTGCTCGGCCGTATGTAGGTCGCAGCGTCAACAGAAAAATGTGCAGAAGTGAGACTGTACACATAGTACAAGCTTTGCTTAGTTTCGGACTAGGTCAATTGGTGTAAATTGACCGAAGATACTTATTTATTTATTGATTTTAGAACCAAAGAAATGTTAAATGTATGTGCAACATATTGCGTTACAGGAATCCTGTTCCGGAAGGTTCAACATTTCCAACATGGCCACCGGCAAACGCAAGCCTATCTCCTTATATGATAATTGGAGATGTTATAGAACTTGGAGAATCAATCAATGAACGAAGATTTCAATTCTGGGACGACATCTATGAGAGATACTATCGTCATCCCGAGATCCCTAGAGAGCCTGAAAACTCTACAGATGGTTCTATTTTATTTTCAGGAAGTATAGTTTTAAGCTTAGTGCTAGTATGTACTACTAGAATATTATAAGCTTTTGTTTTTTGTGTGTATTTTTTTTATTGCCAGGTAAAAATTAACGACTTGTTAGTTATTTGCTATTTACGGTATATAATTACTGTGTTTTTTTAACACGAGCAAGTGGGTAACCTGATAGTGAGTGATTACCATTACCCATAGACACGTCCGCAACACCAAGCAGATTACAGATGCGTTGTCGACCCTAAGGGCTACGATGGAATATGTCTTGTGCCAGTAATATCACCGGCTATTTTGGGCTAACATTATTGAATACCCATAAATTATTTACAATGTTTGAAACATAATTTTGATAAATAAACGTAATAAAGTATCATGATGACATGTATTAGCACCGGAATGACATTTATTGTTTCACTAATAAATTTGAATCTAAATCTGTCCTAACCAGTATTTTTGTTACACCTACGTGTGAAGCCCTAAGTAGCCATTCCTGGTTTTCTTCATCAGTTAGTACTTCACTGAATTCTGCTACCGTAGAGTAAACACAACTATTACGAAAAACATAATCGCTTTGTTTATTCCTAATAGGCTCCTATAACATTTCAGGAGTTTTGTTAATTTCTCCCTGTTTCCATCAACAGAACTTAACGGACCTTAATGAAACCAATCTGTACTTTTTTTATTTGATTCACTGGTTACGAAATATACAAAAACTATATCTTATAATTCTTTTTAGAAATTCGTTAAAATAGATTTGAATATGTATAAAGTAGACTACCCAAAGAGTTTTTTTAATGTAGATAAAACGTTTGGAATCCATCATTAGGGAAGCATTCGAAGGTGATGAATCAACATTTAAAGGCGAATACGCCATTTGGACTGTAAGACGCATCGTCAGCGCTGATTTTCATAGAGAAGTTTACGAAAACATTTTTTTTATTATAATAGGCATGACGAAAACAAAAACTATAAAAAAAATAAAGACACAAACTGGAAGAAAACTCTTGTTTTGATAGAAAAGAGACTTTGGATCTTACACTGTTATCGCGATTATCGCGGAGTAGCAAGGTTATTTCGTCAGATTGTAATGATCATCAAAATAGAACACTGAATAATGATAACTGTTCCACAAAGATTCTATCATTTTTCTAATACGAATTTCCTTTTATTTATCAAAAAGGAAACACTAAGGTACGAGTAACTTTGCCATTTTGTTAGAATTACAAGCAAATCTTTTATACTTATGCGTTGCTATATAATATATACATCATCGCTATGTCTTTTATGAAAAATTGCTTTCCGTTTGTCATTACAATTAATGTGAGCCGTTCAAGGTATACATTTGCAAAATAATAACAATTTGCTAAGCCCGTTTTTAAAAATGTATAAATCACGCAAAATAATTTGTTGCCGCCAAAACGAACCAAGAAAAGAATGCAGGAACCAAAAGAATCAAAATCGTCCTTAAGAATATTTTATTAGAGTACAATCAAAAGCTAAAAAATAATTTTGAAACACATTAACGCTAAACTTAAAAAGATGTTTCCAAAAACTATATTAGCGCCACCCGGAGAATTTTCTGGCTCTGTAGGTGGCACGGGTTGGCGGTAGTACTGATCATAGATGCCGTCCCAAAACTGGGCTCTTTGTTCGTTCAGTGACCCTCCAAGTCTTATAGTATCTCCAAGAATCATATATGGCGAACGGTTTGCATTTGTTGCTGGCCACACTGGAAATGTTGATCCTTCGGGAACCGGGTTCCTGTAAAACGTAATAAAAACAATTCTGTGATACCTGTTATAAGCACTTTTTTAAAGGCACTATTAATCCTCGGCAGAAGTTTACATTAAAATTCAATACAATAACTCTTTATTGAACACCACAAAACACAAATAGGCACAATATAGAGATATAACATAAGGCACACATTAGGCGGTCTTATCGCTAAAAGCGATCTCTTCCAGACAACCGTTAGAAAAAGTGATGTAGAAAAGAACAGACAAGAGCAGGTGGTGCAATAACATGGCAACAAAGAGATCTAGAAAAACAGACGTATACTATCATACATGCACAAATAAATATAATAATATATACACAAACATATTAAATATATACACATACATATAAATATATTTACATAAATATAATTGTAAATGATGTTGATAATGTCAGCCATACAAGTTTAGGACTGTGGACTACGAAAGCGATAAGAAGTGTTCTCAAAGATGGTTTTTAAATACGGCAAGAGATTTAGCTCGTCTGAGATCCAGTGGCAGGAAGTTTAGTGTAACAATGTAATTTTTTGTCGTCTGAATATATCTAAGGCGCTTTTTTATTTATTTACTAGCTTTTGTCCGCGGCTACGTATGCGTAGAATTTTGAAATAGGTATCTTAGTCAGTATCTAGGGGGTGTATCAAAATAAAACACACCAGTTTTTTTATAGCAATGCATCTGTGAAAGCCGCGTAAAATTGCGTGCAGAAGCTTATGCGTGATGCGCGTACAAACATGCGAACAGAGAGACAGACAGACAAAACTTCTAAAGATAATTGCTCTGGCTTCTTTTGCTTGTATAAAGCCCAAAAACCAGAAACCTTAGACCAGTGTTTTTGTGCTTATTCTTTTTCATTTTAGCAGCTTTTTTTTCGTTTGGTGCATCATGGTAGATAGACGCTGATGTTTAAATGAACTTACCCCGTTACAATGAAGTTGATCCATAGTTCTTTCATTTTTTCTTTCATTTCTCTGTACTCTTCAGTTTCAACTGCTTGCGGAGGAGCTAAGACCGCCATAGTTTGCGCAACATGGTCAGCTCCAGGAAAGTTAACCAGAACATCTGGAACTCCCTCGATATATGGATACTTCTTATAAAATGTATATTCGTACAAATATATTGAATCACTGCCTGCTTCCACTTGCAATTTGACTGATCTTAATATAGGATAAACAAACATTACATCTGAGAAGAAATTAATGTAATCAAATAGGGTATAAAGACCAATAGTGTTATTTCCGAAGTAAAACTCCTTGATTCTTTCTACAACTGCCTGTTGTTCAATACTATCTTGAAATTGGAGGTCAAGTGGAATGAAATCGGCAAGATTTTCATTCATAAGTTTTGCCCAAATATCAAACTGAGGCAATCTGAACATTCCTTCCATATTTGCGAACCCATATAAAACAGGAATCTTTCTAAATTCACCTTTTCTTATAATATTCACTGGTGAGTCTTCAAGGATCATTTCCTGACCCAAATCTTTTTCAATGCATGGCGTAAAGGCAAAATCGGCGTTAGTACTTATCACAGCCGATATATCAGACAGCAATCTATCGTAGGATATGGTTTTATAAAACTCTTCTAAGGCGTTTAAGTTGCCAACATTATCAAAATTTAGACGTCGAGCATAATCCTGTGCAGATTTCATTGGATCCGTCTGTACACTTATAGCCGCAACGTTAGCAGCACTTTCTGGTATTACTTTATTGAATAGACCTTCTGCAGCTTTAGAAATCATTAAAAGGTCCACTGCTGAGGCACCTGCACTATAACCCGCTATCGTGACGTCATCAGGGTTACCACCAAAATAAGCAATGTTACTCCTAACCCAGCGCAAAGCTGCTAGCATGTCTTTTAGCCCTGCGTTTCCAGGGACATCTTCTGTTCCCAGACATAAAAAGCCGTGTGCTCCAAGACGGTAATTAATGGCGACTGCTAATACTTTTCCGCTTTCTGCTAGTCTTTTTGGTGGTAACAGCTGACCAGACCCCATTAAGTACGCCCCTCCGTGGATGTACACTACGACGGGAAGATTTGTTTCTTGCGTGTCTGGGACGAACACATTGGCCACCAAGCAATCTTCTCTCATATTTAAATGACCTGCAAATGCTGGATTTTGATAGCAAGCGATTGTTCCATCTATTGCCTCAAATATATTTGACCATGTCGGTGGTGCCCCAGGAGCCTGAAAATCGAAAATATTATGTTGTAGCAATTTCTGTCATACTTTTAAGTTTTACTTTCAACTTTTGTTAAGCGTACCGCAGTTACAATGTCATAAAATAAGTGATATACATAAAATCAAGTTAAAATTGTATTTAACAAAAACAAATAGTTACTCTTTATTGTTACATACACCACACAAGAAAACAAACAAAGAAAAATACAAAAAAGGGATAACGAAAATGGAATGGTGATATCTTACAAATGTAGAGTAGGCGGTGTAAACTGTTAACACGAAATAAAAAATAAATGAAATCAAAATGCATACATTGATAAACATTTCAATATAAAAGTATAGAGAAAATAAAGCCTTACCTTAAATTTATCTGACCCAGTCGGCGCAGTGGCATAGGGAATGCCAAAAAATTCAAAGACTGTACTGTCTAGCGCTTTGTAACCTCGGATTGGTCCTTGAGCAAGAGTTATATCTTTTGATTCTCTATATTGCGCTGAAGACAAAGATAGACACACAATGATCATAAATATGATCATATTAGTCGACATTATAATATTTGTTCAAATATTCAGTCGGATATTTATTTATGTAGCGTATGGCAGCTACAAATGACACTACAACACGACAACTTACTAATACTAAATTAACAACATGCCTTTTATAATTATAATTGCTTATCAGACATTGAAGCTTATATTATTGATAATCACATTAGTGACATAAGAATAATGGATTGATTATTAAAAATATTTATTTTCCAGGGCACGTTTATTTTTTTAAATAGTGAGGCAAACGAGCAAGTGCGTTACTCAATGGTAAGTGATCACCACCGCCTTAGATAAAATATGCTTATATCCTAAATTTCTTTCGATTCTTTTAAATGTTAAACATTCATGTCATTAAATTTGTAACGTATTTTTTGTAATTTTTATCCTGAAAAGGTACAAGAAAGGAAGTTTATGACGTAAACAATTGGCGACAAGTATTTCAAAGTGATCAGAACTTTATTTAGAATGGCGTAAGCTTCACTTTTGTTTATAATCTGATCGATTTCTCCATATGTGCCGATAAACATTAGTCATTGAGTGATTACTTAATTAATTGATGCAGAGCAAATAAACTAAGGCTGACATACGAACTTCCTTTTATTTATCGAAAAGGAAACGCTAAAGCACAAGTATCTTTGCCATTTTGTTAGAATTACAAGCAAATATTTTATACTTATGCATGGCTACATAAGATATACATCATCGCTATGTCTTTTATGTAAAGTTGCTTTCCGTTTGTCGTTACAATTAATATGAGCTGTTCGAGTCATAAATTTGCAAAATATTTTCAATTTGCTCAGCCCGTTTTTAAAAATGTGGCGTAAATCACATTTGTGGGTATATTTTCAAGTGCAGTGCTTTTTCGTCATTTGTATGGCACTTTTTTTTCTTTGCAAAATGATGGTAGCGATGTTACATTTGGCAAGATTTTTTGATTAGAAATCGAATGATGTATGAGGCATCATTTTGCAGGCTATAGTTTCTTAGAATTTGAGTCCGAAAAATATACATAGCCATACAAATTACAAACTTTCCATACAACTTACTTTCGTATGAAAGTATAAACGAAATCTGGTTAAAAAGGTCCTAGATAAACATAAATTATTTATAAGTAGGACGAAACATGATACCTGACACTATTATCATTATACCTTTACTGTAAGGTGTACAAACCCGACTTAAACTGATTTTATTTAGAACTTTTCACAGTCATCTATTTGATTTCAAAATTATATAAGAAGGCACAAGTACAAGGTAACGGGCAATTGAAAGGTTTGGAACAGAAATAAAATAAAAATCATTTATTTTAGACTTAATAAGGGTCCATAGCTTGGTTAGTAACATCGAGGCCCTTAGATTCTATATTACTTAAAAGGTATAAATATGGATGGGAATAAATATTGAGACTGAGCTGCAAACATTGAACGGTTATAATAATAATAATAATAAAGATAATAATAATCATCATCAAATACAAAAATATATACCTACATATCAATCACAAAAAATATTTTCAATATGAAATAATAAATAATTAACGCTATCTCGTGCTGACAAGCACGCCTATAAGATGACGGGTGATGCGCGAATCATACCTCATGGCTATAGTTCTTAGGATGGAGTTGAAACTGGCGCGCATTTTGCTCAGCGAGGATGTAATAATCGTCTGTGCTGGCCAGTGCAAACATACCAGATGCGCTGCAATAGCGCGGCAGCCCCATCAACATCCTGAAGCCATTATTGTATTGGACACGGAAAGCGCTGATGGCCTTTTCCGTATATTTCGCCCAAAGGCAGCTTGTGTAGTATACCTGACGGTTAGCTTTAAACAAAAATGTTTTAGCTTGTGCATTGCAGCGCGCAAACCGCTCCACCAGCATATTTCATCTTATCGCCAACACTCTCCGTTCCTGTTCTATGTCCAACTCCATATAATCCATCCTCACATAGTGACCGAGATATTTAAAATGGTATATCCATCTTAGAGCTTCACCATTCAATTTTATGAAAGGCACAATTCCGGACTCTTTCCGCTGACAGTCTTAAAGATTATGTTGTCGCTCTTTTTGATGTACGCGTAGCGCGTACCTCTTACACTTAGAGTTATTCGTATTAGTTCGTATTAGTTATAGTTATGTGATTGAATTAGAAACGTGAAAATCCGCACAAGAAACAAAAACCGTAAAAGTTGTGAGATTTAAGTGGCACTGAACGTGGCATAATGCTAGCAGATCTTGATGATGGTTGCGGGAACACGCCGGATATGAGTAGAGCAAGACTGGTAGTTGTGGTGGTCTTTGGAGGAGGCCTATGACCAGCAGTGGACATATTTTGGCTGCTAGGATGATGGCCTGTGGAGTCTGTCGCCAGTAGGACTGGTAAGTTCTGTTTAACTGATATTAGTTAATTTATTACAAGTAACAGGTAGACAAGCGAGACCTCTGCTTGAGCGACGATTCATTTTTAAACCGGCTTCAACGACCAATTAGAGGCTCTTTTAAAATCGGTCCAAAAGCGGAAAAAATTATTTGAGATGGTTCGGACATGTAATGAAGAGCGACGAGAAGGTTGTAAGACGGTGTTGAAAAAAAAAATGGTTATCCTTGAAAAGAAGAAGGGCAGAAGACGACCGCCTGCAACGCGGTGGACGAGAGGTATGGAACGCTGAACACGCAGAAATGCTATAATAGCTATAATAGGACAGAACGTCCCGGCGCAAACACACAATGAAGAACGACCCTTAGTAAAAGGAAAAGGCACGAAAGAAGAACAAAAAAATTTGATCTAAATCTTGTGATGGACAGCATATTTTGCAGTTATTTTTTTAATATATTCGAGAAACTACTTCGGTTGAGGTTTATTATTACGGTAATTATTGTGATTATTAAACAATAAAATCGTAAAAAAACTGTTTCATAACTAAAAAAAGTTACATGTTTCGATATTGATGTATATACCGATGATTATAAAGTTAATCTGTGTAATTTATTACGATTTTGACCTAAATTGTAAGTAGTATGGCACTTTTGTAAGTTTTATGGATAAAAAAGCCGTACAAATTACGCCATACAACTTACCGCAAACAGGTTTTTCAGCGATTATTCATAAACTATTAACGCAATAAACATAAAAAATAAAATACGTAATCAAGCCACTTTTGGCCTCCTAATGTCATTAGAGATATATCTATTTCACTTGTTTATCCAGAGATAATCGACCATACAAATTACAAATTTTTCGTGACAAAATACACCGTGTTCAAGATTTACCTCGTTAGATCGCTAAAAGTTACAAGTATCTTGTCTACTTCTGTCGGTAGCCGAAGCTAGATAGACGTATTATTCATAGGTATAATGAACGAGGCGGTTGGGCTTTCGACCAATCTGATATTAGGAGGTATATTAGCGGCTTTTAACAAAGGTTGCGCGCGGGACAAGTACAAAGAGACTGCCCTGCTTTTAAATACCGACGGATTAGTTTCTATTGACATTTAGAGCAATGCGGTAGTTAATGCTCTTTAAAATGGTATATTTTGATTACGAATACGTTATGTTTGTGTAAAGATATGCGAGATTGTTTGAGCGAATCGGCAAGTGGGACATGCCTCACAGCGGTCGTTCGCACAGTGTTTTGGAGTTTGAGGACGCTTTTTTTTAGTTTTTGTGTCTAACCAGGGATTTTCAATATTATGCCTCCGTTACATTTGGTGTACAAATTGAGAAAAAAAATATTGGGGTAAGTTCTGTACAACGGTTTTTTATTTAAGGCCATGTGACACCTAAAAAAGTCCAAATGAAAATCCACCCTTGTGTTACAAGGGGACAAAGTTAATTTTTGTTCCTCGAGGGCGCTATTTTGAATTCAAAGCGTAGCGAGGAATTCAATATACGCCGCCCAAGGACAAAATATTTTGTCCCCGAGAGACACACACTATTTTTCATCACTACCTATGAGAAAAACAAAGAACTACGCCTTGAAACTCGTATGTATAAACATTGGATTGAAAGTGTACATATATAAAACACAATTAATTGTGAAAAATTAAAATCGAAAATCTAACCATCTAGCGATATGACCGCCAATTGTTTACTTTGTAAATTGTTTTGTAATTAATGTTTTTTATCTAATTTCCATGTGGTTTTCAATAAAAAGTATTTGTGTTGTCTTGTCTAACCGCCCATTCTGTTCTTCACAATTATGTACAGTCAAGGAATTAAATTTCCAACCCACCTAAGGTTCAATATCATATAGCAAACTGTCACCATAAGAGCTATAGAGCAAGACGTTAGTTTGACATATCGACCTTAATGCATTGCGAATGTCAGACGACATTTCAACGAAATGGGTAGGGAGTTAAATTCCTTGACTGTACATGAGCTCAACCTCTTTGATTAACTTCTCATAGTAATCAATAAAGAGTTAGTACTTATTATAATACAAACAACTGGCTAACTTATTACAAAAATGAGTCCATCACCACAGAGAACAGTCAGTTAGTAATATTTATATATTTTTACATTCAACCTTCACGCGAGTCACTTCAACCTGACTACAGACATAAAACATGGCTGTATGGCTGTGTGGACCTTTGCCTGTCGTTAAGTGGGCAAGTCTACAAAAATACTAACTTAACGTCGCTAACCAATCAGAAGCCAGAACGCGGACCAATCAGAGGACTCAAACTAAAACTCCCTAGGGGACAAAATATAATTTTGCCCCCGCTATCCCCTAAAGCCAATTGTTGTTTTTCGAATAGGTGTGATGAAAAATAATTTGTTGTCGCCAAATCGATCCAAGAAAAGAATGCAGGAACCAAAATAATCAAAATCGTCCTTGAAGAATATTTTTTTATTAGGGTACAATCAAAAGCTAAAAAATAATTTTGAAACACATTAACGCTAAACTTAAGCCCGGAGAATTTTCTGGTTCTGAAGGTGGCACGGGTTGACGGTAGTACTGATCATAGATGCCGTCCCAAAACTGGGCTCTTTTTTCGTTCAGTGACCCTCCAAGTCTTATTGTATCTCCAAGAATCATGTACGGCGACCGGTTAGCGTTTGTTGCTGGCCACACTGGAAATGTTGATCCTTCGGGAACCGGGTTCCTGTAAAACGTTAAATAAAACAATTCTGTGATGCCTCTTATAAGCACTTTTTTCAAAGGCACTATTAATCCTCGGCAGAAGTGTAGTGTAAGAATTTAAATTTTGCTGTATGTATCTACGGTGCTTTTTATTTATTTATTTACACTAGCGTTTGCCCGCGACTAAGTACGCGTAAAATTTTGAAATAGGTATCTTACTCAGATTTTAAGGGGGCGATATCAAAATTAAACATGCACCAAATTTTAAGTAAGAAGTTTATGCGTGATGTGCGTACAAACATGCGGGCAGAGAAGCAGAGTTTGAGTTTTGGATACATATTTAAATTGTCTAATAATACTGTTGTCTGTAGTTACTGCTCCTTCGTTAAATGCTTTTAAAAATCGACTTGACTGCTGGCTGCTGTCGCAAAAAACATAAACTGTAACCGTTTTGTGAAGTGTCTCACATTTTGTGTGTGAACTTTAAATATTTTAAACAAGACTTTGAAATAACTTGTGAAACTTTGAGATAGGCATTGATGCTGTTCACCTATAATATAATAATAATACAAGACCCGGGACACTATTGTCTCATGAATTGGAACGACATACAAATAATAATAATAATATCGGATAAAACTGGTCTACAAGTTATTGATAACAAAATTTACTCCGAAATTTGTAACCGCACTGTCAGTTCTAAAAACATCAGCGTAGAATACCATGTATCATCAAAAACATGTTTTTATTTCTTAGGAACTATATTGCTAAGCAAGTCATCTTTTTGTAAGTGTAGTAGTAATTTCATCAAAAAAATGAGAAATTGTGACCTATAACAATAATTATAACTTAACTTATGGTTAAAATAAAATACACTAAGTGTCAACCATGAAACTGAAGCATAATGCACAATTACCGATATCTGCTTCATCATCATCATCATCATCTCAGCCACAAGAAGTCCACTGTTGGACATAGGCCTCCTCCATGGATTTCCAAAGTGACCGGTTGGAAGCAGCATGCAACCAGCGCCTTCCTGCCACCTGTATGAGGTCATCGGACCATCTTGTGGCTTGTCGTCCTACGCTGCGCTTGCCAATACGCGATATCTGCTTATCAGTAACCAAATCTTGGAAATTCCTAGTAATTAAACATGTCAGTTATCAAAAAGACAATATTAGGCAATTAGACACTATACGAAAGCTTAAATGCTACGCAATGACAACACAAATTAATAAGGGTAAAGGCAGGACTCGAACCTGGAACTTCAGCAATCCGTGCCGTGCATTTGCCAGTTTTGCCACATTACCACTATTAGCACTATGGTGCAATTACTGGCACAAGATGTATTCTATCTTAGCCCTCTGGGTTGGCAACGCATCTGCAATCTCTTTGGCATTGCGAGTGTCTATGTGATCACTTAACATCAGGTGACCCACTTGCTTGTTTGCCTTCCTATTTCATAAAAAAAATCTGGTCCCTTCTCAATGGCAGGCTGAACAACATTACAACGATTTTGATTTTGGTAGCCGGAATCCAACAAAAAGATGGCGAACCAGTCTTGCAGATTTTTTAGCCATGAGTGCCTCCTCCTGCCCAAAATTTGTTTGCCTGAAATGTGCCCTTAAATAATAAGCGGGAATTTACGGTATTTTAGTGTTCCCCATCACATGCCCCAAGTTTACTCAATAACCTATATTAGGTGGAAAAATATACCCATTTGGCGCACTCCCTTATGCATTATTGTGTGGACACTAGACAATAGGATAATTTGCCTACATACGCAAAAACGTCATTATTCAATTCTCTGTATCGTAAAAGTTATAGGCCGATTAAATAAATAAATAATACAGATTAAAAAGATTAAATATATAAAATATCAATTAGTCATTGTGTGACTAATTAATTCGTAATATATTGACTACCAATTTCACCAAGCAAATAAATAAATCTATAACGATAAACTTCTGGTGGTTATCAATGATATTGTCACATCAGATTGAACTGATAAGCAATTGATACTTATAACAGTCATTTTGTCAAAACAGTATTAGTTATTTTTCGATCTTTCAACGTAAAATGTCAACAGGGACGATCATATTTATATTCATTGCGTGCATATCTCATACTTCGGCGCAATATAGAGAGCCAAAAGATGTGACTATATCGCAAGGGCCAGTTCGGGGTTACAAAGCGCCTGACAGTACAGTGTTTGAATTTTACGGCATCCCCTATGCCACTGCACCCACTGGCACAGATAAATTTAAGGTAAGAGTTATATTCCCCTTAATTATTTTACACTATTTTCTATCGTAACTAAATGTTTGAAACGTTCATTTAAGATTTTGTTTAGACATCGTGTAATCCTATTTTAATGACGTTCTATCAATAACGTGAATGTATTTCCCCTACTGTACCAAAGAGTTTTTCCTACTTATGTACGTGTTAGTTACGAAGCGGCAACCGTTATCATTCTAACAGGTAACTTTTTCATTTACAGGCTCCTCTGACCCCGCCCACATGGACTAGTATACTTGAAGCAACAGACAGCACGATTGCTTGCTATCAAAATCCAGCATTTGCATTTAATTTGAATATGAGAGAAGATTGCTTAGTGGCCAATTTGTTCGTCCCAGATACGCAAGAGACAAATCTACCCGTTGTAGTTTACATTCACGGTGGTGGATATATACTAGGATCTGCTCAACAGTTACCACCAAAAAGGTTAGCAGAAACTGGAAAAGTATTGGCCGTTGCTGTTAACTACCGTCTTGCAGCACACGGCTTCTTATGTCTGGGCACTGAAGATATCCCTGGAAATGCAGGACTGAAAGACCAGTTAGCAGCTTTACGTTGGGTAAAGAGCAACATTGCTTCTTTTGGTGGTAACCCTGATGACGTCACGATAGCTGGGTTCAGTGCCGGTGCCTCAGCAGTAGATCTTTTAATGATTTCTAAAGCCGCAGAAGGTCTTTTCAATAAAGTAATTCCAGATAGCGGTTCTAACCTCGCTGCTTGGAGTGCACAGATAGATCCAATGAAAACAGCACAAGATTATGCTAGAAGACTGAATTTTAATAATGTCGGCGAATTAAATGCCCTTGAAGACTTTTATAAAACAATATCTTACGATGTATTACTTTCTGATATATCAACCATGACAAATACCAACACTGATCTGGACTTTACGCCTTGCATAGAAAAAGATTTGGGTCAAGAAATGATTCTGGATGACTCACCGGTACCGGTTTTGTATGGTTTTGCAGACATGGAAGGCAGATTAAGATTGATTCACTTTGATGATTGGGCAAGTCGCATGAATAGCAATTTTGCCGACTTCATACCACACGATTTACAATTTCAAGATGATATTGAAAAGCAATCAGTAGTTCAAACTATCAAGGAGTTTTATTTCGGAAACAACACTGTAGGTTTATATACCTTATTCGACTACATAAATTTCTTCTCAGATACGATGTTCAATTAGCCTGCATTAAGATCTACCCGATTGCAAGTGGAAGCTGGTAGTGATTCTATATACTTGTACGAATATACATTTTACAAGAAGTATCCCCCTATCGACAGAGTACCAGATGTTTTAGTTAACTTCCCTGGAGCTGATCACACTGCCCAAACTGAAGCTGTTTTAACTTCTCCACAAGAATTTGAAACTGAAGAGTACAGGGAAATGAAAGAAAAAATGATGGAATTGTGGCTTAACTTCATTCTATCAGGGTAAGTTATTTTGACAGTCAACATCTATTGTAATGCAAAATATGTAAAAAAATAAACAAAACTATTATCTTTTTTCAAAAATTAAACAGTGTCAAAGACACAGACCATAATCAATGGTATTTGGAAACAAACTTGACCACAACTAACTAGTGGTGGTGGTGTGCAGTTGAGTCTGTGTGATATATGTTGTTTCGTGTGGAAGCGGAAGAGGGTGGGTTTTTGCATGAACATATATATGTCGCACAGACGCAGCTATTTTGCACGAGCCCGGCACTGGTTTCGCGGAGTAGCACGGTAATTTGTTCCAGTTTGTTGATATGGACCTCCGCAAAGTAACGCCTGAATCTATTAATTACTGGTATTTGGAAAAGTCTGTGTTACGCAGTTGCCACAATGAGGACCGACGACCTGGTGATGGTTGCAGCAACCCTCTGAATGTGAACAGCGTTGGACTGGTCGTTGTGGCTATCTTTATCAAGAGGCCTATGTACAGCAGTGAACGACTCTTGGCTCATAAGATGAAAAATAATGATGATGACTTGTCATAAAAGTAAATTTTGATTTTGCTTTTTCTTTTAAAATAGGCCTTTACAAGAAGAATGTTTGTAAATAAAAAAAACTATGAATGATTTCGTAACTCCAGTAAAACGTTTAATATTTTAAGAAAGCAAAGCTCAATTATTTAGAAATATTTAGGTGCATATAATAGAAATGAGTAGCAATTTTAAATAACTAGTAACTTATTGTTTTCATTTTAACGTTTTACAGGAATCCAGTTCCAGAAGGTTCATCGTTTCCAGTGTGGCCCCCGACAAACGCTAACCGCTCGCCGTACATGATTCTTGGTGATACTATAAGACTTGGGGGGTCACTGAACGAACAAAGGGCCCAGTTTTGGGACGGCATCTACGAGCGGTACTACCGTCATCCTATACCACCTACAGAGCCTGAAAACTCCCCGGGTAGCGCTAGTGTGTACTCCGGAAATATATTTCGTAGTTTAGTATTAATATGCATTACAAAGCTGTTTTTTGTACGCTGATCCAAAACTATAATGATTGTATGTGTAAGTACTCAAAAAACAAATCCGCTTACGGGTTTTTTGATTATTTCCCTTTATTTGATCGGTTTGTTCAAGAGACACGAGTGTCATAGCTCTAATTCGTGTGTAAATAAGCGCCTTTTTGTGACAAGAATTGAATACAATACATTAAAAAAAATAAGGTTTTTTTATTTCAATTAGCACTCAGAAATTATGTAGTAGTCGTTTTTGTATTGACAAAAACGAATCTAATTTTTAAAATAGCCAATTTAGTACAAACTGTTTTTTATTAGTATTTGGTATCGAAATTTATTTTTCATATTTTATGCTCTGACAGTTCATACATACACAGGGTTACTTTTAAGTCGCAAGCCGTCCATCAGTCTATCCGTTTTTAAACCTCTTGAACTGTAGATAACCGGTTGAAATTTTGTGTGTGTTTTAATGGCAAAGTTACATTTATTCTAGATGTCATATTCTGCACTTACACCTACTACCACTGAGGTTCTCACATAGCTTAATGCATTTCTTTTTTATGATAGTCCAGTCATCCACCAAAACGACGCTGGAGATAGGTACCGTCAGCACACACAGACTAGGAGAAAACAAGTAAGTTCGCGACTCGTACATTTTGAAATGTGAAATAGGAGAAATAATATTTTGGGTTCGTGAATTTTTAGATCTGAAGTCATTTTGTGATTTTAATATTTGGACTATTTTTGACTACGTGCTAGAAGTTTGTTGCACAATCTACTAAAGGTTAAACCAAGTAAAGGTTGCCAAGATTAGAACCATTTTCGAAAATGAATGCGATTGAAAACCAAGGAAGAAAAGAATCAGTTGCTAGTGCTTTAGTACTGTTCAACAAACACTGCAAGCTTTTTTTCATATGTACCATTGTACCTTTATTAAATTTCATAACATACCACAATTTTATGTCATGTTGTCGATAAAACGCCTACCGGGTGTTTAACGCAGTAGCAGTAGTAACACAAACTTCGTAAACAGGTGAGGAGACACAAATCTTTTTGGAATAACTAGCCAAGTAAGAGTCAGAGTTGAGCACATAGAGTTTTCTTCCAACGCACAATTATTTGTGTTAATGATCTATAATTTCACAAAATATACTATTGTAATCGAACATATTTAAACATATTTACAAATTTTTTCGATTTTTCTTTTTGTATTTTTTTTTAATATTTGAATTCAATTTAAAATGCTATATAATGAATGACAACACTGCAACATCAGCATTCCGTGCCTTACGTATTCCAGTTTCCGCCACATTACCGCTACTTAGCGCCGCTTAGCGGTAATGTGACGGAAATTTTAAATTCAAAATATATTGTTTTTTTATATATACAATGCGGCATCCTGAGCCTAACTTACTTATGAATTTTAGCACTTGCTAAATTTTTATTTTAGATTTTACTATACTTAATCATAGAAAAGACGTTGAAACCAAAAGCAAATAATGAAAAACATTGAGCAATAATAGTCGTCGAGCCTAATTAACGCGAACTTACTCGTCTATCAATCGTCGCTTTTAGATAAAATGCCGATGTAATTACTGGCACAAGAGGTATTCCATCTTAGCCCTCTGGGTTGGCAACGCATCTGCAATCTCTTTGGTGTTGCGGATGTCTATAGGCGGTGGTGATCACTTACCATCAGGTGACTCACTTGGTTGTTTGCCTTCCTATTTCATAAAAAAACTGTGAATGTCATTTAATCAGGGACTTGGAAATTTTGACTCGTTCTCCGACAGTTTGCCGACAGTACAAAAGGCTGACCCTACACGGCGGTGTCGGTTTTCTCAAATATGAGCGCTTTGCTTTAACTAGTTCTCTTTTTGCCGCCACATCCTCGATGCTATCTCAGCCCATGTTTCAACTTGTTACATTGTATTCAAGCACAATACCTCACTGACGCGTCGCGCTGATCTAAAGATAAGGTAAGATATTTTGACGTTTTGAGATATAAAACATAGACAATGAGAGATGGGGAAGATAACGAGAGTTGTGATGGTTACGTTTTGGATCATTAAAACTAATTAAGCGTATGCATGCTCTGACTTATGTTTGCAATCCGTAATTCATTGCTTTTAAACAATCGATACGATACCGAACTTTCAGCCCCTGTGTTTTTTTTTATGAAATTGGAAGGCAAACAAGCAAGTGGGCGACCTGATGGTAAGTGATCACCACCGCCTATAAACACCCGCAACACCAAAGAGATTGCAGATACGTTTGCCAAACCAGAGGGCTAAGATGGAATACCTCTGGTGCCAGTAATTGCACCGGCTGTCTTGCTCTCCACGCCGGAACACAACAGTACAAGCACTGCTGCTTAGCGGCAGGATTAGCAAGCAAGATGGTGGTAGCGATCCGGACGGCCCTTGCACAAGATCCTACCACCCGCAAATTCTTATTACACTGTTTTCTTCTCTCAAGCTTATGATGTTTTCACTTAAAACACTTGGATGGGACCGAATAGCCTTCATATTGAAATTTCAGTAGCAATTATAATATTGAAATAAAACAATTTATACGGTTTGTATCACGTTGTATTGTAAAGAATCTAATTCCCGACGTTTCGAGCCCTTTACAGGTCCCATGTTCACGGGCAGACCAAATTGTTTTATTTCAATGTCTACAAGTCGCGAAAACAGAAGAAAATACAATTATAATATTATTATAATGAAATATAAAACAACTGCAACCTGTAAAGGCTTACCCTCTAGTCCAGTACATCATGATAATTAAGAAGTAAATGGATAAATGGAGAAACTTTATTATATTGGCTATGACTTAAGGAACCCTAACCAATCTTGGACTTTGCACTAAAATCAAAATTGCTTGTTAAGCTCTGATAAGGACAAATGATATGATAATATGATAATTATAAAGATATTATCTTTTCATTAAGATAAATTATGATTAGGACCTTCTTAACACCAATCCACACCTGGATAGAAAACAGGAAGCCAATTGTATATGTTTAATTATGATAAGTAGGAATTACTGGTAATTTTAGTTACTTTTGCGCATTAAAATAATCGTGACTTGACATTTACCTACACTTTTAAGAATTCGAAAATATCTAATAAGAGTTTTATTTTTTACTTATGATTTGACGTAAGTCTGCAATACAAATTTAGTTCAAACGAAGACTATAATTAGGTACTTAAAACTTTTTAAAATGTCTGTATAAAAATCGTACAATAGCAGGTACTAACATAAACATAAAACATAACCTTCAGCTCATGCGGCAATTGGGTAAAATAGGCTTTTGGGGGTAAATAAGATTTTTTTTAAATAATATTTTCAAAATATATATTATTTGGTATATCAAATGAACGGGCTTAGCTTATTGTAAGGATCTAATTTTTTTATGATTTTAAGATAAACAGTTTTGGAGTTATTTAAGAAAGTAGGCGAAAATCAACCATTCCTGAAACCACTGGACCTAAAATTTTGAAAAAAATAAACAAAATAGTTCTTTACCTGTATTTTACAGGATAATGCGAAGTTTGTGGTATAAAGAAATTTCACAATCAGTACTGTGTTATTTCCAGTACGGGTTTGTACGGAACCCTCGGTGCGCGAGTCCGACTCGCACTTGACCGGTTTTTGATCCTGTTTCTTTAACAGAAAAGTTATTATTTAATTCATAATTTAAATAAATAATATTACAAACGTTACTCTGTTAAAACCAGAGCATGTTTGCGAATGCGGCCCGGCGTTTAGGTGTCATATGAACGGCGAGGGCCACAATATTAATTTGCAACTTGTTGATGATTAGAGGCGGCGTGCGTTTATCGCGCCCGTCACGGCAGCGCCCCACACATTAATCACGTGACCTCACCTCGCCTCCGTGCCATAGACTATTGTGGGACAGAGTGTTCGAAAAATCGAAACAAACAGTGCACCTAGCACGAATCTTCTCGATACGCGTTAACTCGCTACGTAACTAAGTAGGTCTCTCTCCAACTGAGTTAGTTAGTAAGAGACGCACTGACTTACGTAGCGAGTAAACGCGTATCGAGAAGATTCGTGCTAGGTGCACTGTTCTATTAACATTTTTTTTGTTTTAATTAGTAATTTAATGTTTTTTCAAGGTAAAACTTTTACTTATCCAAATTCTTGGCCAGACCAAATGAAACTGCATGTGCAGTCAACCAATATGATTCATAGGCCTCTGTAGAACGTTGTCGCAATGTGTCACCGCTGGAATAGTATGACAGTCATTTTGACATGTTTTGTGAAAAGGTTCTGCAGTGGCCTATGAATCAAATTGATTGACTGTATACTCGGAAAACAAAATTAAAGTATACTCTGCATGCGACTGCCGAAGAGATTTTCTTCATTTTATCATATTACACCACATTTAAAAAATCCTTCCGTTAATCTAATCCTCTGTTGTATGTCTTTGGGATTACATTAAATTATAACATTATATTTTTTGCATGGGTACAGGCTGGCAGACTTTAATAGAGATGATTGAATAATCATGTCATCATTCAGAAACATTGGTCTATTGGTGACATTTATAGAGCCGCATTAAAGGAACACCTGACCGGCTGTGCGAAAAAACTTAGTGATTAGACATTCAAAAGTTTCACTAAATATGTAAAATAAAATATTATGGTTCATTGTAACATGAAATAATATAATAATAAGACAAGACAAAACAATAAGTAATGATTGAAAATAACACGGAAAATAGTTTACAAAGAACGTTTATTTACAACAACAACAGCAACAACAACAAATACTCTTTATTGATTCACACGAAAAAAAACAAAATAAAAAACACACATAGGGAAATTTTACATGGGATTCAACAGGCGGCCTTATCGCTAAGCAGCTATCTCTTTCAGACAATCTCGACTTTGTGGATCTTATCGATTTTCGTTATAAGCAAAAAATACCTATAGCAAAGTGGGTACTCTGTTTTAATTCTACTCTTTCTTGTAGCGACGTCGTTCTACCCTAAGGTGAGACGTCGGCTTATTAGGGGAACCTAGAACTTTGGGGTCGAGTTTACCTTACATGGGGACACAAGGGAATACATTTACCCGAACCATCTCCCACACTTCGATGTGCCGCGCTTCGAATTATGACGCAAATACTTGTTCTGTCCCTTTTTGTTTCCCTACTTTGGAAACAGAAACCTTATTGGTAGCGTGAACGATAGCTTCAGAATACTGAAGGGGTGATTACTAGAAACAGAACTGCCTGAGGCTCCTGGGAAATATAAGTTAGCTGCATAAGTGAGGGCGAATCGTCAATCAGTATTAAAGTTCAAAAGGTTTATGGATGCGTTTGGTATTTCAATTTGTATAATGTGGTAGTGAAATGTTTATAGGTAATTAAAGGGAGTAAATAGCTTTTATCTCCTTTTGTTTTGGTGAGGGTAGAAATACAACATTAGTACTTACATTATTACGTTAAGAGATACAGCTGGCAAAATTCGGTTAGCTTTTATGACAAGTATAGGTACACGAACATGCTGATTACCTGCTAGGAGGTTATCACCGCCGCCTATGGTAACCAGCAACCATAAGAATCGCAGATCTGTTGCCGTCTTTTAGGTCCCTACCGCAGACTTCTTTCGCTCACCGTACGGACCGCATGCTTTCAACACAAAAAGTACGCTTCTGTAAAAGATAATTAATTAAAAAAACAAATTTTAATCTCAAAAGATGGCATTCTCTTTTATTTAGTAACTTATTTTTCTGCAATTTTACCCAAACTGATGCCCATGATATCCATATTCCTTACTCAAATTCATGTGACCATCACTCTTGCACACTGAGGGTACGGCGTCTAATTTTTTCTTATGGTAGATCGCTTCGAAAGAGGCGGGACTTTTAAAATTTTCGCAGTTTTTAATCTGTTGTGGCTAAATGGTGTCACTTTTTATCAATTCAAGTAGTTTTCCGCTAGTAAATCACCCTTTTTCACGCGATTGTGTTATGATTTTGAAAATTCAATTAACTAGTTTTAAATAATGATACACTTTGTGTTTCAACCGACTTTTACGCATTTAATGCACAATTATTTCGAATTAGCAGCTTGAACTACCAAAAACAAAATACAATGCCTTAAGAAATAGTCTTTTATTACCGGAAAACTACTTGAATTTATATTAAGTCACATCATTTAGCCACAAAAAATTTAAAACTGCGAACATTTCGAAATTCCTGCCGCATACGGATCGATCCACTTTAAGTCTCAAATTTTATCGTAATTTTAGTAATTTTTTTTATTTTTATGCACTGCAAATTACCCTCTTTACTGTAAACAACGTTTCCGTTTCCTTCTTGACAGCAAATTATGAATACACCCTAAGTCCGGCCATAATTTCATACGGTAAAAGCCAAAAGGGGAGCAAATAGTAGCGCAAGGTAGCAAATGTTTCGAAATTGGTCTCATACAATAAGACATATTTGGTGAAACGACAAATAAGGGGCTCTAACGACGTGCCGATTCTTTCATTCGCTACGCTGAGGGAGTTATGAGTCGTTATTTAAATAAAAGAGGACATGTTAAGGAAAATGAGTTTAGTGAAGTCACAGAATCTAGGGAGCTGGTGACACAAGATAACATAATGTGACATGAAATTTCAACTGAAATTGTTGAAGTCTTTATTTGAAAAAGAGAACAAGAATGATTTTATAGTTGTACAAACAGCAAAGAGCCATTAAAAAGGGAACTGAGAGGTGTCTATGCTCGAAAGAGATACATATCTACTTCATAGTGCATATTATTTGCCTCCTTTTCCAAAGATGACACTTTCTTGCAGTTATGTCTTCAATGGTGACTTATATGTATCTTCGATTGTTCGATATATTTAGAAAGCTAACAGCAATTTAAGAACAGTTGATTGAAGAAAGATCATCACATGAGAGCGTGGTAAAATAATAACGTAAGTCATTAGTAAAATTAGTGACGACAAAACAGAACACATTACTAATAAGTCAATGGCTCAACCAAGCTGGCTAAAAATAATTGTGCTACTCAAATCGTTTAAAATCCCAATTTCGTAAAAACTTCAATAAAACATCCGTTATCTATCGAAATACCGTAGCAGTAAAATCCATTGAACGTTTTCAATCTCATCTCGCTAATTTATGCCCAATCACAGCTCGATCACATTAAAATGGAATCAAATATGGTAACGAGTACGTTTCGTTTTAATATATTAGTTATAAATTTTAATATAAACAAGCCATATTGATGTATAAATGTCAATCGTTTGTTTATAATGAACTTGACCGATTGAATGTTATTGTCAATGTAACGGCACGGTTACGAGTATGGGTAGCCATAATCAATATTTGAGAATGGTTTTGAATTCAATTTTAAATTAAGAATTTGATTTACAATGGCCCTTAAAACTTTTATATTGCTGTTTGTAAAGGCACATGAAGTAGTTCATAAAATCAGCGACATATAATAACATGACATAGCTAAATATTTTGCCGCTTGTCGCTTAGTACAATAGGTACATATAAACCTACGTGACGACTGATAGAAAACAAATATGCTAATGCGATAAGGTTTGAAAATATAAGTTGCTAGCGTATGCCCGCGATTTCGTTCCTCCAGTGCAAATAAGTTACATTCTGTATTCTATTCTGATGTATAAACTTTACTATAAAGTATCATTAACAGTCATCCACTCTCCCAATCTTTCAGGTTTATTAGAAGGCATTAAACGGAAATTAAATTAATTTATGTTATGATTTAAAAAAGGTAACTTCATAATCATCAACTTTCATGTAGTTGCTCAGCATGTTTTGAAAAAAAAAACCTTAACTGATGAATGTTTCATTGCCATAAGAAGAACCTACTTATATTATTTATATTATTATTTAAACAGTTGTATAAATTACGCTATCACGCTACTTCATTCATCCTCTAAGAAACCTCTGTGACCATGCGCACAACATGTCCATTACGTATCAATTTTTTTTGTTGCGTATGAATCTTGGTATCCAACGATCCTGTCTTTCCGTTCACCCTCTCAGAAACCACAGCGTGCGCAGAAAAATCGCCAAAGTTTCATCTCAATCGGATATATTATTCAGGAACGCATATATGATAAACAAACAAGCAAGCTATAATGATTGTCTATAAAGAAGATTACAAACTGGTTCGGGTGGAACTGAAATTGCACAATCAATAATAATGATACAATAATCAATTAATTTTCTGCAAAGATATGAAATAACATGTAGCATCTCGAAAATTGTCATTTACACATCATGAAATGTCAAAAGCTGCCTTCTGGGCCCAATTTCATAAACACGATAGGCGACAGGTGACAGTGACTGTTTGGTATACATTGCTTGCCCACTATGACGTTAAGTCTGAAAGTCTGTAGCGTTACTTGTCGACACAGTAATGAACGGCGAATTATCATTGTCATTTGCCTGTTAATCCCGTTGAAGCGTACTCAAAATAAGGAACCGACAAAAGCTCTTGGAGGACGATGGTTAAGTAGTCCCCGATCTTAAGTTTTCAACTTTCAAACTCGTCCACTTTCATACGAGTAAGTCGTCAAACTCGAGCACTTATCTATGTTCAACCACTTCTTAATTCGTCCACTTGGATAAGTTGTCAACTTCCTTACTCCATTCGCTTTCTTACCCCCTGCATTTTTGAAAGTGACCATTCTCCAACCGAGGACCCGTACCATTATGAATTGACGACAGTCACAATACTCGCATAAACGATTTGTATGGAGAATTGTATAGAGCCTCTCCTAAAGTTCTGGTTTCAAACATGCGTTGTCCTTTTTTTACATGCTTTATTATAAAAATATTGTTATAAGTAATTTCAAACTTTTATTTTACTTCGCATTCATGTACGTATTTTTAATTCAAATTTTGCAAGTCAAATCTAATTCATTTCCATTTGCTCTAACATGACCGGCCAGATTTAACCCTCCCTGCGTCTCTGTTAAACTAATGTCATAAGAAAGGGACGCATAGAGAAATAACCTCCGATAAATTAAACTTGGCCAGTCATGTTAGGGCGTCAGAGATAGTTTTTATTTTATTTAGGATGTATGTCTATGTATATAGATCCTATATATGACAATAGAAGAAGCACAAAAATAGCTTGTATTAAAAGTTATATTTTAAACCACTTCTAAACAAGAGTCACAGAAAAAAATTATTTATTTGCTATTTGGTACATTTCTGAGTTATTCTGACAGCGGCTCTATGAACGGTGATTATAGGAGATGCAAAACGGGTTCTATTCTATCAGGCGTTGTAAACGATTAAAAAAGCTACCGATTACATGCAAGAAGATTATAAACTCAGTGTTTGGTTTATCGTTTCTGATTTAGACAAAAAGTAATTTAGGCCACCATCCTCACTGATGAGTGTTTGATGGGAGATCAAGGCCTAAATACGCAGCCCTAGAGTCAACGCTGAAGGAGCGCTCAAACTTAAGTTTGGTTCAAAACTACGACCCTAAGAGATTAACATGGCTGTTTGAAGCATTGTCAGAAAATGTTGACTTTATGTCGTTCGGCCGAAGAATCAGAACTGTAGGCCGTATTTATATCCTTAGTAGCTTGCCGCCCGTTTCTACTTTTGCGTTTTTTGCTAGTGGTCTTTATTGATACAATTTGAAAATACCTACCCGCAACAAGTGTGATAAAGTAACATTCAATTTTTTGGTTTATTGAACCACTATTGTACCTCATCTCTAGTTGCTTTCAAAACGCAGACGTAATCTTTTTCAGGGTTCGTGCCAAAAGATAAAAAAGCTATTCTTACATATTCAATATCAACTTTACTTAATCTAATCACGTGCCAAACCGTCAAATCATAATATGCGTCAGCTAACCTCAACTCAAACTTGATATTGCGAAACATTACGAAATACTTTTCATGTTTTACGTTGATTACCATCAACATTGTTAATCTCGAAGAGCTTAAAGATGTATATCTCAGCTAGTCCTCCTGACCTAAACTGATAAACGGAAGTATTTAAAGCATATCATAAAAAATTACCGTCTCATTTGATCTTGCCATGTCAGTCAGCATTATTAAATTAGTTCTAGTGGCATCTGTAGCGGTCGCCGCGGTGATTCAAGATGCTAGCCAGGATTCAAAATTAGTGACACTTACCCAGGGACCTGTTCGAGGCTTCAAACGTAATGACAGCTCAATTTACGAATTTTATGGCGTTCCTTATGCTACTGTTCCAAAAGGACGACTCAAATTTACTGTAAGTTAATCGATTAATTATTTTTTGTGTTTTTCAATTGCTTGTATTTCCTTTGATTTTGGTACTAAATCCTAATTTGCATCTAAAGCTATTATTCTCTTGCTTGGTAGACGTGGAACATACAAATGTATGCTTTCACTGATGGTATAATTTTGATGTATTTGATAGACTTTAATTAACGTTGATATTTTATAGGCTCCTCTTCCTCCACCGACTTGGACAGAAACTTTAGACGCAATAGATAGCAGCATTGCCTGTCCTCAACTTGGCATGCCAATCCAGGAAGACTGCTTAATTGCTAATATTTTCACTCCTGACACAAAAGAAACCAACCTGCCTGTTCTAGTTATTGTACATGGAGGCGCATTTTCTATGGGAATGGGAAATCTCGTGGCACCTAAACGTTTAGTGGAAACTGGAAAAATAATTGCAGTAACTTTTAACTATCGCCTTGGAGCACATGGCTTTCTTTGTCTCGGTACAGAGGACGTCCCCGGTAACGCTGGTATGAAGGATCAACTAGCGTTATTGCGCTGGGTAAAAGACAATATTGACCAATTTGGCGGTAACCCCAGCGACGTCACATTAAGTGGATTCAGTGCAGGATCATCATCAGTAGATCTATTAATGCTATCGAAAGCGGCAGAAGGGCTGTTTAATAAGGTAATACCAGAAAGTGCTGGCAACCTTGCATTTTTGAGCGCACATACTGATCCAATACACTACGCAAAAGAATATGCAAAACAGTTGAATTTTACAGGTGTAGACGACCCCAAAGCTTTAGAAGAATTTTATAAGTCTGCTCCTTTTGAAATTTTGACGTTAGGAAATAACATGGAACCAAATGCTCTTTACTTCTCCCCTTGCGTAGAGCGCGATTTTGGTAAAGAAAGGTTTCTTGAAGACTCACCAGTTAATATAATAAAACAAGGCCAGTATACAAAAGTTCCAATTCTCTATGGATTTACTGATATGGAAGGATTATTACAAGTTATGTTCTATGATGAATGGTTTATCAAAATGAACGAGAAGTTCTCAGATTTCATTCCTATAGACTTAAGATTTGAAAGTGATGAGGAAAAAGAAACAGTTGCCCAATCTATAAAACAATTTTATTTCGGAAATAATCTGGTGGGTATTCATACAATATTCGAGTACATAAATTTCTTTACGGATACATTTTTTGTTTACCCAATGCTAAGGTCGGCTAGAATGCAAGTTGAAGCAGGTCACGACTCAATATATTTATATGTGTACACATTCAACAAAAGATTTCCTTCTGTACCCGGCGTCCCTGATATTCGTGTGAATGATCCTGGCGCGAATCATTGCGCACAGACTGATGCCGTACTTGATTCAGTGGCTCAAGCAGTTCCAGATGAACGATACACTGAAGAATATAGGCAGATGAGGGCAACAATGCTTGAATTGTGGCTAAACTTCATATTGACAGGGTAAGATATCAATTTTGTATTACGACATAATTGTTGCCAGCCACAGCTTATAAATGTTATGTTTAAAAACAGTTGTTGTTACTTGAAAGTGCCCGAAGCCCTTAATTGTATTAAAGACGTATCTGAGAGTGAGATTTGTTATATAAGTGTTTATTGAATTCCCAACAGGCACTTACAGTAACGTAATGTACGTGGCACTAGCGTAGAAGCTTGATAAAAAGAAACTTCGGAATGACAGTTTTTTGTTGTGGCTTTTATACAAAATTTAGTACTGCAAAAATAATAGGTAAAATTAAATAAGTTAGTGCTATAAATGCTTTGTATCTTTACTTACTGTTCGATATACATATTGCAATTTTAACTTGGAAATTATACATATATTTTTTGTATTTGCAGGAAACCAGTTCCTGAAGGTTCATCACTTCCATCATGGCCACCGGTTGTGTCAAATTCCACTCCACACATGCATTTGGGTGAAACGATAGAGCTTCGTGGATCTTTGTATTCGGATCGTGCGCAATTTTGGGACCAAATTTATGACCGCTACTATCGCCATCCTACAGCGGCAGTATTTCCCTAGTCAAAATTTAATACTTGAAAGTAATAACTTATAACTAACATATATGTTTATTTTTATAAAGGTTAAAAACATTTTGTATGTGACAATAAACAATATGTTACAAAATATTCAATTTATTGAATTATTGTACAATCTGTGTATAGAGCAACTCAACATTTTAAGTGTTATTTATGCTACTAGTTATCACCGAGACGATTCTTACATGGAATTCACGTGTATGACGTTCACGACTACCAATATTAAATTACATTACAAAATGATACAAATCAGATTAATTCATGTTTAATAAGTCCTGGGTTGAACACTTGCGAGTTAGATGCGAGTAGAAGAAGCTAGTTAAATCAGTGCAGTGGCCCTAGTATCATCGGCCAAACTTAGTTTATCTGAGTTTATCTCTGTGTCCCTTTCTAATGATACTAGTTTGACAGAGACGCAGAGAGAGATAAAATAAACCTGGGGCGGTCATGTTAGGGCCAAAGCTATATTCACAACGAGTAACTCGCACAGTGTAACCCAGGCATGGTGTGATCGGCAGAGATGGCCAGAACTATAGGCATGCGGGTTGTCATGCCATTAACTGTCTGTCTCGCAAGGCAGCAACTCGCACCATGTCGTTCCCCTGTTCTTGCCCCGTTTACTGTTGTAACCTTATGGTAAACTGTTACTAAATACGACGATTAGCCGGGACAGGGCCGATGTGTGACTTAGGCATTACTAATTTTGATTACGAATAGAAGTCTCTTAAAAACATTCAACCGTTGCTCATCGTAATATTATATCAGAAAGCAATGAAGATAATTTTCGATTTTTATTAAGTACCTATAATGCATAAACCAAACTTTACATAATAATATGATACCGACTCAACTACTAAACTAGCAATTTTTCATAAATATTTGGAGTCTCAACTAATATTAAAATATTTAAAACTTTCCAATACAAATTCATGATGTAAAATTTTATGCAAGCCAGAAGTCGATAATTCTAGCTCCGTCGGCGATTCAACATATTTTCCAATAAAACGTGTCTATAAAATAAATCGTAACATAACTTAATGGGAATGGTGCGACGGTTTGTAGTTACGCTAACGTCTAAAACAAACGTTCACAGCAGGTGTCATCGGCGACGTGATGTCAAATCGGTCACACTCGGCGAGGGCGTGAATTGACTTCTTTATCGGGGTTCCACGGGACTCCGTTAATAAATAAAATAAAGATTAGTATTTCAATATGTTTTGACGTTTATGTCTGTATCAATATTAAAATAAGTCTTACCACAGGATATTGATGATCGGAGACAATTAGTTAATGACTGGATTGACTTTGTATCACTTTTTTGAACCAACAGATCGGGTGTCAAATATTTACCAAACTCTTTTTTTTTACGCTTTTGAAAAACATAAATGCGTTTTTCAGCTTATCTTTTTTTTAATTTTTTAGTCAATTTAACTATATCAAAAAAGATAGCGATATAATAATTAGTGTTTCAAAGAGGTCAAAAATTAAGTATGTTTAAAAAAAAATTTTGGTAAAAAATTGCTCCCGACCCTTTGCTTTGATGTCTAGATTTGTAAGTGTCATAATTACTTATACTTGCAATACTGTTAACTTAAATTTATTTTAATTTATGGATAACAAGCATGCGGGTCCCCCCTGATGGAAAATGAGCACTGCCCATTTGAACAACTGACCCTAGAGGATCACTGAGCCGTTGTAAGTCTTAAGGTTCTCAAACGCCACCAGTTGAGCCTTCAGTTCTTTTACCATAAGAAACACAGCAATGTGTATTGTAATTATTGTGTTTTAAGTAGCAGTTTGAAACGCTAATTACTGGTATTACCATCATCATCATCGGCAACCATGTTGAGTCCAGAATTGGACAAAGGCTTCCCGTAATTCACGCCATCTTGTTCTGCTGGTAGTTTCTTGACTCCACTGTTTACCAGCGCATTGGTCACTGACTTCTTGTACATTATCGGTAGGTCTCTTTAAGTAATCCTCAAGCATCAAGTTTTGCGGAAAGTTAACAGAACCCTCTACTGAAATTACAATAACAACTTCTCATTGTTCCATTTTTTGTCCCCCTGTTGCTGCGTCACCTGCCATAGCGACCGGAACCAAGTAGACCGCTCTATAGGTAAATATAGTTTTATTTTGATTATTTTTCCGGTCGAGCTTTTAAAAACCTTAGTCGTGAATCTACTAGAGAAAGAAAGCGTAATGCTTTCATTATAATAAAACTAGCTGTTGCTCGCAACTTCGTCCGCGTAGAATTGGTTTATCGCTATCCCGCACGAATTAAGCATTTTTACGGAATTAAAAAATATCCTTTATAATCCAAGGTACAAGCTATCTTCGCTCCACATTCAAATCCGTCCAGTTGGTTTGGCGTGAAGAAGTATTAAAAATTAAATCACATACAAACCCTCGGCCTTTAATACGAAATGGCATTAACCTTTTATTAACTTGCTGTTAACAGTACAATTTAGCTTAATAAAATATTTGGATGGATTTTACTATTGACAGAATTATCTATACATATAAAATTCAAAGTCCTGACTGACTGATTGACTGACTGATTGACTGATATATCGGCGCACAGCCCAAACCGCTGGACCTAGAGACTTGAAATTTTGCACATAGATACCTTATATAGTGTAGGCACCCACTAAGAAAGGATTTTTGGAAATTCCACCCCTAATGGAGTAAATTAGTGGGTGAAAGTTTGTATGAAAGTCCGTCAATTTTGAAGTTAGGATCTTGAAATTTTGTTGTTAGGATTACGTAACAAAATTTATTTATACGGGTCTCAGCGTTTTTGATAATTCCACCCCTTCTATAAAGTTGTGTATGAAAAGGCCTACATTTTCACAGCAAAAATCACTACATTTATTATTTAGGCTTATAACGCAACGTGTATATCGGGTGTTATTGGAATTACAACCCTTAAGGGGAAAAAGGGGGATAAAATTTTGTATTTGAGTTGTTCGGTCACAATTTTTTTGTATTGAAGTCAAAATAACGTGCGTGGTAACGAGTTACTACTAAGCCTCTATTGCCACCCGTCTATCCGTCTGTCTGTCTGTCTGCCACGCGCAAATATCGATACCTTGGGGCTCAAAGGGCGTAACCGCCATTTTGGCGAAAATGAGATTTCAATGTCATCTTACTCAGTTTTTTTTTCTCTATCGATCTGTATACTCAAAGTTCTAAAATTCCGATAAAAGTTGTGTTTACGCCCCCTCATGTCAAGGCCTGTAAACACAATATTTTAAGTTTTTTGGTCGTATAAGCAAAGAAACTTCTTGTCAGAAATTTGAGGGACATAAAAGCCTTTTAGTTTTTACAATTAACAGCTCAAAGGCGTTTAGGCCCACATATATTTCAGTATTATAAAACAACTTGACTGATACGCCCTATAACCTTTTTATTTTAGTTTTTATGTGGTGTTTAAGCCCAGGCCACTTTTATTTTTTTAAGTTAGATGACTTATACGATTACTATACTGCTCATGATCAAAACAGATAATTTATTTTACATCCTTGATGGAATCCTGTTATCAGAAATTTTAAAGTTGTAAGTTTTAAAATTATCGAGTCAAGGACGTAAACGCCTAAAGGCCCATACAAATTTTTGTGTTTTGCTGACTTGACTCATACGCCCCGTTGAAACGGGGCGTATGAGTCAAGTTGTCAAAAAGAGAAATTACTAGGACCCATAATTAACATTCATGTTAATTATGGGTCTTAGTAATTTCTTTTTACTTTACCCAAAGACTTTATTTAGACCCAAGAAGACTACGGAAAAGTCCTTTTAATTACTGTGTACGTCTAAGTTTAAAATTTTGGTCATAGAAGTTAATTTTAATTATAAATGTGGTATTTTTGTCATGCGCTTTACTAAATTGCATTGTGGGAGTGGAAGAGGTCAGTAAGGATACATTGCGGGGTTAACATTGGTTCCTAACCTGACACCATGACGATGGTCAATGGTCAATGACAAACCCGCATAATTTTATGAGTTAGGTTTTCCATAAATAAACAAATACATTAATAAACCTGTCAAGTTTTTCTAATAAAATATATAAAATTTAAAACAGAAAGTAAGTTAATGATGAGTACCAATAATTTTACTTTAAGTAGTGCAATAACGTCATTTTACTTATTAACGCATAGACCATTTCGGACATACCCAAACTTAATGTAATATAATAACTATATATATCATATAGCTGTAAGTTGCAAATGTAATTTAGCACAATAAACAATAAACAATAAACAATAAACAATAAACTTTGTATAAAGTTTAATTTGGAGTTTAATATTCTGTTCCATTAAATTTTATATAATAGTTTCAAAGAAGCTATTTTTATTTATTATGGTCATTAGAATCAGAGAGGACAGAAACATGAGTGACAGTTTTATTTTAGAAATTGGCAATAATGGCAATCCTCATAACACAAATAAGATGGTATAAATTAACAAGACACAGTCATACAGGAATATGAAACTTTTATGATGTTATAACAACATATTTAAGAAAAAGGCTACAAATATTAAGATTTTACATGATATGTGAGGGCTCATGGCGCTCCTAATGGGATCCTTGATTATTTTGTCAACATCAAAGTAATAACAATAAAATAATTTATTGTAGCTCATGTTAAACAATAAAAACAAAGCATTTTAAGTACTTTTTAGGCAATCAACATCAAATTTTATTTTAACCGAAGTAGTAGCTTCTTAAAAGCTGAACATTTGATTTAACCTCTGCCTCCTTTTGTGTTAATAATAGCAGGCTTATTTAATTTCCAAACAAAAAAAGTGTAATTGAAGTCAAAATCTTTAAAATTTACCTTTTACCTCTTTTGATAGTGAAGTCTCTGGTTAACGAGCTAGATTCTGTTTACAAATTCTGGCCGTAATTGTTTGCTGTCTTTCTCAACTAAGAGAAATGAGAGGAAGAAGGCCATGTAATTGCGGCTAGAAATTGCCAAAAATGAAGCCTTTTGACAAGAAGCGTAAAAAAAAGAGAAACTAAACGACTATAAAAATACAAAACGCAAGAAACTGCTATAATTTTCTTGTGAATTGGCGGTTATGCCCTACAGCTCTTTCACAGTAGACATTTTTTGGGGTGTAAATGGCATTCAATTGTATTTTTTTAGGGCGTAAAGGGCACTTATCTTTTTAATTATCAAAGTTACGTAAATATTTATAAATTAGTATTATGCAGTAAAGAATTTGAAGTTTTTTGGTCTAAGATACATTTTTCTAGCTTCAAAAACCAAAAAAATATACGAAGAAAAAAATTTTTTTTTTAGTTTTTTGGCTGTACTGAAAAATCGCCATTTGGCGTTTACGCCCTTTGAGCCCCAAGGTATCGATATGTCCTGACTGATTTGCGATCATAGTCCAACCGAAACTAATGAATCAAGAAAGCAAAATTTTGGAATATAGGTTTCTTTTATAACGTAGGCATCTGCTAAGAAACCATTTTTGGTATTTTTTACCTTTAGGGGTAAAACGGGGGGTGGGGGATGAACTTTGTATGAAAGTCTTTGTTGATGTTATAAACATGAAAATTTGAATTAGAACTACTGATCATAAATAGCTTGTAAGTATTATAACGTATTTCAGGATTTTTGCATTTTTACATTTAAAGGGGGAGAAGCGGGGGTGAAAGATTGTAAGGACGTAATGATTTTTTTAAATAGAAGCTTGTAATTTTGAAATACAGCTACTTATCATAAATAAATAATGACGCGTCACAGGGTTTTAAGATTTTCAAATTTGTAAGGGGGAAACGGGGAGTAAAAGTTTGTATGGATCGGGTTTTTATTAGGAACTTGAAATTTTGAATTTTAGGTACTTATCATAAATAAATAATTATGTGTTTCAGCGTTTTACGACTATCGAATTTTAGGGGTCGGAAACGGGGGTGAAACTTTGTATGGAGGAGAGGTATCGGTTTATTCAAAAATAAGAACTTCAAAATGATTGTTTGTTTTAGGGTATTTGGATTTTTACATTGAAAGGGGGCAAAACGGACGGTGAAAATATGAGAGGGAGTGAGAGCCCTTATAAGTTTTTTGATTTAAAAAAAAAGACATTTGTTTTCTGTAGGCCACGCGGGCGAAGCCGCGGGCAGAAGCTATTATGTATATAAAAAGGCATAACCTTAATAATTTCTTATTGCTAACATTGAAAGAGAACAATTTGAACTCTTTTTACCGCTTATAACGTTTCGAGCCCTTTTTACCCGATTACGGCATAGCCAAATCGGAACCATCGGAATCATCGATGAGGAGGACATTATTATCACTGTTAGTTTACCACTGTAATATAAAAAAGATCTTGTTTATTTTTTTCTATATTCTTTATTAACTAGAAAGTTTTTGTCTTACTTTACCAAATGATTCTTCAATAGATCATTACGCTAACAAAGGCTAAACAACTAGTTACAAAGCGACTAGTCGTCAACTATTGAGGTGCAATAGTACACAATTTAGTCCAGTCCAATTTTCTTGATTGAATTCAAACCTTCTATGGATTATGAACGGATGTCTTTCAATAACAGTCGTTAGCTGCGCTGTCACTTTGTATAAACTACGTGAAGGTGCAATCTTTAGAAGAAAGTGGCAAAGAGGCTGTTTGAAACACGTGGTATAAGTTTGTATAGTTTGGATTAACCTTATGGTGCCACTCTGTCCGTCCGTCTGACGTCTGTCACAGAGGCATATTTTAGCAACGACTAATGCGACAACTTGAAATTTGGAACAAAAATGGAGGATTGTAAATTTTCAAGTTACTAGGTGAGCTGAATGTTGAACTCGGCGTATTTGTTTTTGATATTATAAAGATGATTAATTAAAATCCAATTGTACCTATAACTAATTGTTTTGACGGATTTAAAAATGTTTTTACGACTGAAAAACATTTTAATAAAAAGAGCCCAATCTACAAGTAGTCGGAAGCCAAAGTTTGTATAGATGACTTATACTAATAACACAAAATACACCGTCGGTAATAAAATAGCTTTATACAATCCTGTAAACCATCATTAAATCAGACACAAATCTTCACCGAGTAGGTACAATTTTTACCCCATAATTTGAGCATAATGGAATTAGATGAAAGCGCGTCAATATTGATCGTAAATATTGACTTACTGATGTTTACGATAACCCATAAAGTGATCCTTGTAGCTGCAGCTTGAAGCTTCACAAATTGTGTTTTATTAGGACATAGCAGCGTTTATGAGCCGTACTATATGACTAACGAAAGAATATTAAACATACAATGTAAGTCGATTGAAATGTACTTGGTTGCTATTTTTGTTTACTCCCTCATAATGACTCTGCTTATTTAAGAACAACCTGACACAATTTCAGACAAGTTTTCAAAATATTTTTTTTGTGCAACAGTTATTACACACATACATTTCTGTTTCACTGTACGCTTGACTAAGAAAGAATGCTTCTAGAACATGAGTTTTAACTTTTTCTGTATTCCTTAAATTCTGTCTTTAGTTAGACAGAACTGCGGGTAGAAATAAATGAAAGTCGGGTTATGTTTAGGCCGCAATTACTACTGTCGACTTTGCGCTATATAAACAATTTTGTAAAATAGTTTAATACATAAAATATGAACCGTACATCATATTCGTTGTAAATACAATCAAAACACCAATTACCGTATGCCTTTCACATCTAACTGCATGACAGTGCATTCATTATTAAACATTTTTATCAATCCCAAACAAATTGCTTGATGTACGTGACCCATCTTCGCTTGTGTACCGTTAAATTATACACTCTGGGTCCATAGTACCCTATTACGTAGGAAATGCCCGCTAATGCACCTCATTCTCTATTTTGTCAAATTATAGGCCACTTTTGTGGTAGTAATCTCACGGAATGAGATAATGGCGAGAAGTGAGAGTCCGTCGTGAGTTGAATCGTTATGTAGTGACGCGGACATCTGACATTCGCACGGGCTGTTTCTCTTGGGGCTTGTGACTGCGTGCCCCAAGTTAACTGTTCTTCTGAAAAGACCCCTGACTACTCCCACGTTGACAAGGTATCCCAGGGGAACTATATTATTATTCAGAGTAAAAAAAGTCTGGTTTAAGAAAATTGTTGCTATGTATTGTAATACTTTTTTCTGCTTTGAACAACAATCTAGGTCCACTGAGATACCTTATCAAGCTTCATGTATGCTTTAATCATATATTTCTATAATGTATATATGTATACCTTAATAATTGTGTTATAAGGGAGAAGTGTGGTTTGAAAGAAGATGTAGTGACTAGAATAGAGAAAGAAATGTTACGTTGGTTTGGGCATGTTGAATGAATGGATGAAAGGCAATTATGTAAGCAAATTTATAAGGGTGATGTAACGAGGCGAGTGGGTCGAGGGCGGCCTCGGCGTACTTTTGTCGACCAAATTTGTGATGTCCTGAAGACAGGTCAAATCAGAAGTACCCGGAACCGCCGAGCATGTATGAAGAGAGGAATGTGTGTGGAGGAAGCGAGGGAAGTATTCCAGGACCGGGGCAAATGGCGTTCTGCGGTCTCTGCCTACCCCAAAGGGAAACAGGCGTGAGCTTATAATAATAATAATATTATAAGCTGTTTGATTGCCAAGTCACAAAATCTTTTTTAGTAAGATCCAGTAGCGTAAACGTTAATTAGCGTAAATGGCCTATTAGGATACATGCTGTCACATTATGGCGGCATCAAGTTTAACGATGTTTATGCAGCTGGACAATAATTAAATAAATAAAAAAAGTTTGATAATATGCACTGACAGTACAAAGAAATATTTAATAAAAATTATTTATAAGAATACCAGACTTAGCTCTACATGAGATCTTACAAAATTGTACAGTGTAGAGGTTGCTAAGAACATGAGACATGGCGTACATTTTCTTACTTTTTAATGTTTTGATTGGCTTAAAATATTTCAAATTTTAATTCAAAAACATTTATTTGTAAGAACACAGAAAAGATAATATGTGTAAAAAACTTGCTCTTGTATTCAGCATGGAAGCAGAAGTATTTATGAAGTGAAGTCAAAATAAAGCCTAGGTACACAGTCATCAGCGCCAAGCGTCATAGCACGTTCGCACGAGGCGAAAGTTTCTTTGTAGTACAGCAATCTGATTACGCGGTAACCCAGGTAAATAAATCGGTGGCGATTACAGGTGTTTAGGAACACCTTGGTGTTTTGGCGATTGCATCATATTGAGTGAAGTTTGTATTGAATAAATGTTAATCATAAGCCAATTACTTTTTATTTCAATTAAGGATGATGTGATGTTATTTGTACTTCTCTTGTTCTCAGAAGTAATGACACATTTTGGCTATCTGTAACTAGCTTTTTACCGCGATTTGGTCCGCTCAGATTTAGATTACATATGATCTTTCACTGCCCATAATGAAAATAGTGAACCTCTAAACTGTCTACATAAAGAACAATAAAAAAACTGGAACAAATAACCTTGCTACTCCGCAAAACCAGTGCTAACCAAGTAAGTAAATAAGTGAGTAGCAAGGTACTTTGTTCAAATTTGTTCATATGAACCTCAGCAAAGTAACACCTGAACCTAATCTTTAAGAAAATAAGGTCCAAACTTTCTTCAGTGGCTTAGGCTGTTGTCTGTGTGTCAGACAGCCAGTTAGAGAACTCTTTTATAAGTGCAGGTTACATTCGTGTAGGTACGGACATCGGACACAGTCTTCTGGTGTGAGAACGAAAAACTGTATTGCTACTTTTATAGGCCTATTGACCAGCAGGACACTTTTTTTAAAGTTCCTATCGTGCATATAAACGTCTTAATAAATATCCTCATATAACCGTTCATCTATACGACGCTAGCACGACCGTGCGATCGTGCGACTAATTAACTCGCCACCATATGTGGACGATTTCATGGTTTGACTCTTTAGATCGAGTTACCAGTGCACTGGCACTTGGCGTACGCAGCTGCGACTAGTTTTGTCGCTAAATGCCACTTTCTCGAACTAAATCAGTACGAAAAACTAACGACTGACATTCAATGAAAGCATGACGTGTTAGTCGTTCAGCTGCCCTAAAATGACCGCTCAAGTTCTAGGGACTTTGTACAACTAGTGTCATAAGAAAGGGACCCATGTAGAGATAAATAAAACTTGTGCGGCTATATAAAGCCCGCTAAATGGCTAGCATAATGGTGTACTGTTTCTTTCTTACTGCTAAGTGCATCCTTTTTGTATGGGTTGCTAGTTAAAAATTAGTTTTAACCCTATTCAGCTCCCTAATCACAAAACTTACAAGTGCTACAATTTGTCATGATTGTTATGTTTTTCATACAAAAATATAACAAATATTCAATTTAAACTTTTGTGGTACAGGCCACAGATCTCATAATATTCACGGACAGACTTAGAGTATGGCCCAATACTTTTATTTCAATATTAGTTTAAGTAAGAGGATGTATCATTTGGACGATATTAGAGTAGGACTCGTTTGAATCGATATAGTTTGTGTACATATATATATGTATACGCCATTCACATTAGCATACGAACTCCTACTGACGCAGATATGGCGGATAAATTGTCTAGATAAGACGCGGCGAAAGAACTACAGGTGAGGGTAATTACAGAGCAGTGGATGTAGGTGTAAAAGACTACGAGTCCTGTGTTAGTGGTCATGATTCATGTTTTTGTGTCATAATTATCGCTTATGCTTTGCAGAAGTTCGAGTTCAAGTGAGTGAGATAATTATGCCTAGTAATTGAACGGAAAGAGACTGGTTTTATGTAACTTCATTGAATTCATCAGAAGTATTGGTAACATCACTTAGGGGCAAAATGAAAGGAACGTTTGCATAGCGTTTTGCCTTATAATCGTTCCTCTAATATTGTCCCTGAGTGTTCATATTATTAAAGAAAATGATTATGATAAAATTGATTCTATATCAATTTCAGGTTTTAAAGATGACTAGGATATTGTTACGGTAGAAAAGTGTCTTGAGTGGGTTGGTGTAAATGTAAATATAATTACATGGTGAATGTTGTCGGACGTTTTTGCATACTTTGATCTGTCCCACTGCGGTGGCCTTAACAGACCTGTCAAGTATAAATTGTCTGAGTATATATATATATCCATTTTTTATGTCACTAGATTAGAGAGAGATGCAGGAAGAGTTAAAATAAACCAGGGCCGATCATGGTAGGCCACTGTTGTAAGTCTAGTGTAGCGTATTGAAATGTCTAACGATTTCCGAGACAGTGATTTTCTAAGCCCATCAGCGACGAGCTCGACGCTGGTGTAGCATCTTGTCTTGCTCTAGCACGCTAGCATGATTAAGGGGCCATTTACACGGAGTGTGTTCTCGTGTGCGAGTTGCATTACGTGAATTTTAATTCATTTGTGGTGAGAGTTCCAAATGACCAGCTGTCGACCTTCTTAAGAGAACTTCGGCCGAATGTCGCATTCCGTCGGTTCCGTGGCCGATTAACGGACACCGCGAAAGTGCTCACGTTACAGACTTCACGTGCTAGTAATTAAGTAGTTATATATAATAAATATTTATATTAGTCTTTAAGGTTCTAAAAAAGCGGTCTTTAAGGCGTTTTCTATGGGCCTATGCAGCCTGAAATAAACTTATTCTATTCTATTCTATTACAATGCGCGGCTCGATCAATCAATCGATCACGTCATACCTCGGTAGCCCGTAATGTCAGGCAAATCGCATACGAGAACTTGCACCATGTAAATGGCCCTTAAGCGAGACAAGGCGATGCTCGACGTCGGCCCCAACTCTGGTGCACTTAGAAAATAACAGTGCTGGCTCGACTTGGGCGACGTGTCTTTTAGTTAGAAAAGACACGGCTGCAACTTCAGCGCGTTTATCTAAGATCTAAATGTCTCTTGAATGATAACGGTGCTTAAATTGTAGTATTTTCTATTTCATTTTTCGATTTTATTTAATAACTTTGACGCGTCCACACAACCAGGGCCTAGTTTCATAAACGCGACAATAGTTTAGTACATTACTGCGTCAAGTAAAGGTACAGACTTACAGACTTAATAATCATAGTGGGCAAGCAATGTATACCGAATTGTCACTGTCACCTGTCGCCTGTCACGTTTATGAAATTGGGGTCTGCACTCTTTAACAATGTCTGTGTGTGTTTTATTTTGACTAATATGTTATATCAGTATACCAGTGACAAACATTATAACAACTTAATACATAAAAGGGGTTTACAACGTTTAGACTAAAATGTTAGGCGATATTTGTAGATTTAGGTTTTTAGGTATAGATGCAAATAAAACTAAGGAAAAAACTTAAAATCTAAATAAACCTAAAATAAAAGCTAATTTAAACCCAAATATGGTCCCTGTGCAATGGTAACCAAAAGGCTGGCAGCGTTCCCTCGTTGCATCGCAATACTAATCCTTTTGGTCACCTGTCACGTCGACTAGACGCTTTTGTAACTCTTTGAAGACGTTATGAGCGCCTGGATCCCATGTTAAAGTATTAATTATTTAAGTATTTATTCACCTCGACGTTTCGGCCGCATTGCAACGGCCCTGGTAAACAGTATTATCGTGTTAAAGTACTGATGAGCGTAGTGAATATGTGTAAAAATCGCGAAAGTTTCAAACAAATAATAAAATAGTTAAATTTAAATGTCTATTTGTAACCATGTCTGATCAAGCTAAGCCAATATTTATGTATTGTGTTCCTTAAAGGATAGCAAAACGTTACCAAATAAACATTGTCACGATTCACATCACAAACTGTATATTTACACCTTAATGTTCAAGATCCTTAATTATTCACAGATTAAAATGTCAGTTTATATCAGAAAAGGTATTAATACAACGAAACGGGCACAGTACCCCGGAGAACTTTCGCAAAATAAATCGAACTGATTTACCGTCAATTAAGAGGGCTGGTACAAGGCCAAGTTGGCAACGTCGTTTTTTCCAAATTATTTAACTGAATTTAAGTGCAATTCAAATGTGTATGTACACAGTATGTAAATTGTTTAAGTATGGTACAAAAAACGTAAATGACAAAAAGAGCTACAGTGACGTGTTTTCTTACCATGACAAAGGTAAGTCTGGTATATTTATAAGTGGTTAATGTTAATTAGAAAACTACAGTGATCGTGACATACACACATGTAACTGATCCGAAACATACATAAACATGTTGTACCGTTCTTGATATAAATACTTAAATAATCCGTCTGTGTTTACAATAATAAGTTGTAGGCAATGCATTATATTGTCAAGAAAACTACATTAACAAAACAAGTTTGAAAACATTTCGACCAATATATAATGGAGTCAAAATTTTGCAAGATTTGAACTATAATGTACACAGTGTAAAGTTAAAAAAAAAGCTTGAAAAAATGCGACCTTGCCAGCGAAGCTTTTGTAGCATTCCTCTGAAGGCTATAATGACTCTTAAGGTGTTAAAGTTTTCCACACTCTAAAGCTTAACCTACGAGTATAGCCATAGTTTTAAGTTTTTTTTGTGCCTTAGAACTAGGTTTGTATGTTTTAATTTGTTTTTTATTTTGTTATTTAACTCCTAAAATGCAAATATTATAGTCAAATCTGTGCACAAAAAAAACAGAAATCTAGTTCTAAGGCATAATGACAACATAACAAAAAACAGGTTGAGGTTTAGAGGGTGGAAAACGTTATCACCGTTTATATACCAGACGACCGGATAGCCTAGTGGTTAGTGAACCCGACTATGAACCTTGAGGTCCCGAGTCTTGGATTTTATTTGTATTTAAGTATGTATTTATCTATATAACTATGTATATCCGTTATCTAGTACCCATATAGTTTGTTTAGTTTGGAACTAGGTCAATTGGTGTAAATTCTCCCGAGACATTTATTTATTTATTTTATAATAGTATTCGCTTTTTGAGGCCGGATACACAGTCCTCTTAAGCCGCGAGAAATAATAGCCATTCGAGCGTGCCAGTATCAGATGCAGATTCCGCGATCTGGATACCGTTAAAGGATTATCTTGAGTGACGAGGCCGTAACACCCAATTAACTCGATACGATAAACGCGACGCATGACTCACGGACCGTCGCGTGCGATTCCCGACCGAGGTGCATTAAAGGATTTTAAATGGCGCAAATTATGGCTCTTTAGTATTAATACAGTCGTTGAACCACATACGAAAGACCATTATTCGCAAGTTACATTATACAAGTCAGACTTATTGTAAACTTATTACAAACTTGCAGGTGATAGGACCTTGTGCAAGATCCGTCCGGATCGCTACCACCATCTTGCTCGCTAATCCTGCCGCCAAGCAGCGAAACACTGTTGTATTCTGGCGTAGAGAGCAAGACAGCCGGTGGCTTTCAGTAAAAAAAAATCTCTAAATGACAGCATCAAGTTTTCTATCCAATTAGCTTCTTAAGTTGTTAGTAGACCAACGCTAACTAGGTACTACGTGGACCTAAACATCAAAAGTTTGTTTCTTTGTCCTTATATTTTATCTAGTGACATACTGACAGAGTAAAATCGTCTCTTTTCAATTCGAGCTCCATAGCTTGAATTGACAGCCAAATGTCGCCATCGACATTTGGCTGTCTCGAACATTTTTCTAACTAAATTACTGAATAAATTTAAATGAAAACTAACACAGAGGTAGCTTAGCTTGATCGGGCCAATTTTACCCCAAAATTAACATAATTAGGTGACAACGATAATTCAGATTACACTACGTATCCACAACTTAAACCCAGAAATTTAAAAACTCTGTGACTAAGCCTTGTATGTCAGATTGTTGCTGTCACATGCCATCTGTCAGCTTGCTGAAATAGGGCCATAAATAATAATTCCAATTTTAAATACTTAAATGTAAATTACCCGCAAGATAAGTTTTTTTTAAATACATTGCTTTTTAAGACTTTACATCAAAATTACGTCTAGGAAAGAAAAGAGTCCTCAAGACAAAATTGAGCACAAAATCATAAATAAGCACTTTTTATTTGAAAGCGATGACACACAACCGTTTTGTATCAATAAAAACCGTGACATCGAATCCATGCGTACGCTTTGATTCCACTAACGATTGCGATAAACAAAAAGTTATTATAATTCACCATTTATAGTTACCAATTAGAGGTATCGTATCGAATCTACGGCTAATCAAGTGCAAATTTGATGTCAAAAATATTGACGTTTGACGTTATCGGTTCATCAGAAGTTAATAAGGTATTTCTCGTGTGAAGCGTTTTGGAAATCGCACGCTTTAAGAGTTGTCGGGTTAGTTCAAATAAACGACCGTGAATTTATACGTTAAGTGTGATCAGGGTTTCCGTTTAACCGATTTAAGTGGCACAAAACACCCGTTATTAATGATATTGTTATATTTATACTGAGAACATGTATGGATTCTCAGCCTCTGAAATGTAGAGTCAATATTAAGCTTTAAGTTCTTTGAATATTTTTTTGAGGTTGTTGCTTTAATTATGTTTACAACGATTAAGCGCACCTTTTGATAAAATCTCAAGTCTGCTGTCAGTCCGTTTCCATTCCATGTCGTTAAGCCAAAACTGCTCAGAAACAAAAGCCATTGGTATTATATTAGAAAAGTATAACCACTTAGTCAACTTAGTTACTCAAGTTAATAATTATGATTTTTATCAGGTTTAAAACACAAACTCCACTGATCCCTAAGAACCAGTTCTTTTGCGGTTTAGAACTGAATATTGTCAACGTGTGACATCGGCTTCATTCCGATCAACGCGTTCTCTTATTTGATTGGCCAAATTCTAACCACAGAAACTCTAGTGTCAAGCACTCAACGTCACTACACCTTGAACTCAGTATCATATCGGTAATCAATACCGCAACATTAATTGAAATCTGATAGGCTTTTTACTCTGTCATGTTTCGATATTTTAAAAAGTAGTACGGATAACGTTTTGTATATAACTGCGTCAGAAATATATCCATGCGTATAATCCACTTAGCAATTATGAATTTACACCAACTGTACAGCTGTAAATGGTTATTTTCTCAAACGATGATCTAGATTTATCAACAAATGTACGTATTATCTATTTATAAAAGCTAAGCTATGTTAGTATAAAGGTAAAGCAACTAGTTAAAAGCTTAAATAAAACACATCACATCATATAGTATTTGAAACGACGGCGGATACGTTTCGGGTTCGGGGTATGATGAATATGAATTTTTATACCTATTCGAGTCATGAATGCTTTATTATGTATTAATCCAGTTACATTTGTTGTCTAGTATCGATAAGACAAGCGGTGTTTTTAAATTTTCAACTTTAGACTTTATCAATTGGTGTAAATTGAACCGAGGTATTTATTAAGTTAATGTAAATATATGCAAGTTTAGTCAGCCAAACTGGATTCTGAGCCACTATACAATCTTTTCATAAGAAATGCCTTTATATTACAGCTATTATTTATTGCTAGAAGGTTCTACAGCGGTCCAGAGTTCAATTAATTTGGCTGTATGTACACCCTACAAATATCAGACATTGGTTTAAAAATATAAAATTTACTTTTTAGTTATTTTATCACTATCGCCACATACAGTAAAGTGGCTATCCGTTCCTCTCTGTCCCCATACCTTCGGCCCCTTACTTCTTCTAAATCAACGGATTTTGGCACAGTGTCCACTGTCATTTCGAGTTTTTTTTTTTACGGAAAGCTTTTATATATATTCTTAGGTCCAACATAACCTAATTGCAGCCGTGCGAAGGCGGGGCAGGTCGCTAGTTCTGGATAAACCTATATTTACACAGAGCTGTCCATTTAAATAAAGATTGGTGTAACGCACATCTTTCGACAGCATGTCTATACATTTAGCTCTAATCTGATTATAGCGGATTTAGTGAACGATTCGATTACCATTGCACGATGCAATGCTTGGTTCTCAAATAAGCCTTTTTAAATTCTAAATTCTATTACAAATGCCATAAGGTTTACAGAAAGCAAACCGAAAAGAAATACATGTCAACGTCCGTCAATGTTTGGATTAAAAAGTTTATACTACGATCGTAAATTATTTTCTCAATGAGCAGTAAGCCTGTTTTGAATATATGTACATCCGCTTATACGAAACTCGTTGCTAAGGTGTTATTTACTTAAGTAAAATACCTATAACTTTAGATTATTCATAATTACACAATATTGATTCGTAATACAAAAAAATATACCTATCTACTTTTTATGTCGTTCCCTTCGTAATTCCTATGAAAGTGTTACAACGTGTCTAGGGTTGAAACCCGCGCGGACACAACACTCCTGAGTCAGACAGGTTGGTAAGTTTACATTGTGGGGTCACCTAAGTATCCAACATGATAACGACGAATTCAGCAGTAGCTGTAACACCCTACCGGGTGAAGAGTACCACCGCCAAATATCACCTGCGCCCGGCTCGCCTCACCTTCTCGCGGCCGCTTCACCAACCTCGCCCTCCGAGTCCAGCTCCGCACTGCCGAGGGGCGTACGGTACTAGGAAGGAACGGCCACTCTCGCACATTCCAGACCACTAGTCTCAGCCCTACCTAGAGGCAACCGAACCCCCCCCCCCCCCCGATCTAGCGTCATCTCATACTTTTTTTTAATAATTAGAACTTTAATTAAATAATAATTACTACTAAAATTCTTATTTATTTGTCTCCGTGTTAGGCACCCCTTTTTGTGAATAGGGACCCCTAGCAACATGACAAATTGGTAATAGCAGCAGCAGCATGATTTAACTCGCACCTTGTAACCAGTGCGGTATTTCAGCTGCTTCAAGTCAATTGAACGAATACAGAGTGTAATTACAAATGACATCGTGTGAAGTACTAACACCAAGTGTGAAGAAAATAAAAGAACTTAAAGCCAACCACATGAGTCGAGCTTTATTTTGTTTTAAATCATTTCGACGCTTCCATTAAATCACTTGGGGCACCACAAAAAAGTGCCCCGAATTGTTTGTGGTGGTACAAGGTGCTACTTATTAGAAACATTACTCTTATTTCAAAGGGTTTCCATTACAAACGCATGGTTTTCAAAAAAGATTCTTCGATTATAAAGCATAGAGCTTTATTTAGTTTTACATTGCTATTTTACTTAGAACCCTGTAACATTAAATAAGATATTTGATAAATCTTTGAGAATGTAAGGGTAACTTAATACTGTGTTAATTCAAAAGTACCTATCTGATGAATTAATGATTTTAGTATTACTTAAATTCACTATTATTTAATCAATCTTAATGTAAGAACGCTTGTGAAGCCTGGACGTTAATATTAAAGGAGAAGTTGCAAAGACATAGACTTTCTTCACAATTTTGGTTCTGACCTTGGGGGAACACTGGTCCTGGCCAAGACAAAGACCTTATCATTAAGCCCAATATTATCAGGGAAACTAAATGGACTCGACTTCGAAGGCTCAGAAATATCAAACAAAAGGCGGAAGATCGAGCGGTGGAAAGATGTACAACAGTCAACCAATTTGATTTATAGGCCAATGTAGAACCTTTTCACAATGGTTGGATTGTATCAAATGTATTATGTGTGTGTGGATCCGATGACAATGAAGTTATATAGTACCGTCGACAAAAACTTATTTAATTAACTGTTTAATCTCGTTCTCCCTCTCATCGTTTGAACGTAACTTCTAACAAAATATATTCAGCTTTATGTAGAGCTTATGTCCCGGCAGGCTTATAACGGGTTCTTGGATTGTCTAAGGTACCCTAACAAACGTGCACCAGTCACTCGCTTGTCTAATTCTGTTAACATGCGTATGTCTGGCTGCCAACTAAACTTTGTTTTGACAAGATTACACAGTCTAGCGACTTCTTTTGATTAATCAAATAGCTCCCCTAACACCGCATTGCATAATTATAATCAGTAATTAAACTTCGTATAAGCTTTGGTACAGTTGCTTTAGAATTTCGATGGGAATCTTGTATGTGTATTATTTAAATTACACATTAATTCGCTTATTACACAAGAAAGATTATATTTGTCAAATCATACTTAGACTTATGAAAACTTGGTCGTTAGATCCATTTGATATTTATCTTTACGTAGTATAAAACAAAGTTGCTATTAGTCCCGGTCTATCCTAATTGCATCTTTGGCCGATTACTAATTCTAAACCACATAACTAATTTTGATAGTTACGGTTTTCACAGATTGTCATTTAGAGAAAATTTTAAGATAGGTTTTTATGTACCAACTAATTTGATTCATAGGCCATTGTAGAACGTTATCGCAATGGGTCATCGCTAAAATATTATGACATTTATTCAGAAGTCATAATGATATTTATTGTGAAAAGGTTCTACAGTGGCCTAGGAATCAAATTAGTTGACTGTACACTGCATCTTATTGTATCCGTGCAAAATTGGGATGGGTCTCTAGTTATAGATAAATAAATCGTAAGTTACCTTTAAAATTGACGCAAGGGTCAAGAATGACAAGTTTTATTTACAAAGAGCCTGTAAAGAGCTACAATTTGTTGAGAGCCCCAAACGGCACAAAGGTACGCAGTTGCCCGGAAAGCTATTGTCAGAGGCTTCCCTCTTGAAACGGTCACCACTGACTCACTACCGTACTTTGTGTCCAATAATATAAATATCTTGCTCTTTGGTATACATAGGTAGTAGAGTATAAGGAGGTGAAATTTGGCCTTCAGAGTCTACATGCATATTAGGCTGTAAAGGTTAATTTGAGCTTGTATTCTATCAAATCTTGCTCTTAAGTCAAAGCATTCTAATTTTTAATGGGATTTATGCCTAAATAATTAGATATTTAATTTTATTTATTTATTTATTTAAAGCCATTCAAATATTTTAAAAAATACGGAAGGTTTTAGTCACTGATCTGTAAGTTATGGACTTCTAGTCCTTTTCTGCTGACATTTAATATAACACTGTACATGGATGTACAGTATCATTGGTTTTAGTAGACAATAATCCTAATTATAACCGTGCAAAACCGAAGCAAGTTGTTAGTTCTAAATAAGTACAAATATTAGCATGTACTTAGAATCTCTAGCTTCATAGTTATGGTACCCATTAGGCTACACCAAACAATGCCACCAAGCCAAACAATAATATTGGAATCAAATTAAATTTGAACAATATTAATTTAACATGTAAATGGTATGACAGTATGAATAAATTTAACGTCACCATATTACCAGTTACTGCTTTGCTTGTCGCACGTGACGCCTTTATAACACTACAGCAGCATAGCATCGTACCCCAGTTGTCCGTTAATTACTAGCCCTCGCTATATATTCAGGTTAAGAACCTGTGATAGCTAAATTAAAGTCCAAGAACGTCGGTTTAATTGCTGCCGCGCCGTGACTTGCCCCCTTAATGCGAACATTTATGCGGCTTAAAACAGTGTTTGATATAAGAAACAAATAAATCTGTCCATAATGGTGACTCTTGAATTTAAAAGAGCAAGTTAATTATTAATGTTTAAGAGTCACTTGAAATCTGATATTGATATTCTGTTGGCGTCAACGCTAGTAAAACCGACAGCAAGTATGACGAAAGGGAGCGAAAGCAAACGTCAAAACATGTCGATGGTCGCTGTCAAATCTATATTTTGTAGTTTTGACTAGCGTTGACGCTAACAGCTTACTTTTTTTAGCCAGCCTAACCTGACATTGCGCCAAATCGGTAATTATAGACGTCTGGCTGGAGACAGGCCTTTGCCCAGCAGTGGAAACAAAAATAAAAGATTAAAAAAAAATACCTCTGCAATTTCTTTATTACGTTTTCCTGACAGTTTCTTACCAAGTATAGTCGACCAAGAAATTGCTTGACCACTTTTCGATCGTATTACAAAGAGATAAGGTTCAAAAGTGGTCAAGCAATTACTTGGTCGACTATACATTAAGCCAATACTTTTAAGAAAACAGATTTATTAAAACATATCTAAGTCGAATTTTGTATCAAGAAGTAGTTACTAAAACTCAAATTGCATACCTACATCAGTGGTAATCTCAAATGTCGTAAGGGTTTATGAGTTTCAGTTGTCAGTAAACAACATAATAGTCGTAAAAACTTAGATAGTTACATATTTTCTCTTTGGTTATTGCATATATATATATGACTAGTACTAGGAACCATTTCGACTTGTCAACAGTCAAAACATTCTTTTGCAGCTTCTAATAATTATAGTTTACGAAATATCTAAGTCCGTTCATTTTGTCACTGACATACTCACCGATCCTCAATAATCTAAGCCGACATCTGCTCGAAGCAGACTATGCTCCCCAAATACGTTAATTAACCAACGGTTCTATTCGCACGACACACTTCGATTGAAATCCTATTCGATTCTCGCTCACGATCGCCTTTATCTGCGCAGAAGCATCAACGCGCCCATTCAATTCGAGTTTAGTGCAACAAACCGGGAGCCGGCTGCATAATAACTCACTGCATTAAATTTAAATACTATGCAATGACAACTCAAAGAAAAATTAGGGTAACGGCAGGATTCGAACCTACAACCTCAGTAGTACCACTGCCATACCCTGTGAATTATTCAATGTGCTTTGTTCATACGGTCATTACTTTATTGATTTTTTAAGGTGCATCGGTGTCATCTAAGAGAAACTTAATCAAGTTATCAAATTCACCTTGGTCATTTATTAATGACCGTTCGCTAACGAGATATGGGGCCATTTGTTATTAAATTTTTGTAATCGAAATTTCTTTCAATTATTATTATTTTTAAATAACACTGCATTAGATGTAGGTTTTTCCAAATAATCGTTCACCATTTCTAGCCTTCAAACGTTCCATTGCTGGATACAGAATGTCTAAATATTCAAGGTGTAGTAAAGTGATATTCTATTGATATTGCTTTAGGTGTGCTGTCTTCTTAAGTGTATATCAGTATTCGTAATACGACAAAGTAAGATACAGCTTCTGGTTTTCGCTCTGCTTCTATGTCGCTTAGAAGTCATACTAAAACTATAACTCATAATCATGCCCACCGTTGCAACTTTATCACTCTTAATACATAAAAATACAGAAAACTAAGCAGAACTATAATTTTACAAATCAGGCAAATTATACTGAGTAGACCATAATGCGACGATAATTTTACAACAAATTAGTATCCGTCCGGAACCTAACCCGTAACCATTACTGCTAGTAATTGTAACCGCGAGGTGAAGTTGGGAAAAACCTGGTTAAGTGTTAAGTGAAACCTGTGATTAATAGAATTGTAGAGAAAGCGTAGTATTGCATAATGCTTGTTCCCACGTATACTTAGATTTTTATAATATACTAGTTTTTGTCTGAGACATAACCCGTGCAGAATTTGGAAAACATAATATTTAATTCCACCCCCTTTTAACCCCTTTCTATGAGTATGATCACTCGCAAATGATTGAGAACTTTTATGAATGAACCAGATACAAAAACTCAATTCAACAACCAAGAACAGTTTGTATGGTAGAAGAAACAACGGTGTTTACATATTCCAGGTATTTCTTCCAATTTCTCCTTCGAGAAAAACCTTTCTTTTACTAGTTTACCAAATTACCACCAACCGTGCAACCGTTCTAAAGTTTAGCGCTTAACGACCAACAACACTTCCTTTTTATTTGTATAGATATCTTCAACATTTTTTGTAATAAAATGTAGTTATTATAAACTTCATTTAAATGTTACATACACAAGCATGTAATCCCTTGTTACACTATAAGGCAAAGAACTATCATCACAAAGCGATAGTCGGAGTTCGGAATCAAATCCAATTTACTTCATTTATTCGCCAGTAAAGTTAACATTGAGCTCGAACTGAACGGATTACCTTCAGAAATGAAGTTGAGTCACTGCACTGGTTGGTTCGTTTCCGTGAACGATAGAACTTCTATTACTGGTAAAATCGATGATATCAGCAGTAGCCAATAGAAAGGAATATGTACTTTCATAAAAATGAACCACCAAAATCACAATAGCAAAATCTTGCATCACCCACATATAAATACACCAGATGATTTGTCATTCATGCATCATGTCAGGAAACTTATCGAATTTTACATAAATAATAGAAAATAACAAAAGAAAACAACGTTACACGCCTAGCTCTGTAACAACCATCTCATTCGTTCAAAAATGTGCTCATATCAATTATCTTTGATTTTCCCAATTGCTTCTGCAACTGATCTCGTATGTTAAAAATATTATGACTACGAAATACCTTGTATTTTTACAAATTGTGTCATTTTCTACTTACTCAGTACCACTTGGCCTATAATGTTTTTCATCTTTAGCATTTATTTACTCGTAATTATTCGTTTAGCCAACTAAAGTTTCACAGTCATTGGAACGCGCGAACGATACGTTTATTTTATGCCCTTTTCGTAAGAACTTCGTTTAAGGAATTTGCATTAAGTTAAAATACTTATGTAGATAAATGTAACAAAATACTATAACTCAATCACGCTACTCTATCCCCGAAACTCGACATGTTATTTAGGAACTTCCTGTAAACCTTATTTAAATTACAACCTAAAGGCGAACTAATTACGTTCAACATAATCCTTAAAAGGTTTCTTGCTGCGTACTAAACCGTATTTAACGACTTTAAAACTATGAGCGTTGGCGAGTTTTTTGCCGTAAAAAAGTTAAGGCAACCTTTTTGAAATACCAAGCCGCTGCTTTGGCCCGGGGTTCGTCCTCAGGGAGGCTGTTAGCAAAACACGTATAACAACTACCGGTGTAATGGAAAACTTTATTTCTGGAAGTATCGTTTATAGGGTTCTCTGGGTAAAAGTCTTGACTAAGAATACAGTTTGTGTTTTTAAAGATAAGAATATTGTTAAGGTACCTGGCATTGTACGAACAGGAAAATAATAAAATTTTTGAAGGCAAAGAGAATGTTTTCTTCATTGCTCTCAAATGTGCTAAAATATAGTTTTGGAAATCTCTAGGGAAAATTTCACTTTTTTTGTCATATCTTGCACAGTGTACGTACACTTACGTATGTACATACTGTAGTTTTGATTAACGGTTTTTAGAATTAATCGCATTATGTTCGATATCTGTTTACTTGTAAAAACATTTCAACACAACAAGTAATGAAATACAGTGGAAATAATTTAGAATTTTGGGGTTAAGACTTGGGTCACACCTGCATATAAAAAAATTTGGTTACAATTATTAAATGCTGTTATTGATAAAAATTTTGGATATGACGTGACTCAGATATTATTATCGTATCTGTGGAATAGCAATAACAGGTATTCTATCTGCGTTATGTAATGCAATGATGGATTTCTAATAATACAATAAGTACGACTGTGTTAATAAAAACACAAGTGCACAAATGAAATGTCTTACAATTGTAATAAATAATAAGTTATAACTGGGCCCTTGTGATAACTTTTTCTTTCTCAAGAGAAGCATAACGACGGCAGGTAACTTCTTTATTTTTCCTCTGTGACTATTTCTTGAGAAAATGATAACAACTTTCAGTTTACAAGTGAGACTGAAACATTCTTTGTTAACTTTGACGGTTTTTATAAATTCACTTGAATAAAGTAACTTCATATTTAGGTAGGACTACCTACAAAGACGCCAGACGTTAGGTAGTAGTCAAATATCAATCGAATCAAGGTTTTTTTATGTATAGTTTTAATTACATTTTTGAGTAAAGTACGCGTTATAAAAGAAACATAAGCAATCAAGCAAGTATTTAGACATACAATCGAGTAAGCACACAAGATACCATGCATTCAAGGTACCAGGTGTGCAAGAATACAAGCAAGAAGGCAAGCAAATAAACACACAAGAATATTAGAAAAAGATACTAGCTTATGTCCGTCGTCCTTCCATCGTCATATATGCAAACTAAGTATCTCCTTGCCAAGGAATCTTTGCCTTATCAATATACGCAGTTGCCCTTAACCGTTATGCGCACAAATTTTTTTTCACCTTCCCCTAGGAATAATGCTGTTTTCTGGAATAAACGTAGCCTGTGACTATCCTCAAGTTGCACACTATCTCTTTATAATATTCGCTGTTGCGCACTAGTCCCACTACCATTGTTTGACGACCAGATAGATTAGTGGTTAGTAACCCTGACTATGAAGCTAGAGATTCCGGGGTCGATTCCCGAGAGGGGCAAATGTTTGTATGAATGTTTGTATCCGTGTCTTTGATGTTATATGTATTTATGTATGTATTTATCTACATAATCATGTACATCCGTTGTCTAGAACCCATAGTACAAGCTTGGTTGAGTTTGGGACTAGGTCAATTAGTGTGAATTGTCCCGAGATATTTATTTATTTTTTGTTCTGATTACAATTCAGTAATGGGTATCCCGCTGCAATTATATTTAGTTTACAGGTTATACAGTCCTTCTGGATAAAAATAATCTCCTTAGCCTAATCAAAATTTCTTTAGTATTATATTAGTTTGTTTGATTATTTACGTATTGTATCAAAAATGTTTTACGCTTCGGTTTTACCACATTTTTTTAACACTAAAATCCCTTCAGAAGGCTAGGCTAGTTAAATATATTTTTCAATTGAATTTATAATGTGTAGATACAATTAGTATCGTTATTATAACGAAATAATTTGACTTAATTTGTAAATATATTTCACTTATTACTAGCACACACACACTTTACACATGCTAATAAAAATAAATTCTTATAATATTTAATGAAACGTCTTCCCTCTTAGTTATGAGCTGCAGATACTGACATCAAAAGGAATGCAAGAGAAGTTGATGCAGAGGCGACAGATTTATTCTGAATTTGTTGTCGCTCCGGTCACGTTTCAAGGATTTCAGGAACAGCTTTAAAAACGCTATTAGGTCGATCGTTAAACTTTGAATGAGTGACATCTTTAGTGGTACAAATTTAACTTTACCGTCAGTCAAACTAATTCTACCAAACCCAGCCGTATTTCAAAGGAATTACATTCCTAATTAAAACTGGTGCTTTTTCAAGGAGAAAGGAGAATATTGTTTTCGTAAGTTGTCGACTTGGCTGTCATAGACTTTTAAGGTCATCACTCGCGTTTGATACATTTTAGGAAAGGCAAAGGATACAGTTTATGTTTATTATAAATGTGTGCGTGTTTGAACGCTTGTTTGAAAACGGATGAAATAATGAGTTGACAAATTATCTTCACCCGCTCACTAACAATTTTAATGTTCCATAAATTTGTGGAGAATTCAAAACAATACGGTTAGATAAAAGTGAAAAGACAGCAAACTAATGAGATGAAATATTGTGAGACTAGTGTCTTGTTACTTTGATACTTAATAGTAGTTTATGCAACTTTACTGCTATATAATGAGAGGCCTTAAAACACAAGGTGTAACATGTCTCTATTATAATTGTAATTTATATTCTTTATACTTTGTTAAAAAGCCTTAGAGGCACTGTTTTTATTTATACAAACGTTAGTCCTAGACTTTTTACTTTTCAATAAACTTTTATTTACTTATTGCCTCCGAGCCGTAGCTTAAAATAAAAGCCTTATTTATAGATATGGCGTGTAGGAGATTAAGCTATAAAGACAGAGTCGTATGCTTTGGTGCGACGCTGAGCACCGCGGGACGCGCCCATCTATGATCCAGTATGTTAGTAGAAGCTGATAGCGATTTTAATTAAAACTTTTCGTCTCTAAAGTATACTACAAAAGCAACTAGAACTAAATTAAAACGATGCCGGTACAATATATTTATTCCTCGATAATGTGACAATATCCGAAATCAATAGAATGTGCGTGTGATGCGTTACGTGGCCGCCGGGCAAGTGGACGAGTCTTCTTCCCCGAGCCAGCTCCCGCCACGCCGCTGGGCGCTCCTGTGTGCGTGCAGAGACGTCGGCGTGCGTCTCCATCTAACAATACATTACATAATAATCAGTCCTTTTTGCCAGAAAGGCAGAAAGATATGGTTTTCCAATTGGTACGTTTTGATATACTTTCCTCGCCGCGTTACTTATCCAAAGTCATTGGTTAGACGTATTTCTTTTTAAATGTTTAAAAAAATTGGATGGATGGATGGATGTTTTCGTGAATATTTTCATCATGCGTGACGGGTTCACTGGTTTGTAGTTTTTTTCATAAACTTTTTTTAATGTAGCCCGCTTCCTCTTGTCACCCACGGCACGTATGGAGGTGTAACTATTACCTACACATTTTACAACTATTAGAGACGGCATGTGGGTTTATTACTCAGCTCTAACCGGAACATATCACGTGAACGTCTATGTTATTTTTTTAAATGGAGAAACCATCTTTTTTTAATTTAAAACTGACCAACATAGTCATATTATGCAAAGAAAATAAAAATTCAAAACGTTTCGTTTGTGTAGAAAATAAATGCATGCAACCTTTTCTAGTAAAATAAAGTTAGTAAATTGTTTAAATTTAGTATTTACCTAGCTACTGTTCAAATGCATACTTAACGTTTTAAACCAAAACCTCTATTATAGATAATTTGATGGCCTGAGCCAAGCCATGAATAATAAACACAACCTCGTTTTTCTTTTTGTAATTATTACTCACGTCGCATTTTAATATTAAGATATGAAATAATGAGATATCAAGCATAGGCACTTTTATTTTTTACTGTAAAACTTGAACTCATTTAAAACCACGACGATATGTGTAGGCTCTTATTCATTAATAACATCAGTCTGTAATTAATGTACGTTATGGTTTTAAATATTCCACTATTTAGGAATTCGTACTTTGAAAGCGAGAACTGAACTTTTTGGAACCATTTTTTTGTCTGTCCATAATATGTCTATTCATCAAAACTTTTTCTTTTAGGAATGGTTAGAGATATTGAGTTAAAAATAATGTTAAATACTAAGGTTTACGGTTCCTTAGAGGTTTCTGTAACAAACTCAATCTAGGTCAATCTATAAGGTACTGAAATCACAGTTTCAAGAAGAAACCAGCTAAAACATACAATTTAAAAGCCTTTTTTTTAAGTTTGTTGAGTACCTAATCATTATTATATTATTATGTATAGGTTCCACTATTACCTCCAAAGCCATAACCTATATATCAATCATAAATAATTACCCACAGAAATTAGTACAACATGCTCTCTGTTTCTTGCAAAGAAGCTCATTTGTTTATGGTGTAGTACATTATGCTACTAAAAAAAACAATTATAGTAAGTGCGTAACCCATTATATTATGCGAAACCTTCTTCACCAGTTTCTTGATTGTTTTTTTAAACTAAATGAATAACCGAATAAGAAATAAACTTTTTTAACTCTGGTTACTTCCATTCTGACAGTTTTCCGCAGCTGTCGTAAAATGCTGAAGATCTTTTCTTACTATTTGTAAAAGGGATGTTATTAGGTAAATCTGAATAATTGAATAATTATAAATAGAAAGTATTCTAACATTCTATGTTAAAAATTACATCATAATTACTTTTTCAAGATAATAATAGAAAACCACTTGAAATCTTTTTACAAACACGCCCTACCCAATGAATTAAAATTGTTAGAAGAAAATCGCTTTAAAATTAAGCTAAGAAACTGGCTTATCGAACATGTACACTATAACCTAAATGAATTCTTTAGTACCTAGTGCTGCATGTAATATTTAACTTAAACAACATTATTGTTATAATTTAACTAGAAAATAATTTAGTTTAAGGAACAAAATTGTATGCTCGGTATGGGCAACTGTTGAAACTTTTGTTATTTACCACCCTTTGTACACAGTTTATGATTAATAAATACTTACTTACTTACTTACTTACTTACTTACCTACTTACAAAATACAGATTTAGTATATGCGAAATATAAAGTAATAATTTCGACAAATCATTGTGGTCCACAATTATGTTTTTTTTTTACTTCTAAAATACAAGACTGGTTAGGTAACATCCTAGTAGGCAAAAAATAGGTATTCAAAATCTGATCCGGTAAAAAAACGTCAAAGCTTATACTTAAATCTTGTTTAAACGACACTGATGACAAATTAATAGTGGCCTTAAAAGAATTAAAAGTGAAGCAAAAACATATTGTAACAAAAGGTATTTCACAGTTCCAAATGCAGATGGAGATATCCGTAGCAGCACTACCGGAGAGGATTAGTGGAGTGCAACCATTAAACTTATACGACATAACTATCCTCTAAATACTTATTTGAACGAAACCCTAAGAGGTTTCTTTAACGACTTTATCTTTTGGAATAATACTTGAGATCACATATGGTGCTGCGTATTAACGATATTCAATTTATGACTGTAAGGAATCGGTCGTCTAAAAATTATAAAGATTCCACAATTTATTGCTTACACTAACGCTTGGTAAGCCGCTTAGCGTCGAACAACTTATTAAGTGTGGGACTAAAGACTGATATATTTTTCCGTTTAGCGTCGTGGCTTGCTAAGGATATTTTTATTTCGTTATAACATTTTACATACATAAAGACACCGATTGTCACGCCTACATAAAGTTTCACAAGCAACGGCTGTCTGGCAGTTTTTCTCTGTCGCTGAATACATGATGTTTGCATTTTATAAACCACATTGTTATTTATTTTAAACATTGGAAACTACTTGACTATCAGGAGCGCTAAAAATATTAGGTCTTCCGGTTAGTTTTGAGGGAAAGGTTTAAGTACCTGTCGCAACATGTCTGTGTAAGGTTTTGGACTTTTGATGCGGCGTGTTAAAGCTAGTAGTGTAATCAGTTGAAGTAACGCAACTATCGTAAACGCGCGCACGTTTTTAGTACGATTCGATATGGAACGCGACAAATATCATTTTCGACATTTATTACTATACTTTTTTGACGCAAAGAAAATGGCAGCAGAAGCTCATAGGCTTATCGTAGATACTTATAAGGAATTTGCGCCATCTGTTAAAACGTGTGAATATTGGTTTCGACGATTCAGAAGTGGCGACTTTGATCTGGAGGATAAAGACCGCACAGGGCAACCGAAAAAGTTTGAAGATGCCGATTTACAGACTTTGTTGGACGAAAACCCAGCCCGTACACTACAAGAGTTGGCTGAAGCATTGGGTGTAAGTAAAACAGCAATTTCTGATCGACTACATACAATGGGAAAGATTCAAAAAGAAGGAAAATGGGTTCCACATGATTTGTCAGAATTGGCCATGCAAAATCGCGTAACCATATTATGTGCTTCACTCCTGTCTCGCCACAAAAAGAAACCTTTTTTGCATCAAATCGTCACTGGCGATGAAAAATGGATATATTACGATAATCCAAAACGTAGGAAATCATGGGTAGACCCCGGTCAACCGTCTACATCAACTCCGAAACGCAATATTCACGGAAGTAAGGTTTTGTTGTGCATTTGGTGGGATATGAAAGGTGTTGTTTACTATGAACTGTTAAAACCAAATGAAACTGTCACGGCTGAGCGTTACAAACATCAGTTAATCGAACTGAATGGTGCATTGAATCAAAAACGCCCAATAATTGCACAAAAAAAACGCAAGGTGATTTTACTGCACGATAATGCTCGCCCACACGTCGCAAAAGCAGTAAAGGATACGCTTTCAGCTCTTCGATGGGAGGTGTTACCACACCCCGCGTATTCCCCAGATTGTGCTCCTTCAGATTACCATATATTTCGGTCCATGCAACACAGCCTTACAGAACAGAACTTCAAGTCCTATGACAGTATAAAAAAATGGGTCGATGAATGGATCGCTTCGAAAGATGAAAAGTTTTTTTACGACGGAATCCATTTGTTGCCAGAAAAATGGAAGAAGATTGTGGCTAACAATGGAAATTATTTTGATTAAAATATAGTTTATATTTTTTATATTATAAGTGTTTTTTGTTTTTAATGAATCCCTCAAAACTAACCGGAAGACCTAATACTTCATAATATCAGTATAGATGTAATAATAAGCCATAAGTGGCTTATAATCTGGAATTCTTTATATTTCTTAAGGTTTTATTTCTTGTAGTAGAAAATTAATAATGTTTTAATTTATAACTGTCATAGGTACAGTTGATTTTGTGTTCAAAATTTTCGTTATTTAAATAGGTACTTACCTACTACTGATCTTGTAGTTTTAGAGTAGATTACGAAAGTTTACTATTTTCAGGTAATTAATAAAATATTTCGAATCAATGAGCTGTAAAAATTGGATAAAATTACATTTAGAAAGAAATTATAATTAAAACAGCAATTAAAGTATTATCAATAACAAAGTTTCAGAACAATTTTCAGCTGTATATCAAGGTACATCAATTCAAACACATAGCTTTCTTCTTTTCATGAAAAAATGATTGATTTTTTAATGCGGATACCTATCTCCTACTGAATCTACTTTACAAGCAAGATCATCAACTCAAAATGGTTGACTCGGAACGACAAATTGAAGCAGATATAGATTTATCTCAAATATCTTTCATCGTTAGAAGATTGATATTGAGCCGCGATGATCGCATAAACAAATGATAGAGACAATGCGGTCAACGACCCGAACTGTCAGATAAAGCGCTCATATCTAACGTTCAACAATAGTAACCTATCCGTTGAATAATAACTCATTGTCTTACTTTTTGTTCAACTAATCACTTTATTGTTTCACTCTTATAATCAATTATTCGATTAGATTTCAAATAAATGACGGCATCGGTCCTATCAAATATCCAACGTCATTCATTAGACGCGTTCAGATTTATGCTGGAGCTTGATCGGCGGTCCTTTTTGTTTATAACTTTTTCGTTTATTTCGAATACTGTCATGTCTCAAACTACTCGGACAATTTAATGCTATCGTGTTTAACATTCTTGTGTAACTTTAACGTTTAAAACGTTTAATTATTTATAATGTTAATCGGAATGAATTATGTTAACAATGAAACAAATGATGAACGGTTGCGCTTAATTCATTTAATTTACGTGACAGGGGCCGAGGTCGAGTTCACAACTTTTTGTGACCCAATTCAGGCCACCCCAGTACCAATACCTGATAGGCACTGGCCATGTTTACAATCTTTACGCTCATTAAACGCCAATTCTGAAACTATTAAGTCGTAACACGTTTAAGAGTAGGTTGTGTGCACCAATTAAAATTTATTCTAGAAAGATCTCTCACGCCGCGGGTCAGATAACATCTATCTCCGTGATAGAGAATTATAGTACGTGTTTTATAATGACTTCTAATGCCATTTCTTAATTCTACGAAAGATTTCGGCCCGATAACGTCCGCCGAGTAAAAGTTTGGATTATTTTGTTTGTGTTCAAATATGATTGATGACGGCCGCTTAGCGGCGTTAAAAATAAACAAAATAGGTGCCTACTTAAGAATATTGAAAGTTTTTGATGCAGAATATTTCTGATGAATAAATGAAACAGTCAATTTTTTAAACAAAATGTGACGCTTTTGAGTTAAAAAGTTAAATCGTTATGACAAACTTTCTTACTTGGCACGACTTACACAGATTTTCCTGATAGAAAATGTAAAAAATGTCTGACGACAAACATTAGAATAGAATAGAATCACTTTACTTCAGGCTACATAGGCTAATAGATAAAGCTTGCAAAACCTTTAGGCGCTTTTAGTTTAAAGTTAGTTTTTAACATGGTCAAAGTAGACCGCATTATCCTAAACTGACCCACCCGCATCGAAAACTATTATAAATTCGCACTGAACTCCAAAGCCTGAGCCAGAACAAGTATTTACGGATACGACTGTGGGTCTAGGCTTGCATGGTACATACCGTGTTAAATGCCACAGCCGGGCGATTTAACTGCGCGCCGTAACCGACAAACACAGCGAACAGTTTAATCTACATAAACGCACTGGGCACGTTTTGTATCTAAATTTATGGACTCTATATTGTTTACCATCCAAAGCCGGCAAAAAGTTAAATATTCTAACAAAACAGGCCCGAAAATTACTAAAGCTAATAATGTGCTCATAATACCATTCAATAGTGAACACGGACAGGAAATCAATCTCGCTAATTGAATATAACGCATTCAAATACTCGAAACCTATTGCTTGAAACCAAAACAAAAACTAAAATTAAATTAATTTGTTGGAATGCTTGCCAAACATTTGTAATATTACATGGTGGGACTTTTACAGTAAAACGCGCTCAGACAAAAATGTGAAAAAATCGTCACCCTGTAAGAAAAAATTGTACCAGGCATACATTACAGCATTGGGTCCAACTGCCTGAAAGCCGTTTTCTAACCACGATATCTTCATCAATAATATGGCCAGTAAGAAAAACCTATAAGCGCAGGTACTAAAGTTCTAAGCCGTAATTTTGTCTACGGAACTTAAGTCGTAGACCTATGATGCGATTTATACATACAGAGAGACACAGCTCTAAAATATGTCATATCTCCCTTTTTGCAATGAAAGATAAAATTACAAGAGTTCAAAAGTACTTCTATCCACCTTATTTATAAATGTACACGCTGCACATTCATTATGTTCTGAAAATTAAATGGTATAAACAGAAAAATATTAAGACTCGAAATTATTTTTAATATTAGTATGTAATGTGTTTATCGGTAAATTGTATGGTAATTCTCCACTGTTTTTGATAAACTCTTGGTCTTTGTCTGTCCCTGCTATGATACTCCTTTCATCCGCTCAAAGGTTAACTGGAAGAGATCCCTTAAAGGGATAAGTTCGCCTTTGTACATCACTGTATCTCTTTTTGTCATTTATGTTTTTTTTTGTACAATAAAGAATTTACATACATACATACATATTTTTATCTGCCAATTTCATTCAAAAACTCTTACTTTTACTTAGCCTCTGTAAAGAAAAAATAACGAAACGATCGTAAACAGCCGGAAATAATCACAACACGTCTAAAGCAACAAAAAAGTAGCGAAATTAATCTCTTAGTACGGTCACGTCCGGTGTCCGTCGGGCAGGATCGGAAGTCGCCCCGTATAACTAAACCAATCAGCTGCCCATTGTCTCATGCTTGTCATGTATCCCTTCTACGCTTTGCGTCTACATAGAATTCGGGGACGTTAAGAAAAAACCTTTAATCAAGGCAAAGACAAGCCAAATTATAGTTACATCGACCTAAGTTTCATTTTACAAAGAGAACTGCCATTTGGCATTTTTGCCTTACAACCGAATCCAGCGATTCCGGCATCGCGGCAGGCCCAAACGGAGATGGCGAGGCGAATTGGACTGGCTGGAGAATACTCAGGATAGTGATGCGTGGAAAAAGAGGAGGGAGGCATTTGCCGAACCGTGGGACAATATAGGCAGGGGTACAGTCAGCCTCAAAAGTAGCTAAACACTTAAAAACCCAGTCGTAGTAACGTATGAAATGAGAGTTGATCGAATTAGTGTACTGACAGCGACGAGTTACTAAAAAGTTCAGCTACCTCTGAGGCTGCCCGTAAGCTCGGCCGCCTTGCCAACCGAATTGGCAAACCGCAGAAAACAGATGCATCCCGGCCCTAACGTTTCGCCAGAGAGTTGCATGGGGAAGGCGGACGCGGGCCCTTTGAGGCGAGCCGTCTGGCAAATGTGAATGAAATAATACGAACTTTTTGTGCGTACCAATAAAGTTAGAAATCATTTAATGGCGGTCGAAAACGTAAAGTTTCTCTACGTTGTTAGTAGTATTACTTATTCTGAGAGTCAGGCTAATAATAATAATCCCATTTGAACATTTCATCGCATCCCAAGCATGATATGTGGTTTGTGTCTCCTTAATATTATGCGTATACGCACTATACCAACCAAAACCCTGTATAATAAATGACTTTCAGGCGTGCTAGTAAACTAGCTTTATTGCGTCTCTTGGGATTAGCCTCTTACCGTTAGTTTGCAGAATCTGGTTATAAATATCGTATCACACAGGTTTTGGAATAAGCTATTCTTTGACATGTTTTGATACTTCAGCAACTGTTGTTCTAAAAAGATAGATTTTTCAAGTTGTAGTTTGTCATTTTTACAGGATGAATGTTTTATTTGCTTTGTTTAGGATTGTACTGTGAAATTCGTATTGTTTTATTATTACTTTGTAACTGACGAAATAAACGAAGTAGGTGATATCAATTCTTTTATAGAAAAGAGAAGCAAACGAGCATGTGCGCCAATTGTGAAGTAATATTACCGTCGCTAATGGAAACCATTGACACTAAGAAAGTCGCTTGTCTGTAGCCGACCTTTAGATCTCCTCTTCGTGGGCATCCGAACCTCCCACTCACCGTACGAAACCCAGTAGCAAGTTACTACTACATGCTAATATTCTGTGAGAATTCTTACTACAAACAGCTTTTTTAGGGTTCCGTACCCAAAGGGTAAAACCGGACCCTATTTCTAAGATTCTGCTGTCCGTCCGTCTGTCCGTCTGTCACCAGGCTGTATCTCATGAAACGTGATAGCCAGGCAGTTAAAATTTTCACAGATGATGTATTTTTGTTAGCGTATTGACAACAAATACAAAAAAAACGAATAAAATAAATATTCCAATACAACAGACATGATTTTTTGCCGTTTTTATAGATAATGGTGCGGCACTCTTCATGCGTGAGTCCGACTCGCACTTGGCCGGTTTTCTAAATAAACGTACATAACATTATTACATAAACAAATAAACCGCAATATAACCATATAACAACTTTGCAAAGAATGCTACGAGTTTATTCACAACGTCGCGAGCCACATCGATAACGGCCAACGACAGTTGCCCAAGCAAACATAGTGGAAAATATAGCATCATTAAACCACCCGAAATGCTCGGTAACGTAACGGTTTTATGACAAACTGCGCTTTTAGGGGATGTTTATGGAAATGTCAGAGGAGATTTTATCGAAGTACAATTGCCTAACGGAGTTTTGATGCCGAATCATGTCAGAAATAAACTGCAACGTTCCTGTCATTGATTTATACTGATGGCTCTACAACTTTCTGAATTGGTAGATGTTTTGCATAAGTAATAATAAAGGATGCAGGGTAAAAATCCCTATTAATGTGGCAATTATTTTTTGCTGGATTGTCAACACTATTGTCTTGAAATAAGAGTTAACGTGCTCCTCATTGGAGGGCGACAAAATAGGAGGGTTTACCTTAATGACAAATGGAACAATTACACTTAAATGTTACCCTATTAATAGGTTTGGATATCTCCCTATTCTGTTTCAAAGATTTTCATTCGATATTTGGCAAAGTTAGTTAAATCAATACAAACAAACACAAACTTAAACTGATAAATGTTGGATGATACCTATCGTAATTAATAGATTCAGGCGTTACTTTGCAGAGGTCCATATCAACAAACTGGAACAAATTACCTTGCTACTCCGCGAAACCAGTGCCGGGCTCGTGCAAAATAGCTGCGTCTGTGCGACATATATATATATTCATGCAAAAACCCACCTTCCTCCGCTTCCACACGAAACAACATATATCACACAGACTCAACTACACACCACCACCACTAAACACTACAACTACACGATCGACGCGCGTTTCGCCTCTGTACGAGGCATCATCGAGATCAAACAGTACGACCAGTTGTTCCAGTTTGTTGATACGTTGATACCTATTGTTTTGAGTCCATTGCGTTTCGTATTGTAAGTGGCAGACCTAAAGGCCGACAACTTCTCTTTTAATGATTTGCACAATGAGTAAAACCACATGAAAGCATTTTGGTACCTTTCTTCCACCTAAGATCACGAAAGTATTCAAATAATGCAAACGTGTATTGCGATTGCAGATTCGCAACTGCACTGTGCACTTTGTGACTAATGCAATTAGGCGGCGCGAGCCTAATTTATGACGTCCAAGCGCTAGAAGCTGGTCACCTATCTTCCCTATTTTATTTTAATCAAAACCTTTTTGTAAATAAATAAATGTATATATTCAATCATCACTTAGCAGACCGTGGACTTAAATTTAAAGTAAGTTGTTTCCAAATGCAGTAGAAAATTGCAATTCTAGATCCAACGTGGAGGTGAATTGAAAATGTCGATAAACAACAACCGACAAATAGTACTATTTTCCCCGCGGAGTTTGCCTAAGTGCCGCCGCCGACCCGTTTATTCCTTCTAAACATTGGTTACATTTAGAATATGCTACTGTCGCCCTAAGGTTTAGTTTATCTGAGCATCTATCTCTATTGGCTGACGCCAATAAAGTGACCTTTCTTATGACACTAGTTTGACAGAGACGCAGGGCGGGATAAAATAAACCTGGGTCATTTAAGGGCTACTGTTTAATTGCAAACGAAAGTAGGTTAATTTAAACTTAAGGCATTCACTGCTGGCAACGCATACGCGCGTCTTCCGCGCACCCTCTGTCATAATTTTGTAGACACTTGAATGCATGAACCCACTACCCCAAGGGATTGCGCGCAGATAGCAGCAGTAACGGTCAAAGCGAGAGGCACGAATAATGGTTATCTGTCTATTTCTAGTGTTGACAGACACCATCGAAAACGAAGTCAAAGTTTTCTAACTTATTGAAATTTTCTCAGCCTATGCTATGAAACTTAACTTTTTGCTGTCGTCGGGGTAAAGTACGGGTATAGTTTAGTTTTAATTGTACGTATCTAAATTATTAGATTGAAAATCCTACACATTATTGTTGAAGTTTTTATAAGAGTAATATTTAAAGTAAATAAAAGTTTTTATAAAGGTCAGCAAAGCAGCACTTTCCTAAGTACTTCGTACTAGTATTTTATTATAACTTTGAAATTTGAATTACACACTAATTATATACGGCAGTAGTTCAGAGGCTCCGTGACAAGTTTCCAAAAGACAGTACAATTACACTAACCGTCACTCAAGAAACCGATGTTTTTTCTTCTTTTTAACACGGTTGTAAATTTGTCGACCAATTCACACCGTTACGTGTACAGTAAGTGTCAAATGGCTCATTTTACACATCAACACCTATTTGTCGAACAATTTACTGGAGTGTGAATAGAAGTGTTGTGACTTGTGACACTTTACACGCTGGCCGGTCTACTGTTTCAAATCTACATACCATTACAATATAAAATATAACTACTTGCTTATTGGACACATCATAAATCAAATCAATAAATCAAACTTAATAAAGATGAAATAACCAAAAATATTGAAGCAGTTGAAGGTTCATCATCATTTAATTTAAGGGAGAGCTCTTGTCGGTGGGTTAACTGACATTTCTCTCTTTCCCCTGCCATGGACCAATAGTTAAAGGTTATCTCACTCATATTATCATCATTTTTGTCGAAAGACGTCTAACTGCTGGGCATAGTTCTCCGACAAAGATCGCCACAACAACCGGTCCTGCGCTGCTCGTATCCAGGTTCATATCACCGTTGTTCCTAGATTTCTAATATAATTTTCAGTACACCCAAGTTTATGAATCCTTAAAATAAAATCGCAAGTTGTAAAAGCCCCCAGGGCACTTGCATTGAGTGTGGCCACATTTTGGCTCATATCGACTAGCGGCCCGTGCGGCATCTAAATTTGTACCATTCCGAAATACGCTTACTCCGACACATTATCCCATTTTATGACCTATAAAAGTCAGTCGGAACATGCTACATTTGTGGCGCAGCCCTTATTTTCAGAACCTAATACACCATTCTCTTTATTGGCTTCCTATCCTTATATTTTATAGCGCAAGCTATGCATAGATTTTTTCTAGACGATTTGTGTATTTTACCGCTTTCCAATAAAACTGGTGTTTATTGTAGGACTTTTATTAGGGACGCGTGACGATTTTGCTAATACTGCGTTTTTATTATAATTCGTAAAACGTTAGCGCCGGTAAAATTTCATATTTGTACGTGACAATCTATGGTTTACCGAGGCTCGTTGATAAAACTTTATTACACTTAAACATATCTTAATTTTTATTTATATGACCCAAGGCAAAAAAGACGTGTGGCCACTAAGCTGCACGTTTTAAGAAGTTTTATAGCCAAAAATGTAATTTTATCAATAAAACTGTTACAATGAATACTGATATTTTATCTGTATTTATGCGAGTGCTACTTTATTTACTTCTAAATTTGAAATATATTAATGTTAATTTATTTACAGCCCGATTAAGTTTGTACTAGTACTTGCTAGGTATCCCTATAACTCATCTCCATGCGCAATTTATAGAGCATATTTCTCTTGAGAGGCGACCGGATTTCAGCGAACATGAAACAAGATTATTCACCTGTAATAAATCACTTCACAATACGGTGAAAATTACAGTAGAACAAATGCAAAATACGTGTGTATACAGTAGACGCGACACAGAAGACCGAATAAAATTATTGAAAAGCTTACAAAATCATAACAAAGTATTTCTGCTTGCTTTTTGACTGCAAGCAACCACTACAGAAAATAAGAATTTATTTGGATATAACTGTAGAGTAGATTAGGTATTCAAAAAAAGTATTAGTAGCAAGTAAGCGAACAAATACAAAAGTCTGTTCATTAATTTACTACTTTTGAAATCGTTATTAATCAAAAGGTATTAAACAAAACAGAACCATATTCTACCAATATTTAGTTTACACATGTTCTTGTGTAAATTAATAATTATTGTATAAAAATATAAGTCTTATTCTTGCCATTATATTTTAAAATGTGTCGTTGTATACAATTCAAGTGTAAAATTTTCCTTTATTATTAAAATGACATTAAATAAATAAGAACATATCAAATCAATTCACTTTTTTACAGGGATCAGATGCATTCATAAAAATAAAATAAAAATTAACAATAATACAAATAAATAAAACTAATTATTTCATAAAATAAATCCAATAAAACACTAAGAAAAGTAACGAAATTGTGAACGTAAGTTTATTTTAAAAATATATCTTGCTTTCGATCTGCGCCTACTGTAGCATGATTCGCTTTGTTTTTAAGTAGATCTGCCATCTGTTTACGTCCATGCGCACCTTGTAATTTAATTATCACTTTTTACAACAAAATTCCTTTGAAGCAACAAAAATCCTCTTAGGTACGGACTTCATTCATTAAATTATATCCAAAGCTTGACGTTTAATCATTCTGCAGTTGAGTTGTTACGAGTTTGAATTGGAAGGGAAAGTTCAATCGGATTAACTTTTTATTTAATTAAAATAGGTTTCTTTTGTTTATTACAAAAAGACGCGTCAGCCCTTATTCATAAACGCTTAATAAACCTGCTTTAGTTAACACATATGTTATCTTTGTCTTTCATTGTGATGTTTCCTTTCGCATGGAAGGAACGCAACATAATTATGATAGGAAAAAAAGTTGGTCATCTTTTGTAAATAAGTTTCTATTTACGAGTGCTTATAATGTTAGATATATATTTTAATTTTCGTATTTTATGTGGTATTTTTAAATAAAAAAACAACCCCGATAAGCGGAAAGTTTGTCCGTCTTTACAAAGTTTCCATTACTATTTCTGTTTCTTCTCGTCAAAACTACTAGCCTGCATCTTAGTGCATGTACTAACTTAGTTATTTAAGTCTTTATACCTACTAACAATTATATGGATCTTGAGTCTGAAATAAATGCATTTTATTTTTTTTATTTTTTATTTATAAAACTCGTAAACTGGGAATACGTAGTATACCAGAAATTTTTAATACTTAGATTGTTTCGGTCCTGTAGACGAACATAAACTTAGTCATAGGGTATTTATACTTTACACTCCGTAAGACCATATAGTTCCAAAGAATACCTGTTATTCGCATACAAAATCACAGTTAAACCCTAGTTTTTTAACGGACTTGAAAATAGAAGCAAAGTTCTGAATTCGGCTGAAATATTTTTTTTACGATATTTTTAACTAAGTAATCTCAACTACTGATGAGCCAGCGGAAACTTTACAAAATTACATATCTTTGAATAAAAAATATCGAGATCATTCGATCCTAAATCTCAACCCTTCAATACGCAGCGTGGGAATGCAAAAACTTAGCTCCCTGCACACGTGATTCATTCACGAATATCCTGCACGCAAGGAACCCACACAAGCGTACTACCTGATAGCTAACATGTGGACAGCAGGCTTTTGTTGCATCTAAATGACCTTAGGGCTTCCTTCATTGACAGTACACACTAGCGTTTATCGCGGACAATTTTTTATACAACATAGGAAGGCAAAAGGCAAGTGAAGCACCTGATAGTAAGTGATCACCACTGCCCATAGACACCCGTAATACCAAAGATATTACAGATGCGTTGCCAACCCAGAGGGCCAAGATGGGATATCTCTTGTGTCACTAATTTCACCGGCTGTCTTGCTCTCCATGCTGGAACACAACTGCCAGCATTGCTGCTTAGCGGCAGGATTAGGGAGCAAGATGGTGGTAACTACACGGAGGGAACTTGCACAAGGTCCTACCTCCCGCAAAAAGGACATACTCGGTGCATCCATCCCTTTCTCATACGCTGAGTTGAAAAAGGATAAAGTAATGCTTTATGTTGTTGTAAGTCATTTGTAGTATTGTTCACCTTGATGTTGGTATAAGGTGGAAATTTGTAAGTTGTTTTCTGTGTGGTTTTTATTAAAGAGTATTTGTCTTGTCTATGTCTGTGACAACATATAGCGTGCTACGGCCTCAGTACGGGTAGCTTGCATGCTCATTTTGTCGCTTGTCGCTCAGTGTATCCCTCTCCTGCTCTACTAATTGTATTATTGGAATAATGCTACATGATGTACTATATAATAAAAATGTAAGTTATCTTCATTACGTACATATACATACAAAATATTATATTTTACCAATCTCAAATCTGGTGCTCAAAACGGCTAAGCTAGGTAATTAAATATAAAAGTATTTTGAGTTTTGCTAACCAGAAAATTACTTTACTACCCTAAGGTTATTTTCATAATAATAAAACCCCTCACATCAATTTAAATGATAATGACAACACAAAGAAAAATTAGGGTAATAGCAGGACTCGAACCTGGAACATCAGCATTCCGTGCCTTGCGTTTGCCAGTTTCGCCACATTACCAACTAAAAATAAAACCTATTATCATGTTTCGCTCAATAACTAGCAATTCTTGATAAAATCGAACAACATACCTATGCTATAGCGAAATACTTTTTAAAGTTAAGTTTAAAAACGGCTAAATTTAATTAAAAATATACTCAGAAATACCTGCTAACTTTATTGTTAAAAGTAAATGTTCCCCTTTTCATCTTTTCAGTAACTTGAAACAGGCTTGCTTATTATCTGTAATATCTTACAAATCCATAATTATGAACTTACCTCTAAATACGGAATTTCGTTACAGCGTTCGTTTAATGAGAGCAATTTCTGAAAGCCTCCGATATAATAATTACTTTTGTGAGACTTTTCCAGCATCGTTACTGAAGGTTGTTAGTAGAATTACTACGTAGACTGGTTAATTCGGAAAGCTCGCACGATAAATTACAGTTTAAACCTGAGGCCTACTAAATTTTTGCTATCGTAGACGTTTAATTCCTGTAATTTCTCATTCCTCTGGCGCATAATTTAGTATATTTAGAGAAGGCGTACTAAATATAATGTGTAAAAATATATAAAAACATGCCAGAGGAAACAAGATTTTTATGATTTACCTACATTATGACTAGCAAACATTTATAAATATTTAAAAACATGCGCCAGGAGAATGATAATTTGCAAGAATTACCCAGACCCCTAGCCTTTTTTTGGGTAACGTGGACCCCATTGAGTGCCTTACAATTTTTTTTATTAAAAATTGGATCGGTCCTTCTTTGGTCATCATACATTTTCCAAATGTAAACTGCTGCTTAGAACATGCGGAGATTACCTTACGGAAAATTAGTTTAAAAAAGTTACACATAAAAGATGAGTCAATGACATGAAATACATCATCAGAAAAAAATGTATAGACCCCCGTTACATCCTCGTGGACTCCCAAATTATTTTTTGCTAACATAGACCCCTTGGAAGTTTAAATCAAACTCAGAGCCCAATTTCACAAACGTGACAGGCCACAGATGGCAGTGACAATTCGGTATACTTTGCATGCCCACAATGATGTTAAAACTGTAAGTCTGTAGCGTTAATTGTCGTCACAGTAATGTACAGCACATTGTCACTGTCACCTGTCGCCTGTCACGTTTATGAAATTGGGCTCTGGGGGTCAATGGCCACTTGGGAACCACTGGCTTAAATGATACATGCAGAAATAACACAAAGAAAAAGCTAGATACGAACTTGCAACCACAGCATTACGAGCCTGTTATTACTAATTTGAATAAAGTAGTAGAAGTATTTGATCTTCAGTTATATTTATAAGTCACTTACAATGAAATTGGAAACACTAGCTTTTCAAAAGAAACCATAAAGTTTTCATAGGAATTGTTGTCATAATGCCACCTACAACTTTTCTGATTATGCTCAAAGACTAACTGGCAGTGATTGCCTTAAGGCATTAAGTCTACCTTTTGTTCACTTTGTTTTTTTGCAATAAAGTTTAAATAAATAAATAACAAACCATTATTGTGAGTCACGCTCGAAAATAACAATATTAAGAATGGTACTTTTAATATTGTTTGTTTCTTTTCTGTTAACGAAAATATTAGGATTTTGCAGAATTATTTATCCTTTTAAAGGCTAAAAAAGAAATGAATAGCTTTACAACCATTTCCTAAATGCCTAGAAGTAAGTAAGGCCTTTTTGACTGATTGCAACCCCTGATCCTGTTTGCAAGCTCTCTAGAGATTTCAAGACGAATTTTTGAGTGTGTTCTATTATTAAAAAAGGTCCTATTACTTTAAAGTTGTCTGTTTATGTGTAAAATGTTATTGAACTCAATATAGCATTTTTTTTTCATTCCTTTCATTATGTTGTGATATTCAGAGGGAAATACATTTTGATATTTAACTTTGACTTTTAAATAACGAATGTAATGAGAATGTCAGCCAAAGGTTTTTAAAATGTTGTCCTTAAAAATCATGAAAAATTTTACTGTATATTTTTCGTTTGAAAAGCCTTTAATAACTTTTTAAATGTCACCCAATTTATAATTCCCATAATTTTAAATAAAACATGTGTACTCGGTCAGTTCTTTTTAAATAAAAGCGCAAAATCCTCTCAGCATAAATAAATTACAGAAATATTTATTTCAATTTAACGGCAGGTAAAGCAATATGTCTGTCGCAACGTTAATTAAATGTAGTTGTTTTTATTTAATTTTGCTACTGCACATAAGCTTAACCTGAGCTCCTAAACAAATTAAAAATAAAAGCCACCCCTGGGACGTCTGAAATTAACAACAGAGATTTAATCTAACTAAAGTGAAAATTTCATTAAAAACGTTGTATCTCAACTTGTTTTTGGGGTTTGTTGTTGATTTATTTTAAGTATTTACCTTCTAGGTGTCATCCAGCAATGCTTCTTTGACAATGCAACATCGCTTTGTTTTTGCTTAGAAATAAACAGGATTTTTATAAATGACTTAAATTACGCTTATCGCATTATTAACGTGGAGGTAAATAAATAAACAGTATATTATCGCGTGAAAGTCTCGAAAAACGTAATAAGTATGTGTGAAAATCGCGAAAGTTTAAAACAATCGGTCGCAAACCGGTACGGGCCGGAAATATCTAACGAAATTCGACATCTAGAATTTTTAAGGGAAAAAAGCGTGCGCTTGGAAACATCACTGGTATTTTTGGGACCGATAAATGAACAGTCATATTAAAATATCACTTTTGATTGGAACATTTCATAGCGTTTAAAACATTTGGCAGTAAAAACTTTAAGCCTGAACATACGTTTGACCAAACTGGCAATTAGAGGCCGGGGGGGCGGATCCTCTAAGCGCCACCAGCTGTAAACTCGACACAGTGGCAGCGAACTGTCTTGTTCTAGCATTAGCACAATTGAGCGAGACAGAGCGGTGCCTCGTCGTCGAGCTCGACGCTGATGCGTTTAGAGAATAACGCTCCAGCTGTCAGATACACTTGCGTTGTGTCGCGTCGCGCCAAAGTAATTATAAAGCAGACACAAAATAAAAAACTTTTCCCAAATGTCGCTAAATTTGATTTAAATTTAGAAGTTCTTCTTCGTTATTCTTGTAGACATTGGGTTTAAAGTTTTGTCAGTTTTCGAAATGTGAACATTTAAAGCTTTTATCTATATTTTACCTTTTTTTAAAGCTAATAAAATAAGCATTTTAATTAAATAGTAAAATTGCTAATGTGCATTACGTCTTTTAGTTTTTATTAATTATTAATAAAAGCGGTGGCCATTTTATCACACTAACATTTTAGTTTCTTAACCACTTATTCATAAACACTTACTAAACCTACATTAGTTAATACACGTCTTATCTCTGTTACTTTGTACTGTACTGTACTGAAAGGAACAACACATTAGGTATTTTAGTTCATAAAGATTTGTAACGTTGTATGATTAAGGTAAATGAATGAAAAAATTACTGAATAAGGACACTTCACTTTCATTTGTTCACTTTTTTATTTTGTTAAATATAAGTATTTTGTAACTAGGTTATGAAATAAATTGTTTTATTCGTTCGCTTGTATTGTGTCGAAAGTGTGAATAAATGTTTTTATCTTTCTTCCTATTTTTCTTCATATAACATTTTGTACGTTAATTTTAATACCATTTTTAAGTTGAATTGTAACGGCGGGCCCTTTACCTCCACTTTTTCCTTTTCGCGATCTTCTCATTACTTAATTTGAATAAATCGCATCATTGCAGCGCAGCATAAAAGCGCATTAATTACAATTTAAATTTTAACCTGTTATTACTCATTCGGCTTAAGTAGTATTCGGTGTAGTTAATTTGGTGGGTGAAAGAGAAAAATCAGGTGCCCCCGGCTTTTAAACAAGGCTTAATTTGTTCCATTAATAAAAATGATGAAGACACGCGGCCATTTTCTGTTGCTAAATTTGGTTCCGCATACTAATGTGGGTTTTGGCCACTCCTTTTCGACAACTGGTTACGGGAAATATTTTAATCACAATCCGGCGGACAAATTGACATCGTGGGTTGATGAATGCTTCCTGCACATTTTGAGAAACAAACAACATTTTTTTTTTCGTATTAAAAATCACGTTAGATTTAGAATGTCAAACATAACAAATTCGCAATAAGATCATCGAAAAGGTAAACAAAAATAATAAAAAATAAAAATATCTAGAAATAAGTCAAGAAAATGTCGAAATGTCAAGAATAAAAATCTATATGTAACAATAAAAACATAAATACAAACTCACAAAAGGTGAAAATGTCATAATAATCAAAAAGAATTCTTATGATTCTAAAAAATGTCCTACTTGGTTATCGATGTAATTATGAAAACCAGCTGAACTTTTGAACTTTTTGTACAAAACTCTATAAAATCTATATACGTAACAATCAAATCAAGTCTTAAATAAGTAAATCATTTAGAGAACACTTTTAACTAGTTTCAACTTCTGTTGAGACCGTTCTAAAGGATCTCTTATAACAATTATCAGAGTTGTTCCATAAGGTCCGAAATATTTGGGGAATCAATAAAGCCCATTTTATTAATTAATAGTAGCTTATTACACTTGAGTGGGTAACAAGTACGCCAAGGTTGTATATTAATAGATGGAAAGACCTATTTCGGTTAAGGCTCACTGTACGCCTACATTTTTCATTAATATAAGGGTTTTACACGAATCTCAAGACTCCTATATAAAGTATGAGATAAAAGTTAAGTACTTTATTTCTTTAACCGTATAATATAGGTGTTTCTGTTCGGCACCTACAACAGAAAAAAGACAGTCTTCTTATAGTGGTGCGCGACCTAATACAAATCACATCAACATGAATAAAGTGGAAGGCTACCTCCTTCGTGATTTCTATCTCTCTGTTACATCGTAGATTCAAAAATGCTGAAACTAATTTTATAGGATTTTTATTTGTAATGTGTCCTTTTCTGAGGCTCATAGTCATCCAAGATGGATGTTTACATTATAAGCCGTTAGAGTGACTAACTAACGTTCTCGCTTATCGATTTTCATTATTAATAGAACAATCTATTATTTTTCTTTCTTAAAAATGTAATTTTATAGATAATTATATTGCGCGCACCAATCTCTCTTGATTACCTCTTAATTTACATTTCTAATATTTCTTTCATGCCATTCCGTCCTACTGTTTGGTTATACAAACACCTGTCTCAATTGAGATTGTCACTGTGTGTGGCACCCGCAGAATCCCAATGAGATTAGAATCTCTAACCGATTGGCAGCTTCAGCAGGTGGGGCAAGCATCGAGTTGTATTCTTCTCTAAAAAATTATTACCCTAAATTTGACATCCGACTTGTTTAAAAAACTGTTGCAATTTTGTTGGATATTTACATAATATCCTTATTAGATACTTTAATAGCAAGATTTCAGTAGAATAGTCTAGTGTAACACATAAAGAAATGAGTATTTGCAAATATGCTTTGGCAACACAAATCACGGCGGAAGGTGTGCTCCGTCATCGACTCAGTTTGGACTTCTGATTCTTTATTCTAAATAAGTCGCAGCGTGCTCGCCTGCCCTAACCAATCTCCAACGACCTTACCAGTAATGGGCCAAAATAAATTCCTAGTTTAACGACAAAACAAACATGGTCGCTATTAGTTATTTTATGCCGTTGTGACTTACTAATTCTATTGGGTAGGCTTATCTACTAAAGGCATAATAAACTTTAAGCACACCGCAGTGTTCCATTCTTCTGGAAATTGATAGACATGGAGTTATCATTTGACAGCGTGCGTGCCGTTTTGTTTTGTCACGCAACGCTATGCCCGCTGCCGTGCCCAAATTGACAAAGAATAGGACTTTGTAGCTTTACAGAGGATACAGTCTGAAAACTGTTGGGTTATCTGCCTAGTTTCTGAGTAAAAATGAAGAATGTATACAAACCAACCTCCCCTCCTCGCTTATTTCCGGAGTTAGTAACGTAAAATATCTGAAATAATTAGGTACTGTTGGTAAAGCTTTAAGTGAATGTCAAAGAAACTTAGATTTGCGGTTCTATTTATTTCTCTTCCGCGAGTTGTCTTGGGAAATATATAACACCAATATATTATTATGTTGCTACGAATCCTTGTGTACCTACGTGTGTATTGTGTGTCTATGTGTGTGTGTGTCGAGAGTCCGGTTACCGCCTACTAATGACTTAATGAGCACTTAAGCTGTATTAACACTAACGAATACTTAACTTGATGCTGAACCGATTATGATCAATCATCACTAAGGATCAATCGAAGAATCAAGGGAAGTTTGAAATTGGATTAGGCACATAATATTTTGGTACCTACGGTATCACAAGTTAAGCTCCTCTTTTTCCTCTCAGTGGATATAAATACTTTTTGTGTTAAACCCCACAGTAATCTTTACGTTAAACAATAGGATTTTATATGTCTTACCTTAAGAAAATCGGTGTACCTAACACACTTTGCGATATTTGTATGAAATCTCATTAGAAGTTTTGTGTGCGCAAAAAAGAATTATTACGAACAATTTTTTCGTGCGACGTTTCTGTTGCAGAAATAACCAAAACAATTATCCGCATGTAGTTGTGGAATATCGATTGTAAGTATAAAATTATAGTATCTATACGACTCCATGACTTCGAAGAGGACGTACAGAAGCCTTTAATTTGAACTAAGAAAGTCATCATTGTCTATTTATCATGGCTATTGATGTATGTATTTATAATTTCGTGGGGGTTGATTTATATTTTGATATTCTTTGCCATAATACCGTAGTGTTTTACGCCCTATTCGTCAACGTGTCGTAGGGAATAAACCTCGCTGCTACACGTCAACAGGGCAAAGACCCTGCGTTTTGGGTTCCGTGTAATTTGAACCCTTTTTCACAGCCTATTTACACTCAGGAACACGCTATTGCGACAGTTTATTGATCTTGTAAGAAAGTAATTTTATAAAATTCTAATAAGAATATCTTTATAAGTATGTACATGAAATTTTGCGACAAACATATTTTTGACTGTTGGTTCAAGTGGTTATGGCTTCGAACTTAAAGTAGGTTTTTATTTTTAATTTCCTTAACAGGAGGAGAGGCTTTTGCCCCGTAGTGGGACAATACAAGCTAATACAATAAATAGCAAAAACTTCAAGGTATAACAAACTTGTACAAGAAATGTAGGTTTTTAACGTATGAAATCTGAAGCTTACAACCTTCAGCACATTTATCTTGTACAACTTACAGTAAGGTGTTACCGAGAATGTGTTATTCGAACCATTACATTTTGTCGCATAACAACAAACTTTATTTACAAAAACTTTAATGACAGAACCCAAAGAAACAGGATAACCTACGCATCGTTTTATTCTCTTTGTATACTTTCACCCCTTTTGGGAATAAAAAACACTTTTATGGGTTAGTATTCCATCTACAGTATTTTAAACTACGGTTTTATGGCATTATTATCTTTTGTGAGATGTTGGTTGAAAGGATATATTTTGCTCGTAATGGTCCAGAATGCGATATCAGTGCCGCAGTTAAATTCTTAAATAACAACGTGCTTCACCTCTATTTGGTTTGCTTGAGTAGAAGTATTACTTGGAAAACAGTTCGTAGATGTAAATAAGTAATTAATTACATACTTATTTAAAAGTTTCTGAATAAAGATTCTTTATTTCCGTCTTGATTAATGATAGCTTTGAATCGAATACAATATTACTTTAAGCATAATTCTATGTACTATAGTATAAAGCTGAAAGTATGCGTGACATAGATGTTTGTTACTTCTTTACGCTAAAACGGCTTAACGGATTTAGATAAAATTTGTAACCAAGATAGTTTTTAACCTGGATTAACACAAAGGATACTTTTCATTCGGTAAAAATGCATAGTTCCCGCGAGATAGCGATAAACGAGTTATGTAAATGCGGACGAAGTCGCAAGCAATAGCTAGTATATTATAATAAGGTTAAGGTGACAGTTTTGTATAGTCGATCAAGAAATTGCTTGACCGTTTTTAGACCGTATTACAATAGGATAAGGTTCAAAAGTGGTCAAACAATTACTTGGTCGACTAAACATTTAATACAGTTATTTGGAATATGGATATGGAATCTAAGATTAAAAGTAAGGTACTACAAATGGTATGATCTGGTGAATGTCATGGTCAGATCAGGAGTATTATCATGAGGCGTGGAGGCTCGTCACCAATTAAATCTCTAAGGCACCGGCAAGACCTCAGAACATAAAATATGTCACATCCATCAGGCATCAGATATCATCAGTGAACCCTAACTTTTGATCTTTGATTTTATTTCTGGGTATAATATCTCCATCATCAAATACTATTGTAATTATTATTTAGTTATTTTTATTTTATTACACTGCTTACTTCACGGCAGGTAAATCAATTTTATTTCATAATAAAACATTATTTAACTGTTGACAAACCAAAAGTGGAATTTAGTTTTGGCTAAATATCGCTATCAGAGTGGACGGGATATCTTGGTTAATCAAATTGAAATTATTATATTATGAAGTAAAATTTTCAGACGAGTTTAATTATTGATTATTTAAATTTGTTTTCTTTTGTTTTAGTTTGAATCAAGGTTAAGATGACATGACGTTATCATAGCAGATAGTCACGCGCAATAGCGTGCTTGTAATTCTCCAATTAGACCAGTTCCTCGCAAAGCTGAAGTTGGAACTTTTTCACCAAGCTGACAAGAAACAACGATACTTTAATTAAACATTTTAAATGCAAGAAGTCATAAAAATTCAATTTTTTCTCTCATATACTGTTATTATCCTAGTTAAAGCATAGATAGGTCTATTTACGCATTTCCTTCAGTATCGTAAATCAAGAAACGAAATTAAATTCAGAAGAATCCAAAGTAAAAGTTTTCTTCTGTAAATATGTAAGTAGCGCTATATAATGCAGCTTTTATAGCGTTTGTGTGTAACTTGGAGAACATCAATTGTAAAAAGCTATTGTCAAACACATTTGTATCACTTAAGCATTTTTAAAATGATCCCAAAATACTTTTCAATAAAACTCTAGGGCGCAAATGCTAAGTTACCGCTGACCTTTTCCACCCACACCCAGTAGAAATGGTTTCATTTAAAGTATCCTAAAAGGACCTGATAGGCGCAAATAAAAACACGAAAACCCCTTTGAGAGCGTTGTTTTCATTATTATTACTTGCTTTGTCGAGCGGGCAGCTTTTGCTGCGTGAAAATTGAGCGAGTTCCACATAGTCTTGGATTGGGTTCTGGATTTTGGGCTTCTGAGCCTGATTATAACTGAAATTTCGGATAGCTAATCTTGGTTGCTTTTAACCGGACTGCCGCCAAAAAGGAAGGTTTTTTTTTATATAAAGGTAACAATCGTTCAATAATGCATAGAGTAGCATGGATAAAAGGAAACTAAGGCCTTTTTGACATCATCAAATTCCAAATCATAGGACAAAACGTCGTGGAATACACAGTTTCTAAAAGAGATCACAAACTGACACTTAGGTTCAGTATTTCCTCAATATCATATGTGATATTTATTAAGAATATTTAAAAAATCAAAACATAAAAACCTAGTTCTGGGGCATAATGACAACATACAAAAAAATCTTGGCTATAGGTAAAGGTTTAGGGGAAAAACGTTATCGCCGTTTGAATGGAGAGCGCTAGGTTCACACTCCTCTTAATTTCCGCATTGAACCCCAAAAATGTGCAAGTCCGCCGGATATAGGCACCGTTCCACCGGTGTGAAGTTAGCGGCCAAAAGTTGGCGGCCAATTGTGAAGTTAGCGGCCAAAAGTTGGTCGCCAACATTGTAATCCTACCAAATTAAGAAGCTCAAATTAAGAAAAAAGTCCGTTATATGCTAAATCATGTACATACAGACAAATAAATTCCCCAATAACATTTTGTCAATAATTAAGCTCCGAATAGTACAAAATCACGAATGAAAATCCACTACGAGCAAATTATTGACTATTACATAAATTAGGCTAAGAGAATTATTCTTTTTAGTAGAAATAATGTCACCATGTAAATGAAAACATACAAACATGGAAAATATTTCATTTTTACAATATTTGCAGAGCGATAAATAGTTGTCACTAAATTTTAGTTTTAGTGACTAAAACACGAAGTGATCCGACAGAGAACCAAAGTTATCGACATAGCCCACCGCATTAGCACGCCGAAGTGGCAATGGGCCGGCCATATAACCCGAAGAACCGATAACCGTTGGGGTAGACGAGTTCTTGAGTGGAGACCACGGATCGGCAAACGTAGCGTGGGACGTCCTCAGACTCGGTGGAGCGATGATCTTCGCAAGGCGGCTGGCCAGAGCTGGATGAGAGTGGCCGAGGATCGTGCTCAGTGGCATGCCATGGGAGAGGCCTATGTTCAGCAGTGGACGAACATAGGCTGATGATGACTAAAACATAATACCAAGCATCTAAACGGCTTTCAAAAACTGCTTTTGGTAGAATTCTATCTCGTTTAGTTCGGACGCTGTGACTTAGCGGCTAAAATAGCGTCGGCTTTGGATTGGAAACTTCATTTTTTTGTAATATTTCTAGACCGATGATTGGGGTGCCGCTATATGCGTAATATGGCATATCTAATGGGCTGTCAAAAACTACTTTTAGTAGAACTCTACCTCGTTTAGTTTGGACGCTATGACTTATCGGCCAACACAATGGCGGTGTTAGATTGGAATCTTGATTTTTTTTGTAATATTTCTAGACTGATGATTGGGGTGCCACTATGTGCGTAACATTGCATATCTAAAGGGCTTTCAAGAACTGCTTTTACTAGAATTCTACCTCGTTTAGTTTGGACTCTGTGACTTAGCGGCTAAAACAGAGTCGGCTTTGGATTGGAAACTTAATTTTTTATGTCATATTTCTAGACCGATGATTGGGGTGCCACTATGTGTATATTTTTGCATATCTAAAGGGCTTTCAAGAACTGCTTTTAGCAGAATTCTACCTCGTTTAGTTTAAACGCTGTGACTTAGCGAATAAAATAGAGTCGGCTCTGGATTGGAAACTTCATTTATTTTGTAATATTTCTAGACCGATGATTGAGGTGCCACTATGTGCATAACATTGCATATCTAAAGGGCTTTCAAGAACTGCTTTTACTAGAATTCTACCTCGTTTAGTTTGGACGCTGTGACTCAGCGGCTAAAATAGAGGTGGCTTTGGATTGGAAACTTCATTTTTTATGTCATATTTCTAGACCGATGATTGGGGTGCCACTATGTGTATAACATTGCATATCTAAAGGGCTTTCAAGAACAGCTTTTACTAGAATTCTACCTCGTTTAGTTTGGACGCTATGACTTATCGGCCAACACAATGTCAGTGTTAGATTGGAATCTTGATTTTTTTTGTAATATTTCTAGACCGATGATTGGGGTGCCACTATGTGTGTAACATTGCATATGTCAAAGGCTTTCAAGAACTGCTTTTACTAGAATTCTACCTCGTTTAGTTTGGACGCTGTTACTTAGCGGCTAAAACAGAGTCGGCTTTGGATTGGAAACTTAATATTTTATGTCATATTTCTAGACCGATGATTGTGGTGCCACTATGTGTGTAACATTGCATATCTAAAGGGCTTTTAAGAACTGCTTTTACTAGAATTCTACCTCGTTTAGTTTGGACGCTGTTACTTAGCGGCTAAAACAGAGTCGGCTTTGGATTGGAAACTTAATTTTTTATGTCATATTTCTAGACCGATGATTGGGGTGCCACTATGTGTATAACATTGCATATCTATAGGGCTTTCAAGAACTGCTTTTACTAGAATTCTACCTCGTTTAGTTTGGACTCTGTGACTTAGCGGCTAAAACAGAGTCGGCTTTGGATTGGAAACTTAATTTTTATGCCATATTTCTAGACCGATGATTGGGGTGCCACTATGTGTATATTTTTGCATATCTAAAGGGCTTTCAAGAACTGCTTTTAGCAGAATTCTAACTCGTTTAGTTTGGACGCTGTGACTTAGCGAATAAAATAAAGTCGGCTCTGGATTGGAAACTTCATTTATTTTGTAATATTTCTAGACCGATGATTGGGGTGCCACTATGTGTATAACATTGCATATCTAAAGGGCTTTCAAGAACTGCTTTTACTAGAATTCTACCTCGTTTAGTTTGGACGCTGTGACTTAGCGGCTAAAACAGAGTCGGCTTTGGATTGGAAACTTCATTTTTTATGTCATATTTCTAGACCGATGATTGGGGTGCCACTATGTGTATAACATTGCATATCTATAGGGCTTTCAAGAACTGCTTTTACTAGAAATCTACCTCGTTTAGTTTGGACGCTATGACTTAGCGGCCAACACAATGTCAGTGTTAGATTGGAATCTTGATTTTTTTTGTAATATTTCTAGACCGATGATTGGGGTGCCACTATGTGTGTAACATTGCATATCTAAAGGGCTTTCAAGAACTGCTTTTACTAGAATTCTACCTCGTTTAGTTTGGACGCTGTTACTTAGCGGCTAAAACAGAGTCGGCTTTGGATTGGAAACTTAATATTTTATGTCATATTTCTAGACCGATGATTGTGGTGCCACTATGTGTATAACATTGCATATCTAAAGGGCTTTCAAGAACTGCTTTTACTAGAATTCTACCTCGTTTAGTTTGGACGCTGTTACTTAGCGGCTAAAACAGAGTCGGCTTTGGATTGGAAACTTCATTTTTTATGTCATATTTCTAGACCGATGATTGGGGTGCCACTATGTGTATAACATTGCATATCTAAAGGGCTTTCAAGAACAGCTTTTACTAGAATTCTACCTCGTTTAGTTTGGACGCTATGACTTATCGGCCAACACAATGTCAGTGTTAGATTGGAATCTTGATTTTTTTTGTAATATTTCTAGACCGATGATTGGGGTGCCACTATGTGTGTAACATTGCATATCTAAAGGGCTTTTAAGAACTGCTTTTACTAGAATTCTACCTCGATTAGTTTGGACGCTGTTACTTAGCGGCTAAAACAGAGTCGGCTTTGGATTGGAAACTTAATTTTTTATGTCATATTTCTAGACCGATGATTGGGGTGCCACTATGTGTATATTATTGCATATCTAAAGGGCTTTCAAGAACTGCTTTTACTAGAATTCTACCTCGTTTAGTTTGGACTCTGTGACTTAGCGGCTAAAACAGAGTCGGCTTTGGATTGGAAACTTAATTTTTATGCCATATTTCTAGACCGATGATTGGGGTGCCACTATGTGTATATTTTTGCATATCTAAAGGGCTTTCAAGAACTGCTTTTAGCAGAATTCTAACTCGTTTAGTTTGGACGCTGTGACTTAGCGAATAAAATAAAGTCGGCTCTGGATTGGAAACTTCATTTATTTTGTAATATTTCTAGACCGATGATTGGGGTGCCACTATGTGTATAACATTGCATATCTAAAGGGCTTTCAAGAACTGCTTTTACTAGAATTCTACCTCGTTTAGTTTGGACGCTGTGACTTAGCGGCTAAAACAGAGTCGGCTTTGGATTGGAAACTTCATTTTTTATGTCATATTTCTAGACCGATGATTGGAGTGCCACTATGTGTATAACATTGCATATCTATAGGGCTTTCAAGAACTGCTTTTACTAGAATTCTACCTCGTTTAGTTTGGACGCTATGACTTAGCGGCCAACACAATGTCAGTGTTAGATTGGAATCTTGATTTTTTTTGTAATATTTCTAGACCGATGATTGGGGTGCCACTATGTGTGTAACATTGCATATCTAAAGGGCTTTCAAGAACTGCTTTTACTAGAATTCTACCTCGTTTAGTTTGGACGCTGTTACTTAGCGGCTAAAACAGAGTCGGCTTTGGATTGGAAACTTAATATTTTATGTCATATTTCTAGACCGATGATTGTGGTGCCACTATGTGTATAACATTGCATATCCAAAGGGCTTTCAAGAACTGCTTTTACTAGAATTCTACCTCGTTTAGTTTGGACGCTGTGACTTAGCGGCTAAAACAGAGTCGGCTTTGGATTGGAAACTTCATTTTTTATGTCATATTTCTAGACCGATGATTGGGGTGCCACTATGTGTATAACATTGCATATCTAAAGGGCTTTCAAGAACTGCTTTTTCTAGAATTCTACCTCGTTTAGTTTGGACGCTGTGACTTAGCGAATAAAATAGAGTCGGCTCTGGATTGGAAACTTCATTTATTTTGTAATATTTCTAGACCGATGATTGGGGTGCCACTATGTGTTTAACATTGCATATCTATACTGCTTTCAAGAACTGCTTTTACTAGAATTCTACCTCGTTTAGTTTGGACGCTGTGACTTAGCGGCTAAAACAGAGTCGGCTTTGGATTGGAAACTTCATTTTTTATGTCATATTTCTAGACCGATGATTGGGGTGCCACTATGTGTATAACATTGCATATCTATAGGGCTTTCAAGAACTGCTTTTACTAGAAATCTACCTCGTTTAGTTTGGACGCTATGACTTAGCGGCCAACACAATGTCAGTGTTAGATTGGAATCTTGATTTTTTTTGTAATATTTCTAGACCGATGATTGGGGTGCCACTATGTGTGTAACATTGCATATCTAAAGGGCTTTCAAGAACTGCTTTTACTAGAATTCTACCTCGTTTAGTTTGGACGCTGTTACTTAGCGGCTAAAACAGAGTCGGCTTTGGATTGGAAACTTAATATTTTATGTCATATTTCTAGACCGATGATTGTGGTGCCACTATGTGTATAACATTGCATATCTAAAGGGCTTTCAAGAACTGCTTTTACTAGAATTCTACCTCGTTTAGTTTGGACGCTGTTACTTAGCGGCTAAAACAGAGTCGGCTTTGGATTGGAAACTTCATTTTTTATGTCATATTTCTAGACCGATGATTGGGGTGCCACTATGTGTATAACATTGCATATCTAAAGGGCTTTCAAGAACAGCTTTTACTAGAATTCTACCTCGTTTAGTTTGGACGCTATGACTTATCGGCCAACACAATGTCAGTGTTAGATTGGAATCTTGATTTTTTTTGTAATATTTCTAGACCGATGATTGGGGTGCCACTATGTGTGTAACATTGCATATCTAAAGGGCTTTTAAGAACTGCTTTTACTAGAATTCTACCTCGATTAGTTTGGACGCTGTTACTTAGCGGCTAAAACAGAGTCGGCTTTGGATTGGAAACTTAATTTTTTATGTCATATTTCTAGACCGATGATTGGGGTGCCACTATGTGTATATTATTGCATATCTAAAGGGCTTTCAAGAACTGCTTTTACTAGAATTCTACCTCGTTTAGTTTGGACTCTGTGACTTAGCGGCTAAAACAGAGTCGGCTTTGGATTGGAAACTTAATTTTTATGCCATATTTCTAGACCGATGATTGGGGTGCCACTATGTGTATATTTTTGCATATCTAAAGGGCTTTCAAGAACTGCTTTTAGCAGAATTCTAACTCGTTTAGTTTGGACGCTGTGACTTAGCGAATAAAATAAAGTCGGCTCTGGATTGGAAACTTCATTTATTTTGTAATATTTCTAGACCGATGATTGGGGTGCCACTATGTGTATAACATTGCATATCTAAAGGGCTTTCAAGAACTGCTTTTACTAGAATTCTACCTCGTTTAGTTTGGACGCTGTGACTTAGCGGCTAAAACAGAGTCGGCTTTGGATTGGAAACTTCATTTTTTATGTCATATTTCTAGACCGATGATTGGAGTGCCACTATGTGTATAACATTGCATATCTATAGGGCTTTCAAGAACTGCTTTTACTAGAATTCTACCTCGTTTAGTTTGGACGCTATGACTTAGCGGCCAACACAATGTCAGTGTTAGATTGGAATCTTGATTTTTTTTGTAATATTTCTAGACCGATGATTGGGGTGCCACTATGTGTGTAACATTGCATATCTAAAGGGCTTTCAAGAACTGCTTTTACTAGAATTCTACCTCGTTTAGTTTGGACGCTGTTACTTAGCGGCTAAAACAGAGTCGGCTTTGGATTGGAAACTTAATATTTTATGTCATATTTCTAGACCGATGATTGTGGTGCCACTATGTGTATAACATTGCATATCCAAAGGGCTTTCAAGAACTGCTTTTACTAGAATTCTACCTCGTTTAGTTTGGACGCTGTGACTTAGCGGCTAAAACAGAGTCGGCTTTGGATTGGAAACTTCATTTTTTATGTCATATTTCTAGACCGATGATTGGGGTGCCACTATGTGTATAACATTGCATATCTAAAGGGCTTTCAAGAACTGCTTTTTCTAGAATTCTACCTCGTTTAGTTTGGACGCTGTGACTTAGCGAATAAAATAGAGTCGGCTCTGGATTGGAAACTTCATTTATTTTGTAATATTTCTAGACCGATGATTGGGGTGCCACTATGTGTTTAACATTGCATATCTATACTGCTTTCAAGAACTGCTTTTACTAGAATTCTACCTCGTTTAGTTTGGACGCTGTGACTTAGCGGCTAAAACAGAGTCGGCTTTGGATTGGAAACTTCATTTTTTATGTCATATTTCTAGACCGATGATTGGGGTGCCACTATGTGTATAACATTGCATATCTATAGGGCTTTCAAGAACTGCTTTTACTAGAATTCTACCTCGTTTAGTTTGGACGCTATGACTTAGCGGCCAACACAATGTCAGTGTTAGATTGGAATCTTAATTTTTTTTGTAATATTTCTAGACCGATGATTGGGGTGCCACTACGTGTGTAACATTGCATATCTAAAGGGCTTTCAAGAACTGCTTTTACTAGAATTCTACCTCGTTTAGTTTGGACGCTGTTACTTAGCGGCTAAAACAGAGTCAGCTTTGGATTAGAAACTTAATTTTTCATGTCATATTTCTAGACCGATGATTGGGGTGCCACTACGTGTGTAACATTGCATATCTAAAGGGCTTTCAAGAACGGCTTTTACTAGAATTCTACCTCGTTTAGTTTGGACTCTGTGACTTAGCGGCTAAAACAGAGTCGGCTTTGGATTGGAAACTTAATTTTTATGCCATATTTCTAGACCGATGATTGGGGTGCCACTATGTGTATATTTTTGCATATCTAAAGGGCTTTCAAGAACTGCTTTTAGCAGAATTCTAACTCGTTTAGTTTGGACGCTGTGACTTAGCGAATAAAATAAAGTCGGCTCTGGATTGGAAACTTCATTTATTTTGTAATATTTCTAGACCGATGATTGGGGTGCCACTATGTGTATAACATTGCATATCTAAAGGGCTTTAAAGAACTGCTTTTACTAGAATTCTACCTCGTTTAGTTTGGACGCTGTGACTTAGCGGCTAAAACAGAGTCGGCTTTGGATTGGAAACTTCATTTTTTATGTCATATTTCTAGACCGATGATTGGGGTGCCACTATGTGTATAACATTGCATATCTATAGGGCTTTCAAGAACTGCTTTTACTAGAATTCTACCTCGTTTAGTTTGGACGCTATGACTTAGCGGCCAACACAATGTCAGTGTTAGATTGGAATCTTGATTTTTTTTGTAATATTTCTAGACCGATGATTGTGGTGCCACTATGTGTGTAACATTGCATATCTAAAGGGCTTTCAAGAACTGCTTTTACTAGAATTCTACCTCGTTTAGTTTGGACGCTGTTACTTAGCGGCTAAAACAGAGTCGGCTTTGGATTGGAAACTTAATATTTTATGTCATATTTCTAGACCGATGATTGGGGTGCCACTATGTGTATATTATTGCATATCTAAAGGGCTTTCAAGAACTGCTTTTACTAGAATTCTACCTTGTTTAGTTTGGACTCTGTGACTTAGCGGCTAAAACAGAGTCGGCTTTGGATTGGAAACTTAATTTTTTATGCCATATTTCTAGACCGATGATTGGGGTGCCACTATGTATATATTTTTGCATATCTAAAGGGCTTTCAAGAACTGCTTTTAGCAGAATTCTACCTCGTTTAGTTTGGACGCTGTGACTTAGCGAATAAAATAGAGTCGGCTCTGGATTGGAAACTTCATTTATTTTGTAATATTTCTAGACCGATGATTGGGGTGCCACTATGTGTTTAACATTGCATATCTATACTGCTTTCAAGAACTGCTTTTACTAGAATTCTACCTCGTTTAGTTTGGACGCTGTGACTTAGCGGCTAAAACAGAGTCGGCTTTGGATTGGAAACTTCATTTTTTATGTCATATTTCTAGACCGATGATTGGGGTGCCACTATGTGTATAACATTGCATATCTATAGGGCTTTCAAGAACTGCTTTTACTAGAATTCTACCTCGTTTAGTTTGGACGCTATGACTTAGCGGCCAACACAATGTCAGTGTTAGATTGGAATCTTAATTTTTTTTGTAATATTTCTAGACCGATGATTGGGGTGCCACTATGTGTGTAACATTGCATATCTAAAGGGCTTTCAAGAACTGCTTTTACTAGAATTCTACCTCGTTTAGTTTGGACGCTGTTACTTAGCGGCTAAAACAGAGTCAGCTTTGGATTAGAAACTTAATTTTTCATGTCATATTTCTAGACCGATGATTGGGGTGCCACTACGTGTGTAACATTGCATATCTAAAGGGCTTTCAAGAACGGCTTTTACTAGAATTCTACCTCGTTTAGTTTGGACTCTGTGACTTAGCGGCTAAAACAGAGTCGGCTTTGGATTGGAAACTTAATTTTTATGCCATATTTCTAGACCGATGATTGGGGTGCCACTATGTGTATATTTTTGCATATCTAAAGGGCTTTCAAGAACTGCTTTTAGCAGAATTCTAACTCGTTTAGTTTGGACGCTGTGACTTAGCGAATAAAATAAAGTCGGCTCTGGATTGGAAACTTCATTTATTTTGTAATATTTCTAGACCGATGATTGGGGTGCCACTATGTGTATAACATTGCATATCTAAAGGGCTTTAAAGAACTGCTTTTACTAGAATTCTACCTCGTTTAGTTTGGACGCTGTGACTTAGCGGCTAAAACAGAGTCGGCTTTGGATTGGAAACTTCATTTTTTATGTCATATTTCTAGACCGATGATTGGGGTGCCACTATGTGTATAACATTGCATATCTATAGGGCTTTCAAGAACTGCTTTTACTAGAATTCTACCTCGTTTAGTTTGGACGCTATGACTTAGCGGCCAACACAATGTCAGTGTTAGATTGGAATCTTGATTTTTTTTGTAATATTTCTAGACCGATGATTGGGGTGCCACTATGTGTGTAACATTGCATATCTAAAGGGCTTTCAAGAACTGCTTTTACTAGAATTCTACCTCGTTTAGTTTGGACGCTGTTACTTAGCGGCTAAAACAGAGTCGGCTTTGGATTGGAAACTTAATATTTTATGTCATATTTCTAGACCGATGATTGTGGTGCCACTATGTGTATAACATTGCATATCTAAAGGGCTTTCAAGAACTGCTTTTACTAGAATTCTACCTCGTTTAGTTTGGACGCTGTTACTTAGCGGCTAAAACAGAGTCGGCTTTGGATTGGAAACTTAATTTTTTATGTCATATTTCTAGACCGATGATTGGGGTGCCACTATGTGTATAACATTGCATATCTATAGGGCTTTCAAGAACTGCTTTTACTAGAATTCTACCTCGTTTAGTTTGGACGCTGTGACTTAGCGGCTAAAACAGAGTCGGCTTTGGATTGGAAACTTCATTTTTTATGTCATATTTCTAGACCGATGATTGGGGTGCCACTATGTGTATAACATTGCATATCTAAAGGGCTTTCAAGAACTGCTTTTTCTAGAATTCTACCTCGTTTAGTTTGGACGCTGTGACTTAGCGAATAAAATAGAGTCGGCTCTGGATTGGAAACTTCATTTATTTTGTAATATTTCTAGACCGATGATTGGGGTGCCACTATGTGTTTAACATTGCATATCTATACTGCTTTCAAGAACTGCTTTTACTAGAATTCTACCTCGTTTAGTTTGGACGCTGTGACTTAGCGGCTAAAACAGAGTCGGCTTTGGATTGGAAACTTCATTTTTTATGTCATATTTCTAGACCGATGATTGGGGTGCCACTATGTGTATAACATTGCATATCTAAAGGGCTTTCAAGAACTGCTTTTACTAGAATTCTACCTCGTTTAGTTTGGACTCTGTGACTTAGCGGCTAAAACAGAGTCGGCTTTGGATTGGAAACTTAATTTTTATGCCATATTTCTAGACCGATGATTGGGGTGCCACTATGTGTATATTTTTGCATATCTAAAGGGCTTTCAAGAACTGCTTTTAGCAGAATTCTACCTCGTTTAGTTTGGACGCTGTGACTTAGCGAATAAAATAAAGTCGGCTCTGGATTGGAAACTTCATTTATTTTGTAATATTTCTAGACCGATGATTGGGGTGCCACTATGTGTATAACATTGCATATCTAAAGGGCTTTCAAGAACTGCTTTTACTAGAATTCTACCTCGTTTAGTTTGGACGCTGTGACTTAGCGGCTAAAACAGAGTCGGCTTTGGATTGGAAACTTCATTTTTTATGTCATATTTCTAGACCGATGATTGGAGTGCCACTATGTGTATAACATTGCATATCTATAGGGCTTTCAAGAACTGCTTTTACTAGAATTCTACCTCGTTTAGTTTGGACGCTATGACTTAGCGGCCAACACAATGTCAGTGTTAGATTGGAATCTTGATTTTTTTTGTAATATTTCTAGACCGATGATTGGGGTGCCACTATGTGTGTAACATTGCATATCTAAAGGGCTTTCAAGAACTGCTTTTACTAGAATTCTACCTCGTTTAGTTTGGACGCTGTTACTTAGCGAATAAAATAGAGTCGGCTCTGGATTGGAAACTTCATTTATTTTGTCATATTTCTAGACCGATGATTGTGGTGCCACTATGTGTATAACATTGCATATCTAAAGGGCTTTCAAGAACTGCTTTTACTAGAATTCTACCTCGTTTAGTTTGGACGCTGTGACTTAGCGGCTAAAACAGAGTCGGCTTTGGATTGGAAACTTCATTTTTTATGTCATATTTCTAGACCGATGATTGGGGTGCCACTATGTGTATAACATTGCATATCTAAAGGGCTTTCAAGAACTGCTTTTTCTAGAATTCTACCTCGTTTAGTTTGGACGCTGTGACTTAGCGAATAAAATAGAGTCGGCTCTGGATTGGAAACTTCATTTATTTTGTAATATTTCTAGACCGATGATTGGGGTGCCACTATGTGTTTAACATTGCATATCTAAAGGGCTTTCAAGAACTGCTTTTACTAGAATTCTACCTCGTTTAGTTTGGACGCTGTGACTTAGCGGCTAAAACAGAGTCGGCTTTGGATTGGAAACTTCATTTTTTATGTCATATTTCTAGACCGATGATTGGGGTGCCACTATGTGTATAACATTGCATATCTATAGGGCTTTCAAGAACTGCTTTTACTAGAATTCTACCTCGTTTAGTTTGGACGCTATGACTTAGCGGCCAACACAATGTCAGTGTTAGATTGGAATCTTAATTTTTTTTGTAATATTTCTAGACCGATGATTGGGGTGCCACTACGTGTGTAACATTGCATATCTAAAGGGCTTTCAAGAACTGCTTTTACTAGAATTCTACCTCGTTTAGTTTGGACGCTGTTACTTAGCGGCTAAAACAGAGTCAGCTTTGGATTAGAAACTTAATTTTTCATGTCATATTTCTAGACCGATGATTGGGGTGCCACTACGTGTGTAACATTGCATATCTAAAGGGCTTTCAAGAACGGCTTTTACTAGAATTCTACCTCGTTTAGTTTGGACGCTGTGACTCAGCGGCTAAAATAGAGTCGGCTTTGGATTAGAAACTTAATTTTTCATGTCATATTTCTAGACCGATGATTGGGGTGCCCCTATGTGTATATTTTTGCATATCTAAAGGGCTTTCAAGAACTGCTTTTAGCAGAATTCTACCTCGTTTAGTTTGGACGCTGTGACTTAGCGAATAAAATAGAGTCGGCTCTGGATTGGAAACTTCATTTATTTTGTAATATTTCTAGACCGATGATTGGGGTGCCACTATGTGTATAACATTGCATATCTAAAGGGCTTTCAAGAACTGCTTTTAGCAGAATTCTACCTCGTTTAATTTGGATGCTGTGACTCAGCGAATAAAAAAGAGTCGGCTTTGGATTGGAAACTTCATTTTTTTTGTAATATTTCTAGACCGATGATTGGGATGCCACTATGTGTGTACTTTTGCATATCTAAAGGGCTTTCATGAACTGCTATTACTAGAATTCTACCTCGTTTAGTTTGGACGCTGTGACTAATGGCTAAAACAGAGTCGGCTTTGGATTAGAAACTTCATTTATTTTGTAATATTTCTAGACCGATGATTGGGCTGCCACTATGTGTATAACATTGCATATCTAAAGGGCTTTCAAGAACTGCTATTACTAGAATTCTACCTCGTTTAGTTTGGACGCTGTGACTTAGCGGCTTAAACAGAATCAGCTTTGGATTGGAATCTTGATTTTTTTTGTAATATTTCTAGACCAATGATTGGGGTGCCACTATGTGTATATTATTGCATATCTGAAGAGCTTTCAAGAACTGCTTTTACTAGAATTCTACCTCGTTTAGATTGGACGCTGTGCCTTATCGAATAAAATAGAGTCGGCTTTGGATTGGAAACTTCATTTTTTATGTCATATTTCTAGACCGATGATTGGGGTGCCACTATGTGTGTAACATTGCATATCTAAAGGGCTTTCAAGAACTGCTTTTACTAGAATTCTACCTCGTTTAGTTTGGTTTTAGTTAGTTACATTTCAAACGTACGCACGCACTCACGAATATTATTCACAGCAATAGTATCTGCACGTAATTAAATGAATAGGTAACCACTTTTTGCTCGTTTTGTATGTGTGCTGTTATTAATTCTTCTCTGTACGACTTGTAGCGAAAACAGTGTATCATTATGGTAGGGTCCTGTAACACAGGGTATCCTAGCACAGGGCCCTCGGTTGAAATCTTTCTTTAAAGTTTTATTGGAATAAACCCTTTTCATTTCATTTCATTTCATTTCATTTCATTTCCAATCATCGGTCTAGAAATATTACAAAAAAAATCAAGATTCCAATCCAAAGCTGGCTCTGTTTTAGCCGCTAAGTCACAGCGTCCAAACTAAACGAGGTAGAATTCTAGTTAAAGCAGTTCTTGAAAGCCCTTTAGATATGCAATGTTAGACACATAGTGGCACCCCAATCATCGGTCTAGAAATATGACAAAATAAATGAAGTTTCCAATCCAGAGCCGACTCTATTTTATTCGCTAAGTCACAGCGTCCAAACTAAACGAGGTAGAATTCTGCTAAAAGCAGTTCTTGAAAGCCCTTTAGATATGCAAAAATATATACATAGTGGCACCCCAATCATCGGTCTAGAAATATGGCATAAAAAATTAAGTTTCCAATCCAAAGCCGACTCTGTTTTAGCCGCTAAGTCACAGAGTCCAAACTAAACAAGGTAAAATTCTAGTAAAAGCAGTTCTTGAAAGCCCTTTAGATATGCAATAATATACACATAGTGGCACCCCAATCATCGGTCTAGAAATATGACATAAAAAATTAAGTTTCCAATCCAAAGCCGACTCTGTTTTAGCCGCTAAGTAACAGCGTCCAAACTAAACGAGGTAGAATTCTAGTAAAAGCAGTTCTTGAAAGCCCTTTAGATATGCAATGTTACACACATAGTGGCACCCCAATCATCGGTCTAGAAATATTACAAAAAAAATTAAGATTCCAATCTAACACTGACATTGTGTTGGCCGCTAAGTCATAGCGTCCAAACTAAACGAGGTAGAATTCTAGTAAAAGCTGTTCTTGAAAGCCCTTGAGATATGCAATGTTACACACATAGTGGCACCCCAATCATCGGTCTAGAAATATTACAAAAAAAATCAAGATTAAAATCTAACACTGACATTGTGTTGGCCGATAAGTCATAGCGTCCAAACTAAACGAGGTAGAATTCTAGTAAAAGCAGTTCTTGAAAGCCCTTGAGATATGCAATGTTACACACATAGTGGCACCCCAATCATCGGTCTAGAAATATGACATAAAAAATGAAGTTTCCAATCCAAAGCCGACTCTATTTTAGCCGCTGAGTCACAGCGTCCAAACTAAACGAGGTAGAATTCTAGTAAAAGCTGTTCTTGAAAGCCCTTTAGATATGCAATGTTATACACATAGTGGCACCCCAATCATTGGTCTAGAAATATAACAAAAAAAATCAAGATTCCAGTCTAACACTGACATTGTGTTGGCCGATAAGTCATAGCGTCCAAACTAAACGAGGTAGAATTCTAGTAAAAGCTGTTCTTGAAAGCCCTTCAGATATGCAATGTTATACACATAGTGGCACCCCAATCATTGGTCTAGAAATATAACAAAAAAAATCAAGATTCCAGTCTAACACTGACATTGTGTTGGCCGATAAGTCATAGCGTCCAAACTAAACGAGGTAGAATTCTAGTAAAAGCTGTTCTTGAAAGCCCTTCAGATATGCAATGTTATACTTATAGTGGCACCCCAATCATCGGTCTAGAAATATGACATAAAAAATGAAGTTTCCAATCCAAAGCCGACTCTGTTTTAGCCGCTAAGTCACAGCGTCCAAACTAAACGAGGTAGAATTCTAGTAATAGCAGTTCTTGAAAGCCCTTTAGATATGCAATGTTAGACACATAGTGGCACCCCAATCATCGGTCTAGAAATATGACAAAATAAATGAAGTTTCCAATCCAGAGCCGACTCTATTTTATTCGCTAAGTCACAGCGTCCAAACTAAACGAGGTAGAATTCTGCTAAAAGCAGTTCTTGAAAGCCCTTTAGATATGCAAAAATATATACATAGTGGCACCCCAATCATCGGTCTAGAAATATTACAAAAAAAATTAAGATTCCAATCTAACACTGACATTGTGTTGGCCGCTAAGTCATAGCGTCCAAACTAAACGAGGTAGAATTCTAGTAAAAGCAGTTCTTGAAAGCCCTTTAGATATGCAATAATATACACATAGTGGCACCCCAATCATCGGTCTAGAAATATGACATAAAAAATTAAGTTTCCAATCCAAAGCCGACTCTGTTTTAGCCGCTAAGTAACAGCGTCCAAACTAAACGAGGTAGAATTCTAGTAAAAGCAGTTCTTGAAAGCCCTTTAGATATGCAATGTTACACACATAGTGGCACCCCAATCATAGGTCTAGAAATATTACAAAAAAATCAAGATTCCAATCTAACACTGACATTGTGTTGGCCGATAGGTCATAGCGTCCAAACTAAACGAGGTAGAATTCTAGTAAAAGCAGTTCTTGAAAGCCCTTTAGATATGTAATAATATACACATAGTGGCACCCCAATCGTCGGTCTAGAAATATTACAAAAAAAATGAAGTTTCCAATCCAAAGCCGACTCTGTTTTAGCCGCTAAGTCACAGCGTCCAAACTAAACGAGGTAGAATTCTAGTAAAAGCAGTTCTTGAAAGCCCTTTAGATATGCAATGTTAAACACATAGTGGCACCCCAATCATCGGTCTAGAAATACTATAAAATAAATGAAGTTTCCAATCCAGAGCCGACTCTATTTTATTCGCTAAGTCACAGCGTCCAAACTAAACGAGGTAGAATTCTAGTAAAAGCAGTTCTTGAAAGCCCTTTAGATATGCAATGTTACACACATAGTGGCACCCCAATCATCGGTCTAGAAATATGACATAAAAAATGAAGTTTCCAATCCAAAGCCGACTCTGTTTTAGCCGCTAAGTCACAGAGTCCAAACTAAACAAGGTAGAATTCTAGTAAAAGCAGTTCTTGAAAGCCCTTTAGATATGCAATAATATACACATAGTGGCACCCCAATCATCGGTCTAGAAATATGACATAAAAAATTAAGTTTCCAATCCAAAGCCGACTCTGTTTTAGCCGCTAAGTAACAGCGTCCAAACTAAACGAGGTAGAATTCTAGTAAAAGCAGTTCTTGAAAGCCCTTTAGATATGCAATGTTACACACATAGTGGCACCCCAATCATCGGTCTAGAAATATTACAAAATAAACGAAGTTTCCAATCCAGAGCCGACTCTATTTTATTCGCTAAGTCACAGCGTCCAAACTAAACGAGGTAGAATTCTAGTAAAAGCAGTTCTTGAAAGGCCTTTAGATATGCAATGTTATACACATAGTGGCACCCCAATCATCGGTCTAGAAATATGACATAAAAAATGAAGTTTCCAATCCAAAGCCGACTCTGTTTTAGCCGCTAAGTCACAGCGTCCAAACTAAACGAGGTAGAATTCTAGTAAAAGCAGTTCTTGAAAGCCCTTTAGATATGCAATGTTACACACATAGTGGCACCCCAATCATCGGTCTAGAAATATGACATAAAAAATGAAGTTTCCAATCCAAAGCCAACTCTATTTTAGCCGCTGAGTCACAGCGTCCAAACTAAACGAGGTAGAATTCTAGTAAAAGCAGTTCTTGAAAGCCCTTTAGATATGCAATGTTACACACATAGTGGCACCCCAATCATCGGTCTAGAAATATTACAAAAAAATCAAGATTCCAATCTAACACTGACATTGTGTTGGCCGATAGGTCATAGCGTCCAAACTAAACGAGGTAGAATTCTAGTAAAAGCAGTTCTTGAAAGCCCTTTAGATATGTAATAATATACACATAGTGGCACCCCAATCGTCGGTCTAGAAATATTACAAAAAAAATGAAGTTTCCAATCCAAAGCCGACTCTGTTTTAGCCGCTAAGTCACAGCGTCCAAACTAAACGAGGTAGAATTCTATTAAAAGCAGTTCTTGAAAGTTCTTTAGATATGCAATAATATACACATAGTGGCACCCCAATCATCGGTCTAGAAATATGACATAAAAAATTAAGTTTCCAATCCAAAGCCGACTCTGTTTTAGCCGCTAAGTAACAGCGTCCAAACTAAACGAGGTAGAATTCTAGTAAAAGCAGTTCTTGAAAGCCCTTGAGATATGCAATGTTACACACATAGTGGCACCCCAATCATCGGTTTAGAAATATTACAAAATAAATGAAGTTTCCAATCCAGAGCCGACTCTATTTTATTCGCTAAGTCACAGCGTCCAAACTAAACGAGGTAGAATTCTGCTAAAAGCAGTTCTTGAAAGCCCTTTAGATATCCAAAAATATACACATAGTGGCACCCCAATCATCGGTCTAGAAATATGACATAAAAAATTAAGTTTCCAATCCAAAGCCGACTCTGTTTTAGCCGCTAAGTCACAGAGTCCAAACTAAACAAGGTAGAATTCTAGTAAAAGCAGTTCTTGAAAGCCCTTTAGATATGCAATAATATACACATAGTGGCACCCCAATCATCGGTCTAGAAATATGACATAAAAAATTAAGTTTCCAATCCAAAGCCGACTCTGTTTTAGCCGCTAAGTAACAGCGTCCAAACTAAACGAGGTAGAATTCTAGTAAAAGCAGTTCTTGAAAGCCCTTTAGATATGCAATGTTACACACATAGTGGCACCCCAATCATCGGTCTAGAAATATTACAAAAAAAATTAAGATTCCAATCTAACACTGACATTGTGTTGGCCGCTAAGTCATAGCGTCCAAACTAAACGAGGTAGAATTCTAGTAAAAGCTGTTCTTGAAAGCCCTTGAGATATGCAATGTTACACACATAGTGGCACCCCAATCATCGGTCTAGAAATATTACAAAAAAAATCAAGATTAAAATCTAACACTGACATTGTGTTGGCCGATAAGTCATAGCGTCCAAACTAAACGAGGTAGAATTCTAGTAAAAGCAGTTCTTGAAAGCCCTTTAGATATGCAATGTTACACACATAGTGGCACCCCAATCATCGGTCTAGAAATATGACATAAAAAATGAAGTTTCCAATCCAAAGCCGACTCTATTTTAGCCGCTGAGTCACAGCGTCCAAACTAAACGAGGTAGAATTCTAGTAAAAGCTGTTCTTGAAAGCCCTTTAGATATGCAATGTTATACACATAGTGGCACCCCAATCATTGGTCTAGAAATATAACAAAAAAAATCAAGATTCCAGTCTAACACTGACATTGTGTTGGCCGATAAGTCATAGCGTCCAAACTAAACGAGGTAGAATTCTAGTAAAAGCTGTTCTTGAAAGCCCTTCAGATATGCAATGTTATACTTATAGTGGCACCCCAATCATCGGTCTAGAAATATGACATAAAAAATGAAGTTTCCAATCCAAAGCCGACTCTGTTTTAGCCGCTAAGTCACAGCGTCCAAACTAAACGAGGTAGAATTCTAGTAATAGCAGTTCTTGAAAGCCCTTTAGATATGCAATGTTAGACACATAGTGGCACCCCAATCATCGGTCTAGAAATATGACAAAATAAATGAAGTTTCCAATCCAGAGCCGACTCTATTTTATTCGCTAAGTCACAGCGTCCAAACTAAACGAGGTAGAATTCTGCTAAAAGCAGTTGTTGAAAGACCTTTAGATATGCAAAAATATATACATAGTGGCACCCCAATCATCGGTCTAGAAATATGGCATAAAAAATTAAGTTTCCAATCCAAAGCCGACTCTGTTTTAGCCGCTAAGTCACAGAGTCCAAACTAAACAAGGTAGAATTATAGTAAAAGCAGTTCTTGAAAGCCCTTTAGATATGCAATAATATACACATAGTGGCACCCCAATCATCGGTCTAGAAATATGACATAAAAAATTAAGTTTCCAATCCAAAGCCGACTCTGTTTTAGCCGCTAAGTAACAGCGTCCAAACTAAACGAGGTAGAATTCTAGTAAAAGCAGTTCTTGAAAGCCCTTTAGATATGCAATGTTACACACATAGTGGCACCCCAATCATCGGTCTAGAAATATTACAAAAAAAATTAAGATTCCAATCTAACACTGACATTGTGTTGGCCGCTAAGTCATAGCGTCCAAACTAAACGAGGTAGAATTCTAGTAAAAGCTGTTCTTGAAAGCCCTTGAGATATGCAATGTTACACACATAGTGGCACCCCAATCATCGGTCTAGAAATATTACAAAAAAAATCAAGATTCCAATCTAACACTGACATTGTGTTGGCCGATAAGTCATAGCGTCCAAACTAAACGAGGTAGAATACTAGTAAAAGCAGTTCTTGAAAGCCCTTTAGATATGCAATGTTACACACATAGTGGCACCCCAATCATCGGTCTAGAAATATGACATAAAAAATGAAGTTTCCAATCCAAAGCCGACTCTATTTTAGCCGCTGAGTCACAGCGTCCAAACTAAACGAGGTAGAATTCTGCTAAAAGCAGTTCTTGAAAGCCCTTTAGATATGCAAAAATATATACATAGTGGCACCCCAATCATCGGTCTAGAAATATTACAAAAAAAATTAAGATTCCAATCTAACACTGACATTGTGTTGGCCGCTAAGTCATAGCGTCCAAACTAAACGAGGTAGAATTCTAGTAAAAGCTGTTCTTGAAAGCCCTTGAGATATGCAATGTTACACACATAGTGGCACCCCAATCATCGGTCTAGAAATATTACAAAAAAAATCAAGATTCCAATCTAACACTGACATTGTGTCGGCCGATAAGTCATAGCGTCCAAACTAAACGAGGTAGAATACTAGTAAAAGCAGTTCTTGAAAGCCCTTTAGATATGCAATGTTACACACATAGTGGCACCCCAATCATCGGTCTAGAAATATGACATAAAAAATGAAGTTTCCAATCCAAAGCCGACTCTATTTTAGCCGCTGAGTCACAGCGTCCAAACTAAACGAGGTAGAATTCTAGTAAAAGCTGTTCTTGAAAGTCCTTTAGATATGCAATGTTAGACACATAGTGGCACCCCAATCATCGGTCTAGAAATATGACAAAATAAATGAAGTTTCCAATCCAGAGCCGACTCTATTTTATTCGCTAAGTCACAGCGTCCAAACTAAACGAGGTAGAATTCTAGTAAAAGCTGTTCTTGAAAGCCCTTTAGATATGCAATGTTAGACACATAGTGGCACCCCAATCATCGGTCTAGAAATATGACAAAATAAATGAAGTTTCCAATCCAGAGCCGACTCTATTTTATTCGCTAAGTCACAGCGTCCAAACTAAACGAGGTAGAATTCTGCTAAAAGCAGTTCTTGAAAGCCCTTTAGATATGCAAAAATATATACATAGTGGCACCCCAATCATCGGTCTAGAAATATGGCATAAAAAATTAAGTTTCCAATCCAAAGCCGACTCTGTTTTAGCCGCTAAGTAACAGCGTTCAAACTAAACGAGGTAGAATTCTAGTAAAAGCAGTTCTTGAAAGCCCTTTAGATATGCAATGTTACACACATAGTGGCACCCCAATCATCGGTCTAGAAATATTACAAAAAAAATGAAGATTCCAATCTAACACTGACATTGTGTTGGCCGCTAAGTCATAGCGTCCAAACTAAACGAGGTAGAATTCTAGTAAAAGCTGTTCTTGAAAGCCCTTGAGATATGCAATGTTACACACATAGTGGCACCCCAATCATCGGTCTAGAAATATTACAAAAAAAATCAAGATTCCAATCTAACACTGACATTGTGTTGGCCGATAAGTCATAGCGTCCAAACTAAACGAGGTAGAATTCTAGTAAAAGCAGTTCTTGAAAGCCCTTTAGATATGCAATGTTACACACATAGTGGCACCCCAATCATCGGTCTAGAAATATGACATAAAAAATTAAGTTTCCAATCCAAAGCCGACTCTATTTTAGCCGCTGAGTCATAGCGTCCAAACTAAACTAGGTAGAATTCTAGTAAAAGCTGTTCTTGAAAGCCCTTTAGATATGCAATGTTATACACATAGTGGCACCCCAATCATTGGTCTAGAAATATAACAAAAAAAATCAAGATTCCAGTCTAACACTGACATTGTGTTGGCCGATAAGTCATAGCGTCCAAACTAAACGAGGTAGAATTCTAGTAAAAGCTGTTCTTGAAAGCCCTTCAGATATGCAATGTTATACTTATAGTGGCACCCCAATCATCGGTCTAGAAATGTGACATAAAAAATGAAGTTTCCAATCCAAAGCCGACTCTGTTTTAGCCGCTAAGTCACAGCGTCCAAACTAAACGAGGTAGAATTCTAGTAATAGCAGTTCTTGAAAGCCCTTTAGATATGCAAACGTACACACATAGTGGCATCCCAATCATCGGTCTAGAAATATTACAAAAAAAATGAAGTTTCCAATCCAAAGCCGACTCTTTTTTATTCGCTGAGTCACAGCATCCAAATTAAACGAGGTAGAATTCTAGTAAAAGCAGTTCTTGAAAGCCCTTAAGATATGCAATGTTATACACATAGTGGCACCCCAATCATAGGTCTAGAAATATTACAAAAAAATCAAGATTCCAATCTAACACTGACATTGTGTTGGCCGATAGGTCATAGCGTCCAAACTAAACGAGGTAGAATTCTAGTAAAAGTAGTTCTTGAAAGCCCTTTAGATATGTAATAATATACACATAGTGGCACCCCAATCGTCGGTCTAGAAATATTACAAAAAAAATGAAGTTTCCAATCCAAAGCCGACTCTGTTTTAGCCGCTAAGTCACAGCGTCCAAACTAAACGAGGTAGAATTCTAGTAAAAGCAGTTCTTGAAAGCCCTTTAGATATGCAATGTTAAACACATAGTGGCACCCCAATCATCGGTCTAGAAATACTATAAAATAAATGAAGTTTCCAATCCAGAGCCGACTCTATTTTATTCGCTAAGTCACAGCGTCCAAACTAAACGAGGTAGAATTCTAGTAAAAGCAGTTCTTGAAAGCCCTTTAGATATGCAATGTTACACACATAGTGGCACCCCAATCATCGGTCTAGAAATATGACATAAAAAATGAAGTTTCCAATCCAAAGCCGACTCTGTTTTAGCCGCTAAGTCACAGCGTCCAAACTAAACGAGGTAGAATTCTAGTAAAAGCAGTTCTTGAAAGCCCTTTAGATATGCAATGTTACACACATAGTGGCATCCCAATCATCGGTCTAGAAATATGACATAAAAAATGAAGTTTCCAATCCAAAGCCGACTCTATTTTAGCCGCTGAGTCACAGCGTCCAAACTAAACGAGGTAGAATTCTAGTAAAAGCAGTTCTTGAAAGCCCTTTAGATATGCAATGTTACACACATAGTGGCACCCCAATCATCGGTCTAGAAATATTACAAAATAAATGAAGTTTCCAATCCAGAGCCGACTCTATTTTATTCGCTAAGTCACAGCGTCCAAACTAAACGAGGTAGAATTCTAGTAAAAGCAGTTCTTGAAAGGCCTTTAGATATGCAATGTTATACACATAGTGGCACCCCAATCATCGGTCTAGAAATATGACATAAAAAATGAAGTTTCCAATCCAAAGCCGACTCTGTTTTAGCCGCTAAGTCACAGCGTCCAAACTAAACGAGGTAGAATTCTAGTAAAAGCAGTTCTTGAAAGCCCTTTAGATATGCAATGTTACACACATAGTGGCATCCCAATCATCGGTCTAGAAATATGACATAAAAAATGAAGTTTCCAATCCAAAGCCAACTCTATTTTAGCCGCTGAGTCACAGCGTCCAAACTAAACGAGGTAGAATTCTAGTAAAAGCAGTTCTTGAAAGCCCTTTAGATATGCAATGTTACACACATAGTGGCACCCCAATCATCGGTCTAGAAATATTACAAAAAAATCAAGATTCCAATCTAACACTGACATTGTGTTGGCCGATAGGTCATAGCGTCCAAACTAAACGAGGTAGAATTCTAGTAAAAGCAGTTCTTGAAAGCCCTTTAGATATGTAATAATATACACATAGTGGCACCCCAATCGTCGGTCTAGAAATATTACAAAAAAAATGAAGTTTCCAATCCAAAGCCGACTCTGTTTTAGCCGCTAAGTCACAGCGTCCAAACTAAACGAGGTAGAATTCTATTAAAAGCAGTTCTTGAAAGCCCTTTAGATATGCAATAATATACACATAGTGGCACCCCAATCATCGGTCTAGAAATATGACATAAAAAATTAAGTTTCCAATCCAAAGCCGACTCTGTTTTAGCCGCTAAGTAACAGCGTCCAAACTAAACGAGGTAGAATTCTAGTAAAAGCAGTTCTTGAAAGCCCTTGAGATATGCAATGTTACACACATAGTGGCACCCCAATCATCGGTTTAGAAATATTACAAAATAAATGAAGTTTCCAATCCAGAGCCGACTCTATTTTATTCGCTAAGTCACAGCGTCCAAACTAAACGAGGTAGAATTCTGCTAAAAGCAGTTCTTGAAAGCCCTTTAGATATCCAAAAATATACACATAGTGGCACCCCAATCATCGGTCTAGAAATATGACATAAAAAATTAAGTTTCCAATCCAAAGCCGACTCTGTTTTAGCCGCTAAGTCACAGAGTCCAAACTAAACGAGGTAGAATTTTAGTAAAAGCAGTTCTTGAAAGCCCTTTAGATATGCAATAATATACACATAGTGGCACCCCAATCATCGGTCTAGAAATATGACATAAAAAATTAAGTTTCCAATCCAAAGCTGACTCTGTTTTAGCCGTTAAGTCACAGCGTCCAAACTAAACGAGGTAGAATTCTAGTAAAAGCAGTTCTTGAAAGCCCTTTAGATATTCAATGTTATACACATAGTGGCACCCCAATCATCGGTCTAGAAATATTACAAAAAAAAACAAGATTCCAATCTAACACCGCCATTGTGTTGGCTGATAAGTCATAGCGTCCAAACTAAACGAGGTAGAGTTCTACTTAAAGTAGTTTTTGACAGCCCATTAGATATGCCATATTACGCATATAGCGGCACCCCAATTATCGGTCTAGAAATATTACAAAAAAAATGAAGTTTCCAATCCAAAGCCGACTCTGTTTTAGCCGCTAAGTCACAGCGTCCGAACTAAACGAGATAGAATTCTACCAAAAGCAGTTTTTGAAAGCCGTTTGGATGCTTGGTATTATGTTTTAGTCATCATCAGCCTATGTTCGTCCACTGCTGAACATAGGCCTCTCCCATGGCACGCCACTGAGCACGATCCTCGGCCACTCTCATCCAGCTCTGGCCAGCCGCCTTGCGAAGATCATCGCTCCACCGAGTCTGAGGACGTCCCACGCTACGTTTGCCGATCCGTGGTCTCCACTCAAGAACTCGTCTACCCGTCTACGTTATCGGTTCTTCGGGTTATATGGCCGGCCCATTGCCACTTCGGCGTGCTAATGCGGTGGGCTATGTCGATAACTTTGGTTCTCTGTCGGATCACTTCGTGTTTTAGTCACTAAAACTAAAATTTAGTGACAACTATTTATCGCTCTGCAAATATTGTAAAAATGAAATATTTTTTCATGTTTGTATGTTTTCATTTACATGGTGACATTATTTCTACTAAAAAGAATAATTTCCTTAGCCTAATTTATGTAATAGTCAATAATTTGCTCGTAGTGGATTTTCATTCGTGATTTTGTACTATTCGGAGCTAAATTATTGACAAAATGTTATTGGGGAATTTGTTTGTCTGTATGTACATGATTTAGCATAAAACGGACTTTTTTTCTTAATTTGAGCTTCTTAATTTGGTAGGATTACAATGTTGGCGACCAACTTTTGGCCGCCAACTTCACAATTGGCCGCCAACTTTTAGCCGCTAACTTCACACCGGTCACCGTTCCCATCTGTTTTATTAAAAGTTCAATATAAATCCCGATCACTCTTCGCTCGTATAACTGGAGAGGTTTAATTGAATGATTCGCTCGGATCAATGCAGGGTCGATTGTTTAATATGTTGACTTTGTTCAATTTATTGTCGTCATAACTTACTCGGGAGTTCACGCCTTCTGAACTGGGGGGCTTATCGCGAGTTTGAGTGTTGTTGTTGGAATATATTATGGGTGACCATATGATTTCTAATTATAACTGGTTATAATTGGTAGTTATTTGGGCACAATACTGTGAAATACTATTTTAAAGCACTTCATGGAAATAATTGTTTAAATTAAATTTTGGTTAAATTTTTAATAGATTTCAAAAAAGGATTACTTTCTCAATTCGATTGAAATTGAAGATAAATCATAGTAACAAGCAAGCAATAGCAAGGTAATTAGATCAAGATTGTTTAAAATCATATTAATTAATATAGAAGGGCGGTGCCAAATACTCAGAGGTAAAAAGTTAGCTTCTAAAAAACAACAAATAATGCAACTGTAATATTGTAACAATAGATAAAACTACCATGCAACAATGTAACGTATATAAAAAATTAAGCCTAACTTAAACTTAACCAGTGCGCAGTATGGGAAGAAAGTTACCAAATCTATTGGTTGTATTAACTTTTATGCTAATGTTTGTCCACAACAAAAACCCCTTAACAAAACAAAAGTTTTTTAAAACCTATTTATTGATTACAACTAACACTCAAATCTCACAGTAGGCCCGCTATTGATTGCATTCGATTATCGATTCATCGATCTTATCCTCCCGTTGCCGTCGCTGCATGCTGTTCGGTTCCTGTATAATAATTCGATACTACTCGATACCTCGACTTGATAACAACCATCTTCTTATTGGAATGTCGATAACGCGTTTTGAAATGGAAAAAAATGAACTCGATACACGAAATGGAGTCGAAATGAAATGACTATTCATCAGAGATTGCTGATTTGCGCTGACAGTGAAAAGTGTTTTATGTTTATTTTAATTCGAATGCAAATATCACTAAACTACTTACTTATAAGGCATGTTCAGAGACTGAAATTATATTAAAGTAATACATTTTATGACATCTTTGAGTTGGTTTCAGTAGTAAAAACTTTCGCAATATAATTTTGCACGCTTCGCAAATAAATACCCCGTTAACGAAACTTCGAAAGCTTAAGCAACATCTTCGATTCTCACAAGAAATACAATTAAAGTGGTAAAAAAAACTCGGCTTCGAAAATAAAGGTTATACCAAGCGAATTCCATCAATTAGGTACGATCGCTAGTGCCTACCGAAATGTATGGGTACTCCAAGTGACACGCCGACATAAGTTCGAAGTATTGCAAAAAATCCGTCGTCGCACCAAGTAAAAACTACTTGGACATGTCGGGCTTGGACGGAGCAAAAACTCCGCTTGATAGGGGAATGCTACGAAAAAATACGCAGCCTTTCAATGGATGCGGCATCGAGACAATGACGTTGCAAAATCAATGAAGCCGTGTAGTTTAATATTTATCAACTGGTATTTTGGTCTCGACTTGCCATTAAAGATTTTAAGTTATATCCCTCATAATGGTCTTTTGACAAAAAATATAGATTTTGAAAGAGATAAGATTAAGCTGCATGGTTTTGTGAGAATGTATCTACGTGTGCTTTTGTTTAATTTAATAAAATTTACTGTTCAACACGGGTTTCGCTATCACTTTAATCGCAGCTTAGAACCCGCTTCAATTTAGCTTGTAGAAGTTAGTTACCAAATAATGCTTAAAAGTTTTACACAAAAATAAAAAACTGCTTCATCAATGATTACGATTTAATTTCATTTTTAAACTCTTAAACTTCTAAGTTGCTTCCACGTCGTATTTAAACGTATTTAACCCTTTGAACGCGTCAAGGCGTCGTAAGCTATTGTTACTACCTCGCCACCGGTCTAAAGGCGTCTGAGCTTTGGTGTACTTCAATCATAAAAGAAGTCAATTTAAAAACAATTTTTCCAATTTTTATTGGCACTTATATTACATTAACTCATGGAGGCATGTGACTGATCACCTCGTTCAAATATGAAAGCGTTCATAAGGTTAATGAAAAGGAGTCTTAAAGTAAACAATTTTCCTACATCTCGTCAGTCACTAATGAAATCGTGTCCGTGCAGCAAACAAGCCGGCGAGATCGCATCAAAAAGCGCTTACCGCGCGAACGTTTTTTACCTCTAATTGTAAGTTATTTGGCCCAGGGGAGATGTGAGCTCTACAGTTTACGGTTTACTGTGTTAGGCTAACTTTGAAGCAAGGTTTGTGTGGAAAGCGGGGATTCCGTATACCTACATGTAGTGTTGAGCTCAGTTAAATAGACTATTATTGGTGTTAACGTCTAGGAATGATGTGTGATAACTTGTTAAAAAGTTTCATATAGATGACACCGAGGGTAGTTGTACCCTTAAAATCAATAATGTAATGACCGTAAGACGAAGCACATTGAAGAATTCGCAGGGTAGGGCAGCGGTAGTGTGGCGAAACTGGAAAACGCAAGGCACGGAATGATAAAATTGCAGGTTCAAGTCCTGCCATTGCCCTAATTTTTCTTTGTGGTGTCATTACAATTTTAATTAATTTATGATATTTACTAATGATCTGGGGTAAGAAATTTGTTAAATGAAACATACAAAAACAAAGAAGTAATAGAAGGATGGCTGATCTGAAGTATTTATCAATAATGCCATTAAAGGAATTTTACCGGTCAACTGCACCATTGTGTTTGAGCTTTTGAGACAAACCCCTTAGTAAATTTAATTTGATTTGATCATGTCCAATTATCTACTTTTGTTAACTTCACCTGTTCTTGAAAAGGTTTATACCTTTCCATCATTTAAAAAGAGCATTAGCTAGACTTTAACCAAAATGTTTGTCACATTTTTGCAACTTTATAAGCTAAATCTTATTTTATTTCAGATATCATACCAAAACTATGGATTCAGGTAAAACAAGCATACATTTGAGATACACGGTAAAGCTAGATGACTGATCATCAAAAAATCGACAAAAAACTAGTTTAGAGAAAAATAAAAAATAAAATCTTTATAAAAACCGTAAGCTTGAAGAAAATTCAACGGCCACTTTACCGATCCATCGCACGGCAAAAGCCGCGTTTCGAGTTACTCGTGTTATAAGTTAGTTTATTGTAACATTATCGTACGGAACCCCAAGTAATACAGGCCGGTCATTAGATCGGATCTCTAATTTGTATCATTACTGGACAACATGAAACTTTAATGTGACGCTACAAAGGTACAGCACAAGTTATTGATTTCATTTGCTTTTAATCGTACATTTATTTGTACTTCGTTTTTATTACTTCATAAATACAAGTTGATGACGCCTTTTGACATAGACAGACTAGCGATAAAACAGTACCTTACTAGAGGAAATAATTGCATAATTCTATTCATAATACAGATCCGTATATGTCACAGTAAATTGCGCAGTAAACATATCATTGTTTTTGTTGTTGTGTACTCGGAGATGCGGGGAGTAGCATCAGAATAGCCGAGCGTGGACTCGGAGAAGCAGAGTATGGAGGCGGACTCAGGTTGTGGAGGTAGATGCAGATGTGAAACAGCCGCAAAGCATGCACGCATGCTCAGGGCATGGACGCAACACGCGACGTGCACGCAGGGTGTGAACGTAGATAGTGCGTATACTTTAGGTAAAGAGACTTCCGAATCCCAAAAGTTTCAAAGGCCTTACTAGATAAGTATTTCTGGTTTACTGTCGTCTATACTAGACCTTTGTAATTTCGTTAATTTTTTGTTTGGAAACTAAAGAAATACCACTCTACCAAGCGGCTGTTTCGATGGCGAAACTTCTGTGATACCTACAGAACACTATGGGGAATGTAAATTAAGTGTTATAACTACTTTTCATATAACACGAAGTTTCTTCTCTTGAACCTTAGTCTCCATCATCTCGTGTTAAAAAGGAAAAGCTTATCCATCTCGTTGTATCAGGTAGCCTCTACCTGATACAACGAAATGGATACAACAGGCTGTATTTTACTCCATGTGAGGGACATTTCTTAAATTATTTCCAATTTCTGCTAGAATTGAATATACCAAACCGATACCTACCACTCACTCTAAACACCCGACTAAAAACAAAAGTGAGTGCTATACATCACCTCGCCTGGTGGGCGGCAAATAGCCCGTAGTGCTAAATCGTGCGTCGAAACGCGCAATATCAATGGTTGCACCGTCATTACGGGGACGCTTGAATGCGCGCACGCGCCGGTGTCAGCCCTGCGTGATAGCGGCAAAGATAAAAGAAAATAGACCGTTTTGTGCGTTTGGCGTTGCCATACTTATAGTATTAATATGTACAAAGCTCCGAACAATCAAGCAACGCAAAGTACCTACATATAGGTGTCATTAAGGTGATAAGGATTGACGACTGTAAATTGATTCAGAGCAACACTTCAAAATTTTCAATTTATTTTCAACTGACATGACATCTTATGGTTCTTTTTAATTATTTCAGATTTTTGATCATAACTCAATTATATCACGTCAAGAAGATGTTTTATTCATATTAAGGATTTTATTACAATTAACGCGTTTATTAGCCAAATTGGAATTAATAATTAACATCTCGTTCAGACACTAAAATATTTTTCAAATAATTTGTTCAGAAGCTTGACAGTAGGTATTCACATCACAGAATTTACCTGATAAAACTTAGGGTGGTAGTTATCGTAGATACAACCAGTACAGAGTTTAGTAAAGACATTTTTGTCATTTAGAAAATTGATACAAGAAACGTAGTAACGAGACGGAAATAAAGAAAGAAAGGGTATTGGGCTAAGTAATGTAGCAGATAATCTTCAGTAATCTACTATTATTAGCGCGGGGTTCACGTTATCCTACAAATATTCCCCTTTATTCCATCAACTATCCTCATTACTCTTTGTCCCCATGTAACCCCATATATTTTGTTTCGCCACCTATTTCCTGAATCCGGCGCCTGCGTCCGTAAATACTAAGTTTCCCGTACAATGGAAAATAAAGGTTATTCTTGACGCATTATCTGTTGTCTTCTAGTAAATCCCTATAAATCACATCGAACAGCCTATTAAACCGCAACAATACCAGGAATTGTTATTTACTGTTAGTATAATTCTTAAAACTTTCAAGAAGTTTTATTACATTCCAAAAGTAAGGGGTAGTCTCGTCCTTGCTATGGTGGCACGTTTCGGTCAGTGCAGTTTAAAATAATTTATTACTTACTTAAGTGATGTAATTTTTTGATATTTTTAAAATAGCACTTTTTGCAAGGCCGCTTGCTATGGTTATTTTTATTTCCAAAAAACATTTTCTATTTTCATTGTTGTCTTCACAAAGTTATAACAGCGAATACGCTAAAAATTCCGTAACTTGATAACAGCTTCAAACATTCAATTAAGCTTTCTTTTATTTCCCGGTTCTTTGTTTAGATTTCCGTCAAAGAACGAGCTCAGTAGAAAAATACCGACAAAAAGTTTCGCCATAGCCAAAGGGCCAGCCAAGCGTGAACCTTCAAAAACACTGCAAGAACAGTTTTAACGGCCCAGGGTATCCGGTGGGCTCTCACTAGAAGTGGTTTTCCCTTTTTGTCTGACATATACTGATCTTACCGTTAGGGAGTAGTTTTTCTAGCGAAGTAGTCTAGACATTAAAAAAAGTCTTGTGTTTCTTAGTATGTGTTCCATCTAGGTAGGATTCATTCATTAATTTCCTGCCTCATTGAGTAAGGAACTCCCAAGAATAGTAACGGACTATCAGCTGATTCTTATAACTGTTTCCAACTCAATCTGATACTAATACTATGAATAGGCTAGTTGACTCATATCAAATTTGGCGCAATAATTAAATATTTCCGGCAGTGTTTGACTTACGAAACTGAAATATATCGATTTCAGATAATTTAAGTCCACGATGGTTACATAATTTAAATTGAAAAATTGAAATTTTTAATTTTTTTTTTAAACGCATTAAACCCTTTCGGCCATTTTGTGACTTCATTAAATCTTGTAAACAAACTAATGTCAATGACAGTATTGCCATTGCTACGGCAATTGCCGTGTTCTACGGTAATTTGACATAATTAAAAGGAAATCTACGGCCTACGGCAGCAAATCTATTACCGTAGCAAAATCTACGGCAATTTTGAAAAGTCGTATTTTGGTTAGGTTCCAAGCCCGAAAACGCAAAAAAAACAATGCGTATTTTTGACACGGAAATCCCCGTTTGTTGTTTCATGACTAGCCACAAATTTAGCTTTACAGTTGCGCGTGGCGCTTGTATCATGTTATTTGTAGGTATTGAAATTCTATAGTTCTTTTTTTCTCCGCTGCTATTCGTAAATAAGTAAAAGTAAATAAATAAAAATGATTCAATACAATTGTAAAATAAACATATTTAATTTAATTTATTTGCTACGGCAGCCGAAAATAGCTTTTCCTTTAAAACACGGCAATTTTCCTTATCGAACACGGCAGTAAAAAAATGTCGCTGGCAACACTGGTCAATGATGTGTCAGACGGACGTTTTATAACCTATGCTCGTCGTAGATATATCTGGTGGTTGTGATCGTGATCTTGTTGTTTTAGAAGTTGTAAAACGTTTTGCTATTCCTATTTTCCCATTTAATCTATAAAACAATCATGGATTCATGAAATCGGAAAGTACAAATTTGCCAATAATCGACGCACTAATGGTCGGTAATTTTTTTGCTTTGAACTCCGACTTTTGTTCCACCGAGCTGAGGAATGTCAAGACTTCTATGTAAGTACAGTGTACATACAATAATGATAATTACTATACTTTTCGCGTAAACTAGTGGAAGCCATTATAATAAAAAAATGCAATTTCTAAAACGGTGAATGTTGGATAAAATGTCAAATGATTGTTTACAAGACGTATGAAGTCACAGCACAGATAATATACAGACTAATATGGCGGACGCCGTTTTCTCCTGTTTATGAAAAGTTAACTTTTAAAATAAAGTTTTGCGGTTTTGTAGGTCCCAAAAAAATATGGTAGTATTTTTTTTGATCTAATAGAACAATGAACAATTATTTTAGGGCTACTTTGAAAATGAGTCAACTAGCCTATTCAAATCACAGCTTTTTTATTTTTGCAATTACGTTGTTGATCGTTTTATTTTATTAATTTGTTTATATTATAATTATGACTACCATCACTTAAGTAATTAAACAAATATGGTGTTTTAAATGTTTTGCAATTTAATTGACTTGAACTGAATTAAAAGAAAATGTTATTTGGAAATTCTAATGCGTTTTTATTTTTAAACACAGTTATACCGAGGCTGAAATAAACGTTTATTTCTGAATATATTCTAATTTAGATCAAATCATCAATGAGGGCTCATCTCAGCTTTAATCATCTTTTGATTTTGACCCACCAAGAAATGATGAACCACGGTGCACTGTAGTCACAAACATGACTACGGGTATGTTTAAGCAACACAACTGCATTGTGTTGTGGTAAGCGTGGAAATTTCCTTCTTAATTAGCTTCATTTCTACCAGAAGTTGAATAACGCAATCATTTCGCTTTACAATTGAGTTTGCAAGATGTTGATTGTTTTTGTACCAAATGGACATGAAGGTTTAGTTCTACAAGTATTATTATTATTACTTTTGTCGGGACTTTAACGCGACAATATACTGTTTATTTATTTATTTACATCGACGTTTCGGCTGCAAGTGCAATGCAAGTGGTCTGCTCGTGACCACTGCCGTTGCAACGCGGCCGAAACATCGAGGTAAATAAATAAATAAATAGTATAATATTATCGCGTTAAAGTCCCGACAAACGTAATAAGTATGTGTGAAAATCGCAAAAACTTAAAACAATCGAATAATGTAAACGAATTAATTAATACTTGTGTAAGAAGACACTAAATCGATGTTTAGTTACAAGAGATTTTCACTCAAGCTACAAGTCATTTAAGTTACTTTATGTCCGCAATGAAACCTATCTAAAGCCACCGCGAAGCCCCATCTCGTCATAGTGCAATTCCTTAACTAGCTTCGTCTTTGTTTCCCTAATGACCGCAAGCTTCGCTACGCTGACCCAGTTAGCTTAGCCCTTTGTGAAGTAAAGACGTTTCACATTTTTGTGGAGCACTTATGCAAAAATAAATATGCTCTAGTTTCATCGCTTGAAACCTAGAGGTTTCATTTTAGAATAAGATGATAGCGTTGTCGTAATTGTAAATAGCAAACAGCATTCAAAACGCCCTAAGAAAATAAGTTCAAAAGTGATAAAGTATTCTCGACTGTATGTAGCCAGAAAGTTTTGTACTTACCGGTGTTATAATTTTTCGGTTTTTAAGTAGCATTAAGTGCTCTATAGCTTCTGAGCAACGGAAATGGGATACCTCACGTACTCAAACTGTAGACAGCTTACAAGAGTTCGTGCCCGAATCCTACCAAACTGGCAATCGCCTTAGGTCTGTGCGCTAACATAATTTACCGTTTGTTGTATTTTTTTTTTATTTACCCTATATGATAGGATAACCGAGAGATTAGGTGCCTTTTAGTGACTATCAGTAATCCGAGTAGTGACCGTCACTAAGATACTCAGAGGAATGAAGTAAATCAATACATCCCTGACAGCAGATTGTCAAACTAGATCATACCATTTCCTGCTTATTAGCAACTAGCTGTTGCCCGCGACTTCGTCCGCGTAGACTTGTTTAATTGAATCAAGCAACCGTGCACCCAACATGCAATCTGCAATATTTCCTGGACAAATTAATGAGAATTAGTTGCTTTGCTGATCATGACGTCACGGCGGCGTATAACTCACTTATCGCTATCCCGTGGGAACTATGCATTTTTACAGGATAAAAAGTATCCTATGTGTTAATCCAGTTTATAAACTATATGTGTGCTAAATTTCATCCAAATCCATTTAGTTGTTTTTGCGTGATTGAGTAACAAACATCCAAACATCCAAACATCCAAACATACAAACATACAAACTTTCAAATTTATAATATTAGTAGGATAATGGGCCATCCACATTAAACAGTTCCACAAGAAAAACTTTTAGAAACAATACAAGGTGTAACGGACGGCGTACTGAAAACTGAAACCCTGGTTTCAGACTTAAATCCTGCACTGAAATTAAGTGGTTATTTTTCTCAGAAACTTTTACTTGACACATATAAAGTCAAAGAAGGATCTTCACTAATTTGAACACGATTCAAAGTTAACCTTAGCCAACGACGACAAATTTCACCACAATCGCTAAGTGTCTTCTGCAACGTCTCCTTATGAAAACTAAGTATTTGCGGTCAGATGTCATTTGCTCAGCTTTTCACTTGACTGAGCTATTTACGAACGTGAATTGCTTGGTCAATAGCACTTCTACTTATTTGCATGGCAGCGGTAAATACAATATCAAAAGAAAAATAATTTATTAAAAAAGGGCATTTTGTTCCATGGTTACTACAGCATTACTTAAATAAGTACTATTTAACAGACAGGTAAAACAATGGATTTTATACTAATGAGCTTATTAACATGGTTATTTATGGATATACGAAACAATTAAAAGTTTGCCAAAACACTCCGGCAATTTGGCGAAACATCCGATCCGAGAACCACATACCATGACGAACATAACCACTTAATAAAGAGGAGTCAGTCGTAAAATTCCTAATTTATTACCCCAAATATTAAGTTTATTGTTTGAAATTTTGTTTTTACACGCCCATCGGCAGGGGGCGCCAGCGCGGCCGTCGGGTCGAATTAATATTCTGTCATCGACTAAGAGATTTTCGACTGTTGTTTATGATATCGTTGTGATTTTATCAGCAACGTTGATGCATGGTTTGGAATCACCTATGTATCACAAAGTCATACAAGGTGAAATTATTATACATGAATCCTTACTCGTACTGCTACGATCATTTAAATGTATAGTTGCTTTAATAAATATGTTTAGGACTTTATGCTGGAAAACCGGCTAAGTGCGTGTATTATACGTATAAAAGGGATTCCATAGAATAACGATTTTCAACCGAATGGCATTGAACTAAAAATTCATTAAAGGAAGCGCAGGTGTAAGGTTAGTTAGTAGCTAAATCTTCGAATATTTATTAAACTTGGGAACACACCTTATTCAAAACAACCTTGTAAAAAAACAGTATTCTACTACCTTGTATTTTCAGAATTTACCACCCCTAGTTATAACGTTAAAGGCGAAAGACACACTTGTCACATCTTGTGAAGCGTATATATCTCGCTAACTATTGACTGTAGAGAAACAACGAAAATAGAGAGAGCATTTTTTTTCGTTTCTTGTACACTTTATTGCACAGCGGTTCACATCAACACTTACGATTTAAATTATATCTATAAGGTTTCAATATTTTCCGAGTAATAACCGCGATATACGGAGAGAGCAAATAGTACAACCTCCCACTCCTTCTTTCCTTAATTTGGGGACAGGTATCAGAAGAACAAAGTGGTATATTCTTTATCGCTTAGGAGAACTTTTTTCTAAATACTTTCGACTTCGAAGTGTTTGTATTGGTAATATTTTGATTTTTTAATGAGAAAAAGTAATATTCAAACCTAAATTATTTTGCTTTTTGGGCACAAATTCCCTGTGTGTGTAGTTCAATTTATGGGTAGGATATTGCACTCTCGGGACGCGAGTCCACCTAGCACTTTACAAAGTTTTTCTAAGCCTTTCCTGTATAAATAGTCTATTCTGAGATGTAAAATGTTAATATTCTGGTCATGAAGCTCACTTCATAAACCGGGCGCTACATTCATAAAACAAACATTCTCACACGAGATGTCGCGATAGCGGCGGAGAAGGCCTTAAATTACGCGATTTTGTTTCTTTATGAATTCGCGGTATCTGACGTAGAGATTAAAATTCATTTGGGAGCTTGCCGCCTGCTGTAAAGCCTTAAAACTAATGTGCCAAGATAAACGCGCCCGATAAGCCTCCGGGTTTCAAAAGCTAGTGACTACCTTCTTAGAATATTATTCCCCTTGAACACCCGTGCATGAGGTTTTTTGTATGAACCCGATAAGAAACTGAGGCGTGAGAAAATTTAGGGAAAATGGAGGCGAGTTGAATTACAAATCTGAATTCGTACTAATGTGGCGCCGATTCAATCGGGATCGTTAAGTTTTTAATTTAAAACTCGTGCAGGAATTACAAATTGGAACAAGCAAGAGTAGCTTTTATCGATGAAGTTGTGAAAACGAGTTGTAGTGTTCGCAAGATTTTCTCAGAAGTCTTAAGTGCTTTGTTTAATGTTTTTAAAAGTTTAGTAAGGGTCCAGTGTGATTCTATGTAGCTTTAAGGATTCTTCTCAATAAAATAATAAATAAACTATCAGGAAAAACATAGAATTATAAACATGACATAAGAAATGTTTTTTTTATTTAGATTTTACAAATTAATATTCTCTAATGAAGTTGAATATTACTACTGCAATTTCTATCGGGATAATATCTTCATTTTTTTTTAAAGAACAGTAGAGAATCATTTCGTTTTTTTACTTTTTGGAAATTAATTAACAAAATATTTAATTTCCCAATGCGGATACGCCCAATGTTTTTGCCGCTGGGTGTCTTAAAGCTAAGCAGAAGAAAACGTTGTTATTTTTCTACACTGGTGGAGAACAGGAAAGCTCACCTAGCCCAGCACAATAATAGAAATCGTCAAAAGGTGTTTTTAAAAGTTTTTTTCTAATTAGGTCATGGGCCATGAACAGTTACTTCAAAGTTTCTATTTTACTAAAACCCAATATACGTATGACAGCTAAACAGAAATCTTTACTTTCGGAAGTAGTAGTCTGATAAAAATAAACCAGCAAAACTGTTGTGGATTCCCGATCGTGCAAGATTTAGGAGTTGCGCCGAAACAAAATGGGAGCTCAAAACAATGCTCACAGAAACTTGACCGGCGAGGAAGTGGGCGTTCTACCTCCGACAGAGATCGTCAGCCCGATACGTCCCAAGTAATAATTAAACTCTGTGATGTTGCAATAAAACAGAACGTGGCCACGAGACCTAGTTTCCGTGAGTAATGCGGGTCCTCGTGTCTTTCCTTTAGGCCGAATTCGTTTTAATTAAGGCTAGCCTGATGAAAGGTTCAATTAGTTAAATTTATTTATTCAAAACGGTTGATTCGATCCTAAATCCGCAATATTCTTTGCTGTTTTGGCAACTTTTGCGTATAAAGTATGTATGGTCAAGCTTGTTAACGTGATCTTGAACACACAGCTATGCTTGAGAACGATCTATAGCTACGGCCCTAATGTCCGGACTTGTCTTTGTAACTACTGAACATTGACTAGCTATCATAAGTTACCTTTAGGCTTCTTTAAATTCCTTTCCTTAAATATGTTTTTTTTTTTTTTTTTTTTGACTTTTATTTTGCTGGTCGTAGTCCTCGCGAAGGGTACGGGCGGCTACGATCGCTTAACAAATGACAATTTATTTCAACACAGATAGGTGATTTAACAATAGTCAAAAGGCATGCCTATTGTAGGTCTGAGAGAACTTTACGCGTACACAGGAGTGGTTCCGTAGACGCGTAAAGACCACCACCAAAAGCGGTTTGCCCTTTGACTATTGACGTCTCTTTATGTAAAAGATTGTGGGGGCGATAGTGATATGTTTGCTATAAGACTTAAAAGTCATAACTCATTAACATATGAATATCAGCTTTTATACGCGTAATTTCTATAGATTAAAATGAAACAAGAGAAGACAATTCTAATACAATACAATTTTCTGATACAAATCTAATGCGACCTTAGCGTACCCGAACCTTTTCGTTACCACAAGGGTTGGAAATGTTCTATTGTTTTCATTACAATATATGGATGGCATATGGACTGCTTCATATGGAGCATAATATCCAATGTAAACAAAGGTATTCAAAAGAAGTGACCCCATTCTAAAACAGTCTAATTCTTTCACCAAAACTTTAATTGAATTATTTACAACTAGGGTTCCGTGTTTTACACATATTTCTTATTAGTTTCTGAATTTTGTCACTAATAATTTAAATCGTAATTTATCAATAATTATAATAAAACAAGAAACAACATTAGTACACAAAATATAAGTTTCAAAATACGTAACTGGTTGATGGGATGAGACTATTTTGTTTCATTTTGTGTTTATGTATCAGTAAATTTTACCGTAAAAAAATAAAATTACAGTTTATTTATTAAAATACTATATAAGTATTTATCCAACATAGTTATAATTCTGTATTATTATCGTTTTGTACAGGTACACCGGTACAGTACCCGGCAGTAAATATTGCACATCGGCTAGTTCGGCTTCGTATAGCGTCGTCTCCGTCGCACTCGGGTGAGTAAATACAAATCCGAAACTAGCCGATGTGCAATATTTACTGCCGGGTACTGTACAGTTACAAATCCTCCATTAAACAATAACCTTTCAGTTAGATGAGTTTTAATAAATATTGTGGATGTTCAACGATTTTAACAAGGATATACAGAAAATATATATATTTAAGAACAAGAACACGTCGTCCAAATTTGTGCTGCGAGGCATGGACTCCAGAACGCTGGCGCTATTACCCCGCCGTATAGCGAGACTAAGCCTCTGAGCAAAGTAGGCGCCAGCTCTGAGGTCCCCAGAAGCGTGGGCCAGTTTTGTGCCAAAGTCTTTAACTAATTTCTTGGCCTCGGAAGCCCACGGTCCAAGGGTCTCTACCGCGAAAGGAACAAATATATAACACGCGGTGAGTGCCGAGTACTTCCGTTGTTTGAAAAATTGGGCTAATTGTTTAATCCCGTTTTATTTGGGGTGTTGTTTATGCCGCTACGTTCACGTTAAAGTTTTGTGTCAGGAATTGGTGTTCGGAACCTTTTGATTCTTCCGATTAATGCCGCGGCGGCGCGGTGCTATCTAATTTGTTATTAAATGGGTCATTATGCCCCTACTTGGATGCCAACAGAGGGTGGCCTTTGGAATCCAATGAATTTTAACTTCTGTCATTGGAAACGTTCTTTAATATTTAAAAGGGGATGAATCGCTTACATTCCTTTGATACCTTTCTATGTTTTGCTTAAAATATTTTAATGAAGTATGCTGCTTTCGGGTCAAAGGATTCCGCTTATCAATGGAGTGTCCCATTTTATATAAGTATTGATGTTTTTTGGGCCATAAGCTTTGTTACGTGACATTTCTGATAGTAATTTTATTAATACTTAACTCAATTTTTTGGCGAGTATTGTTTAATGAACAAGTAACGTACTAAGCTACTTAGTCACGTAAGTTTACAAACCCCTTTTAGCCTTTGAACATGTTTTGTTCCTTCCTCTCGAAAACTAAAGTCGAAACATATTATAAGTAAAAAAGTATAAGTCAGCGTTTAAAAATATGGTTATACATTTTTACTCGACTGTCGCCAGAAGACAAATTTATTTACTTTAATGATTCAATACTAGTGCACCTAGTACAAATATACGACACGCGTCTACTGGCTACGTAACTCAGTGCGTCTCGTTCTAACTAGGCTAGTTAGAGAGGGAAGCACTGAGTTACGTAGCGAGCTAACGCGTGTCGAGAAGGTTTGTGTTAAGAGCACAGCGCATTATAACAGTTACAGTATTAGCAGTTAATTGACTATTAAACTACAGATACCAACATAACTATCTAATAGCTTAGGAATTACTTATAGATAATACCGTAATCTCAGATGATCAGGCTTTATAATGTGCGCGGATACATGATTCTATTAACCATTATTCGGTGAAATTTTGTACATGCCTCTAATTATTAACGAATCGCGTTCGGTTAGTAATTAAATGACTAACCCATTTCTTTATAAAAGTTTAACAACCTATCCGATTGACCTAGGCCCAAGCTAACCAAGGCTTGGATTACAGGTAAACAGTGACCCTTGCACATAAAATACATTTTTTTTGGCATTTTGTTTTCTCTGAGTATACTATGTTATTACTCTAGAGACTCTACCTTCATATGATAACATCTATGATAATTTGTTTATGTAAATACTAATTATATTTTATATGAGTTGGAACCCCAATGGGTCTAAGAAATGATCTCAGACTCAAAGAGAATTAACTGTGCTTTTGCAGTGTTATGTTATTGGTTTTTAAGCACAGTTTTAATTGCTTAATTGCTGCCTGCAAAGTAGCAGTTCCTGCAATTTTTGCAACTCAGTAGTAATACTTGTAATACTACAAGCGTCCCTAAGATGTAGCAATCGCTGCCATCAGACGAGCCGTATGCCTGATTCCATCGGCATTAAGTACACATATTTTGAAATTCTTAAACTTTTCATACAATCTTTTTTGTTATTATTAAAGTTGATTGATGATTTATGTCCTCTAATGTGGTTAACCGTTTTCTAGCCGGCGCAGGAGTCGGCACACGGGCGTTATCGCAACATCGTAACAGATTAAGGCTTCGGAGGCGAATGCATCGTCATGCCTGGGTGTGGCACAATACATAAGATTTATTCACAGAAAATACTCCCACAGTCATAACTTTTGAGCTCTAAACACTTCATCACAGGTGAACCAGAAATGAAGCTGACCTGGCCGTATTGCGGTTATAGCAGTTAGCACTTGGAACGGCTTATCTTTTCATTAATAGCATTGTAACCATCGAAATATAATACGAACTATTTTATTAAAAAGTGCACTTAAATATTCAACTGAAAACAACACCAATAAAGAAGTACAGCTCTAACAGTCTTTATGTACTACTAGTACTGAAATATTAAAGATACAGTGACTGTCAAAGGTATACCATTTGCATCTTAGTTCTTTACACCCAAATACTTAATACAAGAGTAAATTTTCGAAAATATAATTGCAAATACTCAAACTTGTTTTGATTCTAGAGCTAGGTTAGAAGTTTTTTTTTCACTGAATAACTTACACAGATTGTTTTGGTTACTTTTTATTGATCGTAGTCCTCGCGAAAGGTACGGGCGGTTACGGTCGCTTACAGATGACAATTTATCGAGACAATAAATTAAGGATTTAACTATAGGTGTAGTCAGTCAAAAACGCTTTTCCCTCGTTACTTAAGCCTGACCTTTGAGAAGCTCTGAGCCTCAGGGAATGGACAAAATAAAAATGAGCAGACTCCGTGTTGGCTTATCAGAATAGATTACTTTTTCGAAATGTCCTCGAGGGGAGTAGTTTCACCATGAAGGTTTTATTTCTTCTAAATCATTGAAGTTTGGGTCATTTTTATTAACGAACGAGAATTCTAAGGGGAAATATACCTTAGTTAGCGGTAAGTTGATTGCAGGGGCCTTGCTCGCAGGTCGCAATGTTACGTGACGATTTAGTAGAAACAAATTGTTTTGTTCTCTTTTCGATGTTTTTTCGTCGAGGCGTGTGCCGATGGCCTTTGCGTGTGGGCGCGTTAAAATATGTATTATAACCACATTTTACAAATGCCTTTAACGTTGCCTACCGCACACCGTGAGCAATCACTTTTTAAGCATCAACTTAAAATGTTGTGGTTATTTTTAATGCCCAACGCTTTTGGCTGTCTTTGTTTTCTTTGGGAGGGACATGTTTATTCTTGTGACCACCTCTTATTTTTCCCTATAGTATTGTTTTAAACACGTTTGACTTATTGTGTTCGCGTGGCTGTTCGTAGAGTAGTTTTATGAATAGTTAACAATGTATCTTAAATTAAACATTGTATTCGAGCGATATGATTACACAATATTCTTAGCACATTTGAATATAAACACAATATCAGCAATAACCGCGATTGTGATGAGCAAAAAATCAGAAGGCATTAATATGATACACTTTTTGCTTACACATATGTTTCGAGAATATGATAGCTTCATCTGTTATTGTATTCTTTACATGGTTTTTATCTCATTATTTTTCGCCACGGGACATCGGATCGGCTGTGTCTATTACCTCGCAACAAAGAAGACTTCTAAATTGTTTTAATAAAGAACATTTTGAAAGTCATTATGCTTTGTTGCTGTTGAAAGCTATCATCCCCCGCACTACACCTGGGTTTGAATGAGATTCTTATCATTGGTATTGTAATTAAAACTATCAACCTACGCGATGATGATATTGTGTCAATGTCGATGATAGGTGTCTTTGCGAAGATCTTAATAGTCATCGGTTGCGAAGATCAAATGTTGGGACACAAACGAAATAAAATAAAATTAAGTCATACCAGTGTGAAGTAAAGTGACTGAGTTGGAATTATTCTATTATTCTTACTACAAGTATCAAATTAAACTACATAGCCCAAGGGTTTTTGTTATTGCGACTTGTAAACATTGTGTGTTTATATTTCAACAAATCTAGTTCACGACGTCTCGAGTGTTAAAAAAGAAATTTGTCTACTCGACCCGAATATTTTTTTAAATCTGATCACACACAACTTTTTACCATATAACTAAATCGATTTTGAAAACTCTTTTTTTGTAGTGTTGGAATGGTTCTATAGAAAATTTGACGTGATCTAATGATAGAATCGACAACAGAACCGAAGGAACCCCTCAAAGTGAATACGTACATCGTGCATTAATGACTTAAAATACTAAGCCTGCCGAGATATTTATGTTCCAGTGACATATCGAAAAATGATGGAACCAAATGATGATAAAAGTGGACGGTATTAAGTGTAAATTATTATCGACGGCAACGGTCCCTGGGACTCTGAGACACTCGAGTCATGCAAAGAGTTAGGCTGTCGTCTGCGAGAGAGAGGGGTTATGATCCCCGATCTGAGTCGTGGCTGGTTCAACGAATGTCCATTGCCATACAGCGCGGAAACGCTGCTAGCATTATAGGAACATTTGAACCGGCCACAACACAAATTGGGGATATTTTTAATTAATTTTTAATAATTTATTGTTCTGTTTTAGTTTTAATGTTATACTTTAGTTTAGATTAGTTTTAATTGTTAGATCTAATTTGTTAATTTCTTATTATTAGTCTTCTTTGTTGTTAAATTGATTTGTTTGTTAAATAAAATAAATATTTAACATGATATTTGAAACTCCTCGACTAAAAGTACTTTTTTCATGTAATCAATTTAATTTTAATAATTAACATGTTATTTCTTTTCTAATAACTGTACCTATTGCCATAGATTAAATGTCATAAAGTCGTCTGCGTTACTTGTCTTGGCTTGGCTTTAACATAGTCAAATTAAGTGTTATTAGAGGCACTGTCATTTTGCTTACCGCTGCCCTTAATCATATTGGCTTCGTTTCAACTAAATAAGGCTTTATAACAGCATTTACCGCAATACGCGGTAGGAAGAAGGTCATCGTGCTATTGAGGTTGACATATATTTCCATGTCTAAATTATTAATTACTTTATACCGAAAAACAGCTTCTTAGTGTTATCAAACCAAAGAAGGTTGGTAAACTTAAAATATAACAAGACATCGTTTTTGAAAATACTTAACTACAACAGTTTTAGTCAAAATGTAGTTGCTACCAGAGTTATGGTTAAAAATAACAATGTGAAGACTTTAAGTTAAAAATAACAAGAGAATGTTACAAAACTACGTTTTAATTTGCCATGTTAATTTGGTATAACACTAACAATTTTCTTCTGGTAAACTCAACCCAAGTGGATGATAGGACCGAAATCAACCCTCGACTTTAGTACAACATATTGGTACCTATATGCGGAATGTGGTAACTTTAACCTTAACCTTTTTTCAGTGAATGGGTATGCATAAAAGTTAAAGAAAATAGGTTTTTGATAGGTAACTAAAACATTAATTACCAAGACCTTACTTATTTTTACTTTAAAAGTAAAGATTTATGTTTTTATTACTATTTTTTATCTGAAAGTTATGTAGGCACAAATTTCCCTATACTTAGTCATTATTGACATCTAACATGAAACTACCGTAAGACTCAGACATATTAATAAAACGGATCACTCACGTATTTTTCAAAAACGTATTTTTTCGTTTTTTTTTTTACGCAAAAATACGTGAGTGATCCGTTTTATTAATATATTATTGACATCATCGTCATTAATAACTTCTGAGTATCTAATGTTGTACAGATATTAATTAATGTGGGGTATATTTCTGTAATTTATTCATTTAATTTTGCAGTCGGTCTCTCTGTTTTGCTGTCCACACCAAAAATCTGTGACATTTGGTTAATCGTCCGCTAAAAACAACAACTAAGTATATTAATCACGTCCAAAAACAAACTATTCGAACGTGGAAAAGCCACAGAGGTTTTAATTTAACGCGACAGCGAAGTTTGAAAGTGATCCAAAGAAAACATCGCGTTTCTGCTTATTTTCGGAACATTCCCACAAATCATTGAGTCTTAGATCAACATTCGAGTCCCGAATTTGAATCTCAGATTCTGTTGAGCGGTGGCTGAACATCAAAATCACTTAAAGAAGTAACCAAGCGGCTGAATCTGCGATTTAAATGATGTTTGCTTAAGTGCACCGCACTGCGTCAATATTCATCTCAATTTGTACTCAGGTACAGAAAACGTTCTTGATTCAAATTAAATCAGTGTTGGCTTTGTCTTTGATATCGCTTTTAACGCATGTTTACGTATATACTTTTCTTTAGTATTTAATTAGCTTACTCCGTCATATTTGAAGTCGAATATTTTTAAGTTAAGGTTATTTCCTAATGTTACAGGCTTGGTTAACCTTATCAATTGAAACTACGGTTATTGAGTCGTGATATTACAATTCAAATTGTAAGAAAGTTCATTGACTGAACCTCAAAATGAGATGGCAAATAAATCTCCGCAAATACCCCTAAATACATCCACAGCTTCATACGAGGCAACAATATTACAAGCCGAAGGCACAAAGACTTAGATCGGGCTTACTGTTCCGTCTACGTGGAACCAGTGGACAGCGAAATTGCCTCTAGTCAGGTAAGCCGCTTTCTTTGGTAGGTGAGCGAGACTTTGTACTACTGAGAGAAAGATTGGATAGTACGGGGAAAATACTCGGTTGATTTAGTGAGGAATAGTGAATTAGTTCATTTTGCGAATTTAGGATTAAGAACCGTTTCTTTATAAACTTCGGTAAATGAAATCAAGTATTTGTAGCTTTAAAAGAAAAAAAATACCATTAAAATTGGTACAAGACAAAACACGCAGATCCTATCAAGCTTATCGAACAAATTCAAATTGATATACAACGATATAAAGAGAAAATCATAGTATAAACATCATATTCACACAATCTTAAATTAGTAACATTTATTAAACAGATCGCATCAACTAGCTCGCGTCGAAACGATGGCGCCACTTTCTATGCGTCAAACATATCATCACAAGACCCCCTATGAAATGGTTGGTTCCCATTTTCAACGCAGATCTCATCGGTCCGACTAACAGTAATATCGCCCACGCCATCGAATCAGATTAAAGCCGACCAAATCAGAAAAGGAATGAGAATCGAACGCAACTATTCTGATGTGGGAAAAACAAACATGCTGTGTTATCTGGAGATTGCAAACAGAATTAGTTGAACAGTACGAATGCTGATGGTAATTCCTGATTCCATACTACTTCTAAATAGTGAACTGAATAAGACAAGCAATCTTTCAATATTCATATTTCAATCAATGTTGGTAACTTTGTACAATAGGATAACACTGAACGGCTCAAAACTGGTTATACAAAAATAAATCTGCAATATATTTGTATTCATTGATTCCTTAATATAATTTCTTCGTTAACATATTCGCTAATTACAAATATTTGAACGTTATATACAATTTTTTAAACCTTTCAATGGTATCCGAATGACAATGTTTTACTAAATGGCCTCAGTGATACCTTTTAAAGACTTTATGTAATGTCAAAATTTTATTACAAAAACTACAATTGCGAATTAAAATAATTCTTGCACATACCTAATTACCTTAATGAATATCATAACACAAATACCAAGCCCGTTTGAATTTCAAGCATACAGTTCTATATTACAGTCCACCAATAAGTGGCAAATTTACATCCTGTATATTTTTCAGATAGCCTAGAAGCTGTCAAACAGTTTGTACGTACTGCTGCCAAGAGACGTGTGATTTGAAAACAGAAATCTCATAGAGGCGGGCTGATTTGGTTTCCGGCTTCCTTTGGTCGTTTTGTAGGAATTCGGGCGAATGTAGAACGAGGCTGAAATTTCCCCAACGTTGCTGATGGGCTTTTCTGTTCACTATCGAATCGATGTCGTACCTATTGTGGAATGGAATTGAACCGTGTGCTCCACCTGTTGATCCCTTCGAATTTGAATAGCCATTCAGATTCAGTTAGTCTTATGACAAACATGTAACAATTAATTATTAAGCAACTTAATATTATTAGCCTGTATGGATAAAAATCTTGAGGAGCCCCTTTTGCATGTAGTAGTAAGCAACGTGTCTGTGTAGACAATTTGAGGCTCCATATTCAAAAAATTACGTAAGTTTTATATCAGTCTTGGGGCTGTCCTTAAGTTAAGTTTTTTACCTATACCTATACTATTAGCCTCCCCCAAGTAAGACAGGACAAGGTTAACTGGAATAGATCCCTTAAAGGGATAAGTTCACCTTTGTACATCTGTTTTATCATGTAACCTGTTATTTTATGTGTTATGTACAATAAAGAGTCATACTTACATACATCCAAGATATAATAAGAAAAATAATATCATTAGGGCACTGTATACCTAAAGATGGGTTTAGTTCTTCGTCATTTTATTAACTACCTATCTTAGTAACCTTGTAATACTTATACCCTTTTCTAGACACAATAGTAGTAGAATTCAGATAAGAATTACTCAAACGAATGCCATTATAACGTGGTGCAAGTTATATGAATCTACTATCAGGTTAAAGCTTTTACTTTATAAATCCTTTATTTTTCATATTTAGAGCTCTGAACGAAACCAAAGTTCGGGCAATTGAAGAAAATTTGAACATGGTTCCTACTATTGATGCAGGAAAGCATCAAATTTTGTTTAGTTAAGTTTAAAATGTAGCCATCAGCATCGATATATCCAAATAAAACAAACTTAGGGAACATTAAGAAAATGTTTTTAAAGTCGTTTTGACATTGCAGATGTCCACAGGCGGCGGTGATTGCTTAACATCACGTAACCCACTTCCTCGTTTTCCCCCACTCATTGGAACGTTTATCATACATATTATCTTTGAGGATCATCCGCACCTTTCTCGTACGTACTCATACTTATGGGCAAAAATAAGGAATAATCTAACAAAACTAAATATTTATGTGACGTGTGGGTCATAACTGTGCATATTCATCTGATGCTGACTGTACGAGATGCGTAACTATAACTTAAGTTTGTCGCACGTGTAACGACAACACTACAACAGCTTTATCTAAGTACCGACAGGGTGATTAATGTTCCAACCAGTTTTTACAATGAATCAAACGCCTGCATTGTAAAGCCAGTACAGGGGCGTAAACAACATTCTGGTGTATATTTGGATCCCCCAGATATCAAAGCTTTTCTGGAGCTACTAATTATACGAGAACTGTTAACTTTTGTTAAAAAATAGTTTTTACTGAAAATAAAGGGACGATACTTTAACATACCAACACTTATCTATAGAGTATTAAGACGTTTTTACAAGATTATTTTGATAAAACTGCATTTACTTGTCAAAAATTTCCTTTTCGTGTCGCATTAGTAATATCACAAACTATTTGTTATCACTTTACCATTAGATACAAAAATCATTTTGTACTTATATGTACACAGGCAAAGTTAACAATTAAACCTTGATAATAAGACGGTGGATATACTCTGTACAATCGTACTCGTAATAGCATTTTGTTTCGTTCGATTGAACCAAAATGACTATCCACTTACCACCTCCAAAATCGATCCTATTCACTCATCCACACTATCGATTGGTATAATAGTGACGTTAGGCAGCTTGTCACCTACAAATCTTACAGACCCACCCACATGTCTGCCACACGAACAACACTTACACACATATTACGCGGCCGCAAGTACAATTATATTTTTATTTCTGAGACGCAAGGCACAAGCATAGTACCCATAGCAAAAGCTTTGCTTACTTATAGTTTGAGACTAGATCAATTGGTGTAAATTGTCCCCAAGATTTTTGTTAATTTATAGAGTACTGCTTAGTTTTTTTTTTCTTGATTGATTTCATGCTTTGACTGAATGAAAACTTCAAAATTTTACATCAGCGTCCGACGTTGATGGAATTATTGCAACAGTCGCATTTACAATTAGATTGCAGAAAATATACAGTTCTAAGTTAGAATTAAGGTACAGCTAACCTAAAAGTTACGTTATTGTCGATACAAAAAGAATACCATAACGATGCCTTACAATATGTGACCCTGTACGTTAAAAAATGCCCGTATGAGAATTATTCAATAACGTGTCATTTTATGTACAATAATATACATATAATATCTAAACATGATGAGGAAACCTGCATATCATGTAAATTAATGAGTAACTATGATCAAGTCGGTCTGCTTTCCATGTCACAGGGGTTACGGAGGCCAGATGTCAGCCCGCTCCAATGTAATAGAATATAATACAATAAGTTTATTTCAGGCTGCATAGGCCCATAGATAAATACCTTAAAGACTAACATACATATTTATAATACATAATAACTTAATTACTAGCACGTGAAGTCTGTAACCACCAACTAAGGGTCCGTAAGATCTGTAGGTGACAAGCTATTATACCAATCGATAGTGTGGAAGAGTGAATAGGATCGATTTTGGAGGTGGTAATAACTTGACCTGTCAAATCTGGGAGCATGGGCAAAGCATACCGCGAATTAAAAAACAGGAAAAGAACGATGAGTTTAACTTTTTGTAACCTTTGTTTCTCTTTCATCACCGAAATTAATACAAAAATAATACAAACAATGATAATGCTAATGAAATCTCGGAACAATTCACACCAATTAACCTAGTCCCAAACTAAGCAAGCTTGTACTTTGGGCATTAGACAATCACTGACAAAACAAAAGAAGTGTTTAAGAAAACTGATGATATTTTCTATTCCATACCACGAGTATAATCGCTACAGTTTTGCTATTGTACCATACACTGCTATTATTGGTAGGACATTGTTCACACTATAAATAGGTCCAATCGATGAGACAATGCAATCCAATCTTGATAGAACAATGACAACTAGCATATGCCATACAAATGCAGCTAGACTGCGTCGGACTGGACCTCTGTGTGTATATAATATGTACAATGAATTCATACTTATATGAAGAGATAAATACATTCTTAAGTATGTAATATACTATAACATTCACGACTTAGGCACTTACAAACATTCGTATATATCATACAAACACCGCCTCACCGCAACCTCTAGCTTCGTATTTAGTCATTAGGCTAGGCGGTAGTTAAATAGTTGGTTACGTTTATCGACTGTATTTAATAGTTCTTTTCGATTGATCCACTTTGTGTTTGCAACGCCTGGTCAATCTATTTCTAATCTATATCTTACATATAATTCATTACTAACTTGTTGCTTTATATATTGTGTGAACTGTAGTCTATTTAAAATGAAATCAACTTAATAAGGCAAACAAAAAAGGAGCAAGGGTTTGGAAATGGAATCACACCTAGGCATGACAATTAAAATATTTTTTTTTGTCTTTGTTGTTTTTTGTGTTGTTTTATTTGTTTTAATAACAAATAGCGTCATCTCTCGTCAGCTAACAGGCATTCACAAATGATCAAGTTGAATGAGATAACTTGATTAAGTTTCTCATAGATGACGCCGAGGGTGGTTTTCCCAAACAAAAAATCAATTATGTAATGACCGTAAAGACGAAACATATTGAAAAATTCGCAGGGTATGGTAGCGGTAATGTCTCGAAACTGGAAAACTCAAGGCACGAAATGCTGATGTTGCAGGTTCGAGTCCTGCCATAACCCTAATTTTTCTTTGTGTTGTTATTCATTATATAGCATTTTAAATAAAAATATACAATAGAAAGATACAACGTAATATTGTTTGTATTAATCTGCTTTACTTTACCTTGACCCCAATCATTTCAAGAATGTTTTTATTCTAAGTTCTTTAGAATACACTTAACAACTGCTTAACAAACATATATTTACATTTGGTTATTTCAACAATCCGTGCCGTCTCACGCGTTTTCATGTGACAGAAGCCAGAAATAGTATGTCAAACCCCTATCATGTCATGTCTGACACGGTTTTTCTAATCCCTGTCATCTTCAAAGAGATTTCACATGGGACTTTTTTAAATGATACGCTCTTTTCTAATATGAAATATTATTTCATTCGTTGACTTTATGTCTTCATTTTATAGAATTTTAAACGCCTTGGCATGACGCCTAGCTTATATGATTATTTATGTACTCGTATTATATATAGTTACAAATAATTCTAAAATAATTCGTCATCTCTTTTTCGTACATTGGTATTGAAATGTGCATGAAAGTAACCGACATTATTCATAGCGTAAGATATACTTTCATCATCATCAACCCCTGTTTATTATACTGTTAAATCGCTAACCCAAATTGAGCTTATCAGAGATATTTTAAGGTGACAAAATTATCAAAAAAATTCTAATTACTGAGTTCGCCTGATACCCCAGACCTGACCCCTACCGAGGTTGACAAAATTGATCCCAAACTTCCAGATTGATCAAAAGTTTACAACATCACGTCCACAAAAACCTCAAAAAATCATAAACCGCTTTTAAAGTAATTTGCAATAATTGCGATAGGTTCGTAACTAAGTAGAAGTAATTTTACCGATCGACAATCAAGTATAATGACTCTAAATGAGTGACCCGGTGAGACATGCAAAGGTTGCTATTTGAATAATCGATTAGGGAGCCTAGGTTGTTACACTAAATGCTCCTATTATAACTAGAAGCTTTGAAAACACAGGTTTATGACGATTCTTGACGTACTGACCTTTCAGTTCTATTGAAGAGAATTATTTTCAAAACAAAACACTAGAAATAATTTTAAAGAGCTTTAGCGGGTGGTAGGACCTTGTGCAAGGTACCACCATCTTGCTCGCTAATCCCGCCGCTAAGTAGCAGTGCTTGCACTGTTGTGTTCCGGCGTGGAGAGCAAGACAGCCGGTGTATTTACTGACACAAGAGGTATTCCATCTTAGCCCTCTGGGTTGGCAACGCATCTGCAATCTTCTTGGTGTTGCGAGTGTCTATAGGCGGTGGAGATCACTTACCATCAGGTGACCCACTTGCTTGTTTGCCTTCCTATGTTGTATAAAAAAAAAGTTATTTGGAAACCATAAAAAAAGTTCGCAAGCAACACTCCAAAATGCTAAAAAAAAATTGACACCGCCATTTTTATCCGAGATCTAATTAATCTTATACTTCTAACCAATCCTACTGCCAAATTTAAGAGTCTTATTTTAAAAAGTATAAAATCGACATGAGTAGGTAATAAATTAACGCGTTGTGATAATAACCTAACAAGCAAAAGCGAATCAGCATACAGAAGATTAGTAGGCCATAAATCACGAATTCAATAAAGAAAATGCTTATAACAGCCGCGTAATGGCGGAACGAATATGTGATTTGATTGATTCAGGTGCACTTACATAAGTATGTGGGAGGAATAATTTGTAACCTGCGCTCCTGCGATGGTTTGAGAGGCTACGACAAACTAGTGTGGACCTTACTCTACTTGAACCCTTCTTCAACTTCCACTTTACCCTCTAGATACACCAAGAACCGTGCAATACAGTTTGGATTAAAATAATAGTAAGAACAAAATCTGCGACGCACTGGATGTAGACTTAATCAAAAAATATTGGCCTAAAAGCCCTTACAAGTCGTCCACAAGCATGATTCCCGAACTTAATTCAGATTTAGACACGTTTATATAAATAAATATCAGTGAATATCGCTAAAGCAATTTATGAAATAAGAACCAAAACATACGTAAGTTTAACTTGCCTTTAAAAATGTAATCAATTTTATTTATTGATTTAAGTAGTAACTATCAGGTTGGGACGCCATTTCATTTATTGGCAACTAGCTTTTTACCGTGTGTTTGCAAACGCATTATAAAACGCATTATTGCCCGAAAATAGGTCACACGTCGCCGAAGTAACGTGCTAGTTTTAATTGTATTTTAGTCTATATATTTTTATGTATGTTAGTTTGTAAGGTATTTATCTATGGGCCCTTGTTGCCTGATAATAAATGATTTTGAATTTTGAATTTGAATTATCATTTTATTGCGTAAAGTTCAAACCATGCAAGCAAGCATACAAGTGAGCATCAAATATGCATAAGCGAACATTTAGCATCATATCATGCAAGTTCGTACATATAGCAAGCACTCAAGCGACAAATGAAGGATGCAAGCAAGCATGCAAGTAATCTATTAGTTTAATAGTTTAGACGTTTGTATGTTGACATGATAGACATTTTATTTTTGTTGTTCCTTCATTAATAAAAAGTATCATAAGTCACTTTCCTTCGTTCCGTGGTTCCGTTGGTGCGTGGAAGAAGGACAAACTAACAAAAACACTTTCCCTATTTACTTATAATATTTGAGTATTCTCAAAACGATAACCTTTCCATTACTTCACAATAACAGTCCTTTATTCAAATCTATAAACAAGGAATCAGTTCATTTATTGCCAGAATACGGGCACAACAGGTCCTGGTAATAGATAAAACACTTTCTGATTATGACCGTAATCTACCATATCTATGGTGTACATTGTTATCACTTCTTAATCCTAAAAATGTCCTTAATTTCATGCAATACCAATAAGGGCTTAATAATGTCAACTTACAATTTATTAATTCGATGTCATTGTTCCTAATTTAAAGTTCCTATTTTTATTAATAAAATACGTTAGGTTAATTGCTAGCTAATACTATTAACAGCTTATTTGCACAGCTTTCTATTAAAACGATATTATTTTCATGAACAGCCATACTTACCTAGCCCGTAAACATCAATCTCAACGATGCATGTAGGTATCCCATACACTATTATGTCAAGTCATCTCTCGAGACTCCGTCAAAGCAGGTTTACATTATTCAAATGTATACATTTGGACCGCTATGACTATGCTTTTGAAAACTCACGGCTCACTCTTCCTGTAGCTTATTATCGTGTATGTAAGGGTCAGTTTGGTTAGGCGTTATTTGTTGGCTGGTGGAGCGTTATTTTGGCTAGTTTGCACGGTCATGACCGGTATTCCTAACAAAGCTGAGCCGTGTTGAAACACAGAACATTAGCAACGCGGTAATGTTTCGCTTATGGTAATATCTACAAATTCCGGCTTCGTTTGCGTTAAACGGTAGTCTCTCGTATGGACAGGTAGCGGCGCATTCGCATCATAGTCTACTAGAGGATAACATTGTTAAAAAAAATAAAACAATTATTAGTATAAAAATAGAAATTATTTTTGCTCTCCAATTTTTTTCGATGAATCAGTTTTTTTTTGACATCAATATAACATCAATAAAAAAACAGCATGACGACAGTCATGTGGAATTCATTAAAATTGGACATCCATAATTCAACTTTGCTTCTTCGTTTATCACAAGGAATAAAATCGTGATGTTTATTTATTTTCTTAAAGAGACCAATAAATAAAACACCTACTGACATTGACGACTTCACACATAATGATTTACGAACTTGCCTGAACGCCCTAAAGTTCTAATCTAACCCACCGCCAACTTAAATACGCCATAGCTTAATTAAAGTTTTGTTCGGACGTATTCGTTTCGGAATTCTTTAAATTGGCCGAAGAATATCAACGAACGTAAACTAGATAAGCCCGGTTAAAACTCTGCTTAGCTTAGATTAACTGCTCTGTAATAAGATAGTTAAGTAACGAAATCGGAGCTGGTTTCTATAATTTCGACGTGTAGCTTAAAAGCTTCAGGCTTAATTACTCGATCGGCTTGAACTAGATTTTAAAACGATGTTTCCATTGTACTATTTGGTTGCTATTATCACTTTACAAATAAAATATTCGTTCTTTCATTTCTAATTTGGTCGTATTCTCAGTAGGTCATAATCATAGCAAGTCAAGTTCTTGGTACTTAGGTCAGTTTTGTTTTTGCTAGATTCTCAGTACTCACAGCCAGATATAAAAAGGATCAGCTTTGGTCGAAGTAGTTTGGATTTCTGCACGCACCCAACTAGACCCATAATGCCAATAACAATAATTATATACAGTCTTTTAAATATTAGAATATTCTAAAATAATATGGCGGTGGTTTAATATATACACAGCAAAGTGTTTCATTTAAACATCCGCAACTTGCAACTGTGCGAAACCAAAGGTAATTCATTCCGATTTGTTGATTTACTCCTCCGCAAAGTAACGCCTGAATCTATTAATTAAATTAACTTCAAACCTCTAATAAACGAGTACCTCCCTGCTCTCCGGTAGCTGACAAAGCCGTCTAAGGCTACCAATGCAAGTCCATTTCAAATACAAAACTTAGGACTTACACGTATAGTCAAATGCCGTGACGTCTCGTGACTGACAGCAGAAACGTACCCGGACCTGGGAAAACGGAATCACTTTATCTAGGCAGACTTAGCATCACCTGGTGAAATAATTGCGGAAAACCTCGACGTCAGGCTTCCTAATCCAGCCCCACTGCAGTGTTTGCATTTCGTTCCGCTTGGTGAATAAAACTAAACTATCCAAACTAATATTATTGTCCGCTTAAACGGTTTGATCCGTTTGGATGAAATTTGGTATAGAGATAATTTGCTACCCGGAAAGAGATATAGGCTACTCTTTTTCCAAAAATCTACTCTTAAAGGGGTGAAATGGGGGATGAAACATTATATGGCAAAAGCTACACTGGAAAATTTTTGGAACGGCATAAGTTGCAGGCAACAGCGAATCTTGATCAGGCAGCTAAATGTTGCATATTGACAGTAGCCCGGCTTCTTCTAATCTCGAAAAGATACAAAATTCTTGCGGAATAACAATAAACGTCATGTCACGTGAAATAGCTGGTAAGTAATAAATACACCAAATAAGGAAGCAAACAAAAAGGGAAAAGAGAGCTAAACATATGTACTAGACAAAATTAGACGATAAAATTACAACCAAGTAATAACAAAATGCGTTGTAAACCCTTTCCGTGGTTGCGGTTACTGGTTAGTTACAGGACCGCAAAAAAGAGTAAACAATGCCAATCGGCGTTTAAAAATAAATAAACGCATATTCGAAACGCAAGATTCGATAAACTGATGACAGCCGCGACCACAGAATACTAATCGACAGATTTGCCGGCGACCGCAGTGGAAATCTGTATTGTATAGAAACAAAACGGATGAGAAAAAAGATAATAAAATGTTACTATTAGAGGCTGCTACTGGTACGAATTATTATGATACAATATAAGTATTCATTTAAATAAAATGTGGTTTGATTTTGATGGTTCGTGGTTTAGTTCTGGTATTAAAAGCGGGGTAGCCGAATAAAATATTAGACACATTTTGGTAAATGCAAAATATTTTAGGAGAAAGAAAAAAAGCATGCAAGTCACCTGATAGGAAGTAGTCCGCCATCCATAGAAGCCAGCAACTTCAAAAGAGTCGCTGATCCATTGGTCCTTTCTCCTTGACCTTTGGATCTCGAATCGTCATAATATAGCAAGCTACACAATGATATTATAATGCATGGATGTACAGTTTCATACTATATGACAGCAGAAAAACGGCATGACATAAGAATACACGTTGACGCCAATGTTACAAATGCAAATTATTAGTTTACCATTTATAGTCATTGGATTTACAACTTTACGTCTAACTGCATAAAATAATAATTTATTGAGTTTCGTTGCAAATAGGTTTTTTTACAAAATAATAGTATTGACAGCAGCGCCATCGGTCCGAAAGACTGACAGCGCGAGCGATTATCGATTTAGTCTTCTATTTAGCCTCCTTTGATACGCCATTTTTTAAACACTGACTAGAAGTCCATATCACTTATAGGTCAGTGAAGCTACAACGTCACGTTAATAATAATTATTATTATTCAATCTTTATTTCAGGTAACAAGACCCATACAATAAATACCTAATAGACATACATAATATAAAACAAAAGCAATAAAACTAAATAAACTATTTTGGCAACAAAACGGCGTGGTTCCGAAGCGTCGTCACTTCTGATGTCGTGCTCGTCATCGGCAAGGTTCCCCGGAACACAACATCCTTCGGCCAAAAGGCTGCGCAAGCGACGGTGTCCAGCAGCTGCCGCGGCCCGCGCACCACAAACGAGGTAAAGTGCATTATGCTGGCTATAACTTTAACTTACATTTGCGAAGTGTTTCAACGTCGAATAAGGGTAAAGACTCCAATCCACACTAGTAGGGGCCATATTACTATAATGACAATTTTTTTTTTTTATGAAATAGGAAGGCAAACAAGCAAGTGGGTCACCTGATGGTAAGTGATCACCACCGCAAGAAGATTGCAGATGCGTTGCCAACCCAGAGGGCTAAGATGGAATACCTGTTGTGCCAGTACCACACCGCACCGCAGTGCACCGGCTGTCTTGCTCTCCACGCCGAAACACAACACCGCAAGCACTATATAGCAGTAAAATAGTCAATATTGCTGATCCACTATGATTGGTCTTGATTATTTTATTTCTAGTGAAAATCTCAAACATGTAGGTGAAACGTTTTAAATTAGATCCGAAGCCATCAGCATCAGGAAAGTTTCATTGTAAAACAAACCGCAGAGCGCCGCCATTGTTAAACTCTTGGCGAAAATATTTCAACAAAGAGTTATCAATTTGGTTAGCCTTTTTTGCGGTAAAAAGAGAAATTTGGATATGGAACGGACAAAAAACACGAATACTATTTTAGAATTTCACTAACACAGTGCGCAATAAGGAGATTGTTTTCTGATGTTTTAGCTTTAAGTATACGACCGGCATCGATAATAATTAAGATTTTCTCTTTTGTTTCGAGTTTTTTGCTATTGGGATATTTAGGATGTGTAATATTAGCCAATACTTAGTTTCATTCCAACGTTTCGCTAACTTTAAAATCAGAAAATATCTGGTCTTATTTATTGTTATTTGACTGAACCTAGCAACATAACTCTCGCTTAAATTTTAAACATTGGGTGACCCGAGGCAAGCTAGCCATGGTTTTGAACAAACAATGCATTCAAAATAAGTATTACTTCCAACCATTAAACATAATACCATAGACGATCAGATAAGTGCCTTACAATGGCACCAAGACATAAAGACATCATATAATACTACGACAATAAATTCAGAGAAAGACGGTTTAATATAAAAGCACACAATAGATTGAGGTTTGGGACGCAACCAAAATTTTTTGAGCGAATTTCGAGTGATTCCTAGTTCCCTTTTGTGCAACGTTCCGGGAACAAGAGGAGTGATCAAAACAGAATAGATTTATTAAATTTCTCGTTTTGTGGTATTGAGGAAACGGGTTTAATAATTTTCGTTGTGAAACAGCTTAACAAAAAATATGTGAATGGATTTTGTAGTGAAATTCGAGCAACATATTGGAGGCGAATGGACTCTTTAGTTTCAATTCACAGAGCACTAGAAATTTGTGGTTCACTATGAAATGCAGTAAAAATTCTTACCTATCAATTAAAAACATAAATCCTTAATTGACTATTCCAGGTGAACTATTATATTAGTTTGTAATAAATTTGCCTACCTTTCAGATAATGAAGACATTTTAAGGATGACAAAACAAGATAGGAAAGAACACAGATTTGATGACACTAAACAAAAAAATACACTGACTGTCCCATATAAAGCCGTAGCAACTAAAATATTGTGACGGCCACCCGCTGAGGTTTATTTGCCAAATGTGGGTATGTTATCAAGATGCGCTGGCGCAGCTGACGTCAATGTCCAATCTATGAAACACATTAAATTTTGACATCTTTAAATGTGGTAGCAGTTATTTATTACCAGTGGTTACAGGGGGCTTTTTAAATGATTGCTCTATTCAATTTGACTCTACAAAATGAATTCAATAAATTTTAACAATAATAAGTTAAAGCCTAAAGAAAAAAAATGTTACACTGACTACTTCAAAACTTGCGGCTGCAGTCCTCCCCCGCAATCACATCCATTAAAATTACCTTAATATCTCATTCCTTTCTTTTTGCTACGATTTATTTGATACACAGAACATCACGTCCACGTACTTTTCATTCAAACCCTTAACGCATTTTTGTGTTATCTCTAGTTATTATCTCGAGTGTTAAGTTCTAGCTTCAGAGAACGAACGTGTAAGAATTCCAGCGTTTGCCTGTGATGTCGAGATAAAAAGCTTATTGATTACACCTGTCCCTTTGCACGCGATCTAGACAAATGAAATGAGAAACTTGATCGCCCGGGTGGTTTAGAATAACTGTGGACGACACGTTGAATATTTTAGTACGGAATATTGATTGTTTTGTTTGTGGTAATTACTTAATATTAAACAGGACTAGACTTTCCTTGGCGTCAACATTATTATTATATAACTTAGATCACACATTATGCGAGTTGCTGTGTTGACTGCGGACTGCCAGTGCCATGAAAACTTACATGTAAGTGCTCAACTCGGCATGTCAAAAGGGTGCGAGTTCCTGCCATGACGTAGGCCAGTAGCGAGTCTCTGCTGTAATTTGACTGTCACTGTCACTTTGCCTCGCACCAAATTACGAGTTACTAACGTCACGTAAAAATAATGCCAGTGACCTGTAAGCTGCAGCTTATGACGCGGTCGGGGATGAAGATAAGCGAGTGATTTTATTATCTTGTAGTCACTTGGATGCGAGTTGCTCACCCACTCGTATAAGACAATAACTCGCATTTTGCGGTCGCTCAATGGGAATAGCTACACTGCACAATGATGTCGGAACTGACTCTTAAACTTGGTATGTAACTCACAGAGTTAAGCATAGGTAAAATAACTTCTGTGTATTCTATTTTATTTTTTCGTAGATATGTTGTTTTTCAGATCATAGAAGGAAATTACATTCAAAAATATTATCTTGCAAATTTTAGTATTTTTTATGATAAAATAATCTTTAAGTAATTCACATCATTTAAAGGCTATATAGTGTGTACAAGCCTTAAATAGCTACATAGTAAGCGTTAAGTAGCTTATTTAGGAAAAAGTATCGTTATGCGCAACGCTACGTATAATTGTTAATGTTCAAGTTTTTGCCACTATAAAACATGAATAACGCTTTTACTTCTGACAAAAACTGAATACTCGAGTCTCGCATACTCGAGTGTCGTAAAAAAAGCCAGGTGCCTAAAAACCTCATTGTTCCAGTGGAGATTAATAAATCTTTAGAGGGGCATATATCTGCGGCCGATCTCGCGGGAAGCGGGCTTTAGGGCAGGACGCGTTATTGCAAGCCCATTCAGATGCCAGACAGAGGCCAAACAGATCCTTTGTTATGACAAAGGTGTCGCGAAAGAAAAAGGGGGGCCCTATCGCCGATTCGCCTTATCAGATCCAGTCCCCTTTCGAGAGGTCTCAATAGGATAGTCGGAGTTTTGAATGCGGCAGATCTAATTCCCCAAGCCACAATAATGCTCGCGACTTCCAATTTGGTTGGAACATCAAATCCTCGAGCAATAAAAAGAGTCAGCCCGGGATATTGTTATCAAACATCGGGTTAATGGCGCTCTCTTTGTGTTAAAAATGGTGTTTCGTGTCGCGTTATTGCTTTTCGTGTCACATACGTGTTTCCGAACTATTCTCATGTACGTGAAATTGTGAATAACGTGTGAAGTTTTGATTTATTACGGGCAATTTTCAATTTTAACGCTGCGTTTTCGTAGCTTTACGTTGCTTGGCTGCGGCCCAAGACTCTTGAAGTGAGTTAAATACAGCAAATTACTTAAAAAAAAGTTGTCCTAAACGTCGCTTGAGTATATTTTTTTCTTTTGAAAGTTTGGCACCTACATTTACAGAATATACGAAAATATCTACAGCAAACCGAAACTGTTCTACTTAATCATTATTTATTTAACTGTGTAGAACCTTGACTTTTGATGTATTATTAATAAGTGGCGACCTCATTATTTAAACATACAACTATACGTACTTAAACCCTTAATTATAATATTTAGCTAAGCTTCTAATATTTCCAAAGTGGCATTAGTGTCAGGTGTAAAAAGCCGAATTTATGAGAAGCAAAACATTTTGAGAATTAATGCTAATTGTCACATTAACGGTTATTCTATAAAGCAATAAGTCCACGTCGCTTTTCCTTAGATTTAATAAAAAGAAACAGCTATAATGATTTATTAGCTCCGTTCGTCAAGATCAAACGAATTAACCTCCGCGAAGCTGTGAATAAAACGAAAAACGGCTGTCACTCACATTAGTTGTTTCACGCAAAAAGTGACATTAAAATTCCAAAGCGTTATGCTGTACAATTTTGCTAAGTCCTAACCACGATACTGGTGTTAGTAAAAGAGTTATTTATTTAGAAGTCAGTAAGTAGTAGCATTCCTGCAATACTCGCAGTGTTTTTTAATGAAAGCATTAGTGTAATAATACTGCCTTATTATATTTTATTATCCAAAGGTTCATATTGTTTGAGTACTTACCTATAAAGAAACTAAACGTCCCTAAAATGATCTAATTAAATGTTTCAAAAATCTGTCCTGTGTATTTTTTGTTAAGTAATAACTTAACAAAATAACTTAGCGAAATATTGTATTTTGAAAGCAATGTTTAAACTAACTATACTTCATAACCAAATTATAAAGCAAAAAATCCCCGCGGCGACTATTATACTACTACTATACCTCATTACAAACGATTTCCATTGATATTGTAACCATTTAAAGTCTTTATATTAGCTGAAAATGACGAGACAAGCGAGTGATTGATGCATGTCCTCCAACCTTACATTCCTGGTACACACACACTAACAATACTTTATGCTTATTAAATACAATTCGTAGATTTTAGGGTACCGCAATTATAAACATAAATATACTAACTTTGGTAAGGGAAATATCAGAGGTACCGGCAGTCTGTGGTCGTAGGTGGTTTGCCTCATAGTAAATGTTAAGTTTTAATAATATTATAGTTCAACTTTTATGTTGGCAACACTGTCAATTTCATAGTTCATTCGTTCCCTTTATGTTTGTACCTACACTCTGTTTGAAATAGTTAAAATGGCCGAATGTATTTCTTACCATACTTAATTAATAAAATAAAGTTTAGTGTTTACCGTTTGAACCTTTTCAGGAGCTTTAGTGAGTCGGTGTAAATACACCGAATATCACGTTTTCTTATGTTTTTCTTAATTAGCGACTCTCTGTTTAACACAGTCAGTTACAGGAAAATAGTTTAACTTGATGTCAACTTCTATATGAACACTCGGATTCGTTGCCTTTGAATTATTACTTGCATTCTTTCTTTTCGTATAACTGGAAGAAATAAAAATTTTTAAAAATTTTCAACATCAAACATATTTTATGCTAGAAAATTCATTAAGGAAATATGAAAAAGTGTCGTAAGGCTCTCTTAAAAAGATTATGGATTTTGATTCATTGTAATTCTAAAACTACTTATACCAAAGTATCGCATTTAATACATTTTATGTATTTAAAAATACTAAGGAACCCCTAAAGTCAACACGCGGCTCAATCACAGCCGATCTTTTTTTTGCTGTCTATAAAAATAGACAGAAAACACAATACCAACAATTGGTCCGATCAAACGGAGTATTAAGTTCGCCTGTCATTTTAACGACACTCCTCTCTCGCTTCGTCACAAACTAACTGCAACCAGTTTTTATTTTTAAAGACTTATCATTTCTCAGCTAGAGTTCATTTTTGCTGGATGTATATTTTTTCTAGGCAGCGTATCGGAAGAAAAGAGGTTATTGTCAGTCGCGTTTTATGGGCTATGATTTATGACCAATGACTCCCAACGGGTTTTACTCTCTTGATAATCTTATTCAAACGCATCTCGCTTGAGGGGTCACAATGCTACCAAAATTAGCTATGCCCGTATCACAAGAGATCCGCTTTCCACTCACTCGTGTGTGGCACCACAAACGAGAAGTGCTTGTATTCTTTATGGTAAAGTTCGGGTCATGCTTAACTCATAATAAAGGCACGTTTGATAGGATTAATGATATTTTAATGAAGTACGATGTATCGAACATAATGTGGCCATAAAGTGCATGTTTAACTTCATTATGTCACAATGGCGTCAGCGCGTTTTAATAACGGAATATTCTCCTCATTTTACATCGCCGCTTTGGATTTACACAGGTACTAACTTAATTCGATTTAATTACAGTGGACAGATTTAAAATAAAACATGTAGGTACAGTAGGGGAAATATATACGTACCACCTTAGAACCCTATCGCAATGACGCGACGCGATAACCTCGTAAGGCCCCAAGTCCCAAATATAGGACAAATGTCAAACTGACGTTGAACTCACTGCCTCAAACGATAGGGTTCAAAATTCATAGAACGAAATTTGACGTGGGCCTTACGAGGTTAAACGCCAGGCTATGTCATACAAATATCACGCGTATGTCTTTTCGACTATAACCTATAAGTTCTACAGTGGTACGTCTTTCAATTTCCTTGACTGTACCTATCAGAAACAGTTCGTCAGTTGGTAGAATTATGCTGTGCTTTAACTTCTTCACCGTAAAGTCTAGAATACACGTGATTGTAGCTTGTACACTTTTATGCGAGCAGCTTGCATGCTTATGCCAAATTTGTATGAAATATGACATAAGCATACCAGCTATTCGTATAAAAGTGTGCAAGGTACAAGCATGTGTAAGTATTTCAGGATTTATTATACATAATAAGAGTTTCAATGTATTTGCAATGTAACTAAAACTGAGTGACTTAGTAATGTGGCTCAACAACTCAAAATGAGCTTCGTCTTCCCATATTGGTTTATGCTACTTGTCTTTATCCTGAACATTTTCACTCCGCTTGTATGCTCCGAGATAGAGGCAGTTATGTATAACTGCTGCAGTATTATAACTGCCGCATAAGTGCAATTATTTTACCTGCAGTAAAGAATCAGGATTAAGAAAATACAATCTATTTTTACTACCAAATGAGTAATAGAGGACTGATCCAATTTTATGTAAATACTGTATCCAATACTATCGCATTTTTAGACTTCAGAAAATATTAGTGTTTAGATACTAAAGAGTGGGGTTCAAAAAATGTTTTTTGATAGCAATGTTAGGGGGTCAAAGTATTTATTTCCATTATTTTCTTATACGAGCTTTAATATTAATTTATGATTTTTAACTTTAAACCCATTCCGAATTGCAGACACAACTAAAGAGAATATTTGAGCAAAAAATATACATTATAACTGAAAAAATTAATTCCCATCCATTTAAATACCGCAATGAGCATAAATAATTTTTCGCATTTACATTATTAGTTTTGGTTGAAACTTTTTGCGGATAATATCATTTTTAATTTTAACAAACTTCAGGTTCAAAAGTTTTTTGTAATTTCTACTTTAACAGACAACCGTAGGACTATTGTAACTATCTGTAACCCAACCCATACACGCACTCAACTCTTTCAACTTTTTCACATGATCGATCTGTCACAAGAGACATCCCTGGGGTCCTTATAAAAATAAAATAGTAAAAAGGTTATCCAACCCTGCCATTGTGCGGGAGGCACAGATTAGTCGTTGTAGGCAAAGGATACCATCTTAACGACGTTCGTACGTAAGCAACCGCGGGTCCATTCTTCATATCGAGATTTTTTGATAAGAATACAGAAGTCATCTATAAAAGTAGCTTACGCGGGCTTCTTATAGCAGCATTGTATTACAGCTTATAGGGCGATCGCTTATGAATTTGCTGGTATCGGTTGAGCTTTATTACGAAATAACTCTACCTTGGAGACGTTGACTGTATCGGTAGGCACATGGAATCATTATGCTTTACTTAAATTTTTATTTCAATTTGTTCGTTTCATTAGAGAAGTTCATATTTTGTTAGTAATACAAAAAAATGTGTTACTTAGTACAACATTCGAAGTGTTACCGTCATGCTAATAAAAAAACAAAACTCCGAGGGTGAACTAAGGGCTAGTAAATAGGCATACATTTAGTCAAAACTAGGGTATGTATTTTAGATTTAAGACTTACTAGTAAATTCATCTCTTAAGATTTAACTACCTACAGTAGCTGAACCTTAAGAAATAACCCAAGTCCCAAAATTAGCGACCATGCCTGACTATACGCCCTTTTGAACTATGAATAAAAAGGATATCATTTACTTCAAAAATATATGTTATGTTGGTCCAAATTATGAACATAATAAAGAGGTTATAATAAATAAACCTTTTTTCAAAAACACTTTTTTACAATATAACATCTATAGTCTAACTAAACAAACAAAAGGAAAGAAACACTTATGCCTGAACTAGGATATTCCTGTGTTTCAGGTGGAAAAGGACTTACATAACTATCTTAATGATTTGTATAACTATTTATGTAACAATCTACTACACCATGTTAATGTTAGGAGCATCATTATTTATTTCAAATAACAATTTCAACTCGTTACGCAGCCTTCATTATCATTTCGATGGTGTAAACGGATGTCTTGATTCACCATAAAATTTTCTTTTATGGGGCGTTTGTTTTTTAATGTTTACTTTAGGCGCTATGCTTAATTAGTTGGTAGATTGAGATAGAAAATTAAGCCACGCGACTACTTTACGTGACTCTACTGCTAGACTCTATTAGTAAAGCTTTAGGGGTTAAACTTAAATGAATGGTGTGTCATGTCATTTAGTTATGCCAGTACCTACCGTAGTGTCGGTCCAAACGTTAAACGGTGCGGACCAATGATTTCGTTGTATCTTTAATAGCTGTTCTATAAAGTATATTTTTAATTAATTGCTGATTGGCATCGCTGATGCCATATAAATATGAAAAGTTTATTTCTATGATTGCATTTTTACAGTTATTAGATGAGATGACATAAAACGGTATTATGATTATTGATTTGTGGGAACATAAATGTTAGCGTAAATCAAACATCGTTATTATCGGATACAGGAAATTAATTTAGGTAAGTAATTGTAGGTTTGATGTAGGTTTGATACATTTTGATAAGCAAGAAAGACATAATAGCAAATAAATAAATGCATTAAAAAGTAGATAACAAAGACATAATAAATTATAATTCAGCGTATAGAAACCGGCAGAATTAGTGGCCCATAGTCAAAAACTTACTACTTTTATTACCTACTCATTTTATTAATTGCAAATACAATCAACTTAGTTACCGTTTATGTTCTGCTGAATATAAAAATGTGCCACACATTGTGCATTGTGAGTATGTGTGTTTATGTGTGTGTAAATCCCTCTGCTGGGCACTGGATAGCTAAGAGCTCATTATGAATTAAGATCTTCACACACTGCTCATCGTTCAATTGTTTCGCCATTATCGAGACATCAAGACTCAAATCGATGTATTCTTAAAACTAAACTATTTAAAGTAAATTTTGTATTTTTAACCAAGGCTTCATTGTGTACAAAATAAATGGTGGTTTCAAAACAACTGAACACCAACTTCGGTCTTGCAATAATCAAAAATAGCAATTTTGAACCGAAGCATTTTATCAAACAAGTGCAAACTGTACAGTACCTGCATAACATTTACAAAACATAGAGTTTGTAGAGGCAATTGAGCGTAGGAGCGATGGTGCATATTGAACTTGAGCTTAGCGCGTAACTCCACTTAGCTCGCCGACGCTACCGGTTCTGCCGTTGAGTACACTTCAATTTATATTTTTAAAAATGGCTACCACTACACAGCTTGTTAAACAAGATGAAACAAGAAACTGTGTTACGATTTTAAATACCTGCCTGTTTGAATTGACGATATTCTAACTGATATTTACGAGTACATGTATTGTATGGTATAACGTACATACAATTATACACAGTATAAATATTTCTTACAAAAAATTTGCTGATTAAATTTAAAGTTTTGCAAGATATTGAAAAAAAGTTAGTCTGTTTGTTTTATGTACCATATTGGGGCGAAAAAAAAGAGATAAGAAATAGGTAACACAAATGAAATAACAGTAAATTATAGCCTACATCCTAGAACACTTCCCACCAAGAGGTATGTTAATATACTTGTATCGCAGGATAAATACGTGCATAGTAATAACAAACAAAACACGAAGACATATAACAGCAAAAGAAAAAAGTCCCCCTCTTATGAACCCGACTGTACTTTCCGCTCACGCTCTCACATGGCCGCGTCTCGGGTTTCTCACTAAGGCCCGAGATGACCACCGAGATATTGACTTTTTATTTATTGACATTTTCTAATGTACCCTCTCGACCATTCATCACGGCGTCTACGATACCCGATAACATACCTCATTGTTTGCTTCACAAGTAATGGATTATTGATAGGTAAAACAGCTAATCTTTACTGGGGGTATCTCTAGACGTTCAATTGACCAAAATGCAACGCGACCAAATAAGATAGATCTTGTCAAGCACATTTACTCGTGAGACGTCCGGGTGTTAGAGTTTTGGTCGAGGAAAGTAATGCCTCTTATAATGAATGATCGTGGGTTGATATTAAGTGGACAGGATTTATCGTGGCTCCGTCTTAATGTAGAAGTCTGTGATAGCGTGCCTACTCAGCTGAACGCAGAACAATAATTTGAGGATAGCACGGGAGCTTGCGTTAATAAAACGTTTAGTAACTTTTATTATTAGCTTGAGTGCTAACCCTTTCCACTTTCGCGCGATTTAGTCGTACAAATGAATGCAAGAATCAGAACCCTGATTAAGAATACACACAATAAGTGTTGAGGAATACCATGTTGTGTACAATTTTCCATTTTGCAGTTAAGAACCGGAGCTTCTATTTGAAAGCTATCTAAGTAATTCAGAAGCGACGCCGCTAAACCAATATTTATCTTCATAATATATTATGGTAGAGTAGTGCACTATAACCACATTAGATACGCGCCAAAAAGAGGTCTAGCGCCTCTACATAACTACTACAATACAAATTAAATTACTACACCCGGTGCGCCCATTTTACAAACCATGCCAAGATACACGTAGATACAGTATTTAACTAAATTGATGTAATCTAGCATGTACCTAACTAAACGTTTTGGACGGTAAATGAAATAAGGTTCACTCGAAGTAGGACCGGCAACGGATCAGCGGTTCTCTTGGGGTCGCTGGTTCACATAGGCTGCGATGATTACTTTTCATCAAAGATCTGCAAGCTAGAATCGTATACCTGCCCTTTCCATAAAAACATTAGTAAACCCAAACACTTCATTAAAGTTTAATTGTCTTGCCAAGTTAAATGCGATGCAAGCAGGATCATGTTGCAAGCAAAGTTTTTCAGATATATTTTACAATAAGTGATGAAAAATATACCTAAGTATTTTTTCATGATAATCAAGTTAAACAGTTTTACGTTGACTTTCATAATTAAATTGAACACAGGCCCCCGTACCCAAATATACGAACATGTATGAACGCAATTAGTCAATGTAAGATGCCGGTTTCTCTCAGACTAGCCTACTGATATTCAAAGCCATTTTTTATTCTTACTGACGATTTATGTAAGGTCAGAGTTGAGAATTTGTCTTTTGGAAATATCTGTGCCTAACGTTGGAGGCACTGTTTGTGGATATCGGGAAAGTTAGTCATAATGACGAATTATGAAACCCAATCTAACAGTAGTTTGTTTTCTAAAATAAACGTAGCTTTAACGATTCTGTCGGAAGGTGTAATAATAAAGTAACATATCGGTAAAAGAACTAGGAAAACCTTAGAGAGTTGGTTAAAAAAATCGATTGTCAGTCCAACTGATACAAGGGCGCAAATTTAATTCATTCGAACGCCAGTTTATTAATTTTCTTTACCTAGTAAAGTCACTACCTGTTCCTGTTTGCCTCAAATTCTTATATTGTATAGCTTTTGCCCGCTACTTCGTCCGCGTAGACTTGTTTAATTGAATCAAGCAAACGTGCACCCAACATGCAATCTGCAATATTTCCTGGACAATTAATGAGAATTAGTTACTTTGATGCTCATGACGTCACGGCGGCGTATCGCTATCCCGTGGGAACTATGCATTTTTACGGGATGAAAAGTATTATATGTGTTAATCCAGGTTATAAACTATAATATGTGTGCCAAATTTCATCCAAATCCATTCAGTTGTTTTTGCGTGATTGAGTAACAAACATCCAAACATACAAACTTTCACATTTATAATATTAGTAGGATGTTCGGCTGCCTTCTCCTTTTAAACCACGCAACGGATTTTGATACGATTTTCACTGTCATTTGGAAAAAAAAATAGGGAAGGTTTTTATGTAGTGCAGAGCGGGTAGCTAGTGTTGTATATTTATATTTCAATGTCACAAGTGTACCGGAAAATTTTGTTCCAATTTCAAAGTTATTGTTTTGTTTTGTATGGCACTTTATAGTTGTGTGTGTTATCGTTTACCATAACAGAGCTCTTGTTGAATTATCTATACCTATATCTGTTGCTTAGTTAGTAACCATAGATCAAGCTTTGCTTATCTTAGAACAATTTAGTGTCTGATGTCTAGTCAACTGGAAAACTCTCGTCCATTTATGTATTATGATCTGCATAAAATATTCATCAGTGCAAACAATTAAGTACATTTAGCAATCTGAAATTGAATTTAACAACCAAATTTGCCTAAATATAACTTTGACTCAGCGTTTTCGATTTAAAATAAATAGAAGCCAATACTGCCGGATCGGCGTAAAGTGTAAAGTTTCGAGTTAGCCGCAACTCATCGCAGATTTCCCCGAAGCAATTAATGAAACAATAAACCTAAAATTGGTGCAACGTCCTGAACTGGGTCGCGGTTACCGATCTCGAGACTTCCTAGCTAAATACCAATGGATCACTATTATACTCAAAGCTAACTAAGAATCTCTACACTAGGCTCACGAAAAAACTACAGACGAAGCACTTAGGTGCTCAGATCTCGCGTCATCCACATTCGACATTATGTCAAAAAGATTTCAAAGGATTCTAGCAGTTTTTTTGGCATATCTCGAACGTGTCATCATCTGTTCTAATAGACTAGGAGGTCACGACAAATTTGGCAACGATCACCAATATGGCTGATCGGAAGCTCACAAGATAAAGGGCAACTCCGTGATGCCAAATATGTCGGTCTGCCTGCGCTAAGTGGTTGCGTTATCGAAATATGGCGCCTGCAAAACCAGTTATTGTTCCCAAAAAAAAACGATAAGTAAAATGGCTGAATAAAGTACAGAAAGGAAGTACCGGTTGCACTCATGTGAATTCTGCTAAAACTGAACAAATATTTGGTCGCGTTTCGAAGTTCAGCTCGTTTAAAGACCCTTGATCGTTGCCAAAAAAAAACGATAACGGAAATGGCTGAATATGACGTGGTATAAAGTATCAGTATGTACGAGCTTAATGCACCAAAACTGAAAAAATCTTCGGTCGCGTTTCGTAGTTATGAAGCGGTCTAGGTTACAATATCTCGTACATTGTTGGAGTATTTTTTCAAAAGCATTGGATAAATCAAGTTCAAACATATTTTTGGGGAATAAGCACAGTGTCAAAAACATCCTCCTACACTTCTTTAGCAAACCTACCCTCCTCCGGTTAGGGGTAAGTAAGATCTGGTATCCAAATGGAAGACAAATTCTTTCTCACCTGCTGAATCTTATCAGTTTCTGGGGGCCTAGCACGCTAGCTTTTATCGATGACATAAAGCATTTATCCCGTTCTAAGCAGTATGCGTGTGCAAAAGGGACGAATGTTTTATGTCAGCGATAAACGCTAGTGTGCTAGAGGGGCTGGATCCTATTCATTTCTTTTTCATCCACATCGACACTTAACGAAAAACAACCCTTAAACTTAACAGTTGTAGTTACGTTCTAATGAACGTAACGACATCATTACATAATTGCTACCGTCAAATCGAGGTTTGATGATAATAATTATAAAAAGGCTTCGTTTATAGTTCTAAAGTGAGTTTATTTTTCAAATGCTGCGTTTCTTTTGATTTATGATGATGATGATGGATTTGCAACTAGTTTCATCCCCAAAGCTTTGAGCCCTTTTCAGATCTCGTGTTTAGTGGCAGACTGATATAATAATAGCCTATGTACGAGTATGACGAAACATTAAAAAAATACATACTACAGCTTAAATTCAATAATAGACATAAAAACACCCTGCCAATCTGCTAAATATAAACTGATTTTATTTGATCCTTACGTCTAATATTCCTGTTATCAATAAAGAAACTTCTAAAAGTATAAACAAGCTCCATTTGTTGGCGTATCATCGGTATCTTACCTGCCGCTCAACGACGCCACTTCGCATCGCGTTGCAAAAGCGCCACTGCGCGCTTAACGGGAAAGACGCAAACTATTCCGGTAAAATGTATACATACATGCGTGCCGCGCAACCATGCGGATACAGATTAGTGTGCATTCCTATAGATAAGTAGCACACAATGATATAAATAACGCATACAATAGCACAGAGTAAACAGTGTCTTTCTCAGCTTGAGCGTCAACAATTACCGAAATTTTCCGAACAGTTAGCTTGATAGTAAATGGCTTTTGTACACCTGATTTGAAATTAATGAAAACCAAACGCAAGTTAAACCGTCACTTAAACGTCTACCCTGTCTAAAAATTCTGTGAACGGCACTGAACATCAAAGCAAGACTAGAGGTGACATTTCAAAAAGGAAAAGCTTCGGTAGATGAGGAAGGACTTGTCTTCTATTTGGATACCAGATCTTACTTACCCCTAACCGGAGGAGGGTAGGTTTGCTAAAGAAGTGTAGGAGGATGTTTTTGACACTGTGCTTATTCCCCAAAAATATGTTTGAACTTGATTTATCCAATGCTTTTGAAAAAATACTCCAACAATGTATGAGATATTGTAACCTAGACCGCTTCATAACTACGAAACGCGACCAAAGATTTTTTCAGTTTTGGTGCATTAAGCTCGTACATACTGATACTTTATACCACGTCATATTCAGCCATTTCCGTTATCGTTTTTTTTTGGCAACGATCAAGGGTCTTTAAACAAGCTGAACTTCGAAACGCGACCAAATATTTGTTCAGTTTTAGCAGAATTCACATGAGTGCAACCGGTACTTCCTTTCTGTACTTTATTCAGCCATTTTACTTATCGTTTTTTTTTGGGAACAATAACTGGTTTTGCAGGCGCCATATTTCGATAACGCAACCACTTAGCGCAGGCAGACCGACATATTTGGAATCACGGAGTTGCCCTTTATCTTGTGAGCTTCCGATCAGCCATATTGGTGATCGTTGCCAAATTTGTCGTGACCTCCCGTAATATAAACTACGAATGGAGCCACAGGATGTTCTTACATGAAATAAATGCGCGCGCATGTTCGTAAACAAGATTGGCTACTGAAGCCATCCCCAATCAGCACACAAGCGCTATCAAAGCTATATAGTACCTGTAAAAAGGCAAGCGTCTTTATACAGCTTACGTAGCGCATAGCTTGCAAAGTGTGAGAGGGCGAATCAGCGGGGCCTTAAAAAACAATACTAAATTGTGGTCAAAAAGGCAGCCTAGGGTCTCTTTTAAACACCACCCAAGCTATATACCAAGAAGCAAGCGAAAACCAGATTTATTATGTGACTCTTTCGCGTAAAATGTGAGAGTCAGATAAAGCATCTGGCTTTCGTGCGGCTTTATACTAGAATGGACGGTATCGCATTAAGACGCTTTTTGTCATATCATATATATAACATATTATTCAATTATCTTACATATACATATGTGGTAATCAAACTTAGGGCAAATATAAAGCGCTGAAAAAGGTTTGAAACGAATTTGCTCTCTTCTATTCAGCTACCTTCCACTCTCGTCGCTCAGTATTTCTTTGACTCCAACTGGAACATCTATTTCCTATCTGTGGCCCGAGTTTCCAGTAATTACGAGACTTCCAGCGGTTCCAGCCTACGACCCAGGCAGAATGGGAATTCATTAAGAGCCATTCAAGTTATCACAATATGACTATTAGAGCTCTATTCAATTTTTAATTAAACTCGAGACGACTGGCGAAGCTTCCGCGCAAAAACTAGTCAATAGGGACTTGGTTAGCGATATTTTCTTGCAAATGCTAGCTGATAATTTGCATATTTTTATAGACATTTCTTTGCTTACTTACCACCACCTTACTTGCCCTTCCAGCCGCTAAGCAGCAGTGTATGTTGTGTTCCGGCATGGAGAGCAAGACAGCCGTTGAAATTACTGGCACAGGAGGTATTCCATCTTAGCCGTCTGTATTGGCAACACACCTGCAATCTCCTTGGTGTTGCGGGTGCATATGAGTGAGTGGTGGTGATAATTTACCATCAAGTGACCTACTGTTCATTTGCCGTCCTCTTTTATAAAAAAAAAACAGAAAATAAGAACCAACCGCATAGTAGCAAATATTTTTAGTCTGAAATAGGAATAAATCTCAGAAGCAGACCAAATAATGTTCGTTCGTTATCCGGTAATACCACTTTTTTTAACATCTGTGGTTTATTTCCAAGTTTCATTCGATAAATTGTAACTTGGTAACTTTTCGTAGTTTTAAAAATCTATAAAACTGATTTTATTCGTCAAATGCACATTACAAGTTAATGAAACAAAAAAACATCAAAATAAAAACATATTTTTTCATTCGGAATAAGAATACTTATATTTGAAATGTTTTTATCAAATATTTCTTGAAAACTATTCAAGCGTTTATTTCACGCGTTTTCAACGCTAGTCACAGTGGGGTTTCGCCGTTATACACCCGACAACAAGACTCGAGGTTAATTATCTGAATTTCTGGAAAAAGTCTAGAAAAGTGATTTCACTATTCCTTGAATTGGGAATAAGTTTTTCCTTTTCTTAGCAGGTGGTCCCGAAATGAAAGTATTATACCGTGACCTAATTTCGTGATTACACGCAAACGTTATGACGGTGTGAGTATTAATACTATTTCACACTAGTGAAACGTTGTGATATAAATAATACAAAAACCGACAAGAGTATGTCAAGCCATGCTTGTACGATTCCGTAGCTCATTTAATAAACCATAGAGACGTTTTAGGCTTTACCTAGTTTTCTATTTAAATTTATTTTGTCAGTCGACGGTTTTCAGAAGCCTTATGACAGAAGAAATAATGAAATCGTAAGGGTGATAGTGTTGCTTTTTATTTCATTACATGCGGTTGAATTTATAATGTGTTCCATTAGTATTCGTAGTCGTAAGATGCAACACAATTTTTTTTACAATTTTCAAACTGGCACACATCTAATTCATTAAAGTTTATTAACTCATTTTAAATAAAGTAGGTTTTACTAGGTAAGAAGTGACAGTGACAGATAAAGACTACACAAGTGTTAGCTAATGCAGTTTTACAGAACGTTTATAATAAGGGTTAGTCGATCATTCTTAGTACAATAAATAGCGGTAATGTTTTGACTACTACCATTTAACATCGATAAAAAGTGTGAAAACCTAAATGCAATGCGCCGATGTCAGAGCCCGCTGCGGTAAATAAAACGACTGCCTTTATCCGTTTATCATTGCTTTATGCTCATAAAGAATAACAAACCGCTCCTAACGGTTTCTGACGAAATTAAATAGTCGTTTCTGCAACACAAAGTAACTATTTGATTGGTACCTAACGAAATTAAAATGAAAAAGACTTCAGTTTCCCAGCAACTAAGTTCAATGGCGGTTTCCTTGAACGAACCCTTTGAAGTTTGCCTTTACTGCTGAGATCGTGTACTATTTGTGTCTCATTTTGCTGGAATTTATGTGCGAGCCGCAGCTTGTTAAGTAAATAAAGGAGCAAAATGTCAAAGCAGCAGTCGGACATAATTAATATCGAACACTTTGCATATAATGCCAGGAAGAAAACGGCATTTCTACTAATAATACGTGGGCAGGTTGCTTGACAATATCAAAACAAGTTTTCACGGGTTTCACGAAAACTTGAATCTATAGGTAATGATTATAAACAAAGCGACATACGCATTGGTATCACGTATTTAAATAATCCTTTAGCAGCCTTTGATACCGGCGATAAATAAATTCACTTTGCGCTCGTAGAAAACGTGTTCATTTTGAAATGCAATTTCTATGATAAATAAAAACGCGTGAATTCCATTCCAAACAAGGAAATGTTTTATTTCAATTAAACACCCTCTATCTAACTTGACCGGTCCAGGTGAAATTTAACCCTTGCTGCGTTTCTGTCAAACTATTGTCATAAGAAAGGGACGCCTATAGAAATACTCAGATAAACTAAACTTGGCCGGTCATGTTAGCACACAGGCGCTATAAAAGCTGTATTGTACAGCGCCGATCACCGTTATACAGCTACTATACAATGCATCTAGCACGGATCTTTTCGACACGCTTTAACTCGCTATTATAACGAGACGCACTAAGTTACGTAGCGAGTTAACGTTACGTGCTAGTTAGGTAGGGCTATAATTAACAATAAGTCTACTGCATATCAAGTAAGATTTTTAATACAAAAAAACTGTCATTGGCCCTAGTCCACTGGCTGCCATTAGCACAGAATAGACAATAGCCATACAGGTAGAGGAATGGAATAGAATAGAAATAGCACATTATTATTTAAATATTATTTATTGTATCTCTGTAAACACGAAACTTGTGCACAGACAGTTCGCAAAAATAAACTTTTACGAGTAGATACGAATGCGAACTTGTGGTGCCTGCGATAAAAAATGCGTCTCAATCTAATGGTGGGTGGACGTTCCTACATATTTCGTCTCTTTAATACTAAATAGAAATAAGTATCTTATTTCCAGTCATCGTAAGCTTTCATTAATTTCATTGGAGTGGTGGCAGTGTTAACTTGTTTTATGTGTTTAAACCAATTCTTCCAAATTAAATCATTTAAAAATATACATATCACCTTCGCCGACAACGCATTAATACCTAACTTTATGAACCTAAGCCCGTTCATTGTTCTTGGTAATATAAATTTTCAATTTCATCCCATAAGGTAACATTTCAATTCGAAACCGGCCGCTCCAGATGTTCATGAGCAAATAACTTATGCCGACTAAAATGAACCCTAAATCTTCTCCGAGCGGATGGTTTCGCGCCAAGAATTGGATTTTGCCTAGCGCTCCATATGTGGGTTTGAGGTGTGACCTCACTTGTTATATTTCCTGACGTATTTTAACCAAAGACTGGTAATTAGAATTTTATTTATAACACCAATCGGGACCTTAAGGCTATGATATTATAATGCATGGATGTACAGTTTCATACTAAATGACAGCAGAAAAACGGCACGACATAAGAATACAGGTTGATGCCAATGTTACAAATGCAAATTATTAGTTTACCATTTATAGTCATTGGATTTACAACTTTACGTCTAACTGCATAAAATAATAATTTATTGAGTTTCGTTGCAAATAGGTTTCTTTATAAAATAATAGTATTGACAGCAGCGCCGTCGGTCCGACGACTGACAGCGCGAGCGATTATCGATTTAGTCTTCTTTTTAGCCTCCTTCGATACGCCATTTTTTAAACACTGACTAGAAGTCCATATTACTTATAGGTCAGTGCCTTAACGCGATAAAATTCTTGTTAATTTACTTTGACGTTTTGGTGTATTGAAACGGCCGGGTTACGAGCCGAATTATGTAGGTATTTATTAATAAAGTTGGCCAAAATTTTTTAACTAACAAGTTTGTTTGTTCCTTTTATTAGAAGGCAATCATCACTGTGACAGACGACACATTTGTTAACTAATACAGGTTTAATAAGCATTTATAAATAAGGGGCCGTAGTATTGAATCATGAATGGCGATAGTCTTTGACATGACGTAAATAATTATAAAAACTTATAAAAATGATTATAGCTAACCTTGATTTAAGTAAAAGCTGCTTTGGTATATTTTTAACCTCTTGAAGAGATCTTGAAGTACTAATTGTATTAAGAACTTAGTCTAATCGTGGCAATCTTTATTTAAAATGGAAGAGTTTAATCTTTAAAAATAAAGCATAGTGCTTTTACAAAATTAGCAACTAATCGTATTGGTTGTACAAAGGAAATATAATTGTTGTATTAACTTTTTTTGAACTCATCTTTTTTTTTCTTCCTTGCTTTAACTCCACGATATAAATAATAAATAAATAAATATAAGTAATTATTTTTTGTTTTAATCTTACAAACTTTTGCCATATGGCTAAGGTTATTAGCGAATACTGCACTCATTTCTACAATAAATTACTAACCTTAAGTTACCTAGTTAGTTATACCTATGTAATATGAGTACATTTAATTGTACACTTGTCTCAATAAAAAATAAATAACAATGCCATTTCAAAATTTCGTCAAAAATACCGGGCTTAAATATAGCACGCATTATTTCAAACAAAAAAAAATCTATGGGCAGCTCTTTTCTAGCAAAACAAAGCCAGACACAACGCGGCCACGTGCTAGCTACACGTATCTCGCTGCTTGAATTAAGTATACACTGGATAGCATGTTAATTAAGCTTCTGAAAGCATTAGTAAAAAGCCGACTGCCTTTCAAAGAGCTGCTATGTAATGTGGGCTAAGTCTTTATGTGTTGGAAATCGACGGAGCGCATTACGTGTAGTGAATGAGGTTGAGTTCACTTGGAGTTCATTTTTAAACCGGGTTTTTGAGACTGAAAACATTGCCTTTCACTACAAAATGGCCAGGAAAGACAAAAAAGGCGGTTTATTTAGCTCTTTTGGGTTTTACGAAACCAAATTATTCCTATTTATTTTAAATGGTAAGTTACTTACATACTCTATCTGCATATATGTAGCCTTAAGAATTGCTAGACTTAAGTGGCAGTGGGCGGGGCACATTGCTCGCAGAACGGATGGCCGATGGGGCCATAGAGTTCTCGAGTGGCGACCGCGTACCGGAAGACGCAGCGTAGGTAGACCCGCCACAAGGTGGACCGATGACCTGGTGATCGTTGCGGGAACCCGCTGGATGCAAGCAGCACAAGACCGGTCGTTGTGGCGATCCTTGGGAGAGGCCTACGTCCAGCAGTGGACGTCTTTCGGCTGAAATGATGATGATGATGATGATATATGTATTTTCAAAATGCGATTAGAATAGCATTGGAGAGTAACATCAGCATACTGTCATTTCATTGACTTGCGTCTAGTTTCATTCTTTTATCTATGAAATGACAGTGTGCTGACGTTAGTCTCCAATGCTATACTAATCCCGGTTTGATAATATGTAAAAACTCATAACATTCCGTTTATGTAAGTAGCGCTAAAACATTTTCTACTATTATCTCTGTACTAGCAATAATGATTTTTTTTTCTTCGTTAGCAAGCAACTGAATTAATTTGAAAACCCTTACAGCGATGAATATCCAGAATTGCATCTTGATAAGAAAGTCAAATATTATAAAAATATACTTTTAGCAGCAGCGCGAAGTTTTTAAAAAAAGTTAGCTTGCAGTCATCTTGTTTATAAAAAAGCGTAATGAAAAATTACGTTTTGAAGCGCAGACGAATTTAACCCCAGTTAATTACAGTCTTGAAATAACTCTTCATTTCAGATAAATTAGTTTCACTTGTCTTGAACGTAACTTGTTCATTAGCGTTTAAATAAATTCATTAATAAGCCTCAGTGACGCGCAGTCAACGAACAAATCTATAAATCAAATAGTGAGGGAGTGTCACAGACAAAGGACGAGAACATAACCCCGGGCGACATACAGGTTACAAGGCTGGCGTACATCTACGTTATTTTTTAGCAGAGGGGCTAACGAGCAGAGGTACATGGTGGTAAGCAATCACCGCCGCCCATAGACATCTACAATATCAAGAGAATCACAAGGGCGATTTTTGTTTTTATATTTATTTTTTTCAAGAATTATTGCTTAACTAGTGACTCACCCCGGCTTCGCATGGGTACAATTAAGATGTAACGTACATAAAGACGTTTCGTGAAAAATTCTTTAAACGACAGTGACTGTATAAAAATCCGTTGCGCAGTTTAGAAGGAGTAAACGGTTGAAGACATCCGGATAGGCAAGAACGGATAGCAACTTCATTTTATAGGACTATGTAAAGAAGGTGAAAGAAGAAACGGTATTTAAGGGATAAAAGTGAAGTGATACTTCATACGATATGCAGTAAAACAAACTGGAACAAACTACCTTGCTACTCCGCGAAACCAGTGCCGGGCTCGTGCAAAATAGCTGCGTCTGTGCGACACATATCATTTCGCCTCTATATGAGGCGAAACGCGCGTCGATCGTGTAGTTTCAGTGCTTTGTGGTGGTGGTGTGTAGTTGAGTCTGTGTGATATATGTTGTTTCGTGTGGAAGCGGAGGAGGGTGGGTTTTTGCATGAACATATATGTGTCGCACAGACGCAGCTATTTTGCACTAGCCCGGCACTGGTTTCGCGGAGTAGCAAGGTTATTTGTTCCAGTTTGTTGATATGGACCTCCGCAAAGTAACGCCTGAATCTATTAATTATTTGATATGCAGTAGTTAACCTAATATAAATTAAAGGAGAATGGGCAAATTGTCCCAAGTGCTGTATACAGTTGTGCTATATCTTATTAGAAAGCTCTCAATAAGAGCTTAATTTTTTTATATGACAGCAAAACCGAGATGTTTGCAGGGAAAAAGCTACAGCCCATTTTATACCTCACTTTGTACTAGCAGTTGTATGAAAAGTATCTGTAAAATCATTTTCGAGATATAGCCGAAAGATTTTACCCACGCATTACTGAGGCCACTAGAAGTAAAAAACGTAATGGGAGCATAGGTCTAATTTGCTGTTTTTTTTTTTTTTTCATACAAAACAATGATTAATGCTGCAGACACCTGGTCTTCGAAACATAGCCTATGATGATCCTTACACCGAGTACTACACGTCCATACTACTCACTATTGTATACAAGGGTTGGGACAGCGCCCATACAAAAATGCCCATTCACCTTTGAGTAATAATTGCGTCTCGACGTTTCCCGCGATTCATTTTACGTTTTACTCATACTGACATGACATGGAGAGGTTATGTCTGGAGATCTGGTCTGGTAGGTTTCTTTAATTTACTTTAAAGTTTACGTGCCAATGTTTACCTCATACAGTTTTTTAAAATTTCATGCCGGTACTATGCATACGTTGCGCTATATGCACATACCGTATTAAAGGGCACGCCACACCGGCTCCGTACACTTGCGTATGCAACATGGCTCCAGTTGACTTCGTAGAGCTGCGTCACGCATGTGTAACGCATGCAGCTCTACAAAACGAGCTGTATACGCATCCGGTGTAGCTCTTCCATAAGTAAGACCCTAATTGTCTTATGTTTGTATCTGTCAACCATGAAAGCCCTGTATCACACATTTTACTCCATTTCAAAACGCGGTTCCCACAAAGATCTTTCTTCACATTCGATGTGGCACGAACATTAATCAACGAGTATGTAACGGTCGCGTATAACTTAGCGTGGACGCCTTCAGACGTTACCGATGCATCGTGTACAATGCGACATTTTGACATAATAACTGAACTTGTGTCACTGTCCTGGGGATATATTCAAAGTTCTGACATCATTGTTGAGCTGGGGGAATCTTACGGTATATGTAAGCTTCCGATACCAAAACGACATTTTTGTTCAGAGTGAAAGTTCTGTACTTGGTTTTATTCCGTTGTGTCGTGTAATCGAGTTCAAAATTTCTGTAAATATAATACATAACACATACCAAATTTTAAAAGAATCCATCACAAGTGAAGAGTTACATACGAACGAGGCAAGTTGATTAAAAACTTGTAAAAACATACAAACAGATAGGAAGAGTAAAATAAAGTTCTAGTTTGTTCAAGTAGCTAATTTAGTATTCATGCCATAAGTTCAGGTATTAACATTTTCTAGCCTATGACTATTTATTAGGTACTGAAGATTTAAGGCGTTGGATTACATCACTTGTCTTTCAAGGAACTTCCAGCTAACTTACTTAAAAGCATACCCATAAAACTGCTTTCTGGATCTTCGTTTAACTATAAACAGGACAGATTGAGTAGAAAAAAAGTCGCAATGTAAGAATATCGTCCAGATCAGATTACACTAATAATCACTAAAGCCCATTATGTACGCAGGCACGTAATCTCAATTACTAGTGTCTCAATATCAGTCAAATGCCAGCCTCTATTCATTGTAACTAACCAATTCTATCAGTAATTCAACACCGAAATCCCGATCATTACACGCCCCCAGACGTTAACATCGCATTACACTCCACACATACATAAAGCCGATGAAAATCACCTTTAACCCTAAACTGATTCCGACCGAACCAAAGGTCGTTAAGGAAGTAAATGTAGCGGGTACCTTTGCCTTCCGAGCGATTTATCTACCTTAGCGGGTCGCGCGCCATCTATCGCGCGTCGTTAAAAATGACAGCTTCATGTTTTTCCATGCGACACATCCAATATCAGCCTCTTTTACATATTTTTCAATTTAGGAGCGAAATCGACCGGCTCCACTGCTTATAAATAAAGCCGCGTGGAAGAGATTTGTGGGGATTTTTATACGAAAGCATGGCGTGGAGATGATGGAAGGGGTTTAGGATGAGTTGTATTACGTACGCTGTATTTACAAGATTGCTTGACAACCGTAGCAGTAAACAGCTTTGATAGTTGTCAATTATAGTATTACTTTAACAGTGGTAGAGCGTTACTGCCGGTTGTTGGTGGCAGTACAAAAGGATCAGCTTGACCGGAGTAGCACCGCACTCTCACAGAATACTAGGGTCAGGTAGGAGCTTTACTACTACGTTACGTACGGTGAGTGAGAGATCCGAAGGTCCATGGGGATATCTAAAGGCCGGAAATGGATTATCAATTCCTGGGATCGCTTTTTCCCTTAGGCAACAGTGATCACTTTCCAACTAATGACCTGCATGGTATTTACCTTCTACTTCTATAAAAAAGTTAGTAACTGAACGTAATTGTTTTATATGATAAACATTGAAGACATAGTATTCTGTTTTCATTTTGTAATAGGGAAATATTATTCAGGTCACGCCAGGAGCATTAGGTAGGACTGATATAATTTAAAGATTCATTGTAAAGTTCAAGATTTACACATCAGTTATAATTACTTCTCTTCTGCATCCAACATTCAACTATACAAAGCGATAAAAGCTGGAGTGACCTTTGAGTTTGGCTACCCTTTCTAATTGGATTCTAGTTTGATATTTACACGTTTCTATTAAGTCTAGAGGTGAACCATCTTTTTACCCGACTGCGCGACGCAAAGGAGGGTAATGTGTTTATCAGCGTATTTATGTATGTATGTATGTATGTTTGTTCCTTTGTGGCGATCTAGAGACCAAACGCGTGGGCCGCTTTTGATGATTCTTACGTCAATCGATTTGTCTTAATCTTGCGAGTGTCACTAAAGACATGAAAATAATCAAAATTCAATATGGCGACAACCAGGCGCCATATTGTGAAAAAGAAAAAAATTTAAGTCGACGAACTATGTTGAGTGGGGTATCATTGGATAGGTCTTTGAAAATAATCTTTAGGTTTCTCATAACATTTTTCATGTTGCATGGCCGTTTAGGATCTATAACGAATTAAAGTTGGTTAGCAACCATTCTCACTTAATCTGAACTAAAAAGTGTAAAAAAAAAATCAAAAACCCAACTGCGTAAAAAGTCCAGTAGTCTGAAGTTCTGTTAAGTAATATTGAATACCTACACCATTGCAATAGTTTCATGAACTTCAACAGTCGGGACCCCTTATTGGGCAGATTTGAGCCCGTCTACATTTTTAATGGGTCCCGACTGTTGAAGTTCATGAAACTATTGCAATGGTGTAGGTATTCAACATTACTTAACAGAACTTCAGACTACTGGACTTTTTTTAGTCTTTTCAGTTTTGATATACTTTTTACGCAGCTGGGTTTTTTTTTTTTAGATACTTGATCTGCTGGCTCAGCGATCCAAAGAGGACGTCTTGAACTCCAACATAGTTGGAGATAGTGTGCCCTGAAATTCTTTTACATGTTATTAAAATAATTTTCATTCAGTAAAAAAAAACGTCTATTTTCTGTGCGTAAAATGTCCTGTCAGTATCATAAATAATTCTTGATTAATAAAATCTCCAGGTCGCACTTTATAAGGGAAATTTTGTTATTTTCCATTTACAAGTGGTTTAATAAGGACGTAATTAACGGTTTTTCCAGTGGCCCTTACCTTCGGTTACCTACCTCTTAAAACAAACACAGTGCCTTTTTATTATAACTTAATTATTAACTAGTAAATGTTATAGGTCAAAAAGTGAAACTTAGGAGGTTTCATTAGATTCTAAATGTTGAAGAATTAGTTTCGCTGTTCCGACCACAAATAACTATTGTGCTCTGTAAACTTTTTAAGTAATAAATTATCAGCATCAACAATTTCGCTGTAGATACTGTCGGCAACCTTATCTCGTCTCATCACGTCACGAAATTAACAAGGCATTTATTGGCTCTCTAAAAAGATGACACGGCTTTTTTGTATCAGCCATGATATCAATTTCTTACAGCACTTTTACTTCGACTAGTACTAAGAATGAAATAAACGGGTCAACTTATGAACCTTCTGCGATTTTTCGTCGGTTAAAAAGCATCGATATCGAATTAGTTGCTTAGCGTAAAGGTCCAAATACTTAGTAGTTTTATTTATGTGTCCCATGTGAGAATTTGTATGTCTTATGTAACGTTATGAATATGATGACACGTGCATCGAACATAGCATCTGGATCTCGATCAATCTCGATCTCTTTTAACCAAAATGAGTTTTATAAAATTTATTATTACATTATACTTTTTATGTATGTTAGTTTCTAAGGTATTTGTCTATGGGCCTTTGTAGCCTGAAAATAAATTATTTTATTATTTATTATTATACCTTTCTTTGTAAAATAAACGTTTCGCTGACAGATAAAGACGAAACGAAAGTTAACTAAAGTAGGTTTAGTAAGCATTTATTAATAAAGGGTTAAGGTGGACGCGATTATTTTGTCACTGTTTAGATTTAACAGCTTTTTATAACACTAGCTGCATTCAATTCGACTTTTTAACCCAATCTTTTATCAGTGTCCCTTTTTAAACGAAACGTGATATAGAAAGTGAATGTAAGAACTATCCGCACAATCAAGCAATTGTACGTATAAGAAGAGTTAGCTCTAACAAAACTTTTAATAAACGAAACTGAAAGTCAATGAAGCCGCTGTATTGGCACGTGCTGTTTGGTACAAAGTGATCACGATTAGGCTGTGGTCAACCATACAGCGGAACCGTTTATGTAACATAACAAAAACCGTTTAGGAAACTCAATGGTTCAGGACCTATTGTATAATTAATATATTCAGACGTTACTTTTCGGAGGTCCATATCATTAAACTGGAACAAATTACCTTACTTACTAGGCTTCCTGCTTGTTTGTTTGGATGGTGCCTCGTATTGAGGCGAAACGCGCGTTTATCGTATTGTTTTAGTGTTAAGTGGTGGTGGTGTATAGTTGAGTCTGTGTGATATTACAGTTTCGTGCGGAGGAGGGTGGATTTTTGAATATTATTATCTTGCACTTGCATGGCATTGGTTTCGAGGAATAGCAAGGTAATTTGTTCCAATTTGTCTATTGTATCTTAATATGTGTTATCGGTCAAATAATTGTTTCGGATTGTTTCCGAGGTAGAATATAATAATGTAATACAATTAATGCTTGCAACTTGCACTATATTTCAGTAGCTCTTTACGTTTGCCTTCTTTTCCGTCTAACTAGAAACAAATACAGGAGTTATTAATTGTGGATATCCTTTAGGTAATTGAGGAAGAATTGTAATTATTTTATCACTTATAATGTAAAGTTCAACGTTGACTAAAATTACTGTGACAACTTCAACAAACAATTCTCTCTAGAGGCATAAACTGAGTTACGTATTATTACCGAGTTAAATAGTTTTAAACTTTCCGAAAATTAATAAACAGTATTATCGCGTTAAAGTCTCGATGAGTGTAGGGAATTATATCGAGTTCATTTAATAACATTCGTTTGAGATCTTATTCTGATAAGTCAAATTCATATAACATTTTTTTTCTAATTTGTTATTTAAACTTAGATCAGTTTTGCTAGTCTCTCCCAGGACATTTCTACCCGCTGCATGTTTGACCGCAACAGTAAATCGACGCCCAATGGTGAAAGTCATTTATTTTATTTTATTGGATATACATGACAATTTAAAGTGGTGATAATTAAAACCAGAAATATTTTGAACGAAACTTAATACAGTATAATAGAATACAGTGTCACATAGTCTACAGCTTTACATTTGATATTGTTTAATTTATTGCATTGTTACTCAGCCTACATAGCATAGGCAATTAAGTTTTTTCTACTTGATTAAGTGCACTAAATATTTACAAACAATAGGTCATGGCATTGTTACTAACGAAAATATGGATCTCAGTTCTAAACACATAGCTTAAGTTAACATTTGTAACATAATACATTTACATTTTTATTTTCATTTTTTACATTTTATAACCGCCAGTTTCCAAAATTTGACTCAAAAAAATGTCCAACTTATTTCGCCACAGCGCAGTCATATAATCACGTACATGTCCGATAGGTATTGCCGGTTAAAGGATTAAATAATTCTTTTGTAGATTCTCAAACTGCAAGAAGGTTTTAAAAAAAAATTTAGTGTCGAAGTGAAAATACAACATACGCTAGCGTTATCGAATGCCCTAGCTCGTACCTCCAAAACATCTCAACTCAAGATACGCTACAAGCGATAATAAAAATGAGATGACCCCTTTCCAAATAATTTATGTACACAGCACACTTTTGTTTTTTTATTGCATACGCACGATTTATGCAGGCGGCACATACGCAAGGTCCTATTGGTACCGAGGTTCTTACGCCTCTATGATTTATACTGTGAACTCGAAAGAGGTTCCGCCATCCAGTTTAATATCTTTGATTTACGATAGAAACTACGCGCATAAGTGCCAGTTCCCTCGATGATATGTAGCGAGACTGTTACCGTATTTTTTTTTTGTTTTGAGAATAATGACATAGTGTGGCCGTTTTAATAACTGGCCAGTGATGTTCGCTTAGCAGCCAGGGTGCCCGAGGCACGAGCTTTACAATTTATTCTGATATGAATTTTTAAGCGAGCAAAAGACTGTCGGAGATTGCGTGATGATAATCCTAACCGTTGTTCTTTTTACGATTATTTAGCACCTTTCGTTGTTTTTTGAATTACGTATTTAATAAATATAAGTAAATTTTGTAACCGAAATTTCTTTCGATTTTTATTTTAAATGTTTTTAACATTCAAATTATGAATGTTAAAAACATTTAAAATAAAAATCGAAAGAAATTTCGGTTACAAAATTTAATAACAAAACGGCGCCATCTCTCGTCAGCTGACGGTAGCTGTAAAGGTACTCAGTTGAATATGATAACTTGTTAAAAAAAGTTTCATATAGATGACACCGAGGGTAGTTGTACCCTTAAAATCAATAATGTAATGACCGTAAGACGAAGCACATTGAAAAATTCGCAGGGTAGGGCAGCGGCAGGGTGGCGAAACTGGAAAACGCAAGGCACGGAATGCTGATGTTGCAGGTTCAAGTCCTGCCATTGCCCTAATTTTTCTTTGTGTTGTCATTACAATTTTAAATATAAGTAAGTTAATCCCCTTATTCATAAAATCTGCGTAAACGTATGTTAGTTAACATGTGTTATTTCTTTATCTGTGATTGTAACGTTTGCCCTCGAATGAAAGGAACAAAACATTTGTTGGTTAAAAACGATTGGTGAACTTTTATGAATAAGGAGGAAAGTAAAGAAGTAACTCCTTGTAGTAGTACAATTAGAAAGTCCGAGTTTCACATAAAATTGCCAATCATGAAATGTAATCCAGTTAGAATGACACTAAACGCAGCCACGTTTGCCATTATAATTATTACGCTTGTTTGTTAAGGAAACATGTTGCGACGGAATTACCATTGTCAGCCTTAGAGCCATGTTAGACTTTCTATAATGCCATGTTAATTCCTACAATTATCTTACAACAATCAGCTTACACAAAACACAGGCCTCCGCCTAGTTTAAACTGGAGATATGTTGGCACAGTAGAGACTGCACAATACAAGGCCAACCTAATAAAATGTGGAATTTACAATAAAATCCGACTTTAACCACAATTCAGTCAAATTGTTGTTTTCAAGCTGTCAGCACTTTCAAAGTTGTTTCAACAACAACAACAACAACAACTTTGTACTCATAGCCAAGAATAAAAAAAAAGTAGCAACAACTAAAACGCAAGGCACTAAATGCTGATGTTGCAGGTTCGAGTCCTGCCATTACCCTAATTTATCTTTGTGTTGTCATTATAATTTAAATAAAATATTAAATAAAATAGCTATTATAGACTGGTTCACTTTTCGGCGTTTTGCACTTCTAGCGGCATTTTGGGAAACATTTGGCCAATTGTGTTTTTTTTACTAATTCGGACCTGCTGAACACGAATATCGAGGTTGGCATTCCTGAATTTTGACCGGAAGCTCAGAATTCAAAATGGCGGAAGCTTTCTTACTAGTGCGATTTTTTTTCGTGTAAATGCCGTTTTCAGGTTTATTTTTATCGTAGAATGCGAAAACAATTGTTTTAGAATGTTCAACCAATTATTTAATCATCATCCTCATCATCATCATCATGTTTTCACGAATTTGTACAAAGTCTGGAACAGAAACACATTGAGGTACACTTTACATAGCCTTTCGGAATTTGTAAAACTTCGTTGAACGATCTTTTTTGCAACCGCAAAGAACAATATTTATTGGTAGCAGCCTTTAGAATGGGTTCCAGCGTGATGAAAATGGGGATGCAGCCGTCTATTTCTTTCTTCCACTTGTCCTTAAAGACCAACAAACAACACCGATTTCCCCCCTCGAAAGTTTTCACGAGAAAGGAGACACATGAATGATTAATATAATTTTTAAAAGTCTGGTATTATAATAGATATTTAATTCGTCATTACCTTCGGGCAGCGTAGTTTACCAGTTGTCGCGGCACATATTGTATATTATTGCATTTACCTAAAAGTAATAAATAGCTTAAACAACCTAGTTTCACTCATCAAACGTCAAACTAGGGCCAAACCAGAAATATCGCCAAATTTATACATTTAAAAGACAAAGAATATTCATGCAATATCATATCAAAACACCAACTTTGTCAAATGAAAGGGTTTTCCACTGAAAATAATTTCATGTTTTGGGGGCAGTTTTTTATTCTATAACGTTTTAGTAGTTGCTTAAACACTCTGTAACTATCATAAGCGTATTATTCGACAAATATAACCCGATTAACAGTCTTAAAACGAAAGGTCGGTCCCTAGTCGAAAAATTGAGAAAACGTTCACTATCATGGACGCCATCTTGAATTTTAAGCTTTCGCCAGGGCTAAATAATTTTTGGTTGAACGTTCTAAAACAATTGTTTTCGCATTCTATGATAAAAATAACCCCGAAAACGGCATTTACACGAAAAAACCACACTAGTAAGAAAGCGTCCGCCATCTTGGCCGCCATCTTGAATTCTGAGCTTCCGGTCAAAATTCGGGAATGCCAACCTCGATATTCGTGTTCAGCGGGTCCGAATTAGTAAAAAAAACACAATTGGCCAAATGTTTCCCAAAATGCCGCTAGAACTGAAAAAATGGCCACTTTTGAGAAAAGTGAACCAGTCTATTATATTTACATTTATCTTCTTGTTCCGTTTCTTTTATTAAAAAAAAACAAAACAGTTCGTGATAGTGTAGAGAAAGTCACCAAGGTAGTAAGACAAATAATTGTTTTCTGTTGCTGTTACTATGAGTGCCATTGGTTTGAAGGTTCGCCGTGTGTATGCTCTGTTTGAAATCTCCTTGAAACGCAAACAAGAAAAACATTGTTATTGTAAAATACAAACTTAACAGACAACTCTACAAACCAATGCCATGCTATTGTTAGAGTTACGTCTTCGAAATAAGAACGCGGATCTGTTCTTTACAACTGCAAATACCTTGGAAGCTCTAAACCTAAGGGCTCTTTAGCACATGACAGTTAGATTCTAAAGCGCTACGATATTTTTCCAAAGAGATGGTGCAAACAGAGAATTATGAAGTTGTTTGTACGAATGAGTTTCGATTTTCAAACTAGTTAAGAACTATAGGACTAAAACTATAGGATTAAAGCCCTTAGTAGACGCAGATGTTGCTTAATTTACTTTGGTAACAAACTTTGTTTTCTCAGGATTTGTACAAAAATTAGGCGTAAGAAATCTTGCAATGGGTTGGATGTTTACACAAGTTAACTATGTGCAAATCTTTCCGGAGATTAAATTTACTCTAAAACCGAACGCAACAAAGACTGGAATTGTTTATTCAGAAGTGGCAAGGTACCTTCGAAAATGGTAACACTAACATAAACAACAGATGTGAAACATTCTCTCTGGTTCTTCTGTCGTCGGCAAACAGTTGAGTTTCCTTTAATTTCGATTAAGGGTAAAGGAATATTTAACTTGGTATTTCTCTACGTAATCCTTTTTGTCATTTCGCGATGGCTGTCACTGTCAAAGTTGCCAATAATTGTTTATGTTCCCTTTTCGAATGAAGGCCCGTAAATGGCATGCTTTTGTCTGTGCGTCTTTGAACAAAATAAACATCGTAAATTATTGCCAGTGCCGGTTTTATCTAGTCCTTATCCTACACAAAAAGATTCTTTGTGAGATTTGGAGCGTAAAAATATTATTATGAGTGTTTTTATGGTAAAGGGAGGAAAACAAGAATGCGGGTCACCTAATGGGAAGTGATCACCGCCGCCCATGGAAACCAGTGACCCCCAAGAGAATCGCTCATTCATTACCAGCCTTTAGGTCTTCCCCTTGGAACTCCATATAAACTTACCGTACTAAACGCAGTAGCTGGCTACTACATAACGTCGGTATGATAGTGTTGAAATTATGCTACGATACGGCTTTCGTTTTGGGTCAACCGACGTCTCATAATTGGCACTCGATCTCACGAAAGTTGGTCTATTAATTATTAACATTTTGAATACATTATATTTTTTAAGATGAACTGTGGAAACACCAGCAGGCGTAATAAGCGTAGAATAAAACAAAATGTTATTTTCTAACCTAATAATACATATATGGCAATTAATGACATACAATTTGGACTTTTCTAGATCTATCCTCACGAAAAGTGAACTAAACCATCAGCCATATCCAAAGGGCTTTTATAACACAATAGAAATAGTCGTAAGTATATCATATGGAAAAGGAAATCATAGTGCGTTTTTCCATCCACAAAATGTTTCAGAGTAACGTATCGCAAACAATCAAAGGGCCAAGTAAACCTCTTTGCTCACACATTTCGTTTATTCGCTTTTAGGACCGACATGAGTGGAGCATTTTCGATATAATCAATAAAGCCTTTCAAGCCGTAACCTTCGTATTTCCGAAAGATTTGAAACAATATGATTGGTAAACTCGATGTCTTTCAGATACAGCTGGTAAACCACTCCAGTGTCCCTAACATGAATGGCCCAGTTTAGTTTATCTCTATCTGCGTCCCTTTCTTATGACACTAGTCAGACAGAGACACAGGGAGGGGTTAAACTAAACCTGGGCTGTTATGATAGGGCCGCTGTTATTTATTTTAAATTTCAAATGCATAAACGGTGGACTTAATGTCTTAAGGCATTTTTGTCATACAGCTTTGGGCTTAACAGAGATAGTTGTGGGCGGTGCGATCGGCAACTTATAGGTAATCACAAAAAATAAATCAAGAAGAAAATCAAGTAAACGTTTGTGATGGAAAACAGGAAAATACATTTTCACTGCCAAAGTAGAGATAATTTAGCAATTAACGGACCGGTAACTTCCTCCCCAGACCAGGAGAGTGATTCTCTAAGCACAACAGCGGCCCTATCATGACAGCCCAGGTTTAGTTTAACCCCTCCCTGTGTCTCTGTCTAAGTAGTGTCATAAAAAAGGGACGCAGATAGAGATAAACTAAACTCGGCCAGTCATGTTAGGGCCACAGCGCCGAGCTCGACGCTGAGGCAGCGCCCTGTCTTGCTCAAGTGCGATAGCTGGAATGAGCGACACAGGATGCTGCCCCAGCGTCAGTCTCCTGAATCCAGAGTGAATGGCAGTTAGAATTTTGAACAATATTTACCCAATATTCTAGCGAACGATCAAGTCATAAACTGACCAATTTTTCAATATTAGTTATGATGGTTCTGTAAATCTTTGTGTATTTCAATACATATAAATTTCTACACCGCCTGCCATCCAGTCATTTTAGTTTAAATTGTTCTTAATAATAATGTAACGTGGTAATGTGGCGAAACTGGAAAATGCAAGGCACAGAATGCTGATGTTACAGGTTCGAGTCCTACCATTATCGTAATTTTTCTTTGTGTTGTTATTCATTGTATAGCATTTTAAATTTAATTTAAATGTATATATTGTTCTTCTCCGTTCAAAGTTAGTGGAAGGAATTACTCTCAAGCGATAAGACCGCTTTTTGGATACCTGTATTTTATATTTTCCTGTTGTTCTGTTTAATTGTCCATGTGACATTTTGTATTCAGTAAAACATGTCTGTATCGTATCGTATTGTACAGTCAACCACAAAAAGATGTGTCCATTTTGGTAAGCATCTTAGTTCAATTTCAATGCTACAAGACGCAAAAGTGGATATATCCAGTACTGTACATAACAAACAGTAATAGTAAAACTTCAAAACAACGTAATTTTAGTAGAGATTGCCCGCAAATTAATTAGGCTAAAAGCATTGTTAGCTTGTGAAGCCTGTTTTAATATTGTTCTGTTTGAAATGACAATGATATATATTATACTTACAGTTTTATTAGGATTGTTTTAGCAATCACATTTTGAAACTTGTGATGTTTCTTCATTTAGGTATATAATATACCATTAAATTAAGCTAAGTGGACTAATTTGTAATGTATTGTTTTTAGATAATATATCGTTTTCTAATGAAATAAATAAATATCTTAGGACAATTAACACCAATTGACCTAGTCCCAAGCTAAGTAAGCTTGTGTTATGGGTACTAGACAACGGATATACATACTTAAATAGATAGATACATATTTAAATACATATAACATCCAAGACTCGGGTGCAAATATTCATATTCATCATACAAACATTTGCCCTTCCCGGGAATCGAACTCGGAACCTCTAGCTTCATAGTCAGGGTCACTAACCACTAGGCTATCCGGTCGTCTATGGGATCTATGGGGTCGTAATGGGGCTGACATGTTTAGTTTTGATCAAAGCCTCTAAACAATTAAGGTTTAAATAAAAGTTAAAGTGACCAGATACGTTAGCGTTTATTTAACTTATAAATCCTGATGTTTTAAACCCTCTGACAGGTCTTATCCTCACGGGAAAATTAAGATAATCGTGGCAATATAAATTCTTCATAGTCATATAGAAATTTGAAGTAGTAATTTGCTGTCATTTGAATGGCATATACTAGGTACTTTAAAGGCCTAAGTCTACTAGTAAAAAAAGCACCGAAAAAACCGTTTCTCGAAATATTTAAATGCTACGTTACAAAACATGATTTTCATGATATTGACACCTGTCACAGTAGTAGTATCCTTGTCACAAGTAAGTAAGAACCCCAAATTTGACTTTTAAATATTTTTTTACTAATTGTACCGCTACGTTGCCAACTTTACAAAAAAAACATAAAATGCTTTTTGTTACATGTTGTAACAATAGCATTTATGATTTTTTATTAAGCGTGTGTTGTTCTGTGTTACCTTTTTCACATCATAAAAATACATCTTAAAAATAAATGAAAATATCAAGAATCGTCAGTAAATAGGCACCTGCGATAAATATGTACATATATACGCATTTATATTCTGTCTCTTCGATTCGAGCCTCGGGCACTTTCGACGGTAGGCATGAGTAATGGTGGTAATCCGCTTGCGGGCGGCCTTAAGCGAAGGGTTAAGGCTCCTGCAACCTATAACTTTTATATTTATTATATCCAACTTGAACCGGACCAGTAAATCCGCCAACCGAATGGGAAATAATAAAAATCCCAATACATGTATTTGGTACTTGTAATCAGTTTATGTTTGTTGTAAAATGAAGGATTTAAGTACCTGTAAAATATTATATTTACAATATAATCCGAGAGGCGGTGTAATAAGCTTTAAGAGGCTTCTGTAGCCCGGTACCCGTAGAAATGGATCTTTTACGAACTAATTTAATGTTAGTAGGTACGTTGTTGTGCAGGTTAGAAAGAGAGGTCTTAGCCCAGCAGCGGGACAAATAACAGGCCCCCTAAAAAAAGCACATAAAAACGATGACATCAGAAGTAGCTGAACACTTTAGTACCTTGTCGCTGTCAGTAATATGACAAATTCGAGAAACTGTCATTTTAACCGTTACTACGATAAGGTTCTTAAGTGTTTAGCTACTTTTGAGGCTGCCTGTATCATCAGCTTCAAATATATTGGAGTGGACAAGGTGTTTAAGAATATCTGAACAATGAATATATTATGTGCAATAAAGAGTTTTACATACATAGATACATATTTGACAATAGAGCCAAGTTCAAATATTTTTGAACACTCGTTTATTTTTGAAGCTGACTGTACTATGTAAATAGTAACATGGAGAGAAAATGCGGGCGGTCTTTTGTCCATACAAATACTCTCACTTGTTCTCTCTCTAGATTTTAACACTAGAATTGTCTTGTTTTTAGAATTTTGTTTTTTCGTATTTTTTAAAGAGTTATAATCAAACAATCAAAGCATAGGGAAATGAAATTCCTTCATACATATAGCTTGTAACACAAGCCACATAAAATTCAGAATCATAGTCGTGCAGCCAAAAACTAGGGATAAAATAGTCGAAAACGATTGTGAAAATAAAATAGCATTACATACACACTTCCTCTTAAGCAATTATTTGTCTAAACCCATCAAATTTTATCTAACTTGCAAGAAAATACTTCAAAGTTTACGTTTAGGACCTAGGGTATGCAATAATCACACAGACAGATCAACGCTTCAAACTTATTCTAAACTTAATTTTGGAACGAAAGTTAATAGTGTCCCGATAAATGTTAGTAATTACTTAAAACATAATCTACAATCCTTACCATCAGGCCAAGCCTAAACGTTTTTCATGAAAGAAAAACGCTTATTCTTGCTACCTAAATCGGCGGCATATACCGACAATTTGTTAGAATGGGCATTGATTAATAAGGCATCTTTCGTTATTCCAATCGAGTTAATTTTACTGGGAACATGGACGATAAATAAGGGACTGCGAGGGACATTTGTCATTTTGAAAGATTGCGATCTGATTCAGTAGTTCCGGAGCCGGCCATCTCTTCTTACGGCGAGGACAGAAAACTCCTCCAGAATATTATCCTAAGCCTTTTTAAATGATGAAAAACATTTATTTAATCAAAAACATAGATACGCAGAAACCGTCAACAATTCACAAAGTAATGAATGCTCAAGGCTTAGTTAATAAGAGATTTCAAACTTTAAGAGCATCGATACATATAAGTACCTAATGACGCGATTCTTTTGACCATAAAATTATAGTCATTGGTGCTTACTACCCCTACTAAGTGCTTTCGGAGGAAATCAAAAAACACGGCTGACATTGCCATTGTTACCTGAAACAAAGATTTAATAATAATAATAACCATAGTAATAGTCACCATCCCGCATGACGAGAACCTCGTGAAGGCCGAGAAGGACAAACTCAGCAAGTACCTTGACTTGGCCCACGAGGTAACCGCTATGTGGGATGTTGACTAGACAATTATTGTTCCGATAGTCGCTCAGTGAACGGTCTTATAGCAAAGAGTCTCGACCAACACCTCAAGAGACTCTCGCTAGAAGGCTGGATCAAGGGTCAGATACAAAAGGCGGTACTCCTGGACACGGCACGAATAGTCAGGAAATTCCTCACTCTGCAGCCCTAACCACCGGTAGCTTGAGCCCTGCCCCGCTGCCGGCGGCACTCTAGGTTAGGTTTTTATAATGTTTGTATATTTTGTATTGATATTGTTTTATTACTTTTTATAGAAATATTGTAAAAACTTGACCTATGATTTTAAATAAATATATAATAATAATATTGTTTTATTACTTTTAATAGAAATATTGTAAAAACTTAACCTAAGATTTTAAATAAGTATACATGAATAATAATAATACAGAAGGCTGTGCTCCTCGACACGGCACTCATAGTAAGGAGGTTCCTTACTCTGGACGTCTAGCACCGGTAGTTTGGGTTCGCGCTCCGCTGCTGGTTGACAGCTGTTTTTTTTTATATTTTAAAATGTATTTTATCTGTATGTTTTATATTTTAAAATGTAATTATATATTTTTTGTAGTACTTAGTTATATTTTAAAATGTAATTTTTATACCATGATTTATTTTTTAAAATGTAAAAAGCAAGAGAAAAACTTGAATAAAGAATAATAATAACAGACATGTAAATGAAAATAGACTGACGATTACTATTCCTCCACGCATCCCTGTCTTGAGCTGTCTCCACCCGGTCAGGCGAAAATGCATCCAGTCCATCGGGCCATAGCCGTCCAGGTCTTGGTAGACTGCGCTAATTCTCACTATTACCACCAGGAATTCCTACCAATAGTAAAACTGCTTTTTTTTTCACTTTTCCTACTAGTAGATATAATGGGAAATGCATTTCTTAACATTACTACCATTAATCGAAAACCGGTAGATAAAGTTAGAAAGAAAACTATAGTATTACTCTACTAGCATTAAAAGTGATAAATATAGCAGTAATGATGGGAAAAAAATTCCCAGTCTTCTTACTGGTAGAAATTCGTGAACTGTTCGAACAATAAATTCAAGTAAAGTCTGCCGCGGAAGTAGCTTATCACACGAAGAAGCAAAAATGTCTAGATAAGCTCTTATCTTCTTAATAGTAGAGGTGTGTATAAATATTTTTGATCCCTTCGATTATGTTGATATCTGCTGATGACTGTACCCACGTTTTATTTTAAGCATTGAAACAACATGAGACAAAAATAGAGCAGCGCATTTTACCCGTTACAAAAGTAGGTTGTATTTTTGTTTCATCAATTTGCTTTTTGGGTCCGAGTCGCCGTATCGATTCAATAAAATATTCACAAGTTGTTTCGGATAGTGTCGGTTGGGCAGTGTGTTATTAGCGTAGACTGTTCTTTGTTTGAACTGTTTTGTAATGCTTAGCATAAAATAGTACTCCACGTCAAAAAGGTTGTGTTTGTTTGCTACTAATCATTTCATAGTACCAATAGGTAGAAGTAGTAAAGTAAAGCTTTCTCTACCCCGGGTCTTTTTAAATATATATCACAGTTAGATATTTCTTTTTTCATAACTTGTTTCTTTGTTGTTGGAAGGTCACAATCTTCTGTTGGGAAAAAGTGTACCCTTATTCATAAACGCTCAGTAAACCTAAATTAATTGACACATGCGTCGTCTTTTTCTGTCCTTGTGACGATTGCATTCGCATGAAAGGAACAAGACACACGTTAGTTAAAAGGCCTCAGGACATTTTTATGAATAAAAGAGTACCTCTTTATCTCCAGCCTGTACGAACTAAGCAAAAATTGATCAATCCGTCACCGCATTACAAGTCTTACCTAAATCTTACTGTTGTATTTTCCTCATTCTGCCCCCATCGCATGAAATTTTCGAATTAATTGTTTGTGTTGCGTTGAGTTCTATGGTTAGCTACACAGAAGATATCGCTTCAGCAGATAAGAGGCGACGCAGATCCGATCGTTCTATTTAAACAATGCGGACATGACTCCGCCGCTCGCGCCCTTAAATCACGCTCCACTGATGACATCTATAAATTCCCATTCTAATTATTTTAGAACGATATGCCGACAAATAAAACATCGCCTCGAGCAAACCCCGAGCCTATTGGAATTGACTCGTTTCAAGTTTATTAAGTCCGGAATGAGTTTATTGGGCACGGCTACGACGTTCAGAATTAACGCTCCCAAAAAACTCCTGCAACAAAAATAATAAGTTCTAATTTATTCCACGGCTGAATTTAAAAAAAGCAATTATTTAATGGCAGGGAAGGGAAATCGTTATAGAAAATTAATTTTGCTATTGTAATTTTAAGGGGAAAAAATAAATACTAAAGACGAACAAGTCGGCGCTGAATTTATCCGCAGCCATTCCGGCTGTAAGCGTTTAATTTGTACACCATTGTATCTGCGAGAAGAGACCGACGAAATTAATTACCGTTTGCTTATTTTTTAATTAAAATTAGATTTTATGAAACGGCCGTCGACGTAATCCGTAATATTTCATAAAAGATGGAAATTTTAGTGGCGCCATATTGTGAGAAAAGGCATCCATTTCGGTAATATTTTGCATCTCTAAGTGGATTTATTTCACGAACAATTTGACCCACTTTCATAGCTTTTACGGCATCCATTTCGTTATTTAATTAAGCTTCAAACATTATTTTATTCATGATACCTTAATCCGTGTTATAGGTCTTTATTTTTTGAATTAAATTATCCTGGTTATTGTTTTCCGCATAATTTTTACTTTTGTTTTCTGCTTTTAGGATTGCCAGAATAAGTTTTAATAATTGGAATTAATTTAAATCAATAAACAAACTAGAGGCTAACTGACCTAAATCGTAGTTTACTAGTACTTTATTACCGTTGTGTCTCTCCTGAAGACCGTCCAGGTTTACTTGAATCCCCACGGCGGGTAAAAACCCAATCACTTAGTAGGTCATATCGGCTTTCTCAAGCGAGTGAATTAACATATTTTTCTCTTATCGTCGAATATGGAGGTCCGACCCTAGCTTATCAAGGATGCTTTAACCGAATATACACAAGCACAACGAGGGTGAGTGTTCTCTATTCTTCGTTTGGAACAAATGCGTCCACGCCCACGACAGACAAGATTACCGCATGTTTGAGTATAAATCTTTTGAGACAGTTACGTACATTTCGTGGCTAGCTACAAATAAATGGTGGCGTTCATTCCCTCGGTGGTTTCTGGCCTACCGCCGACCCCGACGGCATTGCGGGAGCTTGCACCAAAACAATTTGTAAGATGTAACGATTTGTGAACGCAAACAACTTGTAGGTGAGCTACCTGATCGATGTTGGTTAATCTTGCAGCACTGGGAGCTAATTCTGATTGATCCGTACGCCCAATAATAATATTTGATGTAGCACATATCTAAAACAAAGCGGGGTATCAGATTAATATAACGAATCATCCATTGTCAGCATGGTGTAATAAAATAGCTGATGGCTATGAGTTTGTAGTAAACTGTACTCGCGTAAGTTTACATACAAGGGTTACGTAGGCATAATCTAAAAACGATATACTGTATTAAAGTTAAACTTTGCAAATATAATGAGATAACACATAGCGATGTATACCTATGTATAATACAAGTACTAAGTTTTTTAAGTTATGTATGAAAATGAAAATTAGCAGTATTCGTGTTCTGATGACTCTTTGAGAATGACTTTTTAACGTATTTTTTTTTATTAAAGGTGTTTATATTCCTTATCAATATGGACATTACAAACGAGTCTTTCAACATTTTTTGTTTTTATCAATCAAAGCTCAAAGAACCTTTTCACAGCTTTTTGATTTCCGAGCAAGGAACGGATACTTGATAAATACCAAAAAAAGAAAAGATTACTTATCAAATGATAAGTAATCTTTTCTTTTTTCATAAATAATTCTATAAATAAGATGTTTTCATTTGAGTTCATTAATAAATTATAAGTAACTCTTTACGGTTTCAAATTTGAAAACGTTACGCAAAATTCACACGTAGGCAGTTGAAAATTAACCATTACAGCAGATAATCAATTATGCAGCGAACAATGTCAATTGATTATCAAAAATTCTAAATCTCGATAGGATATCCTAGTTAATTTACAATAGAAAATTGTAATGGCATTTGCCCGCAGACTGTTATTGAATAGTGACTATAACAACGATTCAGTTGTGGCCAATGCAATTATAGTTCCGTCATAGTACACGAAGAACAGTAAGGAGCATTGCTTCGCTGTACGGGACATTAAAAAATGTTAATTGTCAAAACCCCTTTTGAGAATATATATCCTGAAGCAATACTTACTTAGATATTTGTCGATTGGTTAAATTATAATTAACGAACAAAATTATTATTATTACATTGTTATATTACAAGGACAGCAATATTGTGGTTCTGTGCGTTATGCCACTGTGTTCCCGTTTTACGCACCCCAAAATCTCATTGTCGATGATTGCACCAATTGTGTGGAATGCGGGTGGCGACAGCTTGCTTGATCCCCGTGTAGATTGTAATAAAATTATGGAAATATTTATGGATGATGTGTTAATATTCACACCAAATGTCACTTCAACTTGATAGGTATTTATTGTGAGGGCACCGCCATAAATTTGATGATATTATCAGCTTCATAAAAGAAAATAGAGGCAGAGTGTTGCTTTAGATCCTGATAAAATCCTTTTTACCCGACTACGGCAAAATCAAAAGGAAGGGTTATGTTTTTAGCAGTCTATGAATGTATGTATTTAAAGTTGTTTAGAAAACATTTTTATACAAATTTCGACTGAAGAGGTGAAAACTTCTCTATCGAAGTACAAGTATACCGGGGTACCCGTTGAAAAAATTCTCAGATTGCGACCAAGAAGCCCAAAAAAATATGTCGTACTAATCACGAGACCAACCAAAAGCCGTTAGTTAAAAAAAGCCAAATATTTTCCACGTCCTAATGGATTAAAGCCAAAAATGCCTCATCGGCTTATCAAATGATGGGGGTCGCTTCCCAAAATGAAATGTCTTGTCCTTAATGCTCATCCTTAAATTGCTCTGTCCTTCTCTGCCGTGCACATAATGAAAGGGTAGACGGGGACGTAAAATAATTTGAAGAAAAACATAATGTTGGGTTAGAAGCGGCCAGAATTTGTATCTCCTGCAGGTAGATCAATAAAAATGGCCGTTTCATTAACTTTATGTCGAGCAGCACTTATAAAGACATTAAAAACCTCTAGAAAGAGAATTTTACCTTTTGTCTTTTTTATGTCATACTAATTCGGTGACAGAAGGAATCTACTTGTCAGGCCTCACACTATTAGATATGTTTTTGCTTATTGGTACAAGCTTCCTTAGTCGATCTTTATCTACCAACCCATCGGTTTCATCATGTATCACAGTAACGCATTAGCATATACCTTTTTTAATATGACTTTCGGACTATGTTACTACTAAATTTAGTGAAACTGCACATTGATAATGACTTTTTATATAATACAGACAAAGTTTATAGACCTTCTTTTTCAGATCCCAAAGATATCTCGAGACCTAATCAGATGAGGAATGACAGCGTTAGTACAAGGTATGGGGCTCGGGATACGTTGTCCCTAATGAGACACTACAGGCCTGTACAAAGCCCCGCTAAGTAATGAGACCGAAGCGAGGCACAATAAATATGATCAAACAAAACGTGCATGGAGGAAGTAGTACGTTGCATAGATAAACGGCTGGTTGCACACTCATAAACATAGGAAGCTCACGGCCATTCTTAAGGCTCGAAATTGACTTTAGCGTTTGCGTGTTTCAGCCACGTTAGCTTCGTAATTGGCATGGCTTAGTATCGCCGGCAAGGCGCTGTCACTAAGCCTTGATCTATTGTTGAACCAGTGCCTTTGTTTTCAAGACAATAAACTTGTTTTGTTACTGAAGAGGTATCCACGCTTCTCAGCGACTCAAGAAACGCCGTCGTTTAGCGAGTGAATGATGAATGATATGAACGCTGAGTGTTCTTATGCTTGTTTAGAAATACTGTGGAATATTGTCTCGAGCCATGAAGTTCACGGGTAAGGTCACGCACAGGCTCTGCGGCTGACTCACTTGAGACCTTTAAATTTTGTATTCATACCCGCGGATAAATTACGAGCTTAGCCGTTTAATTTATTTGCTTGGTAATTTTATATTTAAGTATTAATATCTTAATATAACGTGCTCATTAATAATGCCTCGGGCTTGGACCTATACTTGGGAAATTAAAATTTTAGATCACATTACAAATAACTTATTGCTTATCGGATAGCAGTAAGCTATAGATGCTTCTATATTCTGTTTAATTTTGTTGTTTGTCCTTGTTTTATTGTTTCAGTTTAATTTGGTTCTTCGTTCTTATTTTAGTATAAGGCAACTTCAAATTGGTTTGGAAAACTCACTTTTTCTATTTATGATAGAATTATAATCAGTGTGTATATTATAACTCCTCCTATTGTAATTTTAACCTGGTCATCAGAAGGGATATTGGTTCAAAGACCCGGTCACGTGGGTTCGTAAAGATCATCCACCTACATTTCATTAGTGGTTGAACAGAGTATTATTTTATATACTTATTCGCGTCGAGGTATCTCGGTTAATAAATCAAGTAGGATATCGTGTAATGGACACCGCGGAGAACGTCCCCGAAGAGACATAAATTCGTTTTTGTACTTTTTTTAGTAAATCATTTGTTGTGAAAACATGGGTTATATGCCCGTCGGGGAATCGATGGCTAATGGGGTTTTAATAAGAGACTGTTTACAAGTCCGACTACAGTGATTTTGTGTTAGACATTAGTTGACGAAAATGACTGTTTTAGAGTCAATTGGTTTTGTTATAGACTGTTTGAGTGGTTCTAGATGATTAAATTTGTCTTAAGGTTCCGTGTTGAAATGATAATTTGGAAACCTTTTGCTAATATTGTGCTATCTGCCTGTTTGGCTGTCTGGTGGTTCAAACATATGCCACTTAAGTTCGTAAACGGAATGTGTTACAGATTTGAAGATTGGTTAATTTGTGTCGGATATTGACCTAAAACCGAACATTAAACTAGAAATTCCATAAAATTATTTTTAGGGGAGCTTCCAGACATTTTTAATGTACTGGCTAAGTACTTGTATTGGACATGCGTAAGCTCAGGATTCCGGTTTTTAATTTTATGGTGCTGACTCAAAGCTCATTTTACGAAGCGCAAATACAAGTTAGTTGGTAAGGAACAGAAAATTTCAAATATGTCATCGACGTGATGACACATCATGTTCAAATAATGTTTGTTGGATGATTTCGTAATTATATATGAGTTTTCAAAAATGAGCTTTAAGTCAATACAATAAAGTTAAACACCGATGTTCTACGGAACGCTGCACTTATGCGTCCCTGACGCGCACTTGACCAGATTTTTGTTATTTAAATGTAAGTGAATATTGCGAAAGCTTAAGAAAAAATACTACGCATAACACCAAAGAATCCACATTATATTAGACACAGTCGTAACCTAACAGTTTATCCTGAACAAAAACACAAGACCTTCCTACTTCATCAGGTCATGACAACTGTCGCCAACGTCGCAACTATCAATTTTAATTCGGACATTGCTATAATTTCCATCTATTAAAATCGTCGCACTTTAGGTGTCAGAAGGCATGTGACATCAATAATCCCTATCATTTCTTCACGCTTCCCGATGTAATGACATAGTGAGCAGCCAAGCGCCATATGTTTGAAGATGGTGTCACCTACTAATTTGGGACTGATAAAATGAGACGCGATGTAACAAGGGCTTCATTCACACCCTAACATGAATCCTCAATATGTATAGTGCAGCTAGCACGAATTTTCTCGACACGCATTAAGACGAATGTGAACCCACTGCTCTCCATACAAACGGCGGTAACTTTTCCCATCCTCTAAACTATAAACTATAGCCATGTTTTAATTGTATGTTGTCATTATACCCCAGAACCAAGTTTTAATATTTTGATTTTTTTATATTCTTAATAGTCTCAAAAATATTGACGCTTCTTTGTTTTGTATGAAATATTGTTAAATCTATGAAGAATATTTAAAAAATCAAAACATACAAACCTAGTTCTAAGGCATAATGACAACATACTAAAAAAAACATTGCCTTAGATTAAGGTTTGGAGGGTGGAAAACGGTATTGGCGTTTGTATGGGGAGCGTTTTTTGGGGCTCCTCTTAAGAGGAGTGTGAACCCACGCCACGTAACTCAGTGCGTCTCTCTCCTATTAGAGTGGTTAGAACGACACGCACTGAGTTACGTAGCGAGTTAACGCGTGTCGAGAAGATTCGTGCTAGATGCCCAGATAACCAATTTGAATAGCGGGGCACCGAAAACCCGGTCGCGACAAAAATAAGTCAAATTTTTTGAGAATAATCCTAGATGTGAAATTATTATGAAAAAGGTGGCATTGACAAGGGTATCTAAAAAAGGTTACTTAGTGCCGATGATATCAGTTATATTTAAGCACCTTTACTGCTACATTTATATTTCTGACTAGCTGACCCGGCGAACTTCGTACCGCCTAATTATTGGAGGCATATTTGCTCACCGTTTAGACCTACCCTGGACTACGACAAATATTTTAAAACCAAAATCAGCTCAATCGGCCCAGCCGTTCTCGAGTTTTAATCAGACTAACGAACAACAATTCATTTTTATTTATATAGATAGATAGAAGATGTCTTTTGTTAAAAAAATTCTAACCTAAAATTTCAGTTTCTGCTATCAAAATATTGTTTATTTTTTTATGAAATTCAAAAGCCCCAAATTATAAATCATCTCAATATTTACAGTCCTGAATTATTTTATTTAGGTACTCAATAAACGGTGTTTAGGTGACAAAAAGTGAGATTTTAGATAAGAATTTTGTTTATGTGATAAGGCAAGTGATAGGGCACTAGATACGGCATGACAGCTTCAAAGTCAAAGGTCAAAGGGAAAAGTAAAGAAGAAAGTTAATATCATGTCGTATCATGAAGTCAGGTTCTTGGCAGGGGAAAAAGAGAAATGGTGGTTACTCCACCGCCAAGAACTAAGCTCTTAAATTATTTAAACCCACGACGAGACGCAATTTTCGTGAATTGTCCTATTATTACTCTCATCTCTTGCGTTTTAGTTGAAAATTTAATTTCACTTTATAAATTATAATCTACTACATCAGCAACAGACGGGACCAAAACAAGTTTTATTTAATACATTAGTGTTTATAGAGTGTTATAGCTAAATGAGTCTAGACACTTTCTTTGTTCAAAAACTTTGTCGTATTTCCAAAATATCTCACACAATTCGAGTAAATAAGTAACTTAGTGCGAAGTACAACTCTGGATCTTAATTCACTTCGTATCTTTTAGGAGTTTTGTAGTCCACGTGTCAACCCTTGTAGTTTATTGGGTCCGTCTGTCTGCCAAAATTACAAAGCTTAGCTTTAGTTTACGATAATTATGTAGAACGACGAAAAAAGTATTATATATTGCCTACAAAAAATCATCAAAAGTAGCACCAAATAACCTTGAAACAAACATTAAAAAACTTGACAAAATGGTTACAGAACGCTACACTAAGCATGCTCTTCTCGGTTTTTAGTATTAACGTCTCTTTAACAATCATGTATCCTTATAATAAATCAATAACTTACCTTCTAAAGCCGTCAGGATCGCTACCACCATCTTGCTCGCAAATCGAGCCGCTAAGCAGCTGTGCTTGCTCTGTTGTGTTCCGAAGTGGAGAGCAAGACAGCCGCCGACGAAATTACTGGCACAACAGATATTCCATCTTAGCTCTCTGAGTTGACAACCCATCTGCAGTCTCCTTGATGTTACGTGTGTCTATGGGCTCATTTTCCTTCATTTAAAAAAAACACATGACTCGAACTACGCGTTTTGTGTACGTTACCTAACTAATTTATCCATAATCCTTAGTAGGGGATATATTCTGATACTGTTATTCAGTAGTGTGGCACATGTTTAATGTTGGCTTGATTGACGTGACGTCTGGTTTTCTTGGGAACGAGTGGCTGAAAGACGATGTTAAATAATCACAACTATTACCACACGTAATCAATGTAATTGGTATTATGAATGCTGAAATTTATGTTTCAATTTAATTTAATTATTTTTGGTAGAAGATAACATACGGATTTATTGCCATAACTCTATAAAGCAAGTTTTAGTGGCCATGTATAGCAATTCTATTAAAAAAATACGTTGAACAACATTTTATTTTATCTTTAATTTCTTTTTTTACATAATATAAAATAAAGCCGCCTGTCCTAAATTTCTATAGTGTATGTTCAACCGCCTTCTTCTTCTACCACGCATCGGATTTTGACACGGTTTTCATTGTCATTTAAAGATTTTCTTACCGAACGTTTTTATGTACAAATCTCGATTGTACCCGTGTGAAGCCGCGCCGATTCGCTAGTATGATATACTCTAGCTTTTACAAAAGCACCAACTGACTAAGTAACTATCTTAAACCGAAAAGCATTGGTATTTATTTTATCACCCTTGCACCAGGACCTCATTTCATAAACGCGACAGGCGACAAGTGACAGGGATTTTTCGGTTTACATTGCTTGCCTACCATGATGTTAAGTCTATAAGTCGGTAGCGTGACTTGTTGACACAGTAATGTACGATAATGTCACTATCACATATCGCCTGTTGCGTTTATGAAATTGGGCCCAGAAGTATACAGATAACAACAGGTTAGTTAGGTATCCATTACCTAATTACCTATTATCCAATATACAAATTAAGTTCATCACCGTACGCGTAGTTGCTTACATCAACAATCCACTGTGGGTGGTCTGGCGTACACAAAGATGGCTCATAGCGAGTTATGATAACCCACTTCTTATCCCACACGTAAAGCCAATGAACGATTATGTCGAGTGCTAATTATAGAAGTTCATAAAAGAGTGCACAAGAGTCTCTGAGAGAATTTAACGCTTTTCACCTAGTGCAGTTATATTTTTTTTTTTTTATTCAAAAAGGTATTAATTAATTGGTTTGATCTCAAAGAAGTCATTGTCCTCTGTGTCTTTGCTTAAAGGTTAGCTGGATGAGATCCCTTTAAGGTATAATTTCCTTGCCTTGGTAGGTACCACTTTTTGTGTTTTTCTATGTATTTGTAGTTGATTATAAACAACTAGCGGACGCCCGCGACTTCGTTCACGAGGAATAAATAGCCTATGTCCGTCAGGGATAATGTAGCTTTCTATTAGTGAAAGAATGTTTGGAATCGGTTCAGTAGTTCCAGAAATTTCCCCCTACAAACAAACAAACAAAGTTTACCTCTTTATTATATTAGTATAAAAGTCCAGATTAGTATAGATAAAAAGGTTACATACATAGAAGGAATAAGGTTTTAAAGAGATTTCCCCAGTGAGAGTGTCCCCAAGATCACCGGCCAAGTTTAGTTAATCTTAGTTTATCTCCATATGCATCCCTTTCTTATGACACTTGTTTGACAGAGACGTACGGAGGGATAAAGTAAACCTGAGCCGGGCATGTTAGAACCACTGGTGCAGCCTCTTTTTTATTTACAATGGTTTGTATTTTGTTAAAGCTACATTTGTCCCATATGATTAAATTGTTCGTTATTTGTTTAGGTATGCACGGTTTTTACGTGTTGTCAACATGTTTTCTCGTCAAAACTGACCAATTCACCGTTGTTTTCCAATTCAAAATTAAACTTGTTAAAAAATATCATCGATACTTTAAAACGGGAAGCTTCATAAAAATATAAAAATCACTATTCAGACCGTTGAATTCGAAATGTTAAATCTAATAGGTATTGTCAGTGTCGATGATGTTTATAGATGCTTATTGATCAGATTAACATCTACCTGGTTCTCAAACAAAACGCGGGTACGACTTCCGGCTCCGTGGCGGTTTGTGCATAACCCACAACGTTTCTTTTTACTCTTTTGTTTTAAATAGTGCGTTAAGATTATTACAACAGATAACATTGTACATCGTTAAGGCACAAAGTTGCAATTTTCCTTAGATTTTTCAATACCGCGTATCTCTCAGCAATGTAAGAAAAATAGGAAACAACCTGGAACGAGCCAGCTATTTCACGATAAGAGGCGAGAACTCGCATTTTTGCTACCTCCTTATCTTGGGCCAGTTATTGTAGAAATGCAAGGCTTATGACGCATTTTAAACTTTTTTTATTTTATCATGCTTTTGTTTCTGATAAAACCAGACGGCCAGTATAATCCCGGGCAGGAAGTATTAGGATCAACGGTGACAAGCGTCTTTGTCTATGGATTTAAATGTGTTTTTTGTCACGACTCCGATCGTTGGGTTCGTTCGACCAATTCAATACGCGTCTGCAGTAAATTTTGGTTGGCATCCGAATGCATTATGCTAATACTACGATTTCCTGTTAACGTTTAAGCTCCGGGCCAAATTCCTTGCGTGTTGATAGGCGATTGTCTTTGGAGATCGTATTTTCTAAGAAAACCATATCATCCAACGAAATAGCGTTGAATTTGCATGTGGAATTTATCGCTGTCAGGGTTTGATATGGAATATTTTTCGCTCTCATGTCATAATATAATTTAGGGGCGGTATTTTATGGAGACATTAATGATATTTAGACAGGATTCGAAGAATGCCAGATATGCCGGTGGATTAAAAATTTAAATTCCGTGACGGTAAACGGAAAAATTCATTTAGTTTGGCCACTACTCATTGGTTTTTTTTTTATTGTTTCTCTTTGTCCGGCCGAAGCATAAATTGACTTGCCCATATATCATTCAATATTTATTGCCATATTTGTAATTGCTTTGAATCCTTAATTTATACTTGACCAATAAAATAGAACAAGTTAACAAACTAAATCATAGAATCTTTTTTTGAGATATGTAGTGATTTACTTATATTTTGGTCATTAATAACTGAATTGCCTCTCGTTTTACCTGGAACTGCAGATAAAAATAAAGTAATTGAAAATATCGAAATAGATCGATAAAGGTTTGGAGACTGCTTAAAGCATCGATGATTGAGTGATATACATAGGCTACCTAACTATTTAATAAGGAGTTATGTATACCTAAATTGTTACGCTACAGTTTTTAATTACTATCTAATAAAACACACACATAACCCTTCCTTATGGCGGTAGTCGTGTAGTAAAAAAATTAATGCAAAGTTACATCTCTATCCATAATATTTTGTACTTAAGTCAAAATTCAATTGAAAACTTACACTTCAGCTTGAATGCTATTACGCAACATATTATGGTTTATATTAAAACCGCTAGATGACCGTTAATGACCACACATTAAGTAAGTAAACCAGACCACGCTAGAGAGCGTGTCAGAAGGCAAATCTTTATCATTTTCTGCACGCATTTCCTCCAGCGTACCTGTTATACGAGTGTTATAGATATGAACTTCATCGAAAGGAGGATTTTTTTGTTATTTGCAAACGTTTACAAGTAAAGTTTATTTTAAGAGAACGTGAAACCCGAGTTTACCTCCTAAAATCGTAAATTTAATTTAGATTATCGATACATTAAGTTAATCATCATATTTAACTTTAACTTCATTAAAATTGAGAATAAAAATGACAATAAAGGCATCCAACGCAGCAATGCTGCCAGCATTTTGGATACTTTTTCCATAGGCAGCGGAATTTTAGATTAAGTTTTTAAAACGTATTAAATTAGTGTTTTATTGTTTTTATTTTGTACTTTAATTCCTCATTGAAAAATAAAATATACGGCTTTCTATTAAAAAAATGACAATAATATCTTGTTTGGCAACAAATCCATTGCAGAATATTGTGTTTTGTATTTGGCAACAGTGCTTCACATTGTCCTCGCAAGCTATGCGTTAAAAATATTTATATTTTAAAAAATGTTTAAAAAACTAAAGCGCTTCAAAGATTTATCAAATCAAACAAAGCACTTGCAATGATAGGTGTGAAACGTTAACAAATGACTACAATGCTGTCCAGTTCCAAATCCATTTTGTTTTTGTTAACTAAATAAACTGCGAGAAAAATCACGTTTCAATGTCTTGTCATACGCACCACGCGTCCTATTCATCACTCGGCCCGTTTTTACAAACTCAACAAAAGCACTGACACTAAACATTCCCATTATTGCTTTTATAATAGACAAAGCAACTTTGTTCTAAACAATGCCATCGAATCGAAGGTTGTCGCCATTAATTTCTATACTTTTGACATTTGTAACGGAGCCTTTTGTGTCCCAAGTGAACATGTTAACCCCATGGAGGCGAAAAATTAGCACGCAGCGTGTGTGCTAGCGGACCCTAAGATCTCTAGCGGTAACACAAAGGAATGTTACGCTATTTTCCCGTTAATGTTGATTTCCCTCTCTGTATAGATTTTTTGTTGAATTGAAGCACCGATTAGTAACGCAGCGATGTCACCTGAGCCGAAAGACCTCACAGGCAACAAAGCTGCGTATTTTGGTTCACAGCAACCATTCACTACTTATAATGAAATATTATTCGACGGGACCCCACGGGAACGAGACCCACCGAAGGATATTTTTTATGTTCATGCCTCAACATCTTGTTTTCATGTAATTATTTACGACCTTATCTCGGGTACATTCGTATACATGCACGATTGAACCATGTAAGTAAATGGTTACGTTTAATTTATTTACGTAGCGAAGGTGTACGAAATTTGAATATAAGATGCTCAGAGTGCGTTTAATTAAATTCTAAGTAGTTTGAAACTGAAATGTAATATAGTACAATGTCGAACTAACGAACCGCGTTATTAGGTGTGTCTTTGTTAACGTATATTAAATTTTAGCACAGCAAATAACAGTAAAGAGGTGCTATTATTATTTGAGTTACCAACACTGCGTTTTGGAAAGCATAAAATAAGCGTAACATTTTGCGTAGCCGATACAAATACTATCAAATTACAATACAAAACTTTATGCGCAAATAAATTTTGTGCAAACATTTAGAATCCTGCAACGGTGCATGTATTCCAGAATCGCGAGCTAATGGGTCCTAGACTTTATGAGGTGCTAGACTTCCTCACGCTCACGCCCAGTCAACCTCACGGCCCGCGGTCGTAACCATTGCCGAGGACCTGAATGAGCTCTTCGCACGTATTTCCACACTGAATCACATGTTTTACTTTGAACGTTTAAATAAAATCTCACTAAAAGAATTCCAGTTTTGAGGTAGACATCGTTCGACCGCTATACGAACCCGGGTAATGAACTCAAGCTTCGTAATGGATCCTAGAATTTATGACGTGCTAAACTCCAAATGTGAATGAAGTAATGTTCATAACGCCCGAGTCAAGGACCCGGCGCTCCAGTGCTCTTCACGTATTCTGTTCTCATTTAAGATACCTGACGCCTGACGCTCTCCATTTAGCAAGGAAATGTTTGAGTTAAAACAGGCTCTTAATTACTTTTAATTGCTTGCCTTCTTATCTTTCCTACTTTTTACTTCAACAGCAATGCTTTGTGCCAATTAAAAGTAGCTGCTCGTTTTAATGACGTCTCATAGAAGGTTTAGTAAAATTTCACCCCATTTGAACATCCAGGAAAGAAAATCATTGCGAATCACTCCTGCTTCATTTTACCATCCCGCCGGAGGTTGTCGGCGAACAGCGTCGGTACAAGACACACACAGGCCAAGCACAAAGCGAAAGAAATGCTAACGCACACATTCTGGAGATCAAAGAACGCGCAATCTGTGTGAAAAAAATAACGTTTTGGTCCCAAAAGGGCGGACCCGTTTACGCGACCCAATTCACGCGAACGATTCGGACGACGAAGAAATTGAATTGAAGTCAGCCCGAACAACAAATTCAAACGCGTATCGAATTGTTTTACGTTTGACGAATTCGCTTTTCGAAAATTTTAAATTCGTAACAATAGGCCATAATGATGTGGGGCTCGTTCTTTGTCCGTATCGGAATGCCAGGTATGTTCGTTATGGGCAAATTTCTCTCTTCGCAATGTTGTCGATAGCGATCGTGTGCGATAGTGCAAACAAAACATCTCCATTGTTTTTATTAGGTTTGTGTAGCAAAATTCCGGCGACGGCATCGCTGCTCGGACTACGAGTAGCGACAGACCTTTTACAAACTTTTTTTAGCTTGTGTTAATATTTTCTAAGGCACTGCATAAACTTTATCTAAAAAGCAATACGTGTTATAATTTGTCATATATCAACGGGAAAATTGCCTCGAGCCTAATGCTTTCTAGTAGCAAGTTGTATAAATCCAACGTATTTCATTTGTTAGTGTCTAGTTTAGAAAATCACATCTGCTGATCTTTATTAGCTTGCCTTTTGACAAACTTGATGGAGGCGCGTATCAAATCGCGCGATTCAGCCCGCTCCTTAGCGCAGCTGGTTGGGGCGAAACGAATCATTTCATTTATTGTTCAGATCTTATGCGTTATTTATGAAAATCCGAAGTCATTTAACATTTTGCCACGGTACCCAGACCGGGTCGACTGCTTTGAGAAAAGTGTGTCACCTTGCCTAGAATTAGATACGCGGTCCCAGATGATGCATGGGCTTCTATCGTGCTTTCAAATCATAGGTTCTGTTAGCAATTCCTGGTTTCATGCGTCCGTGACTCTGTGATTGAGCATCCACGCTACTTAATATGCATATATCTACGTAGGTACATGAACAATGTGATATTAGCAATTACTTGTGTAAGCAATCCCGGTTCAATACATACCATTACCGATGCTGACATCGGATGATGCAAATTCTTCAATTAGTCTTAGCCGTCCAGCGAAAAATTGGAGACCGATAAAAAGCATAGCATTAACAGTTTTTACCAGCTACAAAAAGCTGGGGCATTTAAGTGAAAGCAGCGACGTCAGTGGAAATGACCTGCCAGATCTCATCGGCTACCTTATTACGCCGGCCGCGCAACATCGACCGCGCAAGCCAAAGCCAAAGTTTTTTGCTGCACGTTCCCTACACCGATTTTGTTGCTCCACTTTTTGCTCCCTTTTTCAAATAAACCAGAGTAATTGTTTGTTTTAAGTCCCGTACATTCGAGATAGATCAGCGGCGCGGCGTCCGCCGTACGGATTTGTTACAGCCATTTTCGGTGTTAGAAAATAGAGACTTCAAAACGGTTGAACGATTCCAGCATTCGAATTTAATCTCCTTTGGGGAGGTTTAACTGAGTAATGAATTCTCGCTTCACTTTAATTCACATTATTTTGAACTTAACGTGCGCAACCAGTGTGCTTTGATTTCAAAATGTAAAATTAATTCTAAATTACTGACAGAGGAGCGACTGCTTTTTGCTCTAGAGCAGGTAACAGGAAACGGGTTGTCTGACGTTAATCCCACCGCGCGGGCGTGTGTGTGCATGTCAGGTTGTGTAATCGCGGCGCCGAGTGCGTGCGTGTGGACGTCGCCTGTTTTTATAAGCGGAGCCAGTGTTGGAAATTGCGGGGCTATCGAGTACACCTCTCCTAATAACACTCTACCTACAGTCTCTCTCCCTCTTACTCCTATCTCTAATCGCGATACACTATCGATAGCCATTCGATCCAGACCACTAACCTTGCAAGTAGTTATTTTCTGCAACTAAACTCGTTCATCAGTCCTTAGCAATGTTCAGAATGAATCTTTATGATTTAGCTGCTTGCTACTTGGTTGATTTTCTCAGGCTACCAGTAACTGGTTTATTTCCGACATGACTAAATAAGGTGTTGTTATTTGCACCTTATATTTTCTAGCATGTTCCAGATAACCCTGTATTAAATTGGATTTATTTTCATTGACAAGCAAGAACCTGCAAGCATGCAGGAGCATGCAGCCGTGTATAATTAAGCCGAGTCTTAACGTGTTTCGTTTCCATGGATTAAAGGATACAACATCCACAAAAGCACAGGTGACCAAATGTATGAGTTCTTTATCAATTTTCACACCACCGAAGCTCTAATCCAGAATATAAAGCGATTATCGTGTAAACAAAGACTGTCAAGCTGTGAGATGGTTAGAGAATTTTCACTAAGCTTAATCTAAATTCTGTGTCATCATACATTTGCACCTACTACGCAATTTTACGTTAATCATGGAAAGTGTTAAGCATGTAAGCCGACGATACTGTAACCAAGTTGCTTAAGATATTTACCATGGTGTTCTACTACGTCATTTTTTTACTAGTAAGTATAACATCATACACGATGAATACCCTTTTCTGAATTGTTTGCTTAGCGAAATGGCTTAATTTTATTGAAACAGGTATAGCTACTTGTTCTGTGTAACAAGTACAGATAACAGAAGCTTTTAATTAAATAATTCGAAATTATCCCGATTTAAACGACTTATTACTGACTCAGTTTGTATGGCAACGGCTTTAAACTACCTGCTTCATGGGAACTAAAAGGTGATCAATAAACTATAATTTCAACAATTTTCTCAAAGTGTTTGCTCTATAATTAATTTAATGATACTAATTTTCGGCCAGTCTTAAATTTTACCTGCTTTGCGGTGATTTGCTAATGACGCTTCGCTCTAATTTGGGCCCTTTTTTTAAATAAACTAAAACTTACAAATATCTCCGGGTTGTTTTTACAACGATTAGGGACTGATTAGTATGCTTGTGAGAAATAAATAAAGATAAGGGATGGTTGAGAACCAAACATGGGTAAATTTATTCGGTCATTCTTATGTTAAACCGTACGGCTAATAGTTTTATTTGACTTACTAATTCCTTTAACTGCCATATGTGTCGCGCTAAAGAAAAATTAAATATGTATGTGCGAAGGTAAATTCTCTATGGTAGCTTACTAATATTATAGGGCTATTTAAAATCTGATTTGAAACTCAATAAGCTAAAACCGACTTAACACGTAAATAATAAAAACAGTGAATCTAATTTATAAATAATTTGCAAACCTATTTAAATATGAATGCATTGCAAATTTTGTGTTATTTAAATTAGCATAAATCGTGTATTATTTTGACAAACGTTTGGAAGAATTGCTGATCTTCAAATACTAACTTAATTCTATTACGTATTGTAAATGTGTTGTCACAATTATGTGATGCTGATCCAATTCAAAATACAACACATTTCTAAATTGCCACCACAAGAAATGTTAACCCCTTTTTGACGACATTTAATTTATCTATATTAAACTTTAATTTACCCAGCCAAGTTACTAATCTATCAACGTAATATCGTAATGTCAGTAATATGACGTCTTTAAATTGGTGGTCTAACTTGGCTGAGGATTAATGTCGATGTAATTAAACCTGTATAATTTTGTCGGCCTGTGTAGGGGGTGGTCTCGAGAAGTATAGAAAAGTTAACAGCGACGTTCTATGCGACCGATAAAAACAATACCTTCAGTTAGTTCTTTTTTAAGGGGTATTATAACATCGTTGCCTTTAAGAACCAGCAACTTGAATGAGCTCGCTCACTCATATTATAAGAAGCTACTACTTCACGCCGATTTTGCTGTAAGAGTTTAGTACTACCTCGGTCGATCCAGCGCATTCATACTGCGACCAGCAACTGCCTACAGTGAAGCTCTACCACTATTAAAACCATTTTTTTTTACACAAAGCGTATAATATAATTACACTGCACTTCATAGGTACAGTCACGGACTTGAATCGTTAGGCCGGTATGGAACCTTGTCACGATGGCATTGCTTTGGATTGTTTACTAGCACGTGGCTACAGATTGACTAAGTCATTATGACATGGTGCTATGGTGGCCTAACAAATCTTGCCTGCGACCGTACAACCGAATAGGTACGAGTATAGGCATTTGAAATAGATCTTGCAAAGTTTTTTGGTATACCTTTATGTACATAAATAGATATGCTACGTTATATTAGGTACTTGGTTCTAAATTAAGTTCTAAATTTAATTTTCAGTCAATCTGTTTCATTGATATTACAGTGTAGCCGAAACAAATATGGGGTGCAAATGCCTAAAAGAGCTTAATTTTGGATTTGTCTTTATACTTTTAAATATCGCCGTTATCGAGTTAAAAGTAACGAAACTCTTATTCCATTACATCGTTTATTAATTCAAATCAAAAATGAAACTCTACACAAATCTGCACAGACGCCGATCATTATAAAACGCCTAAACGATAGAGCAATCTCAGCACATCCATTTACCTAGACCCTTCAGACCTCCACGACTAGATTAAAGGTTGCGTGGGCCCCTCAAAGAAAAGGTCCGTGTCGTAGGCGGGCCGAGTTTATCAAATTACAACCTGTGCCGTTTTGTACGCCGACAAAGACCCGATATTCTTTGGGCCACCTTTCCAGACCCGCCATCTTTTGAGCGAGACAAGACGCAGGAGGTCCAAATGATTTGGGGTCTCATTCCGTCGTTAACTTTAGTCTAGGCAGATGGTATCCATTTGGCGTACACTGCACGTTTAATATGTTTTGTTATTATTTCAATCACACCGAATTGAGGATACAATTTTTTATATCCCCATCATCCATAGGAACAATAAAATAACATAACTCTTTATTGGTTACCACAAAACAGCATAAAAAGTATTACCACTCTCAAACCAGCAACCCCAAAAAGAACCTCTGACCCGTTACCTTCTGTTGGTGGTAGGACCTTGTGCACGGTCCGTCGGGATCGCTACCACCATCTTGCTCGCTAATCCTGCCACTAGGCAGCAGTGCTTGCACTGTTGTGTTCCGTTGTGGAGAGTAAGACAGCCGGTGCAATTACTGGCACAAGAGGTATTCCATCTTAGCCCTCTGGATTAGCACGCTGCTGCAATCTATTTGGGGTTGCGAGTGTCTATAGGCGGTGGTGGTCACTTACCATCAGGTGACCCTCTTGCTTGTTTGCCTTCCTATTTCATAAAAAAAATATATATATCACAGGTCGTAGTTTAAATTGGAAATGTGTTCCAATGTCACACTAGGTAACAAGTAATTATTTATATTAAAAATTGTAACATGTCCTTCAACTGTGTACTAGTAAAATATTTTTTGTGGAAAATATCCACCTGTTCACGTATTTTGTTCCTAGTAGTGCCTTAAATAGTTACCGCCTTACCGGAGTTTTAAAATGATAAAGTCTTAAAGATACAGTTTCAAATATACAATTAGTAGGTACCTAATTGAAAATAAGATCCACACTTATTTCCCAAAACCACAGATTACAGTCCAGACTGTAATTTTGTGCTCAACTACCTTACCTTATCTTAATTAGATATTTAATTAGATATGAAGATTCTGTAAACACAAAATGTACCTACCTCTAATTGTTTAACATAATCAAAGTTTTCTTGTTATAATAACATAATTTTAGTTTGTATTAAACAATAAATATTGAGAAAACTTTATAGTAAACAAGTTAAGTTAAGGCATAGTTTTAAATCAACAACCATTGATCAATAAATGCTTAGTTTAATAAAGTAAGTATTGCTAATTTAAATCAAAACTCCGACCGCAACTTGGTAAATAATAAACAAAAAAGTGTTCACACCCAATTCAAACTTTATTAGAGCATAAAGGATCACTAAATTTCTTATTAAAACAGAAACCGCCTCCAAATGCCTTTATTGACCAACTTAGCTCATCCGACCGCAAAGGCAATAAAACAAAAAATGTTTTTCATGTTTACTACAACTTTGTATACTCATAGGGTCCAATTTAGAACAATTTCGTTCTCAAAACGGCATTGGTTTGGTTTTGTTGATTCACGTTTCATCTCGAATTCACCGTGAAGAATTATTAATTTAAGTGTGAATGGGCATTTATTAATAAACAAACAATATACAATTCGAAGCGGTTTGCGGAACACACGTGCCGACAAAAACGTTTTTTCGATCTCTAGCTACAATATCATTTTTTCGATATCACAGTTGGGCTTTTTCTCAAAGAGTTACCATACAAAGTTAATTGATTACCTTTGCTTAATAAGCTTAAAACCATCCCGTTAATATCAAAAATATTCAAAAATCGTTTCGCATACGTTAGTAGTTACTTATATTGTATTTGAATATTAGGTAACATCAAAACCAAACATTTTACATTTGGAACAAAATCCCATCAAGTTCCATTATTTCTTATCTGACAACCCACATGATACGGTATTAATTAAGCGCGGTCCATGAATTACCATGAGGTTAATAGTCACCAATGAGCTTGGAGTAATTATGTAGATGAAGTTGGCTGCGCGAGCGCAGTGGAGGGGGCAACGCGCGGCCGGCCGGTGATCAACGGCCGTGATAGGATAACCTTCAGATGGTAAAATAGGCATTAAAGGATTGTTAATGACTATGTTTCCTGAAGAAATATTAATCATCATCTTAACTCGATTTTCTCTCTAAAATACGAGTGTAGTTGAGGCAGAAGCGAAATATTGACGCATAGTTGCTGTAACCATACCTCAACAACGAAGTGCGTGTCCTTGCTAATAAAGAGCTGCATTTCGCTCGGAGAGACAAAAATTATGATTACGGTTTTTTTTTATCCGGTGAATGCTTTTATCTCTAAGTTTTTAAGTATCTCTGCTGCACAGATAGCCTCCAACGGCTATATCCATTTGGAAATGCCTGATCATATCCAGTTGCCAATATTTTACTCTATGCCGCCGCCCGCGCAGGAGGCGTGCCTTTCGGTTCGCGCACATCGCTCGCGTGCCGACTCGTGCCACCCAAGCGCGCTACCGACAGTACTAACACACTCGTTTGAGTAATTTGTGCCCAAATAGCTCTTAATGCGTCGTTTAAAGACACCTTCAGTTTTGCGGAGACAGATTTTTTAATGGCTGCTGGTTACTTTAGTTTTGGTGTGAAGTATGGAAAGGAAGGGCATGTATGGTCTAAAAAAACCGTTTCTTATTAGTGCCTAAAGCGACATCCATAACAAGGACGTGTCAATTGCAAGGAGTTACGTTGTTACACGTTAATCCATACGTACTGTAATATTCATGACGACTACACTTATTCAATTGGATTCATTGAATATATTCAATGGAATTCTGTCTATCGTCCCTAATGCCAGCATTAGCGTTGAAATTTTTGATCCAATCAATTTTATGCGGCTTCGTTCGCGCGAATGTTAATAAAATTCTTTATTGCTCGTCTCTCGGTTCCTATTCGAACTAAATCGACTTCGGCGGAGTAGCAGAAAGTTCTTAGTCTCTTTTTAATAACACATGTGCAAGCAGGACAAAGTCTGGAAAAAACCTCATTGAATTTGCAGGGTCGCGGAAACGGACGCCTGATGCCGTATCGCGATACTCCAAGCTGTCGTTAATTTCTAGAACATTGAGCAACGGAGCCGTTCGACGCGACTCTCAAGATACAGAAAACAAAATGAAAGCTGGCTTACTAATGGTAGACTTTAAATGGATTAATAATGTTTTCAGTGTATCATTAAATCATTATGCCTTAAACATAAAGAAACACATCGTATGGGATATAATGAAACTGTCAAAACCTGAAAAAAACCATTGTATCATACGAAGTGTTTCTAATAGCACGAGTAAATACAACGTCAAAGTTAATACACATAAGTTGACTATCTGTTCGATTCTATGATATTTATTACCTACGAAGCACCGCCTTGATATCTGAAGCTGTCTAAGAAATTTTTGATATAATTTTGAGTAAATTTTGTACAGTGGTAAAGTCACACTATAGTCAATGGTTGACCGGCTCAACCGGAGTAATACTCTTCTGTGAGAGTGTACCGATGTGAAATCGCACCACCGCCCATAGCCACGCCGTTTTGTTGCCAACATAATTGTATTTTAGACTATTTTTATGTATGTTAGTTTGTAAGGTATCTATGGGCCCCTGTTGCCTGAAAATAATTGATTTTATTTATTTATTTAATTATAGACACCCGCAACACATTGGAAATTGCAGATGCGTTGCCAACCCAGAAGGAATAAGCTCTTGCCAGTAATTGCACCGGCTGTCTTGCTCTCCACGCTGGAACTCAACAATGCAAGTACTGCTGCTTAGCGGCTGGATTGGCATGTTCTACCTACCTCCAGCAATGTAGCACCCGCAAATATTTGTAACAATTCTTTAAAAAATACAGCACAAGAATATCCAAGTCACTTGGAGGTTGTAAAAATAGCGCAAGTATCGCAAACCATTCATTTCTATTGCCCGGTGGATTAAGTATGTACGGTTCGGTAATTATGTTCGATCTTGATGATGCCTCGTATAGAGGCGAAACGCGCGTCGATCGTGTAGATTTAGTGTTTAGTGGTGGTGGTGTGTAGTTGAGTCTGTGTAATATATGTTGTTTCGTGTGGAAACGGAGGAGGGTGGGTTTTTGCATGAACATATATGTGTCGCACAGACGCAGCTATTTTGCGCGAGCCCGGCACTGATTTCGCGGAGTAGCAAGGTAATTTGTTCCAGTTTGTTTTTATGTGCGGTTCGCTAGGACCACCTACGGTTGCAGGTGTGCAATGAAGGCATTAAACTCAATCGCCCATTATGATTAAACTGAGCGTACCTAGTCTATGCTTGCAATCAGCTAAAGCAGTTCCAGCCCTAGGGTTTGCTGATAAGGAAAAACATACACTATTTTTAGTTATCTTTTCTTTCGTATCGGAGCTCAGGTTTGCAGTCCACTAGCAAACAGAAAATGCTTATATAGTTTTATTTACTTGTACCTTATTATCATTACCTCGACAACGACTTTTATAACCACCTAAAATCTTTAAAAAACATAGTGGGGTACAAAATAACCAACTGATATATTGACTTTGACTTTAGTAAAACAAAAGATTGTTTTAAGCTCCAAAAAATTCATTTGACCTTTTTATTTTGTACAAATTCACAATTATTATCTCCTTTGTATTGAAGGCACTTCGGAGAACGGCTACGTAGGTATGGTTAATCGCATTCCATGACATTTGGCTACAGCTGTGTATCGCATTACTCGGTATCGATTGCAGGTGATTGCAGCAATGAAGCATTTGATACTACAAAAACTATTAAGTTCTTGGTAGGCTGACAGAAGCCAATAGTAGAAAAACTAACGACAGTCCAGTATCGATTACTTTAAGTCTATCAAATTGCTAGCAGACCTTGTCAAATATCTACTATACTGACTAATACAATTCAAAACGATCTGTACTAGAGAACCTGCAGGTAGAAAGTCTGTTTATTGGTGTGTGTATTTCTAGTGCCTAAACTGATAGACTAATTGTAAAACACTTGTTACCTGGTGTTTTGGTCTAGATCATTGCCTTATTTAATCACCGCTGCCCATGAGAACCAACAACCTCAAGAGGGTCGCTGATCCGTTGCCAGCTTTTAGATACCCATTTTTGGGCCTCTTGATTTCATCATTCACTGTACGAAATGCGGAAGCAGGCTACTACTTCACGCAGGAATTCTGTGAAATTAAGGTACTAACCTCTGGTGGATAGGACTCAGTTGTGCTGCAACCAGTATTGACTAAAGTGTGACTCTACCGAAGTAAACTATGTCACTTTTGAATAATATCCATAGAACCAATAAATCTATTTTATGCGTTGGTATTAGAATCCATGTTGTTGAATAAATAGATACCATAATTGCTACATAAAATCGCCATAGCAACTCAACATGCCGTCCTTCTAAGTGCATGCTGACCCTATGCCATTAAACTTTCCAAAGAATGGTATTAAATTTAACAGCTATTGGAACTAAATATCCATAAAACATAAGTCCAATTCCCTTATAAACGGTATCTCCTACAGCGTCGCGGCACCGTTACTAGACTAACATGCAAAGCTGCACAAATTGCATAGCTCCATAATACTCTACGCCATAGAATAGACATAGAATAGAGCCTGTCTCAATTCTCACGAATGACATTATGTCAAAAATTTACAAATTTTGAAGGAACCTTGGAAGGTCTTTTTATCGGTATCTTTAATGTGACTTTATTTCTACTGATGTGATAATTGTCCCCCAGAGCAGTTAGCACTAAAGACTTCGAGTCTTTTTGTCGATTCATTGACTAACGTACGTAGGCTTAGGGTGCGCAGAGAATGAGACGGAAAAATAGCATGCTAGCCTAAGAAGGTTCTATGTTTGGCAAGGTGTTACTAATTGACTAAATGTAGAAACTGAGCTAAAGCACAATAATAAGTGATCTGAATGTATGTCCTGATTCGTTATTATTTGAGTTGAGAGAAACACTGTACAGTGTTTAAGGTACGAGCTAAATGAACTGAGATAAAAGTGCACTGACTTCTGAAACGAACAGAGAGTTTAGTTGAGTTCAGCGCAACTTATAAAATGATCAATTGTGAGGTAAAAGAAAGATGAAACGTCAAGTTCAAAACTTATTAACTATTTCATTGATCATGGGTTTCGGTAATACTAATCAAGTGTCTCAACATTAACCAAGGTTTATACATACATTCCAAACTATTTATCTAAATTGAAGCTGAATCTAATTCTAGCATCTAGCATTAGTGGTAACGATGACATAAAGTTGTTTTACATGTTTTCTTATTCTTTGCCACGTATCATAACGGGGTCACAATAGACCGCAGTTTGTGACACTTATTGAAGTCTGTTTTGCGTTCCCTATATAAAATAATAAAAGGAAAAAAATGTGGTATTTTTAGTCAAGTTAAGACTTTTGAGATAGCTTTCTAAAAGTTAAAGTGACTTTGCAAAATTGTTAGTAGTTACTACTTGGTACTGAAATACTACTAATTGAAATACCTAGTATTTTCTTTAGAAGGTTATTGCCATATTAACGATTACAATGCGTGTGTCTTTACATGCGCGTACCTAGTATATGAAACAAAGTCGATATATGTACCTTCCTGTCTGTCCTCATCGTAACTTCGGTCGCGTGGGTACTTCTAAACCACGCAACGGGCTTTGATGCGGATTTTACTGTAACATACAGAATTTCTTACAGAAGCTGTTTTATGTACAACACTATTTAATTGTCGGGTCGCTAGTGTAAAATAATTGTTTTTCTACACATATATCATAAATGCTCTATTATGCGTTCCGAAACCGTAGGCAATGACCAGCATTATAACAACCAATATTATTATGAGAATTTTTCTAATTTGTTTCTATATTTGTTCAAATTCATTTTTTATTACATTATTTTAATGTGTACAGTCTATAGATATTTAATAGGTACCTAGTACCAGTAGCTAGTAGCAATGCAGGTCATTGCCCTATGGCTTCTGAACCCATCATAGAGTACTTATGATATGTGTGTAGATAAAGTAATGTATGCAACTGTATATAATTAGGCCTTAAAACACTCGTGTGATCCTACTATGAAACTCGCTGACGCTCGTTTCATAAAACCACACTCGTGTTTTAAGGCCTCTCATTATATAGCAGTTGCATAAAATACTATTAAAGGAAACCGTTCGCGGATGCGAATACCACAAGACCAACCGTTGGTGATTTTTGGCCAAGGCTTATCCCATCAGTGGGCGTCTTTCAACTGTTATGAAGAAAATTATAAAAGTAAAGTGAATTTATGCGACTAAATCTATTCCTGGGCAACAAGCAAATTATTAAACCTTGTACGGTCATTCGAAGTGAAATATCGTTACCGTGCTATGAATATCACGCTTTCTCCGTGCACGACAAACCGACGATATGACGTGAATATAACCATAGTTAGGAGATACGAAATCATACCGCAGACACACGCCAAAGGTTAAACGGTTGTTTGGCACTAAACCGACTCGTTTAACCGTCGTGAGAGTTTGACACCAACTATGCTGGCAGCTGTGACACATTCCTTAAGCACAACAGAACAACATTTTGCATTTAACAGTTGCCACTTGATTTGCCAAGGCGCTAACAGGTGCATAATTAGCAAATTGCGTAGACAGATTTTATTAAAAAAACTGTTTGTCTTTGCGTGTCTCTCGACTCCAATGTCGTGTCAATTGTTCGAAGGTTAACTGAAAGAGATCCCTTAAAGGGATAACTTCGGGTTTTTACATGTTACTTATTTACTTGTCAACTTTTTTTATTATTATTATGTGCAATGAAGAGTTTTACATACATACATTTATTGTGGTTGCGAGAAAAAGAATCTTCATCCTGTTCTCTAATACACTAAAATAAACAGTTTGATTTTAAATAAATAAACTGTGCACTAAATACTTCCTTAACATAAGATAGAGGTGGATTTTGATGAATAATTAATTTAAAAAAATTCTATTCTCAGAAGTTAATAAATTTAAAAATCTGAAATTATTACAGACGATAATTTTTTACATAAATATAAAAGGAGTAATAAAACAATCTTTCTAACTAGCCTAATTTTACAAAAATATCTAAGCAAGCATTCTTCACAATTATGAAATTATTCTTAGTTCTGCAATTCGGTATTCTACGGGTTATTTTGGTTAATAACAAAAATATATTGTGTGGAGGCGCCCTCCGTTCGTGGTTTTGAATTCGCTTTTGGTCGGTTTTTTTAACAAATGTAGGTAATGATGTTTATAAACATGATATATTCACAGCCGTGTTCAAGGGATTGCACGCAAGTAGTGCTCTGCGCTGCTCTGGACAATGGTCCTTTCTGCAGAACAGAAGCACCGACAATCGTGGACCCGGAGTTGGTGCGAAATTATCTATTACATAAAATGTATTAGAAAATAATATTTCCTATTTCGTTAGGTTCCAATTACGTTACTTATTAAGTGTCGTTCCATGATCCCATATCTCTTACTTATTTAATTACTCTTAATATCATTTTTATTTACTAAGTACGAATGCATTAGCTATTAAGCTCCTGTAATTGTAAACCTAGCATTATTCTCGAAAGGTTAACGGTTAAAGTTGACAGTGTTCGCTTATGTTCCTCGATTATTCTACAGCAAATTAACTAAGCGAGTATACAGTTTCACATGGGAGCTGGGCGAGGTTCGCATTTTTTATAATAAAATTGTATGTAAACTACGCTTCGTAATCGCGCATGGTAATAAATATCAAGACCCTAATCAAGACATGCTTAAGAAATATGCTAGCAATATTGCCTGTGATAAGTAATGTATTTCACTCCGTAGCGTAACGGATAATGTACAAAAGGAAGACACAGCATCGAAGTCACTGTGGCACTTCTCGTTTAAAGACTTCATCAAAAGACTGCACATAACAATAATAACTTTTCATTTGCACTTGAATACGAAAGTGTATGATTATAAAAGCGAAATAGGAGTGCAGTCTAAATAAAACACATATGGCATAATACGAGTAGAGATACTCGTAAAACTCGGATACGGGTATGAACCTATAAAATTTTTGGACTATTTTATAACGCCTGCTCCTGTCCACTAATGTCGTCATAACGAACCGCGTCATGTTTGTATGTAATTAACGACGCGTGCTCCTATACGAACATTGTTTAACGATGTACAGTAAACAACAATGCCATTTACATATTACGCCTTACATACATACGCTTAAGGGTGTATATAGATTTGGTTTTGTTGTGCACTGAACGAGATTCCGAGTCCAATAAATACACCACTTGTGTGGTAATGCGAGCTCTGACGTCTTGTAATCCGAGCTTTAAGAAGTGGACAATCAGTGATTGTGCTTGAGAATTTCTGATAATATGCGTAGGATGTGTTTGTGTATAGTACCGTGTAGCCACTGAACTGCTCAAGTGCAGTCGTGTGATGGAATTTACCTACAAAAATTTTGGTAGCGTTGGTAGCTTTTGTCTGTATAACTTGAATTAAAAAGTACACAAATATTTAAAAAGTCTACTCTTAAAATGACAACTAAACAACCCTTAAAACCTTTGTTCATGAAGATAGTTTTGAAAGCCACTGGTCTAAAATGAAAAATGGAGTAATACAATTAGAACTAGCCCTTTTGTCATAACGTGCCACATATACCTCCCACTGCCGACCACAAACCTTCTTATTTGATAAAATTTCAATTCTATACAGATAAGTCGTCAATATAAATACCAACCTCGGTGACTTCAAATAATCCAGGTGAACTATAATACAAGATTAGAAGTGGTAAAGTATGTTCCAATGCCTTGACTATAATGAGCCCGAGAACGGGAATGCCTAGTATGTAGTGTGGCAGTGAAACACGGTAATTCCTTGTCATTATAGTATTATTTATAACAGGGGCTGCGCGAGCGCCGTAGAAAGAAGGCCGCATGCAGGCATAGTTGAGGTAGAGTCGTCCGAAATAAAGAACCGATTGTTTTGAAATTGAAATTTAATGTTATATTTTCGAATAAGCAATAGTTATAAGAATGATAAAGAAAATCAGACTAAGGCACATTATAAGATCTATAAATTTCTTTTGTTATTATGTACTTAATTAAAATACGTGGACCGTTGTTTTTTTTAAACTAAACTCAGAAGCATGATGCATATGAATAAATTGCTATTGGCATATTAGGCCGTATCTTTTGTTAGAGTCGATATTCATCTCAATAAGTTGCTTATTATTGCCACAGTCGTGACTTAAACCAAAGTAAGTGCTTCAGTCAACAAAAAAAGTTGGAGGCTCGAAAATACCCTCTGTCCAGTCGGCGGCTTCTCTAAGCCCCGACGTCCAACGTAACGCCAGCGGCGACCCAACCTGTTCGCCGGAGAGAGCAGTCATACGTCATCGGACAGACTTAAAATTATTCCTGAGTTATACCATAAATCATAGTAAACCGGTAATTAAGTCAGTCATAACCAGAACCTTAGAATAAAAAGAGTTGTATAATTTTTTCACATTAAATAACCATTTCGACCGTGCCGCTCTGCCTAAACGATGATCGATAAAGGTTTTTTATTTATATTCTTTCTATGAGCCACAACTTGGTTTCCTGTTGCATGCAGGCGTTATAAATGATCTAACGTGGATTAAATGTCTGTAACAATATTGGGACTCGCTGAGTAACGTGTTTTTTAACTGTATGGGAACTTTTAATAGGAGTTTAATTTTGAAGTTAGGTTTGGTAACAGGCAATTACTATAAAGCTTTGCGTCGTGTTCTATCAGGGCAATACCCTCTTTGTCCTCGACGTAAACTCGAAACGTTCAAAAACCTACAGGTATTAAAGCAAAACTTCAGTACTTATCAGTTTCTGAAACAAATGAGTATCCACAAGAGTTAACGACTTCAAGCATGAATTCCAAGTACCTACAATAGGCACTTACCTATTTCAGAATATCCCACGTTCCCTGTATTCAATATTACACTTCGCTTCGTTGTAGTCCTGTCATTATACAGTCGACATATTAGCATCGTCTCGTTACACGGCAGGTATCGAACAAAATGGGGCTCAATTTTAAGCGACATAATTCTAGCTAGTATCTTTCGCAAGCTAGCACAACGATTTGGCATTAGCATAGAATTGGAACGTTATAAACATGAAATAAGGTTGATTTTTCAAATGCTAAAAGGAAGACTAGTTAGGATTTTTTGAAAGTTGGCACTCGATTTGAGCGAGACAATTTGCTACACTGACGAGAACCCTTCACTATAGCTAGTGACTTGTTTATAGCTACTCTGTAATTATATAGACGTTGTGACATGTGAGGTGGCTTATTGCTTCCGTATTTAAATACATCGTTGTAGGATTAAACGGATATCAAAGGAGTCAGCATCAGCATAGAGTGTTTGAATTTTTTGGATAGATACCAATCAAGAGTCTAACTATTCAAACAATTAAAATAAGGCTTGTTCAAAAAATTAATTTTTAATATTAATATTAATAGAGGTTGAACACACACGAGCGCACACACATAGTTTGTACGACCTTTTGGCATGGCAATTGAACAATTTCGTTCTATATCAAACACAATTGCACTCGTATCTTCCAGATATAAAGACAACGGTGGTGGCAAAATTGTTTCAGAAGCCCAAATACTAACAATAGTGCTTTTCAAACCTTTGTGGTAAAACTCTAAGTGATCAACCATGTATACCTACCAATAGCAATAGACACTCTTTATTTATTACCTTAGTCACTCAAATCGATGTATATTTTTTCTGAGCATATTTAGGATCCCTTACGCCAACGCCTACCCCATGGTTTCAACTGGATTTTCCCAGATAATCACTGGTTCATACTAGCGTTAAATTCCTAGCATCATGAAGCTCAGAATCTTTAAGCCGTCAATAAATCATAGTCTTAATGGACTGCAACACGGGAGCTGATATTATTTCGTAGCAGAAGCCTAACGCCTACCGGCCCATCAATGTAACATATTACTGCATTACCGTCTTTATTGATCGCGCCTCGCGCCGTTCTCAGAGGTAATTTGCCTTAATAACTTTAAAAACTCATTACGTTTCAAAAATCCGGCCGTTGCACAGTATTGGCAGGCAGCAGTAGGGATACTCCTAGCGTCAAGAGAAAGCACGTTCGATTTATCGCTCTAAAGTTTGAGAATCAAATGTAAACTAGATGAAATGTATATTTTTACCAGTCTGTTTTAAGGACATGTAATGCTTACAAAATAATAACTAAATTACTTTTTGAAAAAGGAGGAACGAGCATGCCGGTGACCTGATGGGAAGTGATCACTGCCACCTATGGGAACTAGTATCCCCAAGAGAATCGTTAACTCGTTGCGGGGCTTTAGGTAACTCGGTGGGTCTTAAGTTTTGTCGCCTTTTACTTGTTACGGTTTATCGCCTAAATTTTAAAAAAATGTTTCGAAAAAAAGCGATTTATAATTTGTTGCAATACATATTTTGATGGCAAAAATTGAAATATTAAGGTTACGTTATTGTTTACTACTTAGGACAAGTAAATATGAATATATTTTATAGTAATTCCTGATAAATATATTGTTCCTTAATAGTAGACGCAAATTAAGTGAACCTATTGAAATGTACTGCTGTTTCACTGAAAGCAACAAGATTTAATTGATTAATTTACTGCTCATTAAAACTTATATGTTGTTGTGACGAGTAATTTCATGCTGGTATTCGAAAAGGTGTTGAATTTCGACGGTCAGCCAAAGTAGATAAGTTACGTTAGTCGGATCTGTAAATAAACAAGTGGACCACAATGATCTAACTAGCCAATAGTCAGCACACGTTGCTGCATATCTTAAAATATATGATTTAAGTGCATAAACTTCAAATATGGCAATAAACAATAGGATTTAAACCCTCATACTTATGAGCCTCACCTTTTGTCACTTTTGTAACATTTAAATATAAAGTCGAGTAATTCTGGCTAAGATCCCTCCATTTTAGAAAGATAATGAATGGAGTAATTTCTATAACCATAGTGCTATCTTTAACGATTATTGAAGAAAGCTCTAAGACACTTTCGTTCATAAAATTTTATTAGAAACAATGAATCAAGTTTGATAAAGCGAAGTATCGAAGAAAGTTCTCAGTTCTGAATTTGTAACTGGAATAAAAAGAAGTTAATTGTTGAATCCCTTGGTTTAATCGTAGTCACAAATTTAAATTTCTACATGATAGCTAGAAATGATTTATTTCTTTTTTTTGTAATTTTTTACTAAAACAAGCCAGATACAAAACATTCTTAACTTTAACAAAATAAATGTAATCTATCTCAAATGAATAACGAACACATGCTCAAAATATGACAACTCTGTTTCGTTTAATGCGGTGGTTTCACAATAGTATCTACGATGTCAGATCTCGGATAGAATGGAAGTGAATTACGTTGATACAATAAAATAATGCTGTTATGCCTCATCTTATAACATTAAATTTTACACGCAAATACGATATGCTTTCGCTACCCGTTACGCAAACTGATAAAAACTAATTTACGACTTTTACCTGACTTACAGTAGGTACTAAAGCGAAAGAATCCATTCCTAATAGCTTAATTTAGCCGACTCTAAGCACTTATCCACTTAGGATATCGATAAAAGATTTGATTCAACAGTTAACACAAGTCCAAACAGTCGTAAAACAGAAAAAAGTAAATGGGACGGCCGTTAGAAAGTAAGCACAAGTTCCAAGGCCCTCGGCCGAGATCCTGAATAAATTAGTTTTCGGAATGGGCGAGCCAATAAAAGTTTTAAACAAAAGAATCATAAAATGAACGGCACAACTTCGGTAGCCCGAGTAGCCGGCAAGCAACAGGAGTCTTTCAATGATTTACGCCGACTATGGGACACAATTGCTTCTAACTTTTCAAATAAACTAGCATAGAATACACAAAACATGTGTTCGGCGGTGTTCTCCCTCAAACTGTTTAGAAACGATCGCGTAATGAGGGTGGCTATAAGTTTCGGGAAGGAAAACGAAAAAACAGACAATGGGCAAATTAAATTTTATTCGATGTGAACCGACAGCTACCGAATGGTGTAGGGCGAGGGAGTACGAGTATTGGCATAACTTTAAAAATAGAGTTAAGGCTCCCCATAGCTACAAAGTGTTTAGCAAAAAATATAATCGAACTAGGTATAGTCCATTTAAACACCAACTTTTTATCATGTGTGTAAGTGTAAGTACTTACGTTAATAAATTAATCAAATAAAACAAATAGGTAAATAAAATCAGATAGTAAGTAAGTAGTAGTACATAGATGATAAGGGCCATGGTCTACGTAGCCTATTTTACTGAAAGCTAACCTAACGCCGAAGTTAACCACCAGTAAAATTAATAAAATCTACTAAAAATAATTAAAATACTCAACTAAATTTAAAAAAAATTTGTTATGAGTGTAATTATTAATACAATTTTGTTGACGGTACTTTAACACTCCATTATCATCGGATTTGCATACTCATACCGAATTACAATTCAATTAAACAAGCGGGAGTCCATAAAGATTCACTTACAAGGATCCCCGCAACGTACAAACAAACTAACACATAACAGCAAGTTAAGTAAAAGCTTGTTAAAACTGTGTTCTTCTTTGTTCTGTGGTTATTAATAAGTATTTCGCAACTACAGCGCAATAAAATATCCATGTGTGCGCCCGGTTTTGGTCGACTGATCCTGCTTTAACATGCCGACCGTATGTTACAAAAAGGATTAAAACCCCTTCGTTTTTGTCGCTTAATCGGCGGCACTATCTTTCAAGTCTGTTAGCCAGTTAAATGTTAATTCTCGAAAAAAAAAAACAGCATAATAATTAAAACTGTAATTGCCACATTGCTGGTTATAATTATTTGAAATATTATAAATAGAGCCGTCACTTTGCGGAGGAACATAATTATCAACAAATTGGTAGAAGTTACCTTATTTATCCACAAAACCAAAGTTTTGTAAGCAAAAGGAGCAAAGTAATTTGTCCTGAATTCCTGATTTATTTATTGGAAATATACTCCGGTGCGCTCTTTTCACAGAAATATGCAACAGTAAATAAATACTTATACAACATTGCTGAATAAAGTTAAGCCAGCTACCTAATATGAGAAATCACGTATACGCCAGCCTTAGGTTTAATTTAACAAAGGAAGGAAGTTCTGACATCGTTAATTTCCGATACCGACATAACACCAAAATTGTTTACAATTAAGCTGCATAACTTACCGCCATAACGTCTTATTCCAACTTTTAAACGGATCGCAATAAAGGCCGTACTAAATTTAACAACCTCTTAGACAACAGCTCACAGCACCATTCCATCGATTGTTGTGTCAGAAGCTTTTGTATCGCCACTCATTACAAACGGGAGCCGAACATGACCATTGTTTAGCTGTCACAACTCAGTGAATGAGAAAAAATGTACAGATGTGTAACAATGTCGCAATAAACTTAGCGCACTTTACAGCATCTCAAATATTTCTGCGCCGGTAGCTGTGACTTTTGTCTTTGGACCCGGGCGCCCGTTTATGGCCCATTCCGTCGTATTCTTTCCAAGCGTGAGCTATTTTTTCTGTCGTATCTTAAATAAGACATAATGTTCTAAGAAACGGGACATTAGAATGGACCAGGGCTTTCTCTTTTTGTAGGGGACACGTACGACAGATTTTATGGTCAATTGTTTTACTTAGTCGTTGATGTGGCAAAAAGACGTACGACCGACGACAACCCAATCTTTGTAGCATAGCTTGTTAAACGGATTGAAAATGAAACGTGTTTTTGCCTCGACGAACCTTCTGAAATGTGCGGAAAACTGTTCCGCCCAATTCGAATAAGAGTTAATAAAAATACCGCTCTGTAATTCGGAAGCGAATGGCAAATATTCACATTCTTTGTTAATTCCCCTTCACTATTATCAAGTTATGAATGACGCAGCCATCATTTGTGTTCTCGAAATGTGATAAATCTTGATGCGTGAATGCTTTTCGTTATGCTTAAAAATGGAAATTTTGGGGAAAAGTGTGAAATAAGCGTTCGTTCATCAAGTGAAAGTAATGTAGTTACGGCGGTCGAATAAAACGGTACTTCTACTGGACCGTGACAGATTAGTAACGTCTTTATAATGCATGGTTTTAAATTTCAGAGACCGCAAAGTGAAAGCACGATCTACATTCAGCCCGTGGAGAGTTTTACGACATGTGGACTGTTGACGCGCGAATGACTCCACTAATGTGACGGGAACGTGATAAAACAAAATGGGATGTCAGAACCTATTATGATGAAAATTCCTCGAAGGTACCTATATACTGTAAGTATGGCTCCATAAATTCAAAGAAGAATATATTTCTATTAACGCTGACGTACATCGGGAGAAATTAAATAAGCTTTTACAAATGAATGTCTCAATAATTCTGATATATGAAGCGAGAAATGCTTCTTTATTCACCCATATGTAAAGCGAATCTGTGAAATTGGTTCCTGGAAATGTATTATTAGAACGCTTTTTTGACGTAATAATTTTTCCTAAACTAAGGAAATGTGTAAGTACTCATCATCTTAATATTAAATTTTCCAGGAAAAATCTTTTTTTCTACATGACTATATTATATATTTTAGATATTTAACATGCGAACCAATGAGACTATAAAAATTGCAATCATAAGTTTTTATCGTTTCGTATGGTTGTCGATTTAGCTGTATTTTTTATTATTAATTTAATTATTTACTTCAGGTTATGTAATGTAACCCATATAATAAATAAATAACTTAAAAATAACAATATTAAAAAAAAATAACAACAATTTTCTTATGAATCAATCAATAAAATTGCTTGTAACATAATGTTTTAGGGTGTATTTTGAACTACAGAAGCATTAAATATGGTAAATATGACTGTTAGTAGATATAACAATTGCGTTAAGTTTGCTTATTCACGCAACTCTGTGACAATTACATAACACGTTAGAGTATTTCCACACAATTGAAAGTTCTCACGGTGCAATTTTATGTACCTTTGGCTGGACAAACATTAGCATTGGTAATTTATCGCAAACAGTTGAAATTGCTCTGTCATGGCGAATATTAATGACCTGCTAAATAAACCTGCATTTGTTACACTAACAGTTAACCGTGAGCTAAAATCTATATCAGAGGGAAACTGGCTTTTAAACCTCACGTTTGGTTTCCGATAATCGAAATGTAAGTTAACCCTTGATAATTTGAATTCAGAGGCTAGACGTGTTTATAACTACTGCATATTGTGTGTCCATTGCATTTTGTAAGTGTCTTAATTTTGCATAAAAATGTTGAAATAGCCATTACGGTATTTTGTCATGGCATCAATTCAATTTTTTTTTCGTGAATACATTTTGCGATTTATCAAATTAGCAATTTTTTATGCATCAATGAACAGACATCAGATGTATTAACATTACCAGTGGCATGTGAAGTAGTACCTTGCTATTGCTTTTCGTACGGTGAGCGAGAGATTCGGCGGTCCACGGGTGGGAGAGTGGGGGATCTAAAGGCTGGCAGCTCATCAGTGATTCTCTTAGGGTGGCTAGTTTTCCTGAACGGCGGTGATTACTTCCCATCGGGTGACCCACATGCTGGTTTTCCTAGGGGTTCCATAAAAACACAATTGAGCTAAGTACAGTAAATAAATAATATAAAAATGCTAAATTCACCTCTGCCAAATTGTCGTACGATGTATGTAGAGGTCTACTCGTAATACACCCCTAATGTTTTACTCTAGTAATATTTCACTCAAATAGATAAAATAACGTTTGAACAGGCAAAACTAACCAAATTTTAGTTTGATTACGTAAACTGGCAACCATAATAATAAACCAAGAAATAGGTGCTACCTAGGTAGTTGAACTTATGAAATCGCAACATCACTTTTGATTAGCTTCAGAGTAAATAAATGTGGACAGCTATTGTATAATAGGAATAGGTGTTAGATGAGTGACTCACACACTTATATTTAACTCACGTCGTCTTGCGTTTGCCATTGTGTGAACATCCATTCGTCAGGGCGTTCAAGCGTGTTCGGTCATTTTTGACAACCTTGTCTATTTCAATGAATAAGATTGTGATACATTTTAAATTATACAATACGGAATCAACTTTTTATTTCAGTTTTAAATCTTCTTTACATAGTCTTCATCTACACTATTTACACTAGTGTACACTAATGTAATATAATAAAGAGGTAAACTTTGTTTATTTGTATGTATGGGGTAATACTCGTATCTGAAACTTCTGAACCGATTTCAAAAATTCTTTGTCACATTATTGCTCGAATTTGTCACATTACTGACAGCGACAGGTACTAAAATGTTCAGCTATACTTCTGACGGTAGCTACAGAAATACAGAAATACGGTAAACTTGTGCTTGGGTAGAATATCGGTTTCATATAAATTTCATCTCTTATTCCATGGAATAAGAGCCAAAAATCCGATCAGTTTCAGCTACTTCCGTATTGACTGATAGACTTGAAATTAGATATTTCATGTGTGTGTGTACAAGATAATCCATTGGGATTATTAAAGTACTGTCAATATATACGTTGTTTTTAATTTTCCAAGAACAATTAAGCATAATGCAGGTACGTAAAACGCAATATACAACAATCAACGATGTATGATGTAAAACAAAAACAAAATAAGTACGTCGTATGTGTTAATCAAGGTATCGCGTGTAAGCGGCTTTGCCAAGTGAACCGTGGCGTGAAGCTTAGTCTTAATACGAATTTGTTCCGTTGTAGTATTATAACAACGGAATTGGGTTGGAAAGACATAAAATATACATTGCAGTGCATATGCTTAACCGTATATAATTCTACTGAAAGTGGACGAGGCATAAAAAGAATATTATGTCCGGATCGAAAAGAAGTTTGTTGTGTACCGTGATGATTTGAACATTGATATTTTCAATAATTAAATTTTATCTTTGCGGTGAAATAGGTAGCTAAAACATTTCTTTTGACCTCCTTAAGGCAGCGCAAGACAAATCAACTACATAGTGTTGGTCGCAGTTGCAAAGGTCAGATGGCAGTCTCACTATTGCAATACCTACCCTGAGTTTAAGACTAAACATTATTGTGTATAAGCTCGCCCCTTCCTTTCGCTAGATAAGGTCCAAGACTCGGGTACAAACATTCACATTCATAATACAAAAACTACAATTTGTTCGCTAGCTTCTAGTATTCATCCCTTCTTTCATGCAGGCCCGTCATTATATCATTATCCATCATATTGCTTGTGGCACGTACTTTTAAATAGCTAGTTTGATTTGTTTTATCTGTTTGCAGGCTATGTAGCTCAGCAGTTGAGTGCCAACGCGACACATAGACATGACCTGTGTGGCAAACGTCAGCGGTAAGCCGAGTACACCTGCCAGTTTTGTTCTGGTTTCAATTAGAACTAGTGCCCGAAGTTTTAATGAAAATGCACTTGCACCTAATTCTAAGCACTCGCATTCTGATTTTACTTCCCTAGAGTTATGTAACTAACTTACATGTAGTGGTTGTCCGTAGAGACAAGTTAAAACATGACGTAAGTTCCATATCAATTTTGTACACTACATGCAAAGGGGTCTTAACTTAAGTTATTTACCTATGATAAAATAACTTAATTTTAGACTGGTTTGACTTTAGTTGTGATGCGTAGACAGCCGTATGCTTTGAATTACCTGCAGGTTCTCAGGCAGACAGTCAAAAGTTCAAAACGAGCTCGGATGTTATATGGGTAAAATGTCAATATTGTTATTGTTTTTTTTTTTCAAATAAAATATGTTCATTTAAAAAATAAATTAAAAATATAATTGTATGCTTTTTGTCAAGAATCATTGCAAGGAAACCTGCACTACCTACCAAAGGAATTTAATACCGTTTGAGCAGCTCCCAATCCGCACCGGGCCAGTGTAGGAACTAAAGTCTGAACCCTCTAATTGTGAGAAAAGGCATGTGCCCAGCGCTGGGACGTATATATATTTGTAAATATATGATTTCCATATTTTAACTATTTCAAACTTGATAGGAGGGATAACGACCCAATAGTTTTCATGTTCTATTTGAAAAAGTGTAAGTACTTTTTCAAATAGAAAATTTTGATTCATCTTACAAACCTATTGATCTCTAACCATTATGATGCAATGGGCTCGCAAAACAAAACCCTCAATACACCATAAAACTTTTACAGCCCAATTGAACGTCACACCCATAATTCCTTATTACGGCGTCCATTGCTAGTCCGCAGGCAGAAGCCACTGCATTAAGTATTCAAGACTGGGAGGCGGCGCTTCAGAGGAGCTGCTCACGCGCCGCAGCGGATACGGCATCCGGCCCTAGGATTACGTTACGATAATAAAAAGTTTCCTAATGATATTACTTTATACGACGACTGTCGATTGTTTCTGTTTACTTGTCGCAAGCAAACAGACCCTGATATACACTAGCGACCCGCTCCGCTTTGCACTGATACAATTAACGTATTATACCTACAAAAAACCTTCCGTAAAAAATCTATACATGACCGTGAAAACCGTATTAAAATCTGATGCATGGTTTAGAAGAAGTTGACCGAACATGCCCCATAAGGATTTAGGACAGACAAGAGCGGAAAGCAACTTTACTTCATGTAAAGTAAGATAGATATAAAGATGGTACTGTCCAAATATTATACGTAAGAGTGAGATACAAATCTGGTTTGCGTTCCGCTTCTATGTCACTTGGCAGCATCAAATCCAAGCCCAGTACCACCACTACCATGCGTTTCTATCGAAAAATCTTATTACGTTCCTACAGTCGACAGCGGTTAAACAGGCTCCAATTTGTCAGTGAGAGAGTTAACTACGGTCGATACGGTATTTTTCAATGACATGTGTCAAATTAGTCAAAACGTTAGTCACTGGCGATTAGATTTCGATAGGTAATTTACCGTTGGACTCATAGTAGCGATCTTTAGTTCTCTAAGTGAGCGCTAGAGGCGCTGTACAATTCCCCATACAAATCGTTTACGCCGTCGCTAGCGAGTACGGTTACGGCTAGGTGCACTGTACTCATGGTAAGGGTACACCGCACCTAGCACTAACCTTTTCGTTGTAACTCGCTATGTAACTCAGTGTCTCATTCTAGCTAGCACAGTGGGAAAGAGACGTAGCGAGTTCGTTCTAGATGCACTGATTCATGGATTTAAAGATAAAACGTCTAGATCAGGGATGGCTAACCTTTTCTCACCTACGTGCAAATTTTACAAACAATAAAAAGGTGGCGCCATGACGTGCCATAATATCACCGTTTTGTCGAACAAATCATCTGAAAGGAAAGTACCATTGATTGCGAGGATGTCATGCCGTGCCCAAAAATTTGAGCCGCGTGCTACCTTCAGCACGCGTGCCATAGGTTTGCCATCCCTGGTCTAGATTGTCACTTAGCTACTGCAAATAGGGGTAGGTAGGGAAGTTTCGATTGAAAGCAGCTTTTACGCATAATCCTTTACAGCTGTCTGTCACAGAGAAATTTAGTATCGTAGCTATACCACAGATTAGCTTTAATGAAAAATGTTCATAAGGAAACTTAAACTAAAAATGCTTTTAAATAATACTAGTATAAAGTTTATAAAAGACAATAAAACTATTAAAAAGCATACTAACTTGAATTTTATCTGTATGTAATATGAGACTCCTTATAAAATTTCATATCAATGAAAGTGATAACAGATGTCAAGGTCACGATAGAACCCTCAAGAATGTTACTATTGATAACCCTTTGTCCTTAAGTTGGTCACCAACACTACAAATAAACATTATATTGTTGAAACAGCTTTCGTGTAAACACATCATACAATTAGGATGGGCAAAAGAACTAATAAATAAGTTCGCTTTTATAAACATTGCATACTTATATAAGTTAAATATTTAAATGCTAAATAAGGACAACACAAAGAAAAAATCAAGGGTAATGGCAGGACTCGAACCTGCAACCTCAGCAATCCGTGCCGTGCGTTTTTCAGTTCCGGATTTTTTCTTGTTGTCATTACATAGCGTTTAAATTTAGTAAATTGAATGTTTAGCTTTAAAAATTAAAAAAAAGGTTACAAAGTCTTTGTTAAACATTGCTTATTCGTGTTTTTGGCTTTTCTGAAAACAAATTTTGTTACAAATCAAGAGATTACCTATTAAGTAATGTCACTATTGGTACAGACACTACAGACGGGTGTAAAAATATGAGTGCATTCAACATGATAAAAAATATGTACCAAAGCACAAGATACCAATGTAATAATACCGCTGTAACATATTTTTGAGTATGTTAATTGCACCCTTATTTTAACACCTGACCGTACCAGAACTATTTTGCTTCCTAAAACTAGTTAACTACTAACTGAAGGAAGTTGGTAAAGCCTTGGTATGTCACGAAAAAGTATCCATATTAATCTCAGTGAGTCATATATCGGCAGCTAAATGGACACAGGAAACGGAAAGCTTCCCATTACTGGCCAGGAGCCAAAGTGAGCTTCCGATTATGGTAAATAATTGAGAATTGTATTGTGTTCTATTGCCAAGTGCTCTTTAGTTCGGGATAAATTATGACATGAACCTAAGAATTTATGTCTTAATTTTACCAATCCACGTTGAGCCGGCGGTTTATATGAAATGGACTTGTATGTATAAAAATATTGTTGGATCTTCTTTGAACAATAAAGTTTTTTTATGTAATATAAGCAAGGAGCATGTCGTCAGCTGTTTCTTCATACTTGACCCGAGACAGCACCCGTGGACTAGATATTACTTAGAACATCTGGTATTTAAGTACTTGAGACACTAGTGGTCAGAAATTGTGTCCGTTTTTAATTCTTAACTCAAGTGCTTAAATATTTTGATAGTACATTTTCCAATTACAAAGCGGTTTAATCTATACGTAATGAAAATGAAAAAGGAAAGAAAAACTGATTTCCTGTATCTGTCAAGTAATTTCGCAATTAATGTCGCACGTGTCTCCATATCTCTTCGGTTTTTACACCATTCGTTTCAAGATGATTTATTGTGTAACGTTTCAAACGGTTTGTTTTATTAACTGATAAGTCTACGTAAATATCATTCGTTCACAAAATTCTAGAAAGGCTGCCGTGAAAAGAACTTCGAAGTTTTATTTTACCTAAAGTACTTACTTTTTCTTGCCAGAGTCCAAAATTTGCTGGTACAGTCACGAGCACCAACATGTATACAGCCAATCCTTCCCAACCTGTCAAAATTATGTAAACATCAACCTTATTGTTAGAGGCATAAGGTCTGTGTATACATATTTATGGAAGATTGACTGTATAGATGTTGGCGCTTGTGACTGTACGATAGCTAGAAACTTTTATCAAATAAAAATTTATTGAACATTTGTTGTATTTTACCCCTTAATGCTTAATCCAACTCGCACTTGACTACTTTTTATTTTATTGCCGTCGTGTATACAAAATACCTTATTGCTTAGAGCATCACTCGAAGACATATTGGAACTAACGCGTTCCTTATTACCTAAAAATTTGTTTAAAATTCATTAAATAAAAATTTATGACTTATATTTGTGTCCCACTGCTGGGCAAAGGCCTCTCCACAAGGCTTCCACAACTCCCGATTTGACGCAATGTCAGCCCAGTCCTTTTCAATAAGAAATCATACAACTGGAATGGCTAAGTGCAAATGGATTCTAGCACAGCTTTTCTCGGGGACGCCTACATCTCTTTTTAACTAGCTAGTATAAAGGGGTCTGCGAACATGTATACGTTATACGTTTTGATTTATATCCGACTGCCGTCAAAAACGAGAGTTATATTTCTAAATAGGCACAGGTGCGACCCTCCGGCCAATCTTCATATTTACCAGGTTTATTTTACAAAATAGGAGTAATATTATTAATTTGATAGTCCTAAACTAGAACTTCTAGTAAGCGGATAGTGAGAGGCTTTTAATTAAGGAAGGAGTTTATTAAGTGGACGTGTAGGTTCGTGGAATTATAAGTTTTCAATTTAGATTACATTTCAACTATCGAAATGAAAAGAAAAATGTACTTACTTCCCTTGCTCCATACGCCTGTTTTAACTAGCAGCTCGTGGTTTTCAAAAACACTTCATAGTCACTTTGAGCACATTGGTAACCTTCAACTGCTTTAGAATAGCTTTCGGGATTTCTCTAAGCACAATTTTAATTGTATTGATTCATGAATTCTAACAATTATAAGTAGTTTTAATTCCTCTTTATGATATCCAAGTTTATAAACTTACCTGGTGTAGCTAAAGTGTACTCTAATAAAGCGGTTTGTGATTTCAATTGTGAAGTCTAATTTCAGCATGTGAATTGTTTAACGTTTAAATACATTATTTCAAATACAAGCCATACCCGTAAGGTACTTTATGACATGATGTATAGAGTCGAATAAAATGTATCTTTATATAAAATGTTGTTTCAGGTACGTCTGCCCAAAATTGAACAAAACACAGTGACTACATGCATGTGCCCTGACCGAGCATTCAGGAGAGTGGACAGTATCATAAATATGTAAATTCTGTTTGCTTTTGCACTTTCATCATCGGAATGTTTGTGATTTTTATTAATTTCTACACCAAGGATCTTTCTGCTTGCTTTCCACTTTAATATACTACGCTTTATAATTGGTATAGTTAATGTTCCATTAATAGCAAAATATTTTCAGTTTTTATGGAATCCTGCTTTTAACTCCAAGCAAAGTATGAAATAAAAAAGACTGTAGATAAATATTAAATGCAAGCTATCATATTCTATGTTAAAACTGATGCTATCATGGGTATTAAGAGATTTGTCAATAAAAATCAATATTATAAATCTTCATCTTTTAGTTTTATTTTGTATAAATAACGCCATATTACCGACACTATGATCACTTGTTTTCGCTATTTACAATACTCATATACTACAGCAGTCTTTAAATTTTATTACGAAATCTATACACAGGATAACGAGTAGGCAGTAATAGTACAATTACATAGATTTGGTATAGCACTTACATTCTAATAATTACAATATTTACAGCGCACTAATATAACATCTATTTACATAGTTACTTTTGACTGGAAGCGGGGCGAGGGCCCATCTAGACTAGGTAAGCTTGCACGGCATTGCCTGTGTCTACGAGTGGCGGCGGCGGCGGCCACTGGCGTAGGTCTCGCCGCCGGCCAGGAGCCATCCCTTGCTCCAGCGACGAGTAGTCTGAGTCTATGGAGGAGTAGATGTGGTCTGAGATCGGTCTGCCATCCGGCCCATACACCATTCCCTGCGTCTGCCGCACAGCTGATGGAGACTGACGCACCTCGCTACTGTAGTCGGGCGGCGCACTGGCACTCTGCCCGCCGCCTATCACAGGCGATTTATCGGGAAATTGCATCGTACGATTCCCACCGTTAGGCACAGATGAATCTAACGTATAAGTATTTATATTCTTTCTATAGTTGTGACTTCGTCGTTTATGGTTCGGTTGCGACGAGTCCGGCATCATATACCTGAGGCGCTCCCAAAATCTTTTTTGTCCCCACCTTAGACGCGATCCCGTCTTGAGATAAGGCCGTAAATCAGGGTCGCATATTGCGTCTGCCACCACGGTACACTCTTCTATTAGCACCAACTTATAAATGCACCCTTTCAATGCATCGTGCAACCCTTGTCGAAATTCGTAACGGGACCATTCAGTTTGCATGAAGTTTCTCGTGAGCACAATTATTATTCGTTTAGACGCCTCCGCAGCCTCGACGACCGGCGGCGCACATTGCATGTACTGCGCACCGTGGTGTGGAATATCGCGATAATGCAGGCAGAGGTGGTACGATGGGTTTCCATTTTCCAACTCGGCCGCTAATGATTGCACTACAAATTCTTCATCTTTCGGGCTATAGCATACATATGCGTCATACAATTTCTCGCTTTCTTCAAAAGCTCCTGCAAATGAGAACACTCTAATCCCGCAGTTCGTGTACAGCCAGACTCTGAGCGAGTCTCTAAAAAGGAATAGTATGACGAGAGCCAATAAAATTAACATAAAACCGGTCAGCGTCGAGACCATCATGGGAACGTAGTTCGACACCAGCATGTTGCCGATGACTGAATTATCGGCGTAATAATCGCTGCAAGCGGTGCCATTTAAATTGAGCTCTTTTTTCTGCGGCGGCTTCGCGTCTCCGTTCCAACACCATACATCGGTTATGTCAATGATTTTTTGCGCATTTTCAGCCAAATATCCAGTTAATTCCTGCAAATAACGACATTTGCACGACCACAAGTTATTGCCGAGTGACAATGCTTTCAAGTTGGGATTATTATTGAAGCTCCATACACTAAAATCCACCAATCTATTGCCGTCTAGGCGTAATGTTTCGAGAGACTGTAATGACAGAAAAGTTACGTTGGCAATATGGCTGATAAGATTGTTTTGAAGAAACAGTTCTTTTAAACTACTCAACTGATGGAATTCGTAACCTTTCAATTCTTTAAGCTTGTTATTTCCCAAGTGAAGAATTTGTAAAGCGTTCAAACCGGCAAAAGTTCTGTTCTGGATATTGTCAACGTTACTATTGTTAACATAAAGAGACCTCATCTTCTGTCTTCCAATAAAAACATGGTTCTGCAGTTCCTTTATATTGTTCCCATCAAGGAATACTTCTGTCGCGTCCATGGGTATTTTATGTGGTATTTCCATTGAAGATTGTCCGGAACAGTCGACGACGTTTGTATTCCACAATGGGTCGTGGTAACAAGTACAATTTTGAGGGCAGGTCATTTCACAGTCGCACGCGTCGTAATCACAGCAATGACAAATTGCAAAACAATGAGTCTCATACTCACATAGAAAGTCTGTTGTCTTAAGGTTTGTTAAGGGCACGTGGGTTCCGCTCCGAGTATTTGTCATTTTACACAAAACGTTTTCTAAGTCCATCACTCGCGGGTATTGCCGCATGGCAGTCATATTATTTACAATAGGTAACCACTCCATAGTACAGTCACACTTAAAAGGGTTTCCACCAATGTAAAACTCTGGCAAGGTTTTGTTTCTCGGCACTGTCGATAATCGTAAACTATTTAGTTCTAAATGCACTAATTCATTAGCGTACATGTCCACTCGCGTTAAGTTTTTCTTTTCAAAAAACGTATTCACATGGATATTGTTCAAAAAGTTATTATTTATAAACAACAGTTCTACACTATTCGGTATCGCCATGGCCGAAATTTCTACAATACGATTATGGCTAGAGTCCAAAGTCTTTATACGGATTTCATCTTGCAACTTGTAATAGTTACCCAAGTGCTCGATAAAATTACCATGAATGTCCAACCACTTTAAATTGCTAGGCACAAACGCGTAATCGAACCACACGAGATGATTCTCCGACAGGTTGAGCCACAAGAGACTCGCGAGCGTTGAAAAGACGCCGTTAATGTCCGACAAAAAGTTTCCATCAAGTCTTATGGCTTCCAGTTGTGTATTCCGGATGAATGTCCCTCGTTCAATCGACTGGATCTTGTTTTTTGCTATGTTAAGCACTTGCAGGCTTGGTAAGTCCCAAAACATTCCGACGCTCAAGTTTCCAATCTGATTATCGATCAGTCGAAGTCCTGTGAGTTGATTAAGATTTTTAAAGGATCCATTTCTAAAATCTGTAATTTGATTCTCGCCAAGATCAAGCGTTTTCAAAAATGATAACTCCCACAGTGCTTCCGGCACGTCCAACAATTGATTAGAGCTCAGGTCCAACTCTTTTAAGTCTGAACAATTCTTAAAAGCTTTGCGGTCTATATTTACAAGCAAATTATTGTTAAGAGTCAATTTGCTCAACACAAATAAACCGTTAAACAAGTTCTCATCAATAGTATGTAGACGGTTCTCAGCTAAGTTCAATGTATGCAGATTGTAAAGCGGCAAAAAGGCATTATCTTCAATGTAGCCAATTGAGTTATTTTTCAAATTCAATATTTGCAAAAAGAACAAATCCTTGAATGTTTTCCCGTCTATTCGTGTCAGAGCGTTGTTAGATAAATTCAAAACAATCAGTCGTATAAGTCCCAAAAATGTTCCGTCATCGATATGATTGCTTGTGAGCTGATTACTCGACAAGTCTAAAACAATCAGCTGTTCTAATCGATGAAAGATGCCTCTAGCTAGCTCAAATAATGTATTGTCGTTGAGATATATTTCGCGCAACTCTCTGGCATTAGCGAAAAGGCCCTCCGGCAGTGTATGAATACGGTTATGTGATATGTTTAGGACTCTCATAGACACAAGACCGTTGAATGCTTCATTTGATATGTCTGTGATATTATTATGTTGCAAATATAAGTACTGTAAGCTCCTTAATTTCAGCAGCTCGGATTCTTCGGGTAGAGACTTGATCTCGTTGTGGCTTAAGTCTAAGTGATGGAGGCCAGCGCCACATCCCGGGCCGAGTCCGAGTTGCCCAATCGTTCTTATTCTATTGTGCGTCAAATTCAATGTGTTCAAATTTTCTAAGGAACAAAATACACCGGAAGGAATGAATTTAATGTTATTTTGAGCAAGATCCAACGAATGCAGTTCCGATAATCCATTAAAAGCGTTCAAAGATAACTCTAAATTCTTGGTAGGACTCCACTCGACATTTTTCGAACGAAGTTTCAGCCTTTTAAGTTTTCTCAAGTCTTGAAACGCGTTGTCTGGCACTTGTAGCAATTTGCAGTTGGTTATTGACAACTCGGTGAGATCTGCGACGGGGCTAAAATAGTGACCCCTTAGAGAGCTTTCGAAAAGCAGGAGATGGTTGCACTCGATGGATAGATGCCTGGTGTCTAATGACACAGCGGCGATGCTGGCACCATCACCATCTAAAGTCCGTATCCTACAGAGCACACTGTTGTCCGAGTTGCTTTCGGAAACTTTGATGCACTTGTCCGAGCCGTAGGGCAGCGCGGCCCACCCGACATGCAGCAGCGCGTAAATTACAACCACTACGGCGTACATTATGAAGCTATATCACAGACTCTTCATTTCACTACGGAACGTCTCATAAACACTCCCCTTGGGTCGATATCACCATTTCCGAAACAAAGTCCGTGGTACACTTGAGCGATGAAGAAAAACTCGCTAACATATCACTGCACTGTGGTCCTAAGTGTCCGAAGTAGAATTGTTCACACAAATCGTAATTGGTTGTAAGTTTCACTGATGAACTGTGTTTATAATTTGAGATCAGGTTTGTGTGTTGAATATTTAGTGCGTATGTTTTAAAGGCCGGCGCGGAGTTTAGCACAACCTCTTCGCGGCGCGGCTGCGTTGCGACTGACAAGCGGAGAGCTTGACTTGTGGAAGTGGCAGTGGGGACGCGCAAGTTGGCCCCCGCCGCGTACCTCCCCCGTAAGCTCGCTGTTCTATTCAACTTAGACTCGTAGCGCCATCTAACGGTGAGTAGCGGTTTCGCGAGTAGCAAAAGAGTTTTAACGTATTGACATAGGATCTGCTGCGACAAATTTTATTCAACAATAGTATTAAGTTGTTTGTTCATTGACTTAGAAACACAAATACTTAAAAGTGTTAATTATAAAAACAAAATTAATAGTTTACGTCTTAAAGACACTGTTGTTTAAACTCGCATATTAGTAAAGCAGTCTATACTTAGTCGTTTGATAAACTGTGTGACTTAGAGACACATTAAGCCCCACTAAGGTATAGGAGAGAGCTGAGCATAATTTATGAAACCCTCTTATCACAAACATCTTTGTAATGTAAAATTCAACCAAGCTTTTCCCGCGCCGCCTTCTGAGTTTCAAGGCCTAAGATAAAAGATCCTCCTGCCAATTCGCCTTACATAGCAAATAAAAAAATTATAACGGACTGCGTCGAAGGGTTATTCTAAGATTTACTTTGCGTACTATTATCTATCTATCTATATCTGTAAGTATGTATCAATTATCCGAAAACACGCAATAGGCACTTATTTACCTTTTACCTGGGTAGGTATGTATTAATTGTAAGCCAATTAAGATTACAGTCTGTAATTTTATGCAACGTAATACTCAGAAAACATTATGAATTTGCATACGTTGTCCACAGCCAACTGCGTTGTATGTTTCTTTTTGTTACATCTCCTAATATTTTAGTAACAAAGCGTTTATTCTGTGAATTTGCGCTACTAAAAAACACTTAGAACATAACTCAACACAAAGCGTACGCAGTCGGCTAGCGCTGTCAGAAGCCGGTAGGGAAAAATGGAAAAGTCTTGTCGACTCTAACGTCTATTTACAACAGAACGCTTATGTATTCACGGCTGCTTTACATAAAGTGAATATTGCATAGACGCCGGCTTTAGTGGCTCCAAATGTTCTAGAAGTCATAAAAGAAATTCTTATAATACTTTTAGTACTTTAAGGGTAACTTTTTAAGGCACTTTAGAGTTAAAGAGGGTTATTTGTATTCCGTAAGTAAGTGTTTTATTTATTTTCGTGTGATGGCCGTGAGTTTGTTATTTCTGTTATAGCTGAGATTTTAAAAATTGAGTTGAGAAATCATAACCAGTAGGTACGGTTATGATTTCTCAAATCAATTTTTAAAATACTCTTAATTTAAAAATTGTTTTTTTCATTTTTGAATTTCATGATAATACTCGTATTTTCACGGTCATAACTAGGACTCCTGATTCAATATGACTGCCCAAGTTAAATTTATCTCTCAGTGCATGCCTTTCCTAATGCTTTCCTATGACACTAGTTAGACAGAGCCACACAGAGTGATATATGTAACATGCCAAATACTCTAAAGTCCTCGTAATCTCGCGACCAGTCAGAAGTTAAGGGCGAAATAGAACTACATAACAGACTTCATCCCAGTCTCAAAACTGGAACAAATAGCGTCCTAACAATCCAAAGTTGACCTAACTGACCCAGAAGGTAACCCAGCCAAGAGAAACCTCTAACTCGAAAACACTAGTCCGTAGAGCTCTCGCAATTTAATTATGAAACAAAATACTAACATTAACACGAAACACCGAGGGCTAAATACTAACAAGAAGGCACGACTTCTCGCCAGCTGACCACAAATGCGGGTGGCCCGCTCCCCACTCCGCCACCGCAATATTATAATTACCAGATTACTGCCAAAGTTGCTTTTAAGCACTAACGTTGAATATAACACAAGTTAAAACTTTGTCTTAGGTCCATTTTAAGGATGCAACACAAACCATTGGCTTTAGGATTCCATACTCAATAGCGCCATTCGCCATTCGCCTGTTTGTTATTGTTCTAAAAAATTAAGATAGAAAGCGGAAAATTCGTACACATGTTATTTTTAAGTACACACTATAAAACAAAGTAGTTATCCGTTCCTACGTTATTAGTTCAAGTAGCGAACGGTCGTACTATTAGATCCTGAAATGCCTCGTACAGAGGCGAAACGCGCGTCGATCGTGTAGTTTTACTATTTAGTGGTGGTGGTTTGTAGTTGAGTCTGTGTGATATATGTTGTATCGTGTGGACGCAGAGGAAGGTGGGTTTTTGCATGAATATATATACGTCGCACAGACGCAGCTATTTTGCACGAGCCCGGCACTGGTTTCGCGGAGTAGCAAGGTAATTTGTTCCAGTTGTTATCCGTTCCTGTCCGTCCTCGTCTTAAATTCGGCCGCTTACCTTTACCGCGCAACAAATTTTGATACGTTGTAGCTTTCATTTAGAGAAGTTTTCACAGAAGATTTTTATGTACATTACATCCTGTGGCCCTAACATGACCGGCCAAATTTAGTTTATCTCTCTGTATCCCTTTCTTATGACACTAGTTAGACAGAGACGCAGGGAGGGGTTAAACTAAACCTGGGCTGTCATGTTAGGACCGCAGTTGTACCCCTGCGATGCTGAGGCGGGTCGCTAGTCTATTATTGTGTAGTTATTCATCCCACACGCCAGTGCACCTAGCACGAATCTTTTTGACACGCGTTAACTCGCCACGTAACTCAGTGTCTCGTTCTAACTAAGTAACGTGTGTCTAGAAGATTCGTGCTATGTGCACTGGACCAAGAATAAAATTAGTGAAATAAAAATGTGTACCAACTTAACTGTAATGTGATCTCATCTTAGCAAAATATTTATTTATAATAATTTCAGCAACCTTACTAAGTGTTGAGCCCTGCATTAGTAACGACCAGATAAGACCTTGCTAAAGCCAAAGTACCTACCTACTGTCTTACCCCAACGGGTGCCTTACTTCCAAAAATACTCTAATCTATATCCATAGACAAAGAAATACAGTTTTCATTTGAAACCTGCGTGACATTATTTGGAATTGTTTTCTCAACACCTTCATTGTTGAACAGCTGAGGATTAACACAGTATTACTTGCAATGGCCACACGCGTCGTTAAGTCATTAGCCATCATTAGTACACATCCGGTACTGCCTCCCTTCAGGTAAAAATCTAAAGATTATCTGCTTAACACTTCCCAGACATTCTTTTGTCTCAAAATATTACCTATGACTCAGGCGCCATGCAAAAGTTCTTATCTGTGGCTTTATAATTATTAGGCAGGGTTGTAAAATTTCCGAAAACCATTATCTCGTAAAAATAAACTTTTGTTTTCAACAGCACCTTCATATACCTGGGATTAAAAGTAAAAAATGAAGTTTTAGTGTTCATTGTTGGAGTTTACGACTGTTACACAAAGTGTTGCGCACGAGTTTATCTGCGGCGAGACGGAAAGGACTCCGCCAGGAATCCTGCGCAACATCTGTAAGTATGAGTCATTGTAGTAAGTAAATACAAAAGGTAAGTTACCTACAGGTATAGCATATTATTAAATAGTTATCGGCAATTTTAGTTCGGCTTCTCTTGTTACAATTCTCAAGTGCAAACGTCGTCTAACGTACGGCACATGTTTAAAAAAAAAATCTCTACAATCGACGAATCGATATCGCGATATTACAGGTGATCTTTTTAAAACCACCCTCAAAAACCTTCATGCAGTTGCTTCAAAACCACGATTCTTAACATTGCCTTACCGCGACAACTCTACATGGCACTCGAGTCAATAAAAGCGCGTCCCTATTCGCATGAACTTAGGGTTGCGTCAATGGCCCAGCGATCTCGATGTGGTATCGTCGCTAGCGTAATGTGTTGACATCATTATATGCCCGCAATAAGAGGCGACAATGTAGATAAGACGGTGTTTGTAGGCGCTGAGGTTAGGGGTTGAATTTCATACGTCAGTGCTCTATGGAAACGGCTCGTATGAAACGGTATAGGGACTTTTGGATGATGTTCTAGTACCTATCTTTGCACTTTTGTATAGCTGATTTGCCCTTTTCCAACTGACCTTGTGGAAAACAGACGCGTAAGTGTGAGTGGCAAGGAATAGCGAGTTGAAATCGATCATATCTATAAATATTCGCTTTGTTAAATTAACTCGGCTTTTATTTTTACTTCTAAACGTCTATTTATGTCCATTAGAGATGATTTAACGTGGTTTTTAATTGATAGCAAAAATTATGTATTAGATACAGTTTAATTTACAATCTCTTCCTAATTGAATTCGGTAATAAAGTCAATACTTCAATAGTTTAAAGATACAGTGAACCGTCATATTTCAGGTAATTTGGGATGGAACCACTTCGCACTGACTCGCGTGGGATATTCTCTTTACCAGTACTTGACACCATTGTCTCTCATTTTACTCATACGTTTTCGTATCTACTCGTCTGTTGGCTCACTGTCAAGGACTAGAACCGTTACCTTACTTTAACATTTCAAGTAAATCGCAAATAATCAGTCTTACCACTTGAATCCTTAAAACCATTGACAGAAACACGCACACATGTAGAAACCTACAGATAAATAAGTAAAAGGAAACTTTTAACACCTCTTATGTCTCGACAAAAATTTGAATACAAAGTCTGCCTCTACGTTAGTTTTCAATAAGGACCGAGACGCGTTCCTATCCCCTCTCGGCATCCTTCGGGTGTTTCCGGTTCCGCTCGGCACACAATATACAGACTGCTTAGAATACATTCTCACAACTAATACGATGAGTTATTACCAGATATCAATGTTCAGTTAGAGTTAGATGCATGAACAGTCCAATTTACAGAATCAGGGTGTTGTTACTTTGACGACCGGATAGCGTAGTTGTTAGTAACCCTGAGTTCGTAGCTTGAGGTTCCGGGTTCGATTCCCGGGGGAGGCAAATGTTTGTATGATGAATACGAATGAATGTTTGTGTTTATAACATCCAAGTCTTGATGTTAGATATATTTATATTAAATTATATATCCATCTATATAAGTACCTATGTACATACATATATCCGTTGTCTAGTAGCTATAACACAAGCAGCGTAAGTTGCTTACTTTGGGACTAGGTCAATTGGTGTAAATTATCCCAAAATATTTATTTATTTTCTTACATGTTGTGGGTCACCCACAACACCAAGGAAATTAAATTGCTAATGGAATATAATTTGCAAAATAATACAACGACGTGTTTAAAGTCCCCAATCTGTACCTTCTGGAAATATGGCCCAACTCCGTTTATCATGAAAGAAGACCTACTCTGATAGTACGCTAGCATTTATCGCACACATAAACACATCCGTCCCTCTAGCACACGTGTACTGGTTAGAAAGAGATATATGCTTTATGTTAGCCATAAAAGCTAGCGTGCTAGGACCCCTGAAACCTATAGTGGGACACGTATTTTGTTTTTTATTTAGAACTTGAGAACATTTGAGGTTGCAAACCATTAAAAACAAAATCCGTAGAGTCCATCCTACCCTTTAAAAGAAAAGTTCGACTGTAACGGACAGATCGGCTACCTCTTCCCCGAAGCATATAACTTTGTTCTATCGAGGGGAAAACAAACATGGTACGGTAAAACCACGAGGCCGATTCAAAGCCTAGGGACTTGTGCTCCAATATTACATGAATTTTCACTCACAAATATTCAGCTACTTGTTTACGCGAAAATCACTGGATATTCAATGCTGTGGTTCCTTTGTGAAATACGAAAACTGAGTAAAAAGTGGATTCTATTTTACTTCAGTAAATACGAATGAGTTCGGTTACAGTGTGGTAATAATCGATTGAATTAATGCCAAATATTTCGCGGCGATCCACAATGTGAATTAATCAAAAAAGGATTGAGTATGACTAAATAACTCTAGAACCAAGATAATTACAACTTAATGCAACAAAATGCACGTGCCCCACCCGCGCCACATTTGAAAAAAAAATGTAAACTCTGATCCCGGTTACTATATTTCAGATTACTTAGCAAAGAAGTGTTTTAAAGGAAGTCAAAAAATTAAGCAAATTTTACATAACAAACATTTTTTAATCGTCAGAACTTTTTTTTAAATTAAATATCATGTTTAAATCAATTTTGCAACACCTAGTGATGGATAAAGACGAAATATAAAGTTATCAACTAGGGACCAAAAAATTGTGGTCCGCAAAGTGTCAATAAATAGCCGACGGCCATGTTAGGAAGGTATAGTCGGCCAAGTATTTCCTTGACCACTTTTGAACCTTATCCCTTTGTATTACGGTCGAAAAGTGGTGAAGCAATTTCTTGGTCGACTATACCTTCTCCATACGAGACTGTGTATATATGCGAGTCTACTTAGTATTTTGTAATCTATGGTTTATATATTTTTATGATAACGAGTTAACAAATGATATATCAACAGAAAGAAAGAAACACCGTCAAACAAACAGTTTACATTCCGCCTTAGAAAATGTATTTTGGTACGTTTTGGGAGTAAAAAGAGCCAAATAAATTTAACAAAAGCTAAACGCTTGATTTCTATTCCCTTTTTATTTCCTTGCGCTGTACGAGGCTAATTCACTCTACCGACACACGTTCCGATAACTGAATACAAATTTTACTAAAGTAAATAAGTGTCCGTTGGTTACAGTTTACGATAATGTATACACTTTCCTGTGCCCCAAAATTGGGGCACGTACGTAAAGAAAAGTGTTTCGAATTTCGTTATTGAAAAAACATTTTCGTAAATACGCACGCCGGTGGTTGGGAATTTATTGTATTTGATGATACAAATGATGATATGGAAATTCCATTATCAACTTAATTTCCTGTATTGGTAAATAATGCTGTGACAAACGAAAACGGAAAGGCTTTGTAATTGAATTACCAATGATGTTTGAAACCTCTGAGTAAATAATTGTTTTATTCCGAATGAGTGATAGTATTATCTGTTGTACGAGAAAATATTTATTTGTTGGCAAATGTCTGTTTTAGCGATTTTTGGGGAATATGATTCCCGCGAGCGGCGGTGATCACTCCCCATCAGGTGACCCGTATGCTCGTTTTCCCCTCTTAAACATAAAAAATACAAATTAAACAATTAAATCTGTTTGTGCTATGGTTCCTAGACAACGAATGTACATACTTAGTTAGAAAAATACATACATCCATGGCTTCAGTACGAATATTCGCCATACTTCGTGGTCAAGGTCACTTACCACTTGGCTATCCGGCCTTTAGATAACAATACTAAAAACGTTCAGAGCTTAGAGTTTTTTTGTAAACAATCCAGAACTTCCCTCGTTCCTTATGCCGTCGCTTAATTGTGTTGAGGACGAAAAAATTCTGCCATCTTTACAGATGATTTTGCTCATGAATATCCTGTCTAAGATAAATATTAGAGCTGTAACAATGCAAATTGACAAATTTCTGCTTGATACCTCCTAAAAGGGGATACAAAAAATGATTCAATTAATCAAATAGTCACGGCGTGACTCTGGAGATCTTCGCGATGCGAATTGACGATATTATTAGTCTTCCCTTGTAACGAGTCATCGAAGGGCGTATTTCAATTTCGTCTAATGCAAATTTAATACGCTCCCTACGGCCCCTGAAGGGTTCCAAATCGAGTTTCTTTGTTTTCCTGTTCACGTTCCGCCCTTCCTTAGGGCCGAGGAAAAAACCTCGAATGTGATTGTACCGGAGTCACAGCCTTAATTACTATTCCTTAGGGCTGTCGTGCTAAACTGTATGCTATTCATCTTGATTAATTAAAGTTTCTCAATAGGGGACTTGTTATTTGTATAATAAGTTTTCAGCAATTAGAATTAATTGTTCCGCGGATGTTTTGTTAACTAGCTTTGCGAAGACATAAATTTTTTATCAAAAATAAATGATAGTTGTAAAAATACGTTCACTATTATACCGTTCATACAGATTATTTTGAGGGTTTAATGAATGGTAGAACTGGTGATACGGCAGGTGCTTGAGATCACGAGTGTCGTTTATTTAATGTGCTGAAGCTTCCAATCCTTCCCCGGCCTTGACCGAACTGGCGTGACCTCCAGACGTAACCACCATCTATATTTCATAGAAACACCGCAGTTTCGTCTTCATCTACCCGCGTGCTATATATTCGGTTAGCAGTTACGTTCGTTGTAGTTGGGCGTTACCTTTGTGCTAACAGTACTGTTTCAATATTTAATCTTGGACCGTTATCTTCATCGCATTGATTCAGTACCTACACTGTACCTTTTTGTATTATATCATTATCAATACTGAATAATATATTTGGGGTGGCGGTGTATTCTATAGATTTTAAGCTTATTTTATACTTAATGTTAAAATTGAAACTGAATTTTCTTTCGATTTTTATTTTTAATGTCGCATAGACGCAGCTAACTTGCACGAGCACGGCACTGATTTCGCGGAGTATTTAGCAAGGTTGGAATTTGTTCCAGTTTGTTGAAATGGACTTCCGCGAAGTAACGCCTAAAGATCTACTAATATTAATTATTTTTAATGTTGTTACGTGTAGCTCAAGTGGCAGAGCAAGCCACAGAATGCAGAGGATGCATTCTGTGGCTCACATATTTCTGTGTGTTGTCAATGTGTTTGAGTGAATATTTGGGCGTTTTACCTGCCGTCATTATCGGTAGCGAAAACAGTGATGGCATTAGTGTCCACATTTGACACACACCGAAGCTTTGCCTAAAGAAATACTTGGTTTGACTACACAAATTGATTCGAGAACTACCCAAAAATACCGATCCAAATTCTCTCAACAAGAGGACGATGGTCCTAACGTCCAATATTTGCCCGTCTAAAACTTCTTATGTACTATTTTTATTACATTTATTTCTTCATGTGACGTGCGTCACTTGTAGTTCACCTTTCTTACCAAAATATGCGGTGACATTGTCCGGACTCTTGACTTTTCGTATCCTAATGTCCTAAGCACCGTGTTTGGGCGGTTATCTGATGGAATGTTACAGCGTTGTTATTTCTACAGCCAGCTCACTTTATAATAAAGCTTAATTTACTCATTTAGCACGCTTTGCTTGGTTTAGGGCTAAGGTTAATTGGTATTATTTTATTCACGTTCATTTTGGTCACATTAAATATATTATTTATTAATTTATTGAACACAACGAAACTTATTACAAGTATAAAAGTCCCATAAAACTAAACAAACAGTTTGTCTGCAGGAAGACTTTATAACAAATTATGTTTTCAAAATATATATGTAATGTTATGTATCTACCTCGAAATGTGCTACGATTTATATAACATAGGACGGCAAACAAGCAAGTGGGATTAATATAACCTGAAATTTATGCCGTAAAGCAGAACATGTAGGGCATACAAACTATTAACGTCTATTTATGCAAAGTACATTGTGTATTTTTATGTTTCTGACAACTAAAATTATCTTTATATTTATCCTTACCCTATCCATGGCAGAGAGTCTAATAAGTACTTTTTATTTTTTACTTGAATACGCGTCTATTTTGTTCGAGTTGAATTCTGGCCCTCTTATTCATATCGCACAGTAAATCGCCATTTGTTAACACGTTTCGTCTTTATCTGTCATTATAACTTTTCTTTTTGAATGAAAGGGACAAAACATATTCAGATTTCAGGGTGAACTTTTATGAACGAGACAGTATACAGTCTTGAAATGTAAATTTTTAATTTAACGATGCCATAGATAAGACATATTCAATTTTAAAACAAGCCCTGTTTCCTATCGTCGTTTTAAAACCGTCATCATCGCTGTTTGTTGTCAATGGGTAATAACTTTATTTTCCAAATTATATGTTAACCAATCTAGTTCGTCACGCAAATTCTATACAGTAGCTATTCTGCAGCGCGGGCGTGGCACGTCTATCAGCCTATCGATGTCACGTTCGTAGCACGTGCTCTAATCACGTCCGCCATGTCACGCAACTTGTAATTGTGTTGGCTTAATTTGTCCATAACAAAATAAGCAGGTCATTGACATTGTGCGTCATTTTATAATGGTTTTAAGCCTTACTTCAAGTAAGTTACTTGCTTTAAGAAAAACCGGCCAAGCGTGAATTGGACTTGAGCACTAAAGGTTCTGTACCGCCACACAGTTTCTTATTTACCTATTTAATGAAACAACGCCTGAAAGATGAAAACCGAACCATTAAACTTACTTAAAGGATTTCTGATAATGTCTATAAAAAAACTGCGCTAGTAAGAAACACCATATGATTTTTTTTTACTGTAACTATCTATGTTAAATCTGAAATACTTACAGCTTTACAAACTTCGAGGACAAACGGAGATTGCTATTTTTATCATTAATTTAAAAAAAAACTATGCAGCTTTTTAGTACGGTTAAACAAAATCGGTTTTCGTTATTTCTTGTAAAAAAAAGATTTAAAAAAAACTGCTATAAGGTTGGGTAAACAATATTTAAAACTAGTTATTATTTAAAACTGGTATAAACAAATATCCCGCATTGATAGACAGAGCGAATGACTGACTGACAGACGCTCCATGAGGATTCATACATTTATAATTGATTAATAGATTCAGGCGTTACTTTGCGGAGGTCCATATCAACAAACTGTAACAAATTACCTTGCTACTCCGCGAAACCAGTGCCGGGCTCGTGCAAAATAGCTACGTCTGTACGACATATATACGTTCATGCGTAAACCCACCCTCCTCCGCTTCCACACGAAACAACATATATCACACAGACTCAACTACACACCACCACCACTAAACACTAAAACTACACTATCGACGCGCGTTTCGCCTCTATATGAGGCATCATCAAGATCTAACAGTACGACCGAGGCGGAAGCGGTACGGCGGAGGAGGGTGGGTTTTTGCATGAACATATATGTATATGTCGCACAGACGCAACTATTTTGCACGAGCCCGGCACTGGTTTCGCGGAGTAGCAAGGTAATTTGTTCCAGTTTGTTCCTAATTTTTTTATTGGTATTCATAATACCAAGAGCCGCAGATCTACACTTTCACGTATTTTTTTACATCTCAAAGAGCCAAAAACAGCTTTCTGGCAAGGAACCCAAAAAATGGAGGTAATACTGGAACATCAAGCGGCTGTTTACCTGCTTAACCTTACCTTAAACTCAATTAAAGTCTACAGGAGAATTATACATATCGCACCCTTAGTATTAAAGCGACTCAATTCTGAATATGATATTTCCCAAAATTAAACCCTATGTCTTTTAATTAAGGCGATATTTTGGGACGTGTATTATTCGGAAATGGGTCACTTTAATTCTAAGCGTGCGATATTATTTTTGATATCAAACTAGCAATTCTACCCGCCTTTGCACGGGTACAATCGATATAAAATGCATATAAAAGCTTTCCTATAAAAATCTCTTAATAACGATAAACCGTATCAAAATCCGTTGGGTGGTTTAGAAGGAGAAGGCGGCCGAAGCACTATATACTATAAAAATTACGAACAGACAGGATAAATAGAGACTTTACTTTATACTATATAAAGATTGTATGGCAAGCGAGCACGTGGGTCAGCTGATGGTAAGTGATTACCACCGCCCATGGACTCCAAGGACATTGCAGATGCGTTGCCGTATCTAGAGGGTTAAGATGGAATACCTCTTGTGCCAGCAAATTCGCCGGCTGTTTCGTTCATAGTATAGCTAACAGATCTTTCTGACCTACGAATGCGAAATTACACCAAAACTAACCTTACAAAAATAGTATAAGTCAACAATAGAAGGGACAAATATTAAAAAAAATTGTAATTATTTCTTTCGCTGTAAATTAATATAAAAATACTTAAATATATGTATGTAATTAGGTAAGCTCTTTATTGTACATAAACATTTCCAAATACACAAAAATACAAATAGTGGTACTAAGGCGAATTTATCCCTTAAAGGGATCTCTTCCAGCTAACATTTGAGCAAAAAAAGAGAGGATTTACTCATATGTACGGTGAAATACACAAACAATACAACTATGTACAAATAAATGTAAAATCAAATTCGGGATAAAATAGATATATATATACTCGTATACTAAATATAAAATACGCATACCTAAGAATAAATACAAATAATGAAAATTACTATCTCAGTCATGAATCCTTAGACAGCCACAATTTCTTCAATCCACATAAACGAGGCCACAGACGAATATAAATCCGTCTTTGTCTAATTATACATATGTAGAACTGCTCTAATAATAAAGACTTGTAATGAAGTATTAAACACCATTTTCCTTAATAAACACGAGTGGCCATTGCTGTTAATCCCTCGATGTCGTGCTAATGATCTTTTATATTTTTATCCCCACCAAGAAAGACCGTTGAAAGACAGTTTTGAGTGACAAACGCTGCTGTAGGTGAGGTGAAGGGCCCTGGTTAATGACGCATTCCGGACATAATTCCTGAGGAGGGGACATACTAAGTAAATTTACTTGGTATTTGAACAATAAGACCAAAATACTCGTGGGAACCGTGACCTGTTAGCTTTTAAAAAGGATTAAGATACTTTAATGATTTGACTAACAAGATTAACAATGCACTACTTAAAGCAGTTATTTAGGTAACTGGCCTAAATATCGCACAAGTAAAAAAAGTTTAAGACTTCCCTTTTGAGGCGTTTTATACCTATTTTTTAAAATCTGTAATTTTTTTGACATTTATTGGTGGTTTTCCTGGTGATTATCTTTAATTAAGAGACTTTGACTTGAAATTTACTCATAATGCTAATATTCCGATATCTAGTTGATAAAAGCATAATTCATCTATTTTATGATTTTCTAAAACATTATGATACAAATTACGACCCTTGTATCCCGAATTTGGATTTAAAACAACACGCGAATCATTTTCTAGTTCGGAACTTGGAGGATAGTAAATACCTGTTTCTTTTTAAATTCTTGTCTCTTTTTTTAACACGAATACAACAAGTATTTCAAAGTAACCAGTATAAATACCAGTTCCAGCCAGCCCTATTGATTCCCGCTTAGATGTCATCTTCGACAAAACGCGCCGATATGGCACTGGCTTTCCTGTTGCATGATTAATGCCTTCCGCTCGAGTTATCATTCATAATGTACGGGGGAACTCGGAAGATTAGCGATATGTTAACGTATGGAATAGCGTCTGTAGGTAAAATATTACTACATACTATATTACAGAGATGTAGTCTATTGCAAACTAGTTCTCCGATAGTGTTAAGGTACAGTCAAAGAATAGGGATGTCTCCTGGGTTAAAACAACAAGATTCTAATTAGTCCGTCAGTTAGATTATAGAAAAATACTCGATACGTATTTTTTTATTTGTCCATACGAATAATATTGACAAAGATACAGCACATTCAAATTCAGGAGTAGGGGCTCGTGACGTCACTCTTTCGTAAAAATTTTACGATATAATGACGTAGCGCGAACTTTCGCCGCTCTGTAACTTTGTTATTTTAAGTTTTAGAAGCAAAAGAAAAAATATGTATCTACTATTTTCTGGCGTTCTAAAAGATGGACTAATTATTATTTTTTAGTCAACATCCCAATTTAATTCCCTACCCATTGCGTTGAAATGTCGTCTGATATTCGCAATGCATTAAGGTCGATATGTCAAACCAACGCCTTGCTCTAGTTAACCCTTATGGTGACAGTTTGCTATACGATATTGAACCTTAGGTGGATTGGAAATTAAATTCCTTGACTGTACTTAAATTTTACAAAAACTGACAATGTTTGAAGGAAGAACGGCTAGCACAAAAGGTTGCAAGAAGCTTAGACACTATAATTATGTGGCTCTTTTTAACTATAGTAGTAGGACAGAGATACTGTGACTGACAAACAAGAAAATGGTATCTGTATTGGAAATCTTGGTCATACATCAGGGCCATATTTTTTTAGCAAAATCAAAACATTCGGAGTAGAGTGCTTATTATTGTAATATTTTGTTAGTTTATAGAAGAGTTTAGTTAAAAGGGCTCACCATTTTTATGCGCCGAACCGTCATAGGTAGAGGCAGAAAGATATTTATGATTTTCGCGATGTACCCTCAAAAGGAATGAAAACCTAACAATCGTCGTCATACGTCCTATTATTTAGAATAGACATCTTTAATATAAGGTAAGACCTTGGATGACTAAGTGGTAGATATTTGTATTGACTTTTGGTTGAAGATTAGGTAAGTAGATACCTATGTAATAACTCTTTAAGACCGATTAACTGTCGGTAAACAAAAAAACAGCTCGAGCTAATGTAGGTACAAAATTTGTTGCAACACATATACCTCATTGGTTTTATAAAACAAAGTTTTTTGTAGTATGTAATTTAAAAGGCGAATATATGTTTTAAAGCATCCAAATAGATCATCTCACCTCGCCCTTATCTAGACTAAAATACTATAAACGCTGATCTGGCCCTCGAAATTTTATAATTAGTTCAAACATTATTGCTTAAACAGAAGTACCTACTCAAATTAAACTATGTACATACACATAAGCAATCGTGGGTACTTGAGAGATTATTAACAAAATTCAGTATAACTTTCTTGGAAATTAACCACTTAAAATTCTGAACTAGTGTCTATCGTACTCGTATACTGTAGAGTTGACTTAGAGGTAATTTTAGCATTAACAAAAACCCGTGAAAATTAAATTTAGCTAGACCGTAAAACACAAAACTAGTGATTAGAAATCTTTTTGAAAAAATAAAGAAAAGGCTTTTCCTGAAGATCACTTGGAGTAACCTCCACTTCAAATGATCTTGGTAACCCGAAATAGGCTTCAACTAAAACTTTCATATAGGCAAACTATCTAATCAAGTAATAACATCGCATCCTGAAATCCAATTTAATAAAAGCGTAACATAATCGGTTTATACCGTCCTTCGGAATTACAGTGCCATTTACGGGATGGGATGGCCTGAGCTCTTTCAAGGAATGAATGGGCCAATTTTCTCTTGCAGTAATCGAGCGTTGAATGGTCCGTAAGCCATGAAATAGGATCATTAGTCAAAATTAAAAAAGTTTGCCGAGCCCGATTCTTGCTGAACGTGATAACGGGTGCCAATTCAATAGGCATTCGAGAAGATTCTGTACGTTATTTTGGATTTACTCAGGGGTTTCAGCCTTCTTTCCAGCCATGAACGAAAGCTCTTAACAAATATTATAAATGTGGCAGTGTGTTTGTTTGTCCTCTTTCAGAAGTAGATAATATTGGCACAAAAATAGTTTAAGAGCTGGATGCCTTGCTTTTTATCCCGAATGCAACTAACAAAATATCTCCACTGGACTGAAATTGGGGATAAAAGCTAGTACAAAACAAATAACAGTTGTGAGAATTTCAGTTCTTACTTTCACATGGTGTATGTTCCATGAAACCAAACTGCTGATAAAACAAAAAGTACTGGTTAATAAACCAAAAACTTCAAAGTAACTTTCGTGTGATCTAATCAAGACTACTTATCCAACAAAACTTAAATTATTTAGAATTCTTTGTTAAGTTGTTCAGAATAAAACACTGAATGTCTGAACAGCTTGACTAAACTCGAAACAATATTTGATTTGGTACTAATGACAGACATTGATTTTATAAAAGCTTTGTTAGATTTACATGCCACTTTTAATCACGCCACTTTAAACTACTTGAAACTGTTTTCTTCATTCTTGTCAATACAAAATATTGAAGGCGAAATTGTTATGTATCCATGCAAAAGCAACGCCATAAGTAGTGAGTCGCAGTAGGGTAGTGGTGGAGTTTTTATCATTAGTGTGATAGGCTTCATTAAGTTGGAAATTTGCTTTTAACAATTACGATATAGGTTATATGAGGCACGTCACAAGAAAAAGATACAAACGATAAAATATATTGATTTGCATCTTCTACTGCATTAATGGATACTATATTACCTCTTAAGGCTTTACTTCTAGGTTCTTTAGGTCATTTAAAAATTTAGTCCAAATCAGTCAACCAACTAATAAATAATTACGCTTTTCAATTTAATCGGAATTGTCTAGACTTTTGATGACCATTTAAATATTTAGAGCATAAATATAGACGTGTAGAATTAAAGTGTGTCAAATTATTAACTATTACCTAAAGGCTACCGTGTCAAAGAAGATTTATATAGGTACAATGTTTCGACTACGATAATTTAAACTTATTGTCATATTTTTTTTATTTAAAAAAGTATGTAACTATAAGGTTGTAGGACAGCTGAGCAAACCGAAAAAGAACATTTGGTGTCTGATTAATGAAATGAAAAGGTTTCTATTGAAGCCGAAAAAAAAAACAAACTAGACGTAGTTGTTCAAATTAGTTTAAAAACTGATGAATATTCAAAACAGAAACTGTAATGAAATAAATTGAATATGAAATTTAATAACACTAAAGTTCGTGACCTCATACAAATAACAAAAGACAATCGGGCGGTTTATATCAAAACAAGAGCAAAAGGAGTTGCCCCAATTAAAATTGACACAGCAGCTCCCAGCGCGCAGTGTGTCGGCGCATCGGTCGCACGCGATCTCGCCCGGCGAATGTTAAGCGATACCATTAATTTTGTTCTGTCGGATGTCGCTCTCGCTGTTAAATGTTTTCGTGAATTTAAATTGGACTGTTAAAAATCTTGGCATTCGGGGCTGCTAGTTTTAGGATCGTGCGAGATTGAAGTCCACTCTCAAATTTATTGCTCGTAAGTGTGGATTTATACCCGCTATCCTGATATCGTGACGGCATTTTAGTGCTCCGAGTTGCTAATTTATAAATTTTGAATTGGCATAAAACTATTATTTATTTAAAAATTACAAGTGTCTTAAGTACTAGCAAGTAAGTTAATTAAAAAAAAACTCCCAAATTATTGTAAACGCCATGTTTTCAGCTTAAAAATTAAAGCAACTTCTAAAATTATATTAAATTTTTAAAAGGGGTAGATAATTTCTAAAAGCGACAAGGTGTAGGGTGCGTAATTAAAAGAGACACGTCGGGCGACAGTCGTGAGGTGCAGGGGTCTTATCGGCTGGGTTTTAATTTGAGGCTGGCATGAGACACGCGAGGTGGTCACGCGAACGCATCGACCGATGCCAGAAACGACACTACCTTATTTTTTATACATTTTTAAATACGTTATCACTGGCCAGCGTCAATTTTAACGCAATGTTTTGATTTTGGAAGCTCATTCTCACGGTCCAATGGGCATGTCTATAGTTTTTGGAAGTGGGGAGCGAGCGCTCTATTTGCTTTTTATCGGGACAAAGCAAAGTTAGGAAATAAGATTTCACGTAACAGTTTTTTAGGACCAAGTTTTGGTTGCGTGACGGATTGTAAATAATTAGCTCATTCAGCCGCGTCTCCCAGGACGACGTCGCCGCCATTGTTTGTTTAGATCCGAGAAGCGGGTGAAAAACTGACGTCTTCCTTAATCCATTCATCGCCCGGCACTTCATTTTGGATAGAAAACTATTTAACTTTAATTAGTCTTTGTTTTCAACCACAGACTAGGTTAACGTTATATTCGCGTTCAGTTCTCCTTATTTATTTACTAATAACGCCTATTAAGTCTACTTCAAGTTAATCTGTGTTCAGTGTTACTGCCACAAACTTAGCGGGGGATAATTTATTGGTTCATTGGAAGTTTCCGAATTCTAAGTCCGTCATTAATTGGAGATTCACCGCAAGTACTCGAGATACACTAAGTTTCACAATATTTGAGCCGATTATTTGTCGCTTCATTGATTTACAATTATCTTAATAATGGCAACTGTGTTGTGGGTGGGTGTCTTAACTAACCCTCTATAAGTTTGGAACTCCATATAACTAACGTAATATATTAGACGGATTGGATTATATTTTGTACCTTCTGCTTTAAAGTGGCAGCTGCACGCTTCGCCTATTATTATGATATCATTAGATTCATTAAATAATCCCTAATGGTTTTTCGTTCTTCGTAATTGGTAATTTCGTTCATAAACTGAAAATGATTCACTTCGATGCACAGTTTCGAGTCTAATTGCGAATTCATGTGAAAATGAAAGATAAATTTGCGTCTTTAAAACAAAATTGTAATTTACTGGAGTCTTTTAATTTCGGGAGTACCTATAAAAAAGCTTATTTTAGGATAAAAATAGGTGTTAGAATTCCAATTTTCGCGTTTATAAATATTAAAAGCAATCATGCTCGCGCTGCATGCTCGATCCATATTAACTCAGGGATCAAAACTCAATCATGCCTTGATATAGTTTCTGAGTGCCCACAAGTTGTACCAAGCCGATTGTTTACTAATACAGAGTTGGCAACATCTAGAGGGCGGGGTTATTAGTTTACAAGTGTATCAACGCACCCCTTTGTTTATTATTGACTCGATACTCGTGGGACGATATTACTTTCCAACTCTTTCGGAAGTTTGCTTTCATTGTTGACGTCTGTCTTCCGCTTATTGGAATATCCCGCTGCTTTATACAGTAAATCCAGTTTCTCATAGCTATCGGCAATGTTCGTGTACCTAAGAAACACGAGTGACAAGTATACTGTCTACTATTTATAGACACATGAACAAGTGAGATGGACGAAGATTGGCGAAAGTCATTAAGAAACTGAAAGTAGGTACTGTACCTCCGTGCGATTATTTACCTAATCGATTACTTGTAGATAATTTTTTTGCAAGGAATAACAAAGTTTAATGTGAAGCCAGTGGAGTGAAAATATGGAAATGGACTTGTCGCTTCATCTTATACTGCGTTAAGTAGGTCAAATGGAAACTTACCGGTAGTGTTTAAATATTTCAGGTCAATATTGAGTATTGTTTACCTATTGATTTCAAATTCCATAATCTCCACATTTCTAACCGTGAATTCTGCAAGTTATAATATACAATAATAGTTATAATATATATAGTAATATTCACCTTTTAATATTCTACATAAAACGAAATTTATATTCATTTGTTTGTCTTGTACGCGTTCCTAAACTACATATGTCTGCAATCAAACTTTGGTCAGTTATTGTGAGTACACCCGCAATGGGTTTAAGGGGGGTAAACGGGAAAGAGGTATTCATACCGTTCATCCGATTGCGATGAATCTTTGATTGTTTTTTGAGCACGCATCCGCAAATGTAACTGACCACAAACGGATTATTACAATGCATCCCGGGTAACACACATAACTATAGCTTGTCTACCATAAAAAAAATTGAGTTCTATCATAACAGAAGATATTATCTTCGTTAGTAAAACGAATAAGCCCCTCCGGAATGCACTTGATTCTTATTAATTTAATGAGCGCACAAAACAAGAAGACTAAAAGTCGAAACTTTGTAAGCCCAAAAAGATATATTAATCGTACAGTGGATTGTCTCAAACATTACAGGGCCTTATTAACTATTACATACTTTTTAATACATGCAGTGTTCAGTAGTATTTAGTTTAACAAAGATGTAAAACATTAGTGACGATAGCAATTATCAATGTTTGATTGTAATCATTTATCATTTAAAAATAAAATACACTTTATACTCAAGATGAGAGGTTACATAAATACAGCTATGAATAAGCACATTATTTGTTACATACATACATAAATAAAGTCACGCCTGTTTCCCAGTGGGGTAGGTAGAGACCACGGATTTTCACTTGCTGCGATCCTTTATTTGTTATGCTTTCCAAAAAATATACATTGAAGATTCCTTGTTTAAATGTGTCCAACGAATGTTCAATCGGTAGCAATATGGCAAACATTTGCGCCGCACACCGATTGTCCCGACGTCCAATGCGCCAACATTTGCTGAGGAGGGTAAAAGAAACAAATACCGTCACCTTTATTGCCGACGGGTGCGGATCATAACAGTAATTCAAGTCGCATGATATACGGCGTCACACAGCCGTCCTTCCTTGCGATACGGGCGCCGTTGACCACTAATCTTGCCATATTGGCTTGTTAGCACCACATACTGACGTTCTTTAGCGTTATGATACCGTTTACATTTTATTTACGACCGGACTTTTCACACGATGTTATTTGTTACTAAATTTTGGAGTACGTGTTGAAGTTTCTGTTGATATTAAACGACTTTAGGACATTCTTTATGAGTTTAATAGCGAACGGTTGGAGTTTTCGTAACTTTTTCATTGTACATACATACGGGATTTTTCACGAGTACGGATATACATATGTATTAAAGTTTCCGTTGGTATAATAGTATTTTATGCAACTGCTATATAATGAGAGGCCTTAAAACACGAGTGTGGTTTTATGAAACGAGCGTCAGCGAGTTTCATAATAGGATCACACGAGTGTTTTAAGGCCTAATTATATACAGTTGCATACATTACTTTATCTACACACATATCATAACTGCAAAAAACCGTAACAGCAAAAAACCAACAAACGTATGACAACTAATGGCGGCCATGTATATTAAAAAGGTACTCTGTGATTCGATCTATCCGTCAAGACGAACGTTTTTTTTAAACCATAGACGGACGAATGAAGTCGCTATTTTCATGTCACTCGAGATCAAATGTCGTGCGTTTAAATTAAAAAAACATACTGAGTTGACGTTTCGTATCGATAACTGTTTTAATATCTGTGGATACTAGAATAGAGACCAACTTGAATTTTGACAGCTGTTCCAAATTTAAATTCATAACGTCACGAGCCGTCACGAGATATCGGTAATGTGATGACCAATAAAGAACAGATTTACCTACTACCACAGACAAGAAAATTCTTATAATAACATTGGTTGTAATAATGCTGGTCATTTCCTAGGGTTTTTGAACGCGTTATTTAGCCTTTATGATATGTGTGTAGATAAAATAACATTAAAACCTTAGTTATGAATTTAATAGAGAACGGTTTATGAAAGTGTATTAGGTCAACTAATTTAGCATTTCGGACCGGCACTTAAACACCCAACTATTTTAACAACTAAATGTAATAAAACGGTATCAAAGCCTTTCTATAAACTCAAGGCCTCTTCAAACCCTATTAAATATTTTTAGAGCCCATAAAGTTTTAAGGAGACCATATATTTCGCTTATAATGTGTCGCAAGTATCAAAGTAATTAATTGAGGGTGTGGTTTTGAGTTTAATTTTGTCAACACACGTGGAGCCCACGCATCGGGCTATACTGCGGTTCTGGTTAAAGGGTAGCGTTCAGGTAGTTTCTTCACCTCCATCAAAGTGTTTTATTTAACCCCAATTAATTGGAGTGAGAACCCTGAGACCCGTAACACTGTACATATATGTATGTCCAAAATTTTATTTTATGTTCTTTGCAGATAACAAAATACAAACATGTTTACCAGTTTCAATACAATATGCTTTATTGAATACCACATTACAATTTCACAGAATTACGGATAAATATTAAATATAGGTGTCCAAAAGGCGTTCTTATCCCTTGAGAGCGATCTGTTCCAGACAACCTTTGGATAGAGATAAAAATTAAAATATTTAAAGCCGGTAAATTGAACAATTAATTTTCACTTAGTTATTCAATTAATGAATATGAATGAATGACTCTAATCCACGCTATAATAGAGTTTTTATCTGTTACCAAGACAACAATAATTACTAGATTCAAATGTTACTTTGCGGAGGTCCAATATGAAAGATTTTAACAAATTACTTTGCTACTCCGCGAAATCAAATTTTTCTTTTGTCCTTACTCAAGTCCTTCCTCTTAATCCCCATCATTACTATCCACGTAGCTTATCTTCTACGAGTATATATATTGCATCCTCAGCCCGAAAACATCTCAATTATAACGCGACATAGCCTTAACCCCGTCGTCGCTAAGCGTGTAACTTTAATTAAACTGTTAATTCGAGCCGATGTCGGGCCCGGCCCATTCTCGGCCGCAGTTATTCGCATATCACGCACCAATGCGCCTTTTAATGTCAACCCCAATGTGTCTATCTGCAGGTTAAAGACGTCGTAAACAGAATTAAATCGGAGGTATTGACCGGTTGTAATATTTTTAGGATCCTGGACGGAAATTTAGGCCTACTAAAACTTAACTGAAGCGTTGTATTTGACAAAAAATAAACATATCAAATATTAAAATGCTATAAATGCACAATACAAAGAAAAATCAGTACCTACTACACTAGTGGTAATGTGGCGAAACTGGTAAATGCAAGGCACAGAATACTGATGTTGCAGGTTCGAGTCCTGCCACTACCCTGAGTTTTCTTTGTGTTGTCATTATATAGTAATTTAATTTAATCCGACCCGTAGAAGAATGTACGCTACTGCTAATATGTTTTATTTTTACTTTACAAATAAATTTATGAATTATAAATTAATTTATTTGAATGTTCAAAAAAACGGAAGTAAATTTCGATAACAAAAAAAATAATATCAAAGATTAATTATAGTTTGCGCTTGCGTTTGTAACGATATAAGAGGAAAGTTACCTTACTTTTCGATTACATAATATTTTTGAAAATTTGCTCTGACTTCCTTGTACCTATGTCAAATGAGAGCTTTAAATTAGTACTAATCTCATACCCAAGCCACATGTACATATAACTCGTCGAGATAAGATGACTTGAGCATAATGTACCCCTGTTTCGTGCTGGGTTGGGAGCATTCCTCAAGGCATGCCTTGTTCCCGACGAGCAGCAAGGTCAAGAGTGACCCCATTTGGGCCACAAGTGTAAGGTCTGCCTTCGCGAAATTGGCGAATGCACTTGGGTCACCGCCGGCTGACAAGTGACACGTAAGTTCGACCCTCAACTCTTTTCGAAGATGGTGGAAGGTGACCTCTTTTATGATTCCACAGTGGGACTACACTAGTGGGGGACAGGAACATCTGCTGTCATCATTGCACGTTTCGCACTTTCTAGCTGAAAGCGGACCACGCCGGCGAGACATAGTGGGTCGCTTTGGTAATCCCACAGCATCTGGCAAAACTTCCTAGCAGACTACCCGAGGGTTTTAGTTTTGATAGGCCCCCTGATGCAAAGCTGTAGAGAAGGGATTCCCATATAACTCCAGTGTCGTCCTTAGGCTCGGGCGTAAACATTAAGATATTCCGTAAAATAACATTACTTTGGAATCCCACCGCATTGCACTGGCTGCTAACTAACGGCTTTTTTCTCTATCACATCACATCATCCACGAACCTAGCATGCAGCATATACTACGAATTGCTATGAATTATATCGTTCGTTGTGTTCTTAGAAGTCAAAGAAAAATCTCCATTATCCTTAGTGTATGTAAGCAAGAATTTGTTGATGGCATAACAATTTTACTTTTCCGTCTTTTAGGTAAAACATGTAACTTTATGCTAAAGAGTCTTAAGAGCTCTTAGAAAAGTCTTGTACAATTAGGATCGACTTTACTGGAGGAGACAAAGAGGACAACAATATCGCATGTCTTGGGTAAAAGACGTGTTTGCGATATTTAAACAAACCTCTTTTAATTTATCGCCATATTACATATTATGAATTTTCAAATTGTTTTTCTGTAACGACATTCGCCTAACGTTAGTCTAAAACTATAATTTCCATGTCTTGGAAAAAACGTTTTACAAAAACAATGACAAGACAAGACAAGACAAATACTCTTTATTGAAAACCACACGGAAAATAGATAAAAAACATTAATTACAAAACAATTTACAAAGTAAACAATTGGCGATCTTATCGCTTAAAAGCGATCTCTTCCAGACTACCATTTAGCATAGGAGACACGCAAAAATTACAATGTTGAGCAAGTGGTGCAAGTACATTTTTAAAGTAGAAATAATTGCAGAAATAAATAATTTCTATGATTTTTTAATGATTAATTAAATTCCGACGTTACTTACCAGAGGTCCATTTTATCAACAAATTGGAAAAAATACTTTGCTACTCCGCGAAACCGCGTTGATTAATTTTCTGAGGCAGATATTTTTGCCAACTGTTCTTTTATATTACATTGTCACCGTAACTATGCATGCATACCAAAATTCAAGCCATTCCGACCAGTGCAGTCAGTCAAAATCGACTTTCAAAATTAGAAACAAATTAAAATGACAATTGAAGCCATATAAAGCCTGTAAATAACCATCCCTGATGGTTACACTGTTTACAGTAATATTTCTATCTAGTTTCATTTTTAAAACATTATTGTCGTCTTCGGATTACTGTCATTCTTTAATAGTTATTCGAAACTAGCCTAGATACATTTGCCAAATAATTAGCCAACTCGATTAAACTACATTCATTTGTTTTGCTAATTAAAGAAACGTCTAAATCGCTAAAATCCCTGGCACCTTTCCGTGCTTAATTTCGGAAGCGAAACTAATCGAAGCAGAGCTCATCAAGGCGTCGCCGAAAGCAATTGCTTCGAACATCGCGTAATAGCTGCTAACCGCACGCTCGCGCTGTATGAAGCCGTTCTTTGCGAGCTCGTAAATTCGCTAGACATATACGGTGGTTGTCGATAAGCATATTTTAAAATGACATCTTGGCGTGCACTTTGTGATATTTTATGCCACCTAAGAGCACAGGTACAGTCACGATTGCCAACGCGTTTTACAGCCAACGTCTACCAATCATTTAAAAATATGTAGGTATACACTCATACATATTATTGGAAGGTTGGTTGTTCAGATTTTGGCATTCGTGACTGTGTTAATACCCGTTATTTTGGAAAAGAATCACAAAAATAGTCCCATAATGTGTCTCTAAAAAGAACCACCTTATTATACTTTTTTTTAGCATTCAAGTGTGTTTAATTTATTGTCTAAATTAGGTATTGTTTGTGCACATTATGTATATCGATATTTATCATACGGAAGTTCAGGTGGGTACACACGCGCTATTGCTGGCAATTTGGCAAGGGATGCCCTACTCTCTGATCTGTGCGATCTTAATGTGATCAAAGGCTTGTTTGAATTTGGTCAGTACAGTTTAGGATTTGATTTTCGAGCAATAATATTTACGGTAAATAAACTTTCATGCATGTTTATAGTTTATGTTGGATGTGTTTATATAAATTCTTCATTGTACAAAATACATAAAATTGAATGGCAAAAAGACTTACAGATGTTGTTGTTGTACACGTGAATATTCTTAAGCTGCAATGCATGATTTAAAATTTTAGAAAATTATATGTTTTTAGTAAATATTGTGGAATCATCGACAAGTCCCGCCCCTATCTGTAGATTGACGCGTTGTTTGAGCCGTTGCCAGCCAAGACGTAATTACTTTGCGAACAGTTTGTCAGCCAATTAAACACCTTTGCTTTATTAAGAAGCCACAGCGAGAGTCTGTAAATAGCGAATCAAAAGGCTGCGCTGCAATTTCAAATAAGTACGGGGAAGTTTCCGCCGTCGGCGGTTTTCGTGCTAAGCCTTTTTTGCTCTTGTTGCATATTAATTTGATTTTTATTTTTCTTTGACTCGAATTATTTCATAATCACAGATAATTAGCCTTTGGATGTACTTCCGTTGCTGCGTTGTATAAGCGCAGATTTATTCGATGTGAGTCACCCAGTCTTTAAAAAAAAGTAGTTTCAGAATACCATCTCTATTTATACTCGTAAAATAGAATACCAGACTAATTAGGAGCAATATCTCACACGACATCTTTATTCCATTTTAAATAGCGATACACTAAGACACTAACAAAGGTTTTCACAAAGAAGCATCCCACACTTTTTTCCTCATAGATATGAAGACATTTGCTATCCCATTCATCGTGACTTGAAATAAAGGAGTGCAGACGAAATGAAAAGGATATTGTTTTAGTTTTATCTTAATCTAACGATATAAGAGGCGGTGTGTATACTCGCACAGCAAATCCATTGAGAATACTGCCGTTGTACTTTTAAATTCGATAAGATTCAAAAAATTTAAGTGTCAAAATATTATGAAGTTTATTCCATAGCAGATTCCGATTTAAGTATAAATTGTAACAAACTATTAAAAATGGATGTCATTTTTTTAGGTGATACTTTTAGCATTATAGCGTGTGATTTTTCGTCATAAAAAAAGCTACCAACAAAGACCAGCTAAGTAAGACAAAAAACCAGCTCAGTGCGAATCGGACTCGCGCGCCGAGGATTCCGTAGAACCTTAATAAGCACCGAATATTTCTCTAACAAAAAGATAAACTGAATTGACGGACGAACTTAATTTTGCTATTGGATAACTGTTGTCCATTGAGACGTTTCTACTTGCCAAATTTCATAGTTCTAGGTCAACGGGAAGTACCCTATAAGTTTTAGATTTCCTTGCGAATGTATGAAATATACGACATAAACGGCCGTATCTTTTGCTTGCGTTGACTTAGAAGTTAGAATTTTTACAGCTCTAAGGAACTACAGACTTGAACATTATATATAAATTTTAAATTGATACCTCCCCACGTTTCCGAGAAATAGGGCTTTTTACAGACAGACAGGCGAACAACAAAGTGAATCTAAAAGAGGTTCCTTTTTTCCCTTTGAGGTACGGAACCCTAGAAAGGTATCAACAATAAGAAATGTTATAGTTTTATAATTCATGGGTCCGGAAATTAGAAATAATAAAAAAATTGACATTTGCTTCTTCAAGTACAGCCGGGTGTATACATGGTGCATTCAACATACAACATTACATTATTAATTGGCAACGCACCTGCACTCTCTTTGTTGTTGCAGGTATCTATAGTCGGTGGTGATGACTTACCATCAGGTGACCCTCTTGCTTGTTTGCCTTCCTATTTCATAAAAATAAAAAATCTAAATATGTAGGTTCAAACGATTTTATACCTATATAATAAGAGCGTTGGTAGGTACAAATTTTTTAATAGGTATATTGAACGCACCCATAGTATACACCCGATTGTATAGTCGACCATTAAATTGCTTGACCACTTTTCGACCGTATTACACAGGGATAAGGTTCAAAAGTGGTCAAGCAATTACTTGGTCGACTATATATACACTCTCTTCAGCTCACAAAATATTTACGTGCCTCTTGCTTAAAATCTCTCAACGTATTTAATTTTAAAAGATTTGGCATTAAGCTGCCCGCCTTATTAAACTTCTTAATTAAAATATAACGTGGTGCTCTACGAGTCTCTGTGCCGGCATCACTTCATCGTCGGCAGAAGACGACATTTCGTGGTCTCAGTCATTAATTATACGCAGGTCTTTGTCCCTCAGGCTCTCGGGTCCATTGTGACAATATTTGGGTCGCGCCTTTCAAAATGGATCCCAACAATGGACCGGTACATAGACGGATCATCTCCGCGATGGGAAAGTACAGGTAACAAACGCTCTATAAGATTATTTTAAGCTCTGATTCGGGCAGAGGTTTTGATAGACGTTTATTTTTAGTAACAACACGTGGAGTGCTATAAAATTCCGTATGACATTTTAAGAGGATTACAATCAAAGAAACCAGTGATACGAATTAAGACTGACGAAATAATGAACTTAACTATTTTTCTCATTTATTTAATAAAATAATTTAAGCGGTTTATATCGGTATTTTGATTCGTTGATATATCTTCTCTAAATGGTATAAAACAAAGTCGCTATCCATTCCTGTCTGTCCTCGGATTATCGGCCGCTTAATCCTATAAACCACGCAACGGATATGACACGGTTTTCTATGTTATTAAGAGATTTTTTTACAAAAAGTTTTTATGTGGATAATATTCTAATTGTACCAGTATGTAGCCAAAGCGGGTCTTTAGTGTGATATAATCCGTTCAAATTGTTTCTATTTCCAGGTCAACAAGTCGCAAAAACAAAAGAATTTATAATTTTTCATATACTTCAAATATAAGTGACGAGGTTAGCTTATGGATATAAACAGCACTTCAGCCTTGTAAACGGAAGCACACCACTTGTTCCGATCCGAAGCCAGTTCAGATCCAACTCCACAAGTTCATGTACCAAACCAACCATTTTATTAGCTATGTTCAACAAATAAATACTTTGACTTTTACCTTGACACAGCTTTTAGGCAGCAAACAACAAACTGGACGATGTTCAGTCGGTCTTTCAAATATTTCTTGAGCTCTGGATCCTTATTATAATTCTTTACATTTTACCGAGCTAGTGGAGACTGTGAGACCTCGTTTAGCCAATTATTTTAGGCTCCGCTTCCAGCTCTACAGTGATATTAGAACACTATCATTGTAATAGTATCTTAATGAACAAAAAAAGATTAATTATGTGGAGTTATAGTAGGGACTCGAAACGTCGTCCGTGCTTTTTATAATTACTGAATGACTGTTTAATCTGAAATAAGCCAATCAAATCATGTCAATTGACTTTATCATAATAGATAAACAGCGCTTACTAATGAAAAGTCCAAAGCCACAGCAAATACTGTCCGCGATCGATCACTAATTAGTTTCCAGTACATTCGCGCCAAAACCATGACAACAATAGGATCACGGAGCATTGATTCCGAGTCATTACACACCACACGATATACACGCACAAATTACCTTACTGGATGCAAGTACGCGATAATTGGACTCTCTAATGAACCGGCCGCACCAAATTAATTGTCAAACGTGCCCGGGGTACCAACGTGGCCAATTTAATTAGACCCTTCAAGCAACAGTCCAGTTTATTTCCACTTTTTGGCAAAATAGGACAAGTTTTACCCGCCTGCCGCCAGGAGGGAAGGCAAAAAGTGTATCTCTTTGCAGTTCATTTTACCCGCAAATACCTTACATAAAAAGCTTGAGTTTTCTCGAATGTTTGCAGCGAAAACAAACTCGGAAGACGAAATGTTGTTATGATTATGAAGCTGTATCTATTTGAGTACAGCATTTTTTTATACAACGTAGGAAGGCAAACGAGCAAGTGGGTCACCTGATGTAAAGTGATCACCTCCGCCCATAAACACCCGCAATACTAAGAAGATGCAGATGCGTTACCAACCCCTCTGGGTTGCTGGGCACTGCTGCTTAGCGGCAGGATTAGCGAGCGAGATGGAGGTGATCCGGACGAACCTTGCACCCGTATAAAATGAATAAGTAAAATAGGTATAATCTACCTTCGGGTATCACAGCCATGATTAACAGAATTAAAGGAGTTCTGGTGTCGCGACTTGAGAAGATTGAAACTTAAAAGCAAAATCAGATAAAGACACGTAGAGCTTTTTTTTCAGCGAGAATTAACACTAAAACCAAAAGTAGTTGAAGCCTTAATCACAAATAAACCACCATGATTTAGTCATATCGTATTATGATAGATGATACGGTCTGACATTAAACTTGGACATTTACAAGGGTACATGTGTGTGAATCAATAACCTTACATTGCTATTTTTAGACAGATCTTTGTTGTCCATTCACATCAAGGAGCTGACCGAGTCCCGTGGCCCTCGAGGGGCACGTTAACAGCCGCATGGGGATACGACCCCGTCAATCATATAGATAGAAAGAAAATAACAAAACATATATATGAAACTTCAAAAGACTACATACAAATATACGGATGCGGGCAGAGTTCGCAAAACAAAACATTATACTGAACAGAATCAAAAAAGGGCCCCGCGCAGCATACTGCCTATTTCGGGCTAGATATGTTGGAAGATGCCATATATTTAGAACGATAACTTTTGAACATGTAAGAGTTTGTTTCACAATGTCTGGACAAAAGTTATTCGCTAGATAAATTTCATGCTAGCCTTTTCTGGCACTTGTTATTAAAAGGAGATGGCAATTCCTTATCCGGCGGAAAATTTTAACCAGACATTGTGAACAGAGTGGAGACCACGTACCGGAAGACGAAGTGTTGGTAGGCTTCCCACAAGGTGGACCGACGATCTTGTGAAGATCGCTGGAAACCGGTAGATACGAGCAGCACAAGACCGACCGTCGTGGAGATCCTTGGGGAAGGCCTATGCCTAGCAGCGGGCGTTTTCCAGCTGAAATGATGATGATGATGATTGTGAAACATGCCCTAAGTATTTTACATGACGTTTTATTACTGGCACAATCGAACTGATGAGTTATAAATTAGTTTTATTACCATGTCCGAGTACTCAAAACAAAGTTATCGCAAAAACATTGAAAACATTTAAAACAAATTGCTTGTAAAGCTGGTTTTAATAATTGTATTTTTTAAGTATTTCCGTAGAGTTGTAAAATCGAACATCATGAGCAATTGATGTTTTATCAGAAACGCAATAAAATGAAATATGTCCAATGATGCGCAGTGGCATCATGAAACGCTCAATGCAAATAAATGTTTAGATACGGACGCTGTAAAAACTAATTATATCTAGAGCTCATAAACGTAATGTCTTTACTATCAATGGGAAACTTAAGTTGTAAAAGCGAATGATTTAAGTATTTTACTGTTAAGTTAATTAAGTTTACACGAGTCAGTTGGAATAGTTTTTGATTAGCTATGTACAGACATCGTAAACTTTTAATCGATTTTATTCAAATTCTAACATGGCAGGGCTTGGTATTATTGTATGAACGATGAACATAAATTTGGACCAATTGAAACATCAATTTAAAGACCGGCCAAGTCCAAGTCGATCACGCACAGAGGATTATACTATAACCAAATAATAATGAGTTATGTATTTTCCAAAAATTGTGTTATTATTATAATTATATTTTACGAGATTTTTTTTGTTACAACCGCAAATACAAACTTCTTTCTAACGGTTGTTTTTTCTCCGTCCGTACGTCCTAGACGTCTCTAGACGTACGTCTAGAGTCCGTCGTATTTTTTAGATTAAAAAATATTTTGGTATTTGTAATTTTTTGAGATTGTTATGATTTATTCTTTCCGAGATAAAGGGTAATAGAAGGTGGTGCATTTACCGTTTTGCAAATATCTCCCGAACGATTTAAAATACATATTAAAATTTTAAGAAAATATAATAATTATTATCTCGATGAAATATAATATTTTCGGGTAACTAATATTATACTGATATTATCGACGTTTCAGGAAAATACTGGTAATAAACTAAACCGAAACTAATTTATTCTAAGTAACCCAGCAAAAGATTTTATTGAATACTAGCTTTTACCCGAATAGCGGCTTCCCCGCATAGTCATCATCATCATCATCATCTCAGCCACAAGAAGTCCACTGTTGAACATAGGCCTCCTCCATGGATTTCCAAAGTGACCGGTTGGAAGCAGCATGCAACCAGCGCCTTCCTGCCACCTGTATGAGGTCATCGTATTATTATAATAATATTTTCCACATATTTTATGGTATATAACAGTCTGTCAAAATTCATCTAAATCTGAACACTTGTTAATGCGTGATTAAGGAACAATATAATTTATAATATGAACAACATTTATAATATGAGTAGGAACTTTGTATCAGTTGTAAAAAAAAATTGAATTAACCCAACGTTATAGTTAGGACAAACAATATTACGAAATGTGAAAATGCTTATAAATATATGTATTATTGCCCTCGCCTGCAAATTTATATCATTACGAGTATCAAACGCCATGTCAAAGAAACCGATTAAATGTTTACGATGTCTGGTTTATGCAGTATACGCGGTTTAATTCAAATCTCATTAAGTTTCGTTTATTCAAATTATACTTGACTTTCACTTAGCTTTAAGATGCCTTAAGGTGGCATGCTGATGTTATAAAAATCAGTGGAATAAAACATTTTCTGTGTAACATAATACATTTTGCTAATTCTAAGTTCTTCTAAGCGGTTCTTCTCATTACTAACTTAATTCGGAGAACGGACGCAATTAAAAGAAATCTGAGCTCCTAATTATTTCCAAGGCTAAAACCATTAAGTTATACATTTTTATAATTTCTATGGTAATATTGTTTAAATAATAGTTATCCATCAGTTTTCAAATTGTTCACCAAAGTAGTTATTAAAAAAACAAGCTTTCTCGCTAATGATGACAATCTGCGTTAATCGCAACAATGTCTTTCTTTACTAGATACCAATTCTTTCAAAGTTTGGCCTTTCGAAGCAAATTGAACTATTTATAGTACCTCTAGGAACTACTAAGTATTAAGGAAATAGTAGTGTAATAATAATAAGATAATAGAAGAAATTAACACCACTTGCTTGTTTGCCTTTCTATTTGATACAAAAAAATATGAAAGAGTCAGAAAAAGGCTTATCAGAAATAAGATTCGTCACAATATACGCGATAAAAACTATTAACATTGTTTCATTTCAATATCTACAAGCCGCGAAAGCATGAGTAATTATTAGAGCCAGAAAAATTAAAGGACACGTAGCGATTCATCCATTTCACATTTTCGTGTTCCATTCGTTTTGAAACTTTGCAATGGGAGCAGCAAGGGATAGGAAATTGAAAGAAGAAGCATAGGCAGATGCCTTTCGTATGTCGAACATGCATCATTCCATAACATGAGTGCACAAATAAAACCCAGCGAGACCGCTTTCAAGTCACGTAGCGGCAAGACTTATGTTATGCCGGGCGCACCTTCGGTTGTTAAAAACTGGGGCAAATTGTATCGCTGAATATAAAACGTCGTAAAGTGAATTTTTATTATGTGCTCATTAAAAATATATTCATTAACCGTTCGGAATAAAGCAAATACGTTTATGGTCGTTTCCGTTTCGCTTTCAAAGCCACTTGGTGCTTGTTTGCGGGCCGATAAATTGCTATGAAATTTTACTTTAACGGCTAAAGCCTTGCACGAAAATGTTTACTGCCTGAATTATTTTCGCTAACAGCTACGAGTCCGCAGTGCGATTTTAATCAAGATCCCAGATAATGATAGCCTGCGTTTTCATTAAAATTGGTTGCGTTATACAATTAGGTTGTTGTTCGAAGGTGTCAATTTGCAAAAACTTAACTATCAGTTATCTTTTAATAGTTATCTGATTCATGAGGCGTGAAAACTGTAATGTCCTTACATATTTTTTGTTTACCATCCGTAAGTGACAAGATTTAAGCCAGCAAAGTCATAAAATGTTGTTCAAATTTAAACGCTCGATTGAGCTAACGACAAACAATATTCGCTAGGACGGAGCGTAACAATTCGTGCGAAATTGTTTCGAGCGGATTAAAGGACTGTTCTGTGTAATTCCTGTCACAATGGGACTCGGGGCAGTGTAAGTAAATATTCTGTCAGCCGCACGGATATTCGCACAATGACGGCCCGCGGCTCCTTTTAGCCAAAAATTGCTTGAGCACGACACGGAGGAGGCTCACGGCGGTTCCGTGTCTACTACTTAGGTTAGTTTAGTTTATTTATTCATATTGATACAGGAATTTTTATTGAAATCGTCAAATATTGAATCGCATATCTAAATATAATTAAATTCGTTTTAAAAAATCGGATCACCGTCGCACGCTCACTGACTCGCTCACTGATCACTGAGGTTGTTATTTATGTAGTTCTACTTTTGATAAGAGGGCTGTTACAAAAGCTTTACTGGTATCGTCAAAATCTATAAAGTCTCAATTATTTTATTCCACGTCGATGGGACACAGGCATGAGGTTCGCCTGATGGTAAGCCATTATCACACGCGCGTTATCGACCCTGCAAGAATCATTTTATAGTCAAGAAAAATGAAAAAATTCAACACTGCCAACGCACCTTTGAAACAGTCTTTTTAACCTTTGATAGAAATAGGGTAGGGCTGCAAGTATGATATGTTTGTCAATGCCACATAAAACTGTTTTTAATTGGTTCTACTTTTATATATAAACGCTGGATTTCTGGACAGTTCCTTACCTGTGTTCATTCGGTTGAGCTGTTTTAAAGATTTTTAAACCTTTTATAATATCAACACCCTAACAATAACTTTAGTTATTGTAGATCATTAAAACTTTTCTTTTCCATAATGGAAATGTTGTTATGCTTTGCATCAGAACTGTAACAAGGGTTGTTGCATTACTTATTCTTATTTATGTATATCCTTTCTCTAATACCCATAATATAAACTTCAATTCGTTTTGACTAAGTCAATTAGTATATTAACTCAAGGTTTTTAGGGTTATTTAAGGTTTCACGAAGTAGCAAGGTAATTTGTTCCAATTTGTTGATATGGACCTTCGTAAAATAACACCTGAATGTATTAATTATTGCTTATCTATTTTCTTCCCATCCTCGTGCAGCCCAGTGATTTTATTAGTCGATTTGTCCTGCCATGTCACAACTCTGTTGAAAATCCAGTCTTAATGTGTGCTATTCCTAGCAGCTCTCAGATCTAGCCCATACAACCAAATCTGTACGAGATGACTGAAATTTCAATATCAAAATAATCTGTACCAAAATTCTGGTCCCAGATCAGTAATCGTTACCCTTTACGGCTGTGTGTGGTTTTATCCCCAAAATGTAGTATTTATGTTTCGAAAGTTCCCCATTTATTGTCGACGAGAAGAAACTAAGCAGTCACAGTCACTAGATTTGTTCCTAGTGTAGCTACACAAGAAGTTACTATACATGACGAACAAAATGGTGGTATGGCGGTTTTAGTCCCCAAATATTTCCAGTGTTATTATTACGTTCACGTCTCCCGCGAGCCCCTAAATCTTTGTTTACCAACACACAATGACGCCATAGACGTGGCCGATGAGCATCCTCCACGAAGACGTCACTTCCCTTGGACGAATCGTTTATTTGCACCGATAATGTCGCTATTGTGTTCACTGTTTGCGAAAATTATTACGAGGACAGATTTGTACATTATTTCCGCATTTGGATTTATGCTTTGAGCGATATACAAAGCGGCTGCGAAACGAAGGCTGTACGCTCGATATCTTGATTATCGCCGTTCAGAATCGAAATTATTTGGTCTTATAGCTTGTGATAGAGAAGCTATAATGAGGCGTATAGGTAGAAAACTAACTATATATCTGGATTCAGGGTACTTTTTCACCAAAGTTTTCTGAGAAAGCTAAGCTAAGACGTTTTAGGTTCTAGCAATTTGAAATTATTGAACAAACATTTTATTTTCGAATAATGTTTGAAGAATTCGTATAGCTTTTCTTTTTACTATTCTCTGAGACTCTTTTTCTTTAAGATACGTTCTTAGCTCGCATATGAAAACAGTATAAGGGCATACAAATTTCATAAAAAATATTTGTAACTCTGGCTTAGCATGGTAACACCGGGCTATTTAGCTTTATGAACGCCGATGCGAGAACACACGGAATGTAAAAGGCCAAAACACAACAACAAAAGAGTCATCATTGCCGTCATTAAAGAACACTATGGTCGCGTTATGTCAACGCTCTAATCCTCGACTGAATCAAATGCATTTAGATCATCAAGCTAGTTTTAAAGGACAAAGGTATGTGATGACGTCGTGACCTCACCCTCTCGGAATTTTATGTCGCTCACTGACTTTTGAGGTTCATTATCGTGATTTTGATCAGCGATGCATCAAAAGGCACCACACACGACGCAAGGTCGTTGTGGGCAATTAATCTATCCGAAATATCTATGTTTTATTCGAGGGTGTAACAACGTTTAATAATCTTGACGCTTTCTCGGAACAAAGACTTCTCGTTATAAATCCTTTGCGTTAAGATACGTCATGCCGTTGTCACGACAAATTTTTTCATGCACTTTTTTCTTTAAGTGGACAAACCCCGTAGTCGAACATTATTAACCTATACATACTTGAGCAAACAACAAACATGCTTCATATGCGTCATAACGCGAAATAGCGTAGTAAAAACTGTAGGCAAAGTATCTAGCTACAAGCCACGTTCTAAACGCAAACACTGCGACATACAAAGAACTTTTATGCTTGTTGAACGCATAAAGTAAGAACCTACATTCATAACGTAAACAAGAGAAGATAAGATCTCATTTCGAGCCCATTCACAACAGCATATTTTGCGATAGCAGCTGAATCTTTCGCTTATATAACCACAACTGCTCACCGTATAGTAGGCATCCTAACCCCAGATGACATGATAAGTATCACCGCAGAAAATGTTACAGACAATTGAAAGCCCAACTTAATCGCTAGTCAAAACACGTGCTCGCAACAAACAGTCCCCTGAGATTCTTGATAACTTGACAAAACACCCATTTTTTTCACATTCCGCCTCAAAAGTTTATCGGCTTTTGATCTGAATCTGCTAGGCACACATTTGTGTCTTTGTGGCTGTCGCTTATCTTGCAGATTAATCACCGTAAAGTAAGTAAGCCTTGGGTCCCCTACCTCAGTTTTTTTAACTACCGCTCTTTAAAAGACTTCCTTCAGATGTCTGCACATACGGTTGATGTTATTTTAAGATATTACAATATCCTTCACAATATCAGATTTTGTAAACGCTGACAAACTTTTATGAAATAAGTACGAAATTACGGAAATCTTAAGTCATTGATGATTAGGTAACTGAGACTTTAAACCATTTGCAACTACAAAACTTGGTCCATTGCGTTAATATTATGGCACGATACAAAACAAACCACAAAATATCGAACAAATAAAAATGGGACAACCTCTACAACACGGTAGCAGTTTTTGTCGCGCCCGCTTCCAAATTACAATTGGTTGCATAATTTTTCCGTTGAATAAACGCTCATCATTCTCCCGTCACGAATTGCGCGGGCATTGTATTTTTTTTTTCACCTTTATATTTGTGAACAGTGATCACAACAGGCTATAAATAAAACACGCCTACTTTTGCACGACATTGTATTTTGGATACAACGGAACCTCAATTCGGCTTTATCAAAATTCGATTGTAGCTGATACGTTCCGAGAAACAAAGGTTTAATGAATGAGAAATAAAATGATAGAATGGCACGGCATTCATTTTTAAGTCAACCATGATTTATGGAAAAAAGACAATGACATTATGCGAATTAAGGTCAATTGCTCATTAGAACTACGCTGAGTCCCTTTATGTATTCTCATGTGTGTGGAAGTATAAATATTGAAAAGAGTCACAAACCTTGAAACAAAGAAACCTCATAATCACACGAAAACGTCAAAATCATATCTTTTGATGCACTGTACTAACTGAATAAGCAAGCGTACCAAAAGTAAACATTTAGGTAGTTATACATTTATGACCTAATTCAATACTAATTCAATAGCCAAACCTATAATTTTTATCTTACCTTAAAACAAAACAAACAACATTTTCGAAATAAAGCTCTATTTATTCCATTTATTCTTGCAGTCAAAAGAACCTCAGCCAAATATTTACTACTTTAATCTGATCAATTGATTCGCAAAGAAAAACTGCACACAGAAGAGAAGGCCGTATAACTTGCACAAGCCCACAGCCCACTACCACAGCCCGGCAACTGTGGCATCAATAATCACCTCCTTCAGCTATCATATTAATAGAGCCGGCTCTAGAGCAGCAATAATGGAGCGAACTATTTGCCATGCTTTTGTCAATGTGGGGTCTGAATGGTGAGCGGAGGTGGACTCATTATTCTGTCGAATTGATGTGCGTTGCTTTCGGGGTAGCGTTTAGTGATGGGAACATTGTCGATAACCCAACATGCTAGAGATTAACGACACAATCAATCTTTATGACCCGCTAACCGATTTGCATAGTTTATTGCTAGTTTGCTTTAGGTCAGCCGGTCAAAGGTTTGCACGAGCTGACAGATTTATATGCAAAGAATGCAATTACCAGTTTAACACAACAATATAGTCACAATTCTTATATGAGATCGCAGTTTTCCTGTCGGTCTTGCTTCCGAGTCTATAAAGATCATATTTAATTTATCATTCATTTTTAGTTGCAATCTCTACTGTTTTTTCCGCTGTATTGAACACAAAATTAAGATTAATTTTGTAGCAACCTAAGAATCTAACAATAAGTAGTATCTGTGTATGTATGTTCTCTGAACATATTTAACACACCGATTATATTTATCGATACCCCTTGCTCTCTTCACTATATTATTATTTACCTCAACTGCACGTCTAGTTCCCACATTTTTTACACATCAGCCAACAAGGGATTACCAAACAATAACATGCGTAGACGCAGGCCACACATCATCTCTCGGCAGTTTTGCTGATACATACAATGGGATCTCGCAATTTATTGTGAAATGCTTTTTATGTACTTACCATTTTTAATAGATACTGAAAGAACCATGCATAAAAACGTGTCTAAAGCCAGAAAACTTTATTTAGTAATATTTGATAAGTTTAAACGGGTGTTCGTCAACAAAGTCAATAAAACTCGGTCATGGTTATAAATATGTTTAATTTAACTTATTGGCAATACATAATACATTAAAAAGATAGAAACGAAATGTCAAATGCGATATTGAGTTCGCTGCAGTACTTGAAAATGATCTTTAACTTTATGGTTATAGCCTATAGTCCTAAGTTACATGTGATCTATGACAGGTTTATGGAGAGCCTATGCATTGGCGACAAAACACGGCGGAAGGTCATTCTAATCTTATTCACGTGCTCTGTCATTGACACTCTAAAGCCTCACGATTAAAAGAACAATTGGAAGGCGGAATTTTAAAATTGTACCACGATTACATCCGAGTTGGTTAATATAAATATAAGCGACGCAAAATCTACGAAAATCTTAAATTTGAAACGGTTTTCCTCGCTGACGTTAATTCCGTCTTAATATTTTGCAAAGCTCTCCATTATTATTTCACTGTAAGACCACTGGTAATGTATATTTAACAAGTCTCCGGGAAGTCTCATTAACCTTCGTCTAATAAATTATTAGTGGCAACCCGTCACACCATACTCTAACAAACGTATTTTCTATCTTATCACGAAGTAGTTGAGTTACAGGGTGTAAAGTTCTATCACCAAGTTTATTGGGACGGTAAAATTTTAAATATATAGGGGTGTATAATTGCTAAGATAAAATGACTGCACTTAATCCCACTTGCATTTTGACGCCCACGTCTTAGTCTGGTGCATTGTTATTGCCATTTTGTAATAAAAGCACTTTATGCACTTTTTTTATAATATGCTTTGCTATCAGCGATGGACTAGACCTTTTTTTATCGCGCTGCCACCAGAAAGAAGGCTAATGCTGTCGAGTTTTTGTATGTATGTATGAGTACGTGTGTATATTTTTCTGCAGCCTAAACGGCTTGATAGATTTTAACACGTATAATAACAGGTATCGTAGAATTTGTCTTGTTTATGCAATTGACATGGACTACTTATATAAAATTTTGTTTCAATGCACTTCAACAATATTTTCAATACTACTTCTTTTACCTTCATTTCTGTATTAGTTGATCTCTAATAAAATCAGTTGATTTGAGAATTTCTTCTTTATTTGAAGTCGGTTAAAAAACAAAATCTAATATTTGAAAAGATCCAGGCATGACTTTGGCGTAAAACAGATTAGTACATCCGTGGTACATCATAACAAAAATTCATACCAATTTTATAAGTAAGGTTCAGGAAAATAACGAAGACGACTTCATATTCCTCTGTTTTAAAGTTAAAACTCTTTTATTTCAAAGTTTCAATGCTTCTAAAACATCCCATTAATTTCGATTCACAATTATAAACGTTAATTTTCACTATGCAAAGTATTGATCACCAAGACTTGAAGCCAAACGTATGCTACGAGTTACCACTCTCGAAGGCTTTCGCGCTCCCTAGTTCCACCTACAATACCTAGATGGCGCTATTAGTTAAAGTCTAATAGAATCATTTCTCAATTCAAATCATGACATTTTCCTTTATCTTTTTGTATTTACGTAACATTATTATTTATTGTTTCTTACTTCAAGATTTTTTACTTTGATCTGAACTAACATGTCATCTTCATTATGGAACAAATCAAAACAATTGTTTTGATATTGTCGATGAACACCACACCAGAAATAATAATGTAGAAAAATGTTATGTAACATCTTTTTTATCGCTTGAGAGTGAACTTTTACACCAACCATGATAAACTAAAGGTTTAAAATTATTTTAATGGTGTAGAACCAAAATTATTTTCTCTAAGTATAAAAACATTGATATGAACTTTGCAAGGATGCAATTTTTGAACTCTCACCGGGTGACTAAACCTCACCAAAATGACCGTTTTTCATAGAGATTTGGCCATTTCGGTGAGCTTTAGTAGGTGGGATTCAAAAATTGCACTCCAGACTTTATAATATTTGTTACTTATCACTTACATGCAGGAAAACTGCATAGAATATATTAATGTCAACACGTCCCGCCGTCAAAAAACTAATATTAATTTAATCTTCCATTCTTCTACTATTTGGGTTTACCTTTATACGTCGCCGTATTCTATCCTATAGGGGCCGGGTCCCTATGCGGCCCACTTCATATTAAACACTTCATACACGCTAGTAGTAAAACGCAGTACAACAGATAATTCACAGTTAAAGCATGGAGGTCATAAGCGGTGGTAATTGCTTACCATCATGCGAGCCGCACGCCTGTTGATATAACAAACAAAAGTTCCTTTGAGTGACGAGGCGGTACGTCGATTAGACTCTAATCAATCCAAACTGACTCGTCAAGAATTCAAACTCTTTCTGTAAACGTTTGGGGTTAGAACTTGCCTAAGTTTAGTAGAAGTACTTAATAAAGCTAGCCGTTTCATGACTTTAAAGACTACTTGTTAAATTATATCAAGTAGCATTAAAAATAAGCAACTAGGGGTAAAGTTTTTATTAAAAGCACGTCAGATCTTCACGCTCGGTGGGAACGGAGGCGAGCGAGATTGCAACTTTTAATTTACGAGTTAAACGTCCGCTATAAGGAACAATATTAAATTGTTCGTAGAGGATAATCATAAAGCTTACAGCGCAAATGGAGCGTGACGCCGAACAGAGTCTTGGATAAAGTAGGTTTGCTCTTTAAAACTTTCATATTAACGAAATAAATTGCAGAAATTAGCAAAAGAGCTAATAGGTTTGACACAATTATTGATGTAGAATAGCAGCTTTAACGAATTAATAAAAAGTTCTCGGTAGGCTAAATAATAAAGAAATTTAGCAAAATCGCTAAAGTAAGTTAGAAGTATATTTCTGTGAGTCCAAACCTACACAGTAAGTCCTAGGAATTTTATGCTCAAAATCAATTCCATAAACTCTATAAAACAACAGAATATTACCCTGTTATCTTCGACCACTTCCATTTGGCACTCACTTTGATAGTATCAAATAGAATTGCTGCTAAATGAAATGCAACTGCGTTAAAAATATCATCCGAGCATCAACATCTACTCCACAGATTTCAAGAGTGCAACGTTTTGCAGCCGACTGGTTCCGAAGATTCTTCTACGGTAAGCCCAAGATAGATATTTGACGCCTCGTTTAGTATAATAGCGGGAGCATCCTGACTCGGGGTCAGTGGGTATAGGATTTGGATATTTTAAGTGCTATTTAAGCGAGTGGCCTGCATTTATTGTATTTGATTTATAACTACAATCTAGGCTTAGAGCATGGACAAAGGAATATCGTTAAAGAACATGTAGAAAACACGAAAAAAATAATAAAACAAAAAACTTTAAAAAAACACACTGAAAAAATTAAGCAGATACAGATTACAAGCAGTGGTGGACCTTAATCAGAAACGACTGCCAGCCGTCTGCGAACATGCGTTCTACTGTAACTATTTTAACCGTAAATACACAATAATATAGTTCAGCAACTCTATCGGCCTAGGTGACCTACACTAAAAGCCGACTATATAGTGCATGGTGCTTTGTGCTCTACATACGAGTCAGTATTCGAAATTGATTTCATTTCAATATAGAACAATAAAGCACATTGCTCGCAGAATGGCTGGCCGATGGAGCCAAACAGTTCTCCAGTGGTGACCGCGTATCGGAAGACGCGGCGTGGGCACACCCGCCACAAGGTGGACCGACGATCTGGCTAGTTGTTATGGTTGCGAGAACCCACTAGATGCAAGTCGGTCGTTGTGTCGATCTTTGGGGGAGGCTCTTCGATCTTCGTGTTTCTGCTAATAATATAATGATGATAATGATATAAACAAATCGCATCTTTATAGTTTAATCATACTTTTGATCAAAAAAGTAGTAGAATAATAAAAATTTATGAATGCCTGTTCCAATACTGCAAAATCCTATTCAAATCCTGTTTGCGTTCCCAAAAAAACTTTAAGCTGTTAAATAATTATAAATAAATTCATCTCAAAATAAACTAGTTCAACTTGTTTTAGTGGTCAAAGGGAGACCACGGTTGATCGAATCATAGCTCATAAAATTTATAACGACCGCGAAGAACACCTAAAAAATTTACATTTCTACAGAAAGCAACGATAATCACATTATTCGAGCACCAATTCAAGCAAACACCGGCTTTTAAAGAAAACATACATTTTTAAAATGAAAGCTCGTTCTTAAATCAACAACGCAGAAAGCACGGGCTCACATAAATAGAAAAGTTACAAGATAATACCCTTAAATGTATTTCCGCGAACAAATTCTGCCAAAATCTGATAAAACTCTCTCTCGATCCATTTCGTGGGAACTTTGCTTTTATCTCTGCACCGCGCGGATAGGGCGAAACGCCTAAATTTGTGTATGCTTATCGCCGACTCAAACTTTGCCAAATTCCATTTTATATTCAATCTTTCAACAGTCACTGCACGCGGGTGATAAGACGAACACTTTCTTTCAGGTTCAGGGAATCAATTTAGTATTGAGTACAGTCTAACTATGTCAGAGTACCTACTACTAATGCAAGGCAACACTTAATAACGTAAGTCTACTTTATTGTGCAATTTTAATCCACAATATATGTTCAAACAATAATGACAAATTCTAGACTAGGCATAGACCTAGACCTAGAAAACTTAAACTAACACTGAAACTACGATATAAAGATGTTTGGATATTTGTTCCTCTGCCTAAACAGATATGGAAAAAGTTTAGCAGACAGGTAGATCATATCCCTTTTTTAAACAGTTTCCTTTTGTCCCTCAAAATGCATAGTTACCGCACTATAGCGAGAAATTATCTACGCAGACAAAAATGTGAATAAATGTTAATATTGATATACTTGTACATACTTTTAAAGAACAAATAAAAGCTACTTTAATCCCGGAAAATGCAAAGTTCCCATGGAATATCAATAAAAAACTTCTACATTAACGAAGTCGTAGACAATGACTTGCGTGCTTATTTTTTTTATGAAATAGGAAGGCAAACAAGCAAGTCGGTCAAGTGATGAATGAGCTATTACCGAGCTCAACTCGTTTAAGTGCCGACTGCTGCTAACTTAGTAGTAGCTAGAAGTAGCTTAGTACTAAGCAAGCTACCAAGAGAGCAGCAGCTGCGACAGCAGTTGGTAGGGGGTTGACGCAGTTAGGCTCGATAGCGAGATAAGTTCATTGAGCTCCTGCCATGATCCTAGATTAATCATAGTCACAATATGTGGAACTCTAGTTATTAACAGCAGCTGTACATGTCCCGTCTGCATCACTCCACGAAGGTCACAGACATCGTGGAATATGTGCGAGTGAAGACCAAGCTCACTCTAAGGGTCGAGCGGTTGGATTCCCGCCATGACGTGAATTTTAATTCATTTGTGGTGAGATTTCCGACTGAGCAGCTGTCGACCTTTACAAGAGAAGAGTTTTGGCCGAAAGGTGTTCTGGCGGTTCCGTGGCCGCTTAACTGACACCGCGAAAGTGCTCAAGTTACAGACTTCACGTGCTAGTATCATTACTAAGTAGTTTTGTATAATAAATATTTATGTTAGTCTTTAAGGCATTTATCAGGCAGCCTGAATTAAACGAATTCTATTCTAATCTATTCTAACACTAATTTATCGGTACAGGTTCTTTTAGTTCTATGAAATAATACTTTAAATATTATTGGAAAAATACCATTAGAATTTGCAAATTATCAACGTCATAACAACACAACTAGAATAACTTTGACGTAATATTAATAAATAAGTTCTAAAAATATTTAAGTTCTGGAAAATAACATTTAGTACGAAGAAATTAAGTATTAATCCTCCTAGCGCTTTGGAGCAGACCTACATTAGAGAATAGCTGATGCAATATCCCCTTATTTCATCAAACTAACAAATGTCAGGTGACAGCGACAATTTAACTTTTCCAATATTACGTTATTCTACTTTCCACTGTGTAAGCCCCGCAATAGAAAAACCCTTCGAATTGGCCATTTATGCCGAGTGGCCGTTGTCACATGTCACCTGTCAGCTTGGTAATACAGAGGCCAGGGCCTCATTTCATTAACGCGACAGGCGACAGTGACAATTCGGTATAAATTGCTTGCCCAGTATGATGTTAATCTGTAAGTCTGTAGCGTTACTTGTCGACACAGTAATGTACGGCGAATTGTCACTGTCACCGGTTTACGAAATTGGGCCCAGATATCCGTAATCCTTGTGACAAGATACCAGACCGATAGGATCATGTGCAGGATTCTTCACCAAATTTTCGTCACGGCGTTGGTCACTACAGTATAATCTTAGATTTTTTTGCCTGTCTCAATTAAGTAATAATAATTTAAAAAAACGAATGGATCAAGTCTAGCGTCATTTACATAAAACTACTAACATGGTAATTTTTGAAGTCATCACGTTCACCTTGACTTGTGGTGTCAAGATCACCAGTTAGTAAAGGAAATTTCGAGGTACAAAGATTACAAATGATTGGTTTCTCACAAAAACTCTAACAGTTATATTTGCTGCAAGGGTAGTCTGTAATGTATAGTTAAAAGGAGTGTGAACCCAGCGCTCTCCATACAAACAGCAATAACGTTTTTTACCCTCTATACCTTAACCTACAGCCACGATTTTATGTATAATGGCATTATGACCTAGATGTTCTTAATAATTTCAAAAATATTCACGCTTTATTGTTTTGTATTAAACTCCTTAAATATTGTCAAATCTATAAAAAATATTTAAAAAATCATAACATACAAACGTAGTTCTAAGGTAATAATGATGACATACCAAAAAACAATGGCTATAAGTAAAGGTTTAGAGGACAGAACGACATTATTATCCTAGAATAGTACGTGAAGCGATTGAAATTAAAAAGTACAAAAATTTCAACCAGGAAGACGGATATGAACTCTCTTCATCATGGAATCCTGTAATCAGCAAGTGTAAGCGTCGAGATAAATCTTCGGATAAATCGTCGGACATTGTGAGCATTGTGTGTCGGTGTATTGTCGGTGTAGTGATATGCCGGTGGAAAATAAACAAGACAAAGTGCGGGTAGTTCGTAAAACTCGCGCGGCTAAACAGAAGTAATACCCTCCACTTCAGTCTACTCGTGACCACGGGCCACGGGTGGGAGGTAAACCAACAATATATTTTTGTCGCGCTAAAGTCCCGATAATGTTATAAATATGTGTGAAAGTCGCGAAAGTTTTAAACAATTTAAGGTTTAGAGGGTGGAAAACGTTATCACCGTTTGTATAGAGCGCGCTTTTTGAGACTGGGTACACAATCCCCTTACCTCGCTACGTAACTCAGTGCGTCTTTCCTATGCACTGTGTTACGTATAGTCGACCAAGTAATTGCTTGATCACTTTTGAACCTTATCCCTTTGTAAAACGGTCGAAAAGTGGTCAAGCAATTTATTGGTTGACTATACGTAGCGAGTAACGTGTCGAGAAGGTTGGTGCTAGAAGCATAGTGCACCTAGCACGAATTTTCTGGACTGCGTTAACTCCCTACTTAACACAGTGCGTCTCGTTCTAACTAGCTCCGTAGGAAAGAGCCGCACTGAGTTGCGTAACGAGTTGACGTGCTAAGTGTATTCGTGCTTAGTGCACAGAACTGTTTTTCTTGCAACCATATATATAATTATAGTCGTTCGTGCATATGCTTAAGGTTCAAGTTTACGTTTGTCATTACGATGACGTGCCGTGTGGGGGACCATTTTTGTAGCCGTTGTTCAAAGTGTTACGTCTCTTGTTCTAACGGTTGTCTGGAAGAGATCGCTTTTAGCGATAAGACCGCCTATTGTGTGCCTTTTGTTGTCTCTATATTGTACCTTTTTGTGTTTTGCGGTGTTCAATAAAGAGTTATTGTATTGTATTATTACTCACAAGCTTATAATCCTTGTATAATTGTTAAAATTACATAATTAATAAGTTCACGACTGTATTCAAAACAAGGGTTTATTTAGTGAAAAAAGAGGGACAGGGGTCATCCATAAATTACGTCACGCTTATGGAGGGGGGGTCTATAAATAGATAAGAAAAAGCGTGACGAAGCAGGGGGTCCTGAAATGGTAAAATTCGTGTGACGTAATTTATGGATGACCCCAAACAAGCATTCAGTGCACCTAGCACGAGCTTTCTCGGTATGCGTTAACTCGCTACGTAGCTCAGTCCGTCCCTTTCATACTGGGCTAATTAAAACGAGACACACTGAGTTACGTAGCGAGTTAACGCGTGTCGAGAAGATTCGTGCTAGGTGCACCCCTGCCCATGGGAAGCAGCGTCTGCGAAGGAATCACTGATCTGTTGCCAAGCTTTAGGCCCGAATGAGCCTTCGGATCTCTAACTCATCTTGTAAAACGCAATAACAAGCTATTACTTCACACCGGTATCGCGGTATTCTGTTAGAGTGTGATATTACCCCGGTCGAACCGGGGTCGGTAGCTGTACTCCTATTAAAAAGGTAGAAGGCTCATTGAAATGAATTTGGAATATAAACAGATAACCACCTGCAGTCAAATTGTTTTTAAACCATCTTTCTACATAAGTGTGCATGCATTTGTATGTCGTAAAATGCGTCGAACAGACTTTTATCGACATTATAACGTTAAAGCAATCCCACGAAACACAGCTACTTAAATTAAATTTGACAGCTTTTCCGTAATTTTTACGTTAAAAATTTTAAAAAACATAGTTTAAAAAGCACATAAAATACCTACTAATATTAAAATAAAAATTAAAACAACATCAACGACGAGGAAATATTATTCAAAAGTAATCACGTCACGTAGTCATGAGAAAACAGGTTTTTTTATAACACACATACACAGCCAAGTATACTGCGGCATATATTTATTCCTCGCTAATTCTGTATGCCGTGTACAAGGTGGATATAGGCCGGGTAGGCTAGTCGTGTCTCGTCCCCAGTTCAAAATGTTTAACCGATATTCGGTGGCGGCGTTCGTCGCTCTAATACACTTTGCAAGCCCAGGCGCAGGTAAGTTTTACATCTTGTTTAAGTCCGGATGGGCTTGCGCATCACTTGTAATGAGTATTTATTTATTATTTTCATTGTTTTGATAATCCTAAATGGAGATTATTTGCTATTTAAACGTTGACATCCGTTTTTCGATGTTGTTTTTTTCTATGTTTATTTCTGTTGACGATCTCTCTAAATATAACTTAGACAGGCACAATTTATATCTAATGATATATTGAGAAATTAATAAACTTAAATCTAAAAACATTACAAAGCTCGCAATATAAATACGAAAATAATAGCGCGCAGCATGTAGGCGTTTAAAACGACGAATGCTTGATGTTCTGTTACAAGCGAATGCTAAAGTCTATCATCACCTTTACAAGCAGTACTCTAGTACTAAATATGCCTTTAACTTTAATGTTTCATGTTTCGAATACATTCAAACCCTATAAGAAATACATTCCGTACACTTGACGACCGAATAGCCTGGTAGTTAGTGACCTTAACTATGAAGCTAGAGGTCGCGGGTTCGATTCTCGCAAGTGACAAATGTATGTATAATGAATATGGATGTTTGTAACTGAGTTTTCGATGTTATATTATGTATCGAAATAAATCATTTTAAATTGTTTTTTTGGTATATGGGGAATTAAATTCGTTACAATACACACGAAATAAATCAATTAAATTGTTTTATTTTAATCTCTACAAGCCGTAAAACATGAGAAACTATTTTATATTATTTTATATTTTATCTTTACATAGTATATAACAAAACCTTGTCATATCTTCGACCGCTTACTCCTAAACCATGCTACAGATTTTGATTAGAGTTTTCCCTGTAATTTAGAAACTTTTTTGTGGAAGGTTTTTAAGTACCGTACATCCAAATTGTACCCGATTTTTTTACAACTAAGCTTATTTTCTTCTAGTACCCTTCACAAAATGTAAGGCAGAGGACTCAAAATGCATCAAAGACAACACACAAGTAATTGTTCCTCTATTCGCTGCCGGGATACCGGAATTGGGAGTCGAGTCAATGGACCCAATTTTCTTCAAGGACATTGATGCTAGTTCGCCCACGTTAAAACTGAAATTCAGTGACATCACTCTTAAGGGACTTAAAGGATGCCGATTCAAGAAGATCACGTAAGTTTGTTTAATAGTATTTGATACTATGAAACATCTGTATACGTAAGTACTCGTAAGAAAGAAAGAAAGAAAAATCGTTTATTCCCAAAAAGGCCTCGGCGTACTGTGACTTTTGGGTTATTTAAAATTCATACGTAAAACGTATTATTGCCAATGGGTTTATTAGTAACGATCCACCTTTGCTTCGCTCATATTATATTGTTTTTCAAACTATTCATATAATGTGATTGTGTTACAATGGTACTTCCGTTATGGCTAAATTTACTAAGTTGCTGATCTACGACGGTGTTTAAAGGCTTTTAACCATCAGCTTTACTAATAGTTTTCACATTTCTAATTTCAAAAGGAAGAGATGTCCTTTACTTTTGAATCCCGGTGTTTCTCCCTTTAAGTATCGATAATACAAAATAACTAAAACCCATGTTTGTTTTTAATCATCAGCCTAAATACAAACTTGCATGTCTCTAACTTCAAAAGTTTGGGATGTCCCATAAAAATACTTCAACACCTTTTTAAATCCTTTAGAGGTTGAATTACTTAAAACTCGTTTTTTGCTTGCCTCCGTTTTAAAATAATCCAAACTTAATGTTCCTAACATTAGTAGTCTTAGCGCTATCGCGCTACGGCTAGCTAATCAATCAGCTAATCAATCAATCGTTAGTCAGTTCTTTTTTTAACCATCTTCAAAAAAGGAGGAGTTTATATGTTCGTCGGATTCTTTTTTTTATTATTGGTGTAGATTGTAAATATATTGTCAATTTTCACAGACGTGATGCAGTTAAACTAGTTATCTCTGCAAAAATACATTGCGATGTAATCGTTGATGGTCAATACGATATGGACGGAAGAGTATTGATTCTACCCATCCAGGGTAAAGGAAAAGTACATATTGAACATGGTAAGTTAAGTCACCTTTATCTTGGGGTCCCTAGTCTAACATAATATAATCAACTCTGAACACAGTATTATTGATGGCATCATAAATAGCATATATCTAGATGAAGATGTATTAAACAGCGTGCTTAAACAAAAAGGTAATAGAACATATCGATTACATACACGTATGTACATAATACTTAAAATAAAATAGGGCCCACTCAACCCCACTCAGCAAAACAAAATACAAAAATATGTATGTAACACTGCATCTTCATGTAGTAAGGGTATATTGTTTGTTAACATCAAATTCGCATTGTTAAAAACACATACTCTTTTTCAAATTTAACAACAACAACAACAAATACTCTTTATTGAATCACACAAGTAAACAAAATAAAAAACACACAGAGAAATTTTACATGGCAGTCAACAGGCGGGTTTCAAGTCTACATATGAATGCCAAGTAAGCCCTATTTTATTTTGAGTACTTTATAACGTGCATATATAACTATTTTCACGAAATTATCTCATTACGACTATTGTCTTTAAGCTACATGGCAGGTATGGTAGTATTAACAAGTGTCAATAGATGGCGCTTCTTGGCTTAAGAAAGTTTGTAGACAGCCCAATGTTACAAATGCCCTCTAGTGCTCGACTCGGGAACAAAAATAGAAAGTCCTACCCCCAACAAACCCGAGTTACGAGAGTGACGGTTTTGTTAGAGGTCGTTTAACTGCTGGCTTCATCTAAACACATAATAATGGACAATAATTCAAACAAAAATGATTGAGCTGCGTTTATTTATTTTTTGTACAAAATGGTTTTGCGTTTGACCCTGGTCTGGCAAAGGATGACAGATTCAAAGGTTGAGAACAGTTGCTCGGTAGATAACTTTGCCTTGAATATGCGTACTCGTACATGATTCCGGAAAAACCATAGGTAAGTAGGTAAACAAGGAAACAAGTTTACGTTGGTTTGCGTTAAACAAATATGAAGATTTGTTTTCGCCAATTAATCATAACATCATAGTTATTAGACTGACTTTATCATATTATTGATTATATTATACTATTATATTATTATTGACTCGTGTTATTAGCACTTTTATTGTAGGTAGCAGGTTCTTTAATGATACGTCATTGTGTTTGCAAATTTTTACTTACTTTGATCCTTGCACAAAACTATCGAAATAAACTGAAACTTAACTTGCCAGTAGAAGTAAAAAGTAAAACTACTTTCATCACATTTTCTTCAAGGATTCATACTTACATTTTAAGACTAACTAATATACAGATAGCCTGAGAAATAGATTAATTCAAAAGCTATTTAAAACTAAAACTGCACTGTAAAATACTTAAGAACAAGAAAAAGCACTGTGGAAGAAGATGCGCTTAGTTGGTTTCTTTTAGCATTATACTCGTAAGTTTATGCGAACAAAACTGAATTAACCAAATCTGGACAGGAAATTTTGAATCGAAGAAAACCTTCTGATGACTAAAAAGTAGATGGAAAGCAAAACGACAGTACAGGTGTAAAAATGAGGGTTTTTGCGGAAATTAAGGATTCGGCAACCATATTGGCTGACTACCAACCTTCGCGAATGATATCAATGCATTCGTCTGGGATACACGTCGAGTTGCGGCTGTATAAGTCTTCAGTCGGGTTCAATATAAATAGTCAATATTCTAAACAAACCAATTTACCATTTTCACTCCGTAATCAGTAATCACGCACTTTTGAACGAGTATGGAACCTTCCTATTACCGATTTATACACTTTATTTTTGTATTTTATTCATTTTGAATAAAAATATCCATTAATTATTTGTTATTTCAATAAATACCCGTTGAAAATTGAAGGTCATGTGTCAATGTTAGCCATATTTGTTTACAACATTGGCCATTTCCATTGCAGCCGACTTTACGCACAAATGGAGTGACCGTTTTAATTTGGCGCGTCTCCTGCTCGGTTAGAGGAGCCCGCGTCAATCCCCCAAATCATCCATAGCTCATCCTGCCCATAAGATCGATTATTGAATCTCAGTGGGTGACTAAAAATCACCAAAATGGCCGTTTTTCATAGAGATGCGGCCATTTTGGAGAGCGGTAGTCACCTGGTGAGATTAAAAAATTGCCTACTGACCTACCTTATTAAAACTTTTGGAACTAAATTAAAATTATTAGGTACGCTAAAGTCTGACTTTGGTTGGTTTAACATTGACATTTTTTATTCAAGTGCGTTAATTCAAATATTCTATTGAATGACTATTTTACCTCGAACCGTCATGACATTTCGACAAGGTTACGGTCAATTTAGGTACGTGTGAACAATTCGACTGTTTATTTTCATTCTTTTAATAGAACCATTCATGTTATTAACGCTTTTCAAAGTTCGCGGTTCGGTTCGCATTCAATTAAAAATGATGTCATTGTTTTCAACTTTTCGCGACAAGAATAGGCTATTATCATGTTTTTCCTTGGAAAAACATCACTTAGTTGAACTTTAGTCTAAAGTTTTGGGGTTCCGTACTCAAATGGTGCCAACAGGGTCCTATTAAAAAACCTCAGCGGTCCGTCCGTCTGTCATAGGGCCTATATCTTTTAAACAGCAACAGGTAGACATTCAAGATTATCACAGAGTGTATAATATGTATGTATGTAAATTCTTTATTGTATAAAAAACATAAATATTATGATCGCTTTAACATAAAATAATAAAAGATAAAGGACCCACACAAGATACGTATTTTTTATTATAACGCCATCTGTTGTCTAGTAGTTGTATTAATTTCGGAGTATTTGGTAGTGGTTTATTCTACGGAGGTACGGAACTCTTCGTGTTGGGAGCCCGACTCAGTTTTTATAAATTATTTTTAATTGTCTAGTGTTGACTACGCGTTTATCTTTTTTTTTAAACAATCATTACAGTTTATCAGTCAGTGTTTAATTCCAATAATTATTTATAGATAAGTCGGATGTCACGTTATAACGTGACGCTAAATAATAAGAGAAAGAAAAAGTAACGTACCTACACAATCGTCGCAAAGTGGTTGCGATCACCTGACAGTATAATAACTTTATCAAACTAATTACAGCAATTCAATAAATTTAAGGTTTCGTGACATTATCGTCAAGCGTTTCGATTTCGATCACCATGTCACATACTAATTAACGAAGAAACGATATAGACAACGAGTAACTTTCATTACTTTTAGAAAAGAAATCACGATATAACACAAGGGGCGTTTAGTGAAATGTCACGTATATTAATTTTTTCTTTGAACGCGCGATTTCTTAATCAAAAAGCGAAAAATTATATGAAAAAAAAGAAAATTATATTTATAATTTGTAAGTACAAAAAAATACACGTGATTTTGGGTAGCGGAGGGGGGGTTAAACTTCACCACATATCACTAGGGTGGAGGGGAAGGGGTTTAAAATCACATGATTAATCGACGACCCCCAAGAAGGACACAAGTCGTTAATAGTTTACAATATACACTCGTGGCGATATTCTATTGTAGTCAGATTATTTTCTTTATAACTATTAGATGATACTTTATAAAAGAAAGTGAGAATTTTATTAAGTAAGTGGTTTTGTCAGTCTACTTTATTTTTGTTGTTTTGTTCCAGAAAAAATTGAGATCTCATTCGATTTGAACTACAAGGAGGAAACTGGTGCTGATGGCAAGAAACATTGGAGCACGGGCAAATGGAAGCACGCCTACCAGTACAAGGGAAAGACAATCATGGAATTCGACAACCTCTTCAACGGAAATGAAGTCCTAGGTACGTACAAAAACAGATCCAAACAATTTAGAAAAACAAGTGAAAAATGAAGGTGAAAATAATAACTGTTTAAACTTTGACAACAAACTTACAACCACATTATTATTTCAACCGTTTTTATTTACCATACATGTACTATTACAGTGAGAATATTTCACGACATTGGTTTTAAATGACAAAGAGCGTCTAAGACTTATATTATTTCTTTAAGCCGTCATGTGCCGCTTGCCATTCGTTTTAAGGGTAGCATTAATTAAAGGCAGCAATATATTTCGCATAAATTTTTCACTGTGGCATTTCCAATAAAAAACATTTTTTTGTCTTGGAATAGTTTTGCTGCATTATTTATTGTCAATTACATTTAATACAAGGTAGAAACATTTTACAATATTTTACGTTTATTTCAGGTCGCGCTGCTCGTGAGTTGATTAAAACCAGTGCAAATGAAATTGCTACAGAAACAGCGGGCCCGATGATCAAGGTTATTGTAGCAAGAATAATCAAGAACGTAAAAGCATTTTTCGAGCACGTGCCGGCCGAAGAATTCGCTTTAGACTAAATCCTTCTGCTGTTACTTAGTTCTTTATAATATGCTTTAATAGGGAATTGTTTCGACGTAGACACGGCTAATAAAATTGTGAAAAATTGTTTGTTTGGGTATTTCATTTTATTTCATTCAACAGTGTTAAACTTACATACTAATGTAACATTTTAATTCACACATGCGTTTATCGTTCATTTATTCACATTCAATTAAAACTAAGTAAGTATATACTCGTATGAGAGAATTTCAAATCTTTTACGGGATCAAAAAATTGTCTATTGAAGTCAACACTATTTTAGTGTTAAAATAGTGTTTTAGTGGAATGAATAGTGCATCAAAAAAGAATCCGTTACCCGACTTTTAACAAATTTTAAAAATTGACAACAATCGTTACTTTTTCCGTCTTTTTAACCTACTTCTTTTTCAACTGATTAAAATTGACCCAAACCTAATTTTTTTTTTAAGTGCTTATAAATTATTGTTTGGAAAAAAAGTCAAAACACCGTACCGATTCATTAATCAAAGCAATCCCTTATTAAACTGTCAACGTTACAAAACTCTGCGTTGGTATCATAATAAACCATAAAAAAACAATTATTTTCGATCTTCACACGCGGCTAAAGCGTATTAAAATGTCAACACAGTCATGAACAGTTTAAACATATGGCCGAACTAAATGTCGGTTCTTTATTTAAAGACAAAGGGGACTGGTATTAAAATTACGCCCTAATACGGTTTATAACGTCGACACGCGATCTTAAGTTCCTATCGTAAGTTTACAGTTTGAACATGCAACGCATCGCGTAAAGTTTTACGACTTCACAATGCTAAGCCGCGGCCAAGCAACATCCGCGCATGCTAATTCTAAAGAGCTAGAAGGTGCAAAACAAAAATAACTTTTCTTAACTAAATAATATATCTCTCTCTATTCTTATATTTCTGATTTCCAAGTAACGGCATGTTAAGTAATGTATGGTACATGACCTACCCCGGATGTTCATGGCCACAATTGGAATGTAACGTACTAGTACCTACATAAAAACCTTCCGTAAAAAAATCTCTAAATGACATTGAAAACTGTATTAAAATCCGTTGTGTAGTTTAGAAGGAATTAACAGCCGAAGACATGGGGACAGACAAAGTACCTAAAGAATTCGATTATTTTAGGTCTCAGCAATAGTCGACAGAAATCGTTTTTGATTTCATGTTTTTTGTTTTTCGTTTTTCATGGCTTCTTTGAACTATTATGTGATACTTGGCATTCTATCTAAAAGCGGCAATGCAGTTCGGTTAATTTTATTACTATGTCATTTCCGAAGACAGCCGAATTCTCTTCTTGGTATAATGGGTATTCTGCATTAGGTACCCTGGAAAGAGCACAATCAAAATAATAGATACAAAATTCAATTAAGTTTTACTGGTACTTAAACTTGGCACTGTAATTTGTAAAGGTAAACACTACACATAAAACATGTTTGTAAACCTTTAAATGCCGATCAAGATAACTAATTCCTGTCTTGAGTAAAACAAAAGAACTTTTTTAAAATTCAAACTAATTAGAGATGTGAACGATCGATACCAACTGTCATTATTTTGACAAATAGACGATTAACTTTCGATGTGATCTACAAACGATACTGTCTATAATTACTGAAGCTGACTCGGCGGTATTACTCGCATCTGATGTTTTTATAAAAAGGTTTATTTAACCTCTATCTAACTAAGGTTTATGTTGTGGAAATATAAAAAAAAATATTCATTTGAAATGAGAGTATTAGCTTGAATTTTCGAAGAATGCGTTTTTTTCGTCAGCAAATAATCATAATATACGTGACGAACGCATCTATTTTTAACGCTTAAATCTGTCAATGTTTGGACATATAATTATCAATGACTTTGAAATTACTAATTTACCATCACCATTTAACGTCGAAATATTTTTTAACAGTGTAATAATCAATGATGTAATAAAGATAATCTTGGGTGTCTGGGTGTCTTTAAGTAAAGTTTTAACAAAATGTTACCAATCAAGAAATGGCACACATAACTACCCAATCGGAAACTGGCAGTGTCTTGGAGCCGTAACTAATAACAGACAGGAGAACACATTCCACTAAAGACTGAAAAAGTATTATATCCGTTTATGTGCTTTCCCAGTGTATCTATAGCTCTATCTAGGAGTATCTGTAGCTTTAGTCTCAATAATGTAAAATAGTATGATATTAATGATATAATGTTACGTATCTAGAATCGTGACACGTGACTACCCCAATCTTGACAGAATAACAAATTAACCGGGGCGTAACTAACCGCCAATCAATAACAAACTGATTTATCCCCGAGGGGGATATTATCAGTGAAAAAATCGCACAAACTACAAGGTTCACTACATTTTCTAATAGTAAGAGCTAACGCATACATCTGGCTGGTTACGTACTATTACAAATTATTAACAAGCCCATTTTATAGTTGGTTGTATGCTTCTTTTTACCTGAAAGCTGCCAGAAGGGAGGGTTATTACGTTTGTATGTATGTAAATTCTTAATTGTATAAAAAAACATCAATGACAAAAAATATATGTATACCATACTATTTATTACCTAATATTACCTAAATTCCGCTATCAGTATTGTACCGTTTCATACTTGCGGTAACAAAGGATCAGTGTTTAATGCTGACTTTAGAATATGACTTTTCTCACTATTACTAAGTGTCAACCGTAAAATATTATTAAATAAAACCGACCAGGTGTGAGTCGGGCTCGGGCTAAAGATCCTGAACTGAATGTAAAAAAAAACCTATTTCTGTAAATACAAGCCAATTAGTCTCGTTGCGCGAATCCGGCTCGCAATAGGTTGCTTTTTTTGCAATTCTTATGTCTTAGGTGTTCCTAAATCGTTTGCGCGTTGTGTGCGTTAGTTCTTATACAATTTTGAAAATCGTAATGCGCCCGTTTTGCAGCTATCAAGGGGCTGAGCCACGTGCCGCAGCCGTTAGCGTGATGCTTCGCAACATTTCCCCTGTAAATGCACTAACGAATGGCCTGAGGTTTGCGTGGGGACTGGATGATAGATAATGTTGATATTATGAGAATTATCGGAAGTTGCTGGTCGGAAATAAAGCAACTCGCACATTCGTCTCTCACTCGCCAGCACTTAAATCATTTCTAAGTTAAAGATTACTTACAATAAGTCATCTATCACTAAAATATTAGGAGTAGGTACGGCAATTGGTTGCATATGATAGAAGACAAACTAAAACCAATTTTTAATAAACCTGGATTGTAAAGTTACAAAGTTTTGCACTCACAGTTTTACTGCAGAATAAATAATATTAAAAATACAGAAACTTTTCTTCGACGAACAACGACGGTTAGGGAAGCTTACTGTATGCCTCTCTGACTGTCACCTAACTCGTATTTATATGGGATACCTACTCAGCAACATAACAGTGGCGGCCCCGTAGAAGGGGCGCAGCTATGTACTTGTAGCTTTGTGCAGTGCGCCAAGCCTGGTTTCACTGACATAATAGAATCTAATGTTATCTTTTATTATCATAATAATATGTTGCTTATCGCATCGGTGCACAGATGAAATGGCTGAAATTGAAAGGCTCATTTATTTCGTTGCAATGTTTTTTTTTTGTTAATTTCAGTAATATGTTAGTGCTAAAAATAGTTTATCCAAGCCATTACTATATCAATTACCACTTTAATTATGCATTGACAGCTAACAAATTCGCTGGTAATTTCTTTAACAAAAAACATAATTATTTGTCGAGTCATGCATGTTTTTTTTTTTCAAATTTAATTTGCAGAGTAGCTATCTAACCGCTTTTATTGTGGAGAAACATTTTTTCACCTCAACACTGGCTTGAACTTACGTTTTGGTATGACTTGGCACATTTTTGCTTTTTGCCTCTCTGATGTAATTTGGAGGGTACGGACTCAACAACCGGCGAGCAGATGATAGATAAGGCTAATTGAACCTAAGTGATCCGGGATAAACACAGGCGGTCTTAGGTACTTTTTATGTATCACAAAGAAATAATACGTTTTTTACATAGCTTTATAATGCTGGTAGATTTCATAATATAGCCTCGTTCACAAGATCGCAATTGTCGTTTAATTCCTATAGAAACCAAAAGGCCAATGCGATCTTGAGTACGTTGCTGTACCTATTTGAGAACGTTGTATAACTACAGGCCTTAGGTCGGTTTTAGTTCAGTCTGTGGAGGTAGGTCAATAAAGAGATTTTTCACCAAGCGAGTGTTATGCCTGGGGACCGAAATTCGAAGGATGCAAGTTGTATATATGCGTCCATGTTACGAAACTTCGTTAGCGTGATGTAGCGCATGTAAGTCCGTTTCCTCCATTCTAAACTAGATGGCGCTAGAGTCGCTACGCATCTATTCCTCACATTATTTATTGGCGCCATCATACAGCCAAGATAAAGAATGACGATAAAAAAAGATACGTAATGGTGGAGCCACACTGTAGCTAGTTGCTGCAGCACGTATGGGCCGGCTCGACCGGGGTAAAATCACAATCTTACAGAATTCCAATGTTAAGTACCTGTAGCTTTACTACTGCATTTCGTACGGTGAGTGAGAGATCAGAAGAGCCACGATCTTTTGGTTGTCAGAGGCGGCGGTGATCACTTCTCATCAAGTGCCCCGCATGCCAGTTTACCTCCCTTTTCAACCTCAATTTAGTTCAGAATTAACAAATGGATTTATTTTAAACTAATGAGTTGTTAGTCAGGTGACTTTAAAGGTGGTAGCTATAAATTGCACTCAAATTACAGTTTGATACTGGAAACTTTTCTAACTGAAAATTGAGTAAAAAAAAACAACAATCAAAAATGTTTTTTTTTTCAAAGCAGCGCCACAGTGTCATTTGTTTGCTAGTGCGATTGGACGGCTGATGATAGAGTGTCAGAGAGTGGCGGAACGTGAAATGCCTGAGAGCACGATGGAGTGATTTAAATTGTCTTTAATTTATTTAGATCAAGTACTTGTAAATTTTTGCCGTTTTGGCTCTAGCTGTTAAGGTGCAAATTTGTTAGAAACAAATTATGTATAGTATAGGTTGAATTATATTTATAATCATCCTAGCGACCCGCCCCGGCTTCGCACAGGTAGGTACAAACAAATAGGATGTACTCGTAACGTACATAAAAACTTTCTGTAAAAAAATCTCTAAACAACCGTGTAAAAGTATCAAAATACGTTGCGTTGTTCAGAAGGAGTAAGCGAGGACGAAGCGTACCGGACAGACAGACGGATTGCGTCTTTATTTTATACTATGTAAAGCTTATGTAGGTCTATATAATTTGCTTGCTACCAAATAAATATTAAGTTGTAAAATTACTGTCTAATTAAAATAACAAACATGTATTTTGTTGTAATGCCGTGGTTACATTGTCATTGTATTGCTTTCCAACTAGACGTTATTTTCAAGTATAACATTTCCACACGGTTTCGCACGCAATCAGAAATATGAAGTCAAATATTAACTTCATAATTCAAATTACACATGGAACGTCGCTTATGTGGTAGAAATTAGAGCAGGATTTGCTTTGTTTGCGCTAACAGTACTAATATTGTTTTTATGGTAATTGCTGGTTGTCACAGTGACGCCGCTTTGCATTTCATGTGCATTAGCAGCACGAACACAACCTCGCAGTAGACAGATTTACAAAACAGTATTCTCATCTTTACATAATATAAAACTAAGTCACTATTCGTTCCTATCCATCCTCGTCGTAACTTTGACCGCTTACTGCTTCTAAATTTTGATACAGTTCTCATTGTCATTTAGACATTTTTACACAAGATTTTTATTAAGGTGCGACCAAAACGCTGCTTAAAATTCGAAGACGGTACGGAATTGCAATGACGCATCGTATCCGCACCGTTTTTATTGCATGCCCCCCACACCGTTGCACAAAATAGTCTGACGTTACGGAATCGCAGTGACGTGCCGTAAACGTCACAACTTTACTGCATTTAATTAACTGAACACTTATGAAAACGTACCATACCGTCACCGTATTTTAAATAGCCTTTATACACTACTTCCTAATTGTAACCCTAACAGACACAGGCGATCATTCTACAAGCTCTATATCATGGCGATGTCGTAAATGTATGATAACTTCTGTGTTCTCATATGAAACTAAAAGTTCTAAGTATAGATTGCATTTACGGGAGAACGGCTGATTGTATGATAGAGCTTCAGATCTAAATATTTCTTCAAAATTTGATTGTATTTTTAAGGAACCGTTCGTATTGCTGTAAATCTGTGTAATGTGACTGCGTTATTAAATATAAAGCATGAGACAGACTTAGAATTTATTTCAACTTCATTCGAGCGCGTGTGTGTTCGGAGGTAATCACAGTCATTAGCAGGACAAATTATATAAAAAGTCTGACTATAGCAACCCTATGACAAGGAAATAAGATCGACTTTTTATCGCTGTAATGCCAAAACGAGATGAAACAAAAGAGTTGCTAATAACCTCGGAATGGTTAACAAATTTTGAAATAATTATTGTTCATTTGTAGTAGTATGATTAAAAGACAATTTTATGGAAAATTATAACAAGTTACAACTTGATTGTTGTTAAAATAGTAAGTTATACGTAATAGGTTAGGTCAGGTAAGTATTGTGTCAGGCCTGACGAGCTTTACAAAACAGGGCTTCGTCGACTGTGACAAGGAAGCACATATTAAAAATATAATGTTCACCTTTTATTTTCCAGTAGGACCTTGTGCAGAGACCGTCCGGATAGCTACCACCATCTTGCTCATTAATCCTGCCGCCAAGCAGCAGTGCTTGCACTGTTGTGTTCAGCGTGGAGATCAAGACAGCCGGTGCAATTACTGGCACAAAAAAAATCTCTTTTATTTTATTTTTACAAGAGATATTCAATCTTAGCCCTCTAGGTTGGCAACGCATTTGCAATCTCCTTGGTGTTGCGGGTGTCTATAGGCAGTGGTGATCACTTGCTTTAAAAATAAATGACCAGAATGACCGAATATTTTGTCGGATCAAATGTAAAAAACTAACTCATTCTTAAAACAAATAAAAAACGGTCTCGAAATTGTACCTCGTTACCTGTTATTCAACAGTAAGTGGACAAGGTATTCTACAGACAAATCTTATCAAACAGTGAAACAAAAAAAATTGGTCCTTAATCAAACAATTGATAAACATTACACAAAATGCTCAGCTAATAAAACGAAAAACAAACCTAAGCAAACGAATTATTTCGCCTATTAAAGTCAAATAAGCCGTTTTTAATCTGATACTAATAAATAATTATTCGAATACAACACCCGACGTGCTGACGGGAAATAAAAAAGTAATTCTGCAAACAGCTAACATAACGAGGGGTATTCGTACATGGAAAGCGGTGGTCCAAGTCAGGGACGGAAATTAACAAATGAAATTAAAATTTAAAAAAATACTTTACTTACAGATTCAGTGGTATACTTGATATCCATAATGTTATTGAAATTAGTGGGGAGAGTTGAAGTGGTGCTAGTATTTGCGCTTGGAATATTTCACTTAAAGATAAAAGACAGAAATCACTTTTGTCAGGCGCCGTGCACTTCTCGAAGCTACAATTCTTTTGGCGCACCCCTACACTGGGGCCGCCGCAATTGAGTTGTCGCGCGAACGAATGAACACGAGTTTGATAAACAAAGATGCATGCAGTAGGACGCGTTACACCTAACGCCGATTTTGTTTGAATTCTGTGATTGTATGCGCAAGAGTAGAGTTGTTGAACAAATTTCAGAACTACAGATGCAGAGAATATAAGTTCAGCTAGTATGTACGTGGTAGATAGACTAATATTCAGGTCAGAAATGATAAGTAAAGTAAGTTATATGTAATTGTAAGGTAAAAGTGTTTAAAAAAAGTGTCATTTGATATTAGTCTCTCATTCGAGTCTAGTCGAGTCGGATCTCATTGTCAAAAGTCATGGGTCGCAGTATCATATTGTGAACTCCCGACTCTACGCAAAAAGGGGTGTTATAGTTTTAAAGCCTTTTTCTGTCTATCTCTTTCTCTCTTGTCAACGCGCGATGAACCGATTTCTATACGAGTGTTTTCGTTTGGTAGCTGAATTAAAAGAGATGAGTTCTATCTGTATTTGGTTTGAAAATACTCAGCTTTTAAAATATGTCGGTGTAATTTCTTAATTTTTACTCTATGTGTCGGGGACAGCCACTGCTTGTCAAAGCCATATCAAAACAAAAGACACTGAAACACCGCTTCTAGTATTTTATCGTAAAGCTTGCACTATTCGTGACAGTTTTGTTTAATTGAAATATTTTTCAAAGCAACCAAATTTAAAATTTCACCTTCTTATGGCGTGACGGATGATACGCATATCTCAACAAACGTACTTTACAGTTGCGGTGAATAGATTACTCGTCTTAAAACTCGTATTTGTCAAGCTTTATCATTTACCAAAATACTCTTAAGTAGCTCGGATCATTGCATTTGATTCATCGCTCTCCTTCCATTACTTACGCTTCTGCTTACAAAAAGAGGAACGTAATGGAAAAAACGTAGCCGCCTTTAGGCCTTTGTTTCTAGAGCAATCGGAAGGGAACAATTAGCTGTTTTGCTTCCCAACAGCGACCTTAGCTGTATTTAGTATAGAATATATGTTTTGGTGTGAACATTCTTTCATGCGCGCTAGAATAGCAGTGAGCAGACAACAAAAAATCCACAGAAACGGTTACTGAAAATATATTTTTTACTCTGTTCTTACATCGTTCTTCTTAATTTGCATATTACCTATTGTGTATTTATGTCAAAGATCACCTGGCAGCTGAATATTTTCCATGGATGTTAAGAAAAAGACGTAAGTAGTGAAAAAGCTTCAGAAATAGGACTAACTAACCTCCTTTTTCATAAACGCTTCGTATACGTTTGTTAGTTAACATGTTTCATGTCTTTAACTGTCATTGTGACGTTTCCCCTCAAGTGAAAGAGACAAAACATTAGTTAGCTTAAAAAGATTGTTAAACTTGTATGAATAAGGGAGTAAAGCATTAAAGATGTCTTAAAATTGCAAGCAAAATTTCAGTAAGTAATCTGAGGTATAGTCGACCAAGTAATTGCTTGACCACTTTTGAACCTTACTCCTTTGTAATACGGTCGAAAAGTGGTAAAGCAATTTTTTGGTCGACTATACAAATTACACCATTGCTATGGTTCTGAGATTTTATCCATGCTTAATCTGTCATCCAAGGGATAAGCAAGACAATTACAACTTATGTTAACTTATAAATATCTTATGTTATAAATAAATATGTGTACTTCACTTCTAATGACGTAAATATTGTGTTTTCATTTAAAAAAAGAAGTCAGAGGCCACATCTCAGCTGATGCGTCAACGGCAAGGATACTCGGTATTATATGAATAAGTTAGTTCTCACGTGTAGAGGTCCCAAGGTTGTTTAATCTATGAACTGTTTTTTGCTCTATACTACTATTTTCAAGAAAAAGATTTTTTTTATTTATTTAGATAATTACACAGTATTACAGTATAAACTAAGGCACTGTGAAATTCATGGCACATAATATACATAGAGTAGAGCATGACAAACAAAAACAGGTTGTTAAATATTTTAAGTATTAACGTAAACAGAAGAAGGACGGTCATCCATCGCCTCGCAGAACGACAGGCATTCTCCACATACAAACATCCAGTTACTCGCAAAGACATCGCAGTCCGGTGCTGATGCGAGAAGCGCATTGAGATACTGCAGAGCGCGTACAAGTGGCGATGGATGATGGAAGTTTCGCTTACTTCGCTTCCTTTGAATCTACCAAGGTAGTAGTAGGCAATAGATTCCACATGCACTAAGAAATTGGCGTCCATATTTGTTCTTGTGACGGTATCCTTTGAAAAATCTACATCTACACTAATATAATAAAGAGATAAATTTTTTTTGTTTGTCTGTTTGTAGGGGGGTAATCTCTGGAACTACTGAACCGATTCCAAAAATTCTTTCACCAATAGAAAGCTACAATATACCAGACGGACATCAGTGGCCCTAACATGACTGGCCGAGTTTAGTTTATCTCTATTTGCGTCCTTTTCTTATGACACTAGTTAGACAGAGACGCAGGGAGGGGTTAAACTAAACCTGGGCTGTCATGTTAGGGCCGCAGCTACTAATTCCAAGCGAACGAAGTCGCACTAAAATGTAAATTAGTTGAGACTTTGTTAAACTTTAATAATGAAGGGGTGAGAGTATTTAACGGTTTTAAATATTTGTATCCTAATTTTTTAGTGGTAATGTGGCGAAACTGACGAACATATGACACGGAATGCTGAAGTTGCAGATTCGAGTCCTGCCATTACCCCAATTTTTCTTTGTGTTGTCATAATATAGCATTGAAATTTGGCTAAGATTTTAATGTTCGACAGACTTGTTAACTGCTTGGAGAGAGTGTTTTAAATGCTTTAAACTTAGAGCATTTAGTACGGAAGATGGCATTCAATGACTTACCCCTCTTCCAAATGTATAGGCACAATGTGCCTACGCGACATAAAACTAATTTACAATCGATTATTTTGTCAGTCGCTAAATCGCCACTGAAGAGAAACAGCTCACCAAAAATGCCTTCATGCGCTATATACCTGTTCAATTTGTTCACCCATCAAGTTTAGAAATGGAGGGTAGACGATTTCATTTTCATTGTAAGTTATTTTTCTACTCATATCTGGCTAAAACATTATTTTTATGAAATGTTTTTTAAGACATGACAAATCGAGTCAAAATTAAATCTTTTGCTATCGAGTGTAGCCGATATTTATTATCTGTGGAGTGTCGCTACTAAATTTGCATTTTCGTTCACTTTCATTGTGTCACAACGTAACCTTTGCATGTGTATTCAGTGTAAGTGCGTGAAAATAAGAATGTGGTATATTTTCTAAAGATGTGAATGCATAATGACGCAAGCGAAATTGCTTTAGTGTGATAGGTTAGACATGTCCCCCCCCCTCGTGAGAAACGGCAGAATTTTGTGTAAGCAAATAATCACACAAGGCTACTCCCGTTCTTAATGCTCTAAGACTTAAACACTTCTTCAGGGAGACCACGTTACATCGCGTAGCAACACTTAAGCACATCAAGCTTGCACCATTATCTGACTGCGCTTGGCAGTGATTGAATACAGCGCGGTTAGGGTGTGCCCAACACTTTCTTTATTTCACAAACAGCTGTTCTGTTAAGTTAGGCCTATAGTCATATCGTAATCAATAAGATACAACATAAAACGTCAAACGCGATCTTGAGAACAATCTGTAACTACAAGCTTAAGGCGAATCGCTTTGTATGATGCGGGAATTTTATATGGCTAAATAGAGTGATTTTTTATCAATTCAAGTAGTTTTCCGGCACTAAAACACTGTTTTATACGCGGTTGTGTTCTGATTTTGTGAATTTGAGTTACTAATTTTAAGTAATGATGCACTTAATGTCTCAGCCAACTGTTACGCATTTAATGGACAATTATTTAAAATCAGCAGCTTGAACTTCAAAAAACAAAACACAGTGCCTTAAGAAACGATGTTTTACTACCGGAAAACTACTTGAATTGATAAAAAGTCACACCATTTAGTCATAATAAATTAAAAACTGCGAAAATTTCAAAATTCTTGCCTCGTGTGGAGCGATCCACCTTAAGATAATGTTCTCATAGTGTATTCTTATGACACGAGCTGCAGTTGCATCAGTCTGACTAAGAGATGGTAAAGTTGTTGTTCGAAGACTGATTGGAACTAAAGCAATCGTAAAAACTTACTAATGTTCCATCTCATCCGTCTGCTTGTCCGGTTGATTGTTGAGTCCCTTTGATTTTCAATGTTGTGTATCCGGCAGTAGTGTATATTGACTCAGTGTTCGCACGACGTGTTGCAAATTTCATGTTTCTATCTTCAGAGGTTTACGCGTTGTCTATCTACGCAGTCAGTAAAGGAACTCTTTTCTATGTATAAACTAGCGACCCGCCCCGGCTATGTACAGGTATAATTCGAATCTAAATGACATAAAGACCTCCATAAAAAGATCTGTAAATTACAGTGAAAACTATATCAAAATCTGTTGCGTTGTTTAGAAGGAGTAGGCGACCGAAGATACGATGAGGACAGATTGGATCGTATAGCGACTTTGTTTCATACTATAAAAAGAGAGATAATAGTTTTTTTAGACTATTTAGCCGGTGTACACACAGCTTTACTTGATCTTGACCTCCAAACCGCTGGCCCCCGGTTGGTCACCGCATAGATCACCAGCACTCAGATAAGGTCAATGGCCGCGGTTATTGATGATTGTGGCTCATGCCTATCACTGATTACGGTTTAAGATCGAATCTTTGAACAGGTTAGGGTTTTAGAGTTTGGATTGCCTATAATTATTTGAAGGACAGACAGACGGACAGCAGAGTGACATCAATAATCCTCTGTTTTACCCGTTGACCAGAGAACCCTAAAAAACTCGCTAGTAAAAATAACTTTATAGTCGTTATGTTTTCAATTGCCATTTTTATGCAAATTTAGGTTTGCTTTGCAACGCTGTGTTCTGAATTAAACATTTATAATACAATGTCATCGAGCACCGAGGTTGTAACAGCTAGTTTATGTATCCTGGAGTGGTGGGTTTAATGAAATAGAAGAGAAACTTACGTTGCCACACATCATTGTTTCAAACGCGTAGTGAAACAGATTTATTTGAGCCCACACACCAACTAATCAAGTTTTATTGTCTTCTATCGACACATTCATGATCCGCCATGTTCGCTCACCAACACTGATTGCTACAACAATCTAATTGACGCAATTCCCATGGACTAGACTACAGTTAGCTCGAGATACAAATCAAATAGCGGGATCGAAATCAACATTAATTGTTCAAGTCGATTGTACGGTCGGCCGCACAGGTTGATGATACCATCGAAGCGCCATTACTCTGTTATAACCTTTATTGCTTGTTAATAGACACCTGCCCTGCGCATAGTCTCCTACATAAAGTCAAAAACGATTAGCAGTGTGTACGTTTTCGGACCGCGATCGCCGCCTCATCAACGCCTTTAATTCTTTTCTATGTGCGATCCGAAGGTAAAAACGTGTCATGAAATGAATAGACACACACGTGTTGCTCTCGAAATTAATCGATTTATATCTACTGCACGTCCGCGCGGAGAATAAATACAAGTCGACATCGTGGAAAGCGTACCATAGAAGAGGCTTTGATAACAATAGAAAGGGAAACTTATCCACAAATATTGTCAACCATTTCAACAGAAAAACTGTCTTAAAGTAGACAAGGGTTAGCTGTTAGGATAACGGATTTCACTAAGTGCTCTATGTTTAAAAATTTATCACGTGCGATTGCCGGGTATTATGCAGTCAGTAAACGAAATCTTATCTTATGTACGAGCTATATGCAGTTGTTTTAAGAAATGTACGTAAGGTCTTAAGCCATATCATATCAGCCACCACCACTCCACTATGACTGTTGTCGATGCCGTCAACATTTCTTCGACTTCTCTTAGTTTTCTCCAGATCGTCTGCCCACTAAGTGGGGGATCTACTTAATCGGGTTACTTAGGTGATTTATAAGCCATCAATCATTCTGTAGGGCACAGTTTAATTGACACAAATACGTTGAAGCATTACGCTACGATTTAAGTAATTAAACTACAATACACAACAGCGGAAGTGTACAGTTATACGGCTAACAGATTTACCTAGCCTGAATTCGAAAGCAAATAGACAAAGCCGTTTCTCGGATAGTGCGTTTAATTATCCTAGGTCAGATAGCTTCATTAGTTTCATTCGATTAATCGGAACCACCGCGCATGGATAGCCCTAATCTTATGCAAGACAGCGATATGAATATCGCCTCCACAAACTCTGAGTATAAATGAACGGTCATTAGGACGTGTGCCGTGCTGCATGCAATCAGTTACGGCGACGTAAGTGATTGCAGCAAACTTGCAAACTGCCATGCTTTGTGCATATGCCACGCTACACGTCATTGTGCTGTAACTCATTAGTTTTCTATTTGCTCCATCTGGGCGTTGAACTTAAAAAGTGACGAAATAATTGATTACGTTTTAAATGTTGAGCGGCATGCGCTGCTTTCTTCTTTTACTTCGGCTACATAAAAGATGAGAAATTATAATTTGTCATTGACTTTTTAAGTAAGTTATGGTATAACACTGTGATAGTTTTATGCTTAAAAAAGAAAAAAGAAGAAACATTTATTTAAGACTGTTCAACACAATACACAGATCATCGAGATTACAAATATAACAAATGCAATAGTGCTTGTATGAATCAGGATTATAATCACATATATTCAGAAACTTCTACCGATATATTAAACAAAATGTACACTTTATATTAATTACTATCTCCAAAAGCAATCTTTCTTAGTCGGACTTCTAAAGTGCCTTCGAAATTCTGAGTTAATTTCTTAAATAACACACCACCATAAAGGTTGGATTTAGCTCACTACGCGCTTTAAAGTGCACAGCCGTGCAAAGATTGTGTAACTCAAGTTAAAGACTTTTCTCTATTCCCTTAATACATAACTCTTAAAAATTAGTACCAACACATCAAAATCAAGCAACTCGCAATTCTAACTTAGTAGAATGTCTATTATTTGTATACAGTTATTTAAGTATTCACTGGTCTACGATCTTATGAAAACTATCGACAGGTGCTTTGTCTGCCTTCCAGTCTTTAATTATTTAATAATTAATTACACCAGTGACTAACACCTGAAACAAAGCATCCGCTTCCAATTCCATGCTGTTTCCTCATAAAATTAATAAAGCGATTATAAATCGCAATAGGGAGATATTTAGAAGTCATTACGCATGATTAATGTGGCTTCTTGGTCGCTCCGGATAGTTCAATAAGTCGCTTTATATTTATACGCTCGATGCATCATACGAACTGAGAACGCATTAAAATATTTGCCCGACACATAATTCATAATGCGCGAAGGATCTCAAATGATTTCTCAGAAAGGACAAGACTGGATAACTAATAAAGCTGGTTGATTGAATTAATTTCGCAGTTGAGTTATTGTTGCTGTCCTCTTAAATACTGCATTACTTAAAGAAGACTAGTTTATGGCGGATAAAGCATCATTATTAAAACGAAATGCGTCTTTCAGTAAGGTTAAAGTACTTAAAGTACTCAGAGCTTTTAACCCAGCCATTGTTTTTTAAAGAAAGAAATCGTAAAATGACGAGCTTTACCGAAATCGTTTACAATTTAGATTGCTTCTGCAAATCAAGCGATTGTAATCTTAACTACGAAAGTATTCAATTGAGACATTAAAGTAATTCAATGGCTTGAATTCAAATGATTGTAATTTCAGCGATTTACTATTTTTTTTATTTCGATCGTAAAACTTAAGTTCATTTGAGAAAAAGTAATTACGTGAAGAGTTTCAAGTAACACTATCAGACGTATACATAAACTACAATTCCTGTCTGGGTCGATATAAAGTACTTCATAGAGTTAAAATTACTTAATATACTTTAACTGCGCTCCATCAATGCATTTAGGCTGCAATAAAAAAATCTGTAAGGAAAGATTGTCTCCATGACTTTCCATTCCTTTATTTCTTACCAATATGCACAGTTTTTACAAGTGCAGACCTGCCACAAGCTGATCTTTAGGGTAGTGTTTAGTGTCTAGACACCTGCTTGGCGAACATCCACAATCAATTACTGTTTTGCAGTTTTGTTGTACTGTGCAAGCGTGCACTTGCACTGTTTTTTGCCAGCCTTAGCGCACGTCAAACATTTCAAATCGCATAAAACATTCAGCAAACATTTTAATTCGCGTTACAAACTCCCCCTACTGTCTGTGGGGTTTTACTGTCAAAATTACAAGACGCACTCAGCGCTAGAGTACCGCGCTCATTACTGTAAACCCTTAAAGCATATAAACCCCAGAAACCCCACACGGATGCCATTTCTTAATATGGACTGCGGTTATAAACGCGGAGGGGAGATAAGGATTTCATTGCATTACATACAGATAACTGTGGCACGAGTGACTTGGAAAGAGCTTTGGAGTTATTGTTTAGACAATCAACGTTTTCGGTTTTGTATAGAGTAACACGAAGCTACTATCTTTGTGCTGCTTGAAACCCTATAATAAAGCGAAAGTTTAGAAATGTATCAAACGACTGGATCTACTCCAAACCATTTTCGAAATACCATAACAACCCCTTCAAACAGATTTCTTAACTGACGCTGCGTTATCAGGGGTAATACATATCGTACTTTGCCTATTTATTGTGTGAAAAGGCTTATCTTTCGTTTACATTACTTTTAATACTTTCAGCATGACTGAGCTAAAGTGTGTGTGTGTTGTATAAATTTACAATGTTAAATGCAAGTAGGTATATGTGTAATTGTATACACAAATATTTTATATAAGCTGCCAACTTAACATTTCCTGTCAGTTAACTTAAATAAATATAATTATGGTTTATTGCTAGACTTAAATAAACAACATAAGTACGTCAGGACTGACGTCAACTCGTTTTAAAACTAAAATGTCGTAAACTAACATAACAACGGTGAAGTTTACATTTACCTTATTTCCGATTTTTTCAAAAGGATGATATACCTACGAACTCATAGTAACAGACTTTAATTTCCTTTTTTTTTAAATAACCAACTCAAAAATAATATAGCAATATAAGGGCACCTCACTACATGAAATATGGGCGACGGTGGCACTTAGCATAATCTTCCTACGAGGAAGGTCGTCACCGAATTATGGCGAAACAAATCATGAAACTATGAACACACACAGAATATACAATTAGTTAAAAAATCACAAATGTCACTAAAGTATTGGTTGAGATAGGTTGATACATCTCGTTGCAAATAAATAGAAATTACATCAGGAAACATAAATCGATTGTTGTTTTTATATTTTGTTTTTCTGTTTATCGACCGATCAAAATATGGTTGCACGCCAATGATATCTTTACACGTCTCCCAAGTGACACGCTTATAAAAGCTGTATCGCCTCTGTACAGCGGCTACTAGCTCGAGTAAATTGTTGTAGTAACTAATATAAATTTAGTAGACATATTCAAGTAGCACTTCTTGGCTAGTTAACTTGGTTATTTACTACAAAAATTTACTCGGTCCCTATTATAACAATTTCCTTTTAATAATCAAGATAATATTATTATCTACATGAACCCCGATATCTCGCAGTAACATCTGGGTCCACGATCCTGTTTGGAAGGATCGCGAACTATGCCGGGGTCGGGTAGCAGTTTCAACAATTTTTCTCAAAGGTCACGCCGGCAGGATGATTTACTTGTTCAATATTACGGAGTCAGGTGGGTAGGACGCGGACACTTGAATTAAACTACCAACGAAATATGGCCCGGTCGAGGCCCGACGTAAAAAATGGTAGATAGTAATAACTTGTACGTTAGCGAAACGTTCTCAGGTGAAGATCGATACGAGTCACGTTTTGGAGGTTTTGATAACAACTGTTACGTTTGTTTTTCGCTACTTTTTCGCTCGGTAAAAACCGGGCAGTTCGGTACCAACACACAACTTGTGTTATGTACTTACCTAACTGTCTATCTGTGCTTTCGCGTTCACGCTGATTACTAACACATCTGGTACCTAGGTTTTTTGGCCTACCTCAAATTATGTTTGATTTTTCAAAGTTTATTTTCTCTTAAACGATAATGGCTGGGAAACCATTTTATTTTGAATAATTAATAGATTCGGGCGTTACTTTGCGGAGGTCCATATCAACAAACTGGAACAAATTACCTTGCTACTCCGCGAAACCAGTGCCGGGCTCGTGCAAAATAGCTGCGTCTGTGCGACACATCGATCGATCAAAAAATCAATCGATGATCGTGTAGTTTTAGTGTTTAGTGGTGGTGGTGTGTAGTTGAGTCTGTGTGATATATGTTGTTTCGTGTGGAAGCGGAGGAGGGTGGGTTTTTGCATGAACATATATGTGTCGCACAGACGCAGCTATTTTGCACGAGCCCGGCACTGGTTTCGCGGAGTAGCAAGGTAATTTGTTCCAGTTTGTTCATTTTATTTTGACTATATTAAATAAAGTTAAACCCAAACGAATATTATAAATATGAAAGTTTTCTGTCTGTCCGGCTTTCGCACTTAAAAGGCTGATCCGATTTGGATGCAATTAGTTACAATACATAGAATCTTGATGCTATGGGTCAGAGATATCGAAAAACATGATAGACTATTTTTTATCCTGAAAAGATACAAAAATAAAGTAGTTACTATAAAATAAAGTTTGCCTTCTATGGCACTGACATGACCGCCCAAGTTTAGTTTATCTAAATTGACGTCTCTTTCTTAAGGCACTAATTAGACAAAGGCGCACACACAAACATGGGAAGTCATTCAATTGTAATTTCAAAGTAAAGTTAGTTCACCGATAGACCCATAAACTTTTTAAATTTTAATCAGTACGTTAATGGCTTTCAGTTTTCAACAGAACTTTAATCAAAGCTAGCAGTGAATGGCCTCGATAGCAATTGATTGACCAATATTTTTGTTTAAAACTTCCGAGCAATCAATCATGAACCTGTGGAAATAAAAAGCACAAAACTGTTAGAGCTCGACGTAAATAGCACAGGAAATCATTCTGTCCACATAATAAACAATGTCAACATTAACTCTTCGGATTCAAATATGACCAAACTTACGGATACTGCCAAGCGTAAGTTCAAAGTAACGGGTGGGTTCTTCACCTTATCTGTTAGACTTTCAAATTAGTCACGCAAAATCAAATGTGACTTACGAATGTTAGTTCAGTAATCAAGTCGTTGCGCGTGATCGGAAGAGGATGGTTTTTGTTGTTGAAATATGATTAGTATTAGTATTTTTTATCTGTCAGAATAAACAATAACATGTAGGAAAGTCAAACTTAATGCCATAAGGCATTCTCTAACCAGTCGACACTTTACCTTGAATGTATTGGGTAAGCATAATAGGCTAAATTTAAACCCAATGATATGAAAGTTTCAATAACAAACAATCGTAATTACTACATAGCAGGAAACTTCAAAGATTTTCAATCATTGTGTGATCTGACATTCTTTAATAATGTACGCACACCTTTCTTATCGGACTCTATCGAAAAAGACAAATACTCTAATTCGGCAATCAACTTTGCATAAAAACCGTCTTAAACAAACTCTCGCTCGTCATGACCGATTAAAACCGAACTCCAAAAATGTAGCAAACAAAAAAAGAACAGCAGAAAAAACAAAACAATCCCGTTTTATAGCTTCCGCCCCTCGCATTATGAAAATGAAGTTTTTATATTTTAGAGAGGTATACGGCGCCTCTGTACCGACGGACATGCTCTCACTTTATCGCTTTACTCCACTTATCAGCCCGTGCCGTGCCGCCTATTTAGGCCTATTTGTGAGAATGTTTTGCATAAGGTGGAACGTAAAGGTCTAAAGAGGAGCGCGATTGTTTACCTACTTCTTTGCAAGATTGAATTTTGGATAGGTATGTGGGAACGATTGTGGTCTTTTACAACGAAATTAAAGGCTTTAGACGTAATTACGTTTCAAAAGATTTAATTACACGAGTTATTGTGTCATAGGATATGAGTATTTATGCGCCGCACATTAATGCGAGATTGATCCGAGAACTGGCTTTAATTTCTAATTATTTCTGTCGGTAGTCATATATTCCACTGCTAAATCAACTCACAATGTAGCCATTAAAACGATACGTCGTCATTGTTGGAATCTGATCCCGCGTGGTACACCCTACACGGCACCGACGAAAATATGCCATACGACTCATAATTGACAAATAAAGGAAGGTTAATACTCAGTAGTCACTAAAGCCACACTTTATAATGGCACACCAAATGCCTTTTAAATCATGTGAAAAGGAAATAGTGTGGCAATTAAAACTATAATTACCCTGCAATGGAAGAGAGCTATCCTTAAAATGTAGCAGAAATAAAGCATTTAGGTATTTTTCATGAGGGAATCGCATAAACTGCTCCGGTTAGCAGAGTAATGTTAGTTAAGTTCAAATATCTCTCCCACAGTCTGACGCCTAGGAATTTCTCTAATTGCGGACACTGAAGTACATAATTGCACCTGGTACTCACGCGATGCAGTGTCAACTGGCTGCGTGCAGTTACTCGGGTTCAACAATTACTGGCACAAACTGAAGAAGGTAAAAATCACTCTTGTGGATTTTCCAAGCGCTTATTAACCATTATCATTAGAAAAATATGTTTCGTAGTAGGTAAAACTTGTCTTTTTTATTAATACCTAACTGCAAATTACTGTAATTACTGTAGAGTTTGCGGGTTGTCTGTTTTCGTAAATAACAACAGTTCTTCACTTTTATGTTCCTATTTTTTGTTTAACAATGCAACAGCTTTTGCTGAATTCAAAAACATTAAATGATTCTGTCACTGTAGGTAATCTGTAAATATGTGAGTATTTACTGTCACAATAATATGCATACCGTAATTAACTTATGCCTAGAAATCTCTTTTAGTTAACCTTTGTCCTGATGAGAGGAATTTGACATCATCATCATCATCATCAGCCCATGTTCGTCCACTGCTGGACATAGGCCTCTCCCATGGCACGCCACTGAGCACGATCCTCGGCCACTCTCATCCAGCTCTTGCCAGCCGCCCTGCGAAGATCATCGCTCCACCGAGTCTGAGGACGTCCCACGCTACGTTTGCCGATCCGTGGTCTCCACTCAAGAACTCGTCTACCCCAACGGTTATCGGTTCTTCGGGTTATATGACCGGCCCATTGCCACTTCAGCGTGCTAATGTGGTGGGCTATGTCGATAACTTTGGTTCTCTGTCGGATCACTTCGTTACGGATGCGATCTTTTAAAGAAACTCCGAGCATAGCCCTTTCCATAGCACGTTGACTGACATGCTGAATTTGACATGCTTTTTGTTAAAATTCGCTTAATGCTTTTGCTGCCCAACGCGCCGAGTCGGAGCGCATCGGCACGCCAAAACATAGTTCGCGAGCCTTTCACAAACAGATCCATTCGCGGAATATTTACCCTAGTAGATGTGTTCTGTACTCAAAAATTTTCTAGCTGTTGAATAAGGTATCTTAAATGTAAATATTTTTGTACATAGATTTCTGCGTTATCAGCGATGAATTCAAAAAATAATTTATAACGCCCTTGACGTTTATCGTCATGTAGAACTTCCAATGCAATAAAACTTTTAAAACCATGCTTTCCTTTCTTCTCATTACCGTCTGTTTCTCATTTTACTGCGTTTTAATGTGCCTCATAAATATTAACTGGTAATATTTAAGGAATAATGTTATGAATAATCAAATTAGGAGTTAATCATAAAACTGGACTATTGGGATTCATACCGCTCGCCCTATTAATCTCTCGGTTAACACTATACAACGAGAATTTACGATTTACCTTCAAAAGAGCTTAATAAGTATTTTTATAAGTGCCTGTTCAAACGATTCTTATTTAATAGGTTTAGATAGAAAAGGCAACAATGTAATGTTTTATGACGAGCATTAATTTGTGTGCGGTGTTTACAATTTTCAATTCACTAATCATAATTTATTACAAAAATATTAAAAAATTGTTTATAGCGCCCCTGTAGAATGAATCGGGTTTTATTTAGAGATGTGCTTTTATAACATATAGGGTTTTTTATACACCTATAGTTTAGATATTCGACCTAGACCTGGAAAACTTTAAATACACAGAGGAGAACTGGGAACTGAGCTGAGTTCCCACCCTAATCCTGTCTTATTTAATTCAACGCCCAATAAATATATATTGGTTTTAATCATAAAATTACATGTTTGTGTACTCGCTCTAGGGTATCTTACAGTAAGCACCTACGTCTACATACACAATACCCATACTCTTTCATCCAAAATCATCAAACCGGCGATAGGTGCTTAGGTGCTTCTTAAGACCATCCCGCCATTCATAGTAGACGACTACACTATTACGGGTATTTAAAACCCCAACGAATGGAAACTGCGACAACTCGGGTATAACACTAATAGCTCCAACCTAGTTTTTAATAATTAATTAAGGCCCCCATTAGCCCGGGAGTGAGATAATCTTTATGGTCCGCAGTAGGATGGCGCCGTCTTAAATCATGGCGCCTTAGCGGCAGATATTATCGCACTTTTACGGTCTTCACCTTAATGTCGCCTTTTACTCAAAATATCACCTATTCCTTGAGATAAGTATGAATTATGACTTGATACAGTTTGCATTTTATCCTGAAGGATTGCTGAGCTTTGCTTTTGGCGACGCAGTTTTGCTGAATCAATATTCAAGCTATGTTGACGATTTTCTGTTACGATAATACAAATGGATTTTTGGTTTTAAACTTTAAACGCTTGAAAAACTTGAAGTAAAACAGCTATTATGACTGATGTAACTATATTCATTATGTTATATAGTCTAAGAAAAAATACAATACTTATTATTCGACTCACAGTCCGGTAATTCTGCTTGGCCATGCATGGTTATATTTTCCCTATCGAGTAGATTGTTGTAGTGCAAAAATAGACGAGGGTTTCAACTTAAACACACAGTAGGTATACATATTATGTCAGAATAGTATGACAATAAGTCATCTCTGCCGATCCCTTTGAAAATAATACGTGATTTTATGTATGTGTATACTAAAAATCTATCGTCGCTCTCAAGTCCTTTTACTTATACCTTGTACAAATACAAGCATGTAGCTTGAGGAGTGTACGTAGCTTCAAGAGGTTAGGTTGACCAAGGCCAACCCGTCGGTTGGATCAAATATACCAAAATCAAGTCAAACATTTATAAATATCCTACTGAGTCTCCGTTATTCTGCTCGCTCTTTTCAAAGAATTAAGTACCTAGTCGTTATAAAAGATCAACTCTTTATTTAAAAAAAAAGGATTTTTTAAAATACAAAAAAACCGCTGCCATGTGATGGAAATAATAACGTTTTACTGCTGCTATAACTAAACTAAACCCACTTTAGTTAAGGAGTTCCAATCATCATCATTAAGTTCTGCCATACCTACTCGAATACATCACCAGAACAAAAATATCCGTACCCATATCAGTACCCTTAGTATTTTATTGTTAAATATGATGAGCATATACCTATTGAGGAATACATTCCGATCCACCATGGATCCCAACATCAGATCATGGCAGATTTTGAATGGGACAATTTCGGAAGCACGAATGGACATACTATAAATATCTACCGCTCTACTAGATGACCTCCTCCTTTTCAGTTGGTTAAATAATGGACCCAAATAAAAGCTTAACAGAGCGATCAATTGCCCGACTAAACGCTCGCATTATCAGAGGCGACATTTTTTTGGAAAAAGGAAACGTCCGATATTAGACCGTAATTAACACCAGACCGGCAAAATATCGCGCTATCTGAAAGATAAGGGTTGTTTTGTTTCACGGCCACCGCCGGTGATAAGCGGCCTTTAAAAAACTTCCGAAGCATTTTGTCGCCTACCCGCGAAGCAGGTGCTTAATGTTCACAAGATATCGAATGACATAGAATAGGAGCCGGGTTTAATAGAGTGCTCTATCGTCATCGAATACGTATTGAACCAATTATAAAGAATTAAAAGAAAATAATAGTTAGAATTGCATTAAAAATATTAGGTATAAGAATTTTATATTGGCAACAATTAAATACATACTCACTCACGGCTTTGCATTTCCATTTTAAACCTTCATAATGGGCTTCGCACTAAACTTACCAAATCGCCTTTTTGCTGTGTGTTTTTATGAAAAATACTAAAAATATCGGGTCAATATGGAAACGCATACAAATCGATTTTCCTTCAATTTAGATTCGCTTCGCATTATACTAACAATAATGCGAAAGCATATTGTGCATAATTGCTATTATGCTGACTACAGACTTTCCGGAAATTCATAAAATAAACCTAACCTTGTCTATTCTACGAATTTAGCTCACGTAAAAGAGATTCTAAAAATGTTTATAGACGAACTATATATAACCTGAGAGCTGGTTTATTTCCAGCCCAATGAGTTCAATTCTATTGGTCATGGAATCGCTAGCTTATGGCATTATGTAACATTCGCTTAATAAGAATTACAGAAATATATTAAATTTTATAACTAAATATAATCACAGACACAAAAAGTGACATTATTGGTCATGGTGGTGATGGAACTGAAAGAACGATTCAATTTTCGAAAGGGAGGCATATAATATACATTATGAACCCTTTCAAGCATAGACTTTAGAGCTCCCTTTTTATTGGTTAGAAGGTTGTCGGCAATATCGGCGTCTGTTGATCTTACTTATAACTAAACCACAATTTTAATCTAATATTAAAACATACTCTATGAGGTTTCATCGATTTAGGTCTCTCACGTCGTTTCGTAACATTCCCAATCTACCCCTACAAAGTTCACAGACGGTTTCTGAGCCCAAGGTAAACTATATCAAGAGACACGACACCTGCCAAAGGATTTCGTTTACCGTGACCGTTTTATCTTCATTACCGCTGCGTTGACGCACCTTGCCCTTTGTTTGGAACTTAAATATGAACCAACTATGAGATATCGAGGGTTAAATCTGGTTACGCTTCATTTGTTTCTCTAGGAATTGTTGCCTGAGAAATAAGCTTTGTTTAGTTTTAAGAATGCTATTGAGAAAGACGCGCAAGGTGTGTCTTAATCTGGTCTACCCACGTATTTTGAAATATTATTAAAGACTGGCTTAAGAGCGTAAGTGGTAAGGGGGTGGCCCCTTACCACTGGGCCACCAACGCTCTGGTGACTGGTGATTGTGAGAAACCGATGTCAATCCCCCGAGTCCCGAGCTTTCTAATTTATGTACATTGTCTGTGAATTGTAGTAACTAACGCTTTTACAGTGAGGGAAAACACCGTGAGGACACTTCGCATTCATATAAATTAATGTGTAACCGTGATTCTGTCGATCTAGTTTCCCTGTAACAGGGGTGACGGATGTCAGATAGCAGTCACTCCAATGTACCTAATAACCTGACCTAACAGGTTTGCTGTTATTTGTGGCTTTTACGGTCGAGACTCTGGGACCGTGGAACCCAAACGCCCACCAACTTTCCGGCCTATTTCAGAAGAAATTACATTTAGCCACCGGGGACCCTAGAGCTGGCTCATTTCTTGCTCAACGGATTGTCATATCAATCCAGAGGGAAAACGCAGCCAGAATCATGGGAACCCTACCGCAGGGATCAGACCTAGGGGACCTCTCTTAGTTTTAGTTTTCCTAGTTTTAGTATTAGTTTCAGTTTTCTATGTCTATATCTCATTAAGGTTCCTTCAATAGAATTTGAAACGATTTTTGCCATGTCTGTCCGAATATAACGAAGGGCCTATTAAAATCAACTCTTCGCAAAATAACAGACGGAGAATTGAACCCACTACGCTTCGCTTGGCTGGACGACGCCACTATCCACATTGAAATGCCTTTGCACGCTCCAGTAGATCCAGTATGGAGATACGCTTCACTTGATTGAATTGAAGAGTGATAGAAAGATAAGTAAGAGTCACTAGAACGCCGTCTTTGAACCGGCAGCACCTTTGTGTAATTGAAATTGACAAATTGATGATTTTGTACTTAATTGATTTTAAATCCCTAACACTATTCTATAGAAACCACTTATGAAAATCATCTTCAATATAAAAATACAGAAGAAGTAGTGACATTTTCGTTGACAATAAGCAAGACGTGCGAATAGTTCGTGATACTCGCGCGGCTAAACTACAGTGATACCAACCACTTCAGTCTACTGGTGACCCGGCCGTTGCCATACGGTTAAAATGTCGAGGTAATTACATCCTGATAGACATTATAAATATTGTAAAAATCGCAACAGTTTAAAACAATATAAGTGTTTTAGTATAAATGGTATTCCATCTTAGCCCTCTGGGTTGGCAACGCAGCTGTAATCTCCTTGGTGTTGCGGTGTCTATAGGCGGTGGTGATCACTTACCATCATTTTATAACCACTTGCCGTTTTCCTTCCTGTTTTATTAAAAAAAAATAAAAAGAAGCTACTTATACTTCACCAATTTCTTGCTTTGCAAACTTTAAATGAGACTACATTCATGTTGTCATTATTTTCAACTTCCATGAATGAACTCGTTCAGCTTCATTCTTCGCGACGAGTTCAATGGCAATACATCGCTCTGCCTCACTCGTTAGAGCAAGATATGACGTGCCTCGACATCGAGCTCGTCGCTGGGTCTAGAGAATCACCCTCGGCTCAGTAGAAATCGATTTAAACTGTTGTATTGGTGGTCGATAAGCTTTTGCATATGAAGCGAAGGAAGACTTCCTAACTAGATTCCGGAGCTGGGCAACCGCTATCGGGATTCTAAGCAGGTGCATTAGTCTGGTCCAGTCCGTGACACACAGTCGGTTACATTGGCTCATATTGAAAATACCAAACCAACATAGTATATGCAAAGGTGTTCAAACATGTATGTATGTCTGCCTGTATGTAATTTCACATTAAATCTGTAGATTTTGATGATAATTAGGGGAGTTATAGCACAGCCAATGACTTAACTTATAAGTTATTTAAGGCCATTACAGACGCACTACAGTTAAATCCCAAAGTTGCAGTTTGGATGCAGTTTTTACGCTGTTCACAGTTAACTGCATCGAAATTGTAACTTTGCAGCTGGCACTTCGTCTTTAATGGCCCTTAAATTGATTTTTACCCGAGTGCAACCAGAAGTGAGGATAATATTTTTCAAGAGTATTTATGTACATATGTACCTAACCGACTTTTTCTTTCGTATACTTTGCAGCTTAAATTGATCGATTTTAATATGTGAGGTGTCGTTAGATTTGACTTGATTGTAGAAGTGTCATGGACTAAGCATGGGATAAAATTTAAACGCGGCGTCTGCGAATAAAAAAGGGATAATTCTTTTCTCATTATTTTTTGTAAACTATTATCTACCTTTTGTTATTTAAACTTCATTATATAATTTGCACACATGATAGATATGCTACGTCAAAAAAAATGCAAATTACAAAACAACTTGACAGTGATTTTGGTGCGAGATGGGTCTCGTATGAACCGAGAATCACCCCGCTGTCCTTCCAACAAGTGCGCCATCAGTCAATCCCGTATGTCAGGTGGCAAGTAAAAAGCGCTTCGGTCGCCACCGCACCGACGTTGTCGCTTGTCGTCGCTTTGTCGGCACTTTTTGTCGCCGACCCGTGACTGTTTTAAAAATTGGATACTGATCTGTTTGACTTACCGATGAAGCTTATAGCAGGTAGCGATGAAGTAATAAAACATGAATAAAACAAAAAGTAGAAGCACGCTGATGCGTAATAAAATTGGATTTGGTAATCCGATAGCGACGCGTTACCGTGCGCATGCGGTGCTGCCGGCTTCTGTGGCGCCAGGACTTACTATAATCATAGCACCGAATAAATAATAAATAAATATCTTGGAATAATTTACACTTTCAATATACCTAGTCCCAAACTAATCAAAACTGCTATTGTTATGGTTATTAGACTATACTTGTTTAAGTATACATAATATATTTTACATCCGTGTCTCGAATACAAACATTCATATATTCATCATAGAAACGTTTGCTCTATCGGAATTCGAACCTGAAACCTATGTTTTCGTAGCCAAGGTATACTATATGGTCGTCAATGAATGCTAATATCATCATATTATTATATTAAAGCTACCACTATCATTGTTCTAAGTTTCAATAAATATTCAGCATTTGGTGACGTTTTGTGTTTCATTAGGTTATGGCTAAGGTCTTGGTCCCAGACTATATATATTTTTTAATAGCGTTTTAAAATTGTTGGAAGTTATTTGTATGGCGAACACTTCGACACACAAAGTACGCGACAATTACGGTATGTGTTTGCGGTAAAAAATTTAAATTCACACATACTCGTATGTATCAGCAAGCCGAATTTTTAGTTTATGTTTTTTTTTACTTTCAACTGATTTTGTTATCGAATAAATAAATATAATAGAGTGCAATGTGTGAAAGAAACCACAAATGAAATACAAAGCACTCGGAGACAACGTAAATGTACCTGCTAACACGGTAACGTTTCAAAATATTCTTTTCTTTTCATGATTGAAAATGGCAAATTTATGTGTAAAGACGTGACCACATATTACAACTTATTGAAAGAGTTACTTCTTAATAAGCAAAGTTATCCATATAACGCCATTTTTAAGTGTAACTCTAGAAATTATTTCCCATGAGTTCACGTTATTTTCTAATGTTTTTTAGTTCGGTTATTAGTTACTTTGGTTTTATGTTAGTTTTGTTTTTAGTTATATAATTTTATGTATGTTAGTCTGTAAGGTATTTGTCTATGGGCCATTGTAGCCTGAGAATAAATGATTTTATTATTTTATTTTATTTAATTTTATTTTTTGAATGTTTATCTTATTATTTTATTACGTCGTAAAGTCGAGTCTAGACAATTGATACTTGTAGACTATTTTTTTTTTTTATAAAATAGGAAGGGAAGCAAGCAAGTGGGTCACCTGATGGTAAGTGATCACCACTGCTTTTAGACACCCGCAAAACCAAAGAGATTGCAGATGCGTTGCCAACCCAGAGGGCTAAGATGGAATACCTCTTGTGCCAGTAATTACACCGGTTGTCTTGCTCTCCATGCCGGAACACAACAGTGCAAGCACTGCAGGTTAGCACCAGGATTAGCGAGCGAGATGGTGGTAGCGATCCGGACGGACCTTGCACAAGGTCCTACCACCCGCAAAATGTTGTGATGAAAAGCTTTGCGAAATTTATTGAATCTTTTATCTTTCCGAGGCACAAGTATCGCTAATTAACAGTCAAATATCGTTATAAGATGTACCGACTGTATGTATAAACGACTGGGTGTTTGTAATGATTTCTGTTTGAAATGAAACCAGACGTGCAATGTTTGAATCTCACACAGGTGACTAAAGCTCATCAAAATGGCCGAATCTCTATGAAAACCGGCACTAACTTTTATCGCTGAAATAAAACATCTATCCCTTTCTAACCAGTATGCATATGCGCGAGGGACAGATGCGTTTATGTGCGTGGTAAATGCTATATGCTACTAGAGCAGGGTTCGCGGGTTCGATTCCTGCGATAATTAAGACTTACCGCAGGTACATAACTATTATGGAGATAGGACACTGGTAAAACCATTGCCCTTTATACTAAATAGTTTTCCTACAGATATCCGGCAAGAGCCTAACAAGAATAAATTCAAAAAGAATTTTAAAAAAATGTTACTAGATAGTATTTAAGTACTTAATTAAGATGCAGTAGTGTCAAATAAAATAAAATCCCACAGTCAAACTGATCATCAGTTTTGTGGGACATTGTTATATAACACTCGTATAATATGAATAAAATAAATAAATAAAATAAAAAAAGATGGTCATATCACGAATGCGTATATTGGTTTCGGGGTATTCCTGTTTGTGTGTGCTTAACATTACCAGGTTACAGCAAATCCTTGTTTTGGCCATTAACCACATTGTAACTACTTTCATCAAATACTACAACAACAATACCAATCAACCAACAAATCGCAATCAAAAACGAAACTACGAAAAACCAACCAAAAATCAAGTTCAGCTACTTTGAGTCTTCTAACGCCATCTGTCGTCGAGTAGATGAATCAACTGTACGCACTGTATGATGGTTTGTTAAATTTAGTTTATTTTTCCTAATACTTTAAGCAGGATGTTCTTCTTTTGAACGGTCTACTCATTTTGAAAATAATTTTAATTTTTTTCCATTATTATGTAGTTTAGTCGTATGCAATGCCAATGTTAAATGTTTCAACAGACTAGGTACAAGTAAACTTTAACCATAGAGGAATTTAATTAACAAAGTACCGAAATAATACTCTTTTTATGATTGTAGTTAGTAACCACGCTATCCGTATAGAATATCATATAAAAAAGCAACGGTAAGGTCACCTTATTCGTGGAAAACCCCTAATCACGGCAGGCGTCAGTTTTCGTGAAACTGTAGGCGAATTCTACGAACTGCTTTGATCAGAATGTTCCTACTTTCCGCGAAAATTTGTATTAGTCTATCTGACTTTCACACGACCGGGGGCGGCTCGTGAAATATGATTTCATTGCAGTAGCACTTAATTAGGGCATGAAAAGAAAATTACTAAAGTATACTATTAAAGTTAAAGTAACAATCTGATACAAAAATTTGAATCTACATACAACAGAAACACGTGCTAATAAGTTTGCAGAGAATGACGTTACCAATCTTTTTCACAAGATGGCGCTACGCGACAGAATTTTTCTTCATCTGCTACGAATGCTTAGCGGAAATAAAACGTAGCACGTTCCGAGTACGACTTTCAATGTTTATACTTCTAATATTGCATAACACCATTGCCTTAAAAATGTTTAAAGGTAATAAATTCCATTTGTAAAGATAGTTGCATTATTATTTGTGATGTTGTACGTACCGATATACCGCACATGAAACTTCAAGGTAGCATAAGTTAGTTTTAGTTGATTTTTTGAAAAAAAATTGTATTGGTTTCCTTGTATTTATATTTTTGTGCTTGAAAGAATTTGAATATTTTTTTTGTATTTGTATTTATTAAGTAAAGCACAGACATTTCGAGTCCTCCTTTGCTCCGATGCTTTTGACGCCGACTGTCCGGATGTCATCTGAAGAAATACTCCGCAATATTAATTATTATGTTCATCTTTGTAACCCTCTTTTGTTTCGGTAACAGATCTCCAGTTATTACGAAGTAACCCCCACTCTTTGTCAGCGACAGCACTCGAATTACACAACAACGGGGATGGCTAAAGACTCTCGTTATCTTTCTTAATCTAAAAGCATTCTGACGACACTTCGTTATTTCGAATAAGATCAAACGCTATTCAGGAAACCGCTACCCCTCTCGGACTTGGAGGCACAGAAGACACGGTGTCGCTCTGAGTCGTTTTACTTAAAACCATTTCCACTTCAACATCGGCTCATTTTCAAATGGAAAGCATCATATTGAATATGTTGGCGCAAACAATGAACTGAGGTATACCAATGGAAAGCTACTAAGCTTGTTATAATAACAGTAGAGTTTAATCTTTCTTTGAATTGGGTTTGCATATGTTATCTGTTATTGTGTTTTAAATATTTTGGAGGTTCTACTTATGAGTTTATTTTGAATATAAAGATAATTTTTTTTACGTATAATACAACAAAATGTGTTAAAAAATTGTAAAATTGTCTAAGTTAATTAGGTTATTCCATAAATTTAGCAATTACTCATATGGGCATTCTAAATTAATGTCCCACTATCTCATTCAAAAATTTGATAAAAGACGATTTAAAAAAAATAGATTTTCAATGCAGGCAGGGAGCTTAAATGCGTTCCGCTTTTTGAAACCGATTTTATACCTTGACAAATAGATTCAGGCGTAACTATGCGGAGGTCCATTTCAACAAACTGGAACAAACTACCTTGCTACTCCGCGAAACCAGTGCCGTGATCCTTAAAAAAAATACCCATTTGATAATGATTTTTGTTCTGTTAAAAGTGTTGTAAAATTCAAAATAATTACAGAGATAAGTGGGCTTACTTGAAGTGACCTGTCCTGATAGATTACTTTTTCACTTATACTGGGTAACTATACATATGTAAAATAGTATTGCACATAAAAAATAATTACAATATACAAGAAAAAAAACTTAACACGTTCAAAGACGAACTTAACCTTGTCAAGTGTCAGCTACTAATATGTTTACATACATTGTATCTTATTTTGAAAAACTCCCAAAATCATTTTTATCGCAGCATGCTCCTAAGAACTTTCTTAAAACTCAAACATGTTTTATTACAACCGATTCTCGAGGTTTACACGAAAACTTTTAACACGAAACTGAAACCTGATCAATTATCAAGAGATTTTCGGTGGAAACAAGAATCTCTTGCTACCGAAATTTAAGAAAAGAAACATCGCGGGCGGAATCTTATAAAATTCCGTTTCAGTTTCGGTTTGATCCTTATACTGATGCGAGATGGGGTTGTTTCTTTATTGTACTAAAAATGGTACATAGAACCTTGCGGCAGCGGTCGTGCAAAATGCTTATTGTAAGCAGAGCGGACGGGTCGCCGAGATTCGGTAACGCTTGCCCTTGTAAAGCCCCGAGCAGGGACAGATTACAGAGACAACACACCTCATTTTATCTTAGGACTTTCCATGTTTTTCTCGTACTCATACTCATGTATTCGTTGCAACCATGGTATTACAAAATGACTATAGATGTTATAATGCTACATAAACCCTGTTAGGGCAAAGCAATAACTTATTTTTAAGTTAACCTATGATAGTAGTGACATTATTATGGCGTTCTGTGGTCTCTGCCTACCCCAAAGGGAAACAAGCGTGAGCTTATAATAATAATAACCTTTGATATTAATATATTATTTTTAAATTAATACTAAACAATTTGGTTTCTCGCAGAATACACTATGACCTTATTTCTATGTGTCCAAGTCCTCCATATATATTAACTGATTCTGGCCTAACTTTGGCCTAACGGAGGTCCATATCAACAAACTGGAACAAATTACCTTGCTACTCCGTAAAATTAGTGTACGTGCACAACACTAATTTCGCGGAGTAGCAGGTAACTTGTTTCAATTTGTCCTCCATATATTCTATTGCAGTATAAAAGCATTTTAGTACTAAAATAATCTTTAACCTTTTTACAATTGTGTAGTATATACTCATATCATACTAGACGTCCTGATTGTGCAAGTAATGTAGTAAAGAAGTTGCATAAGAAAGAAAGTGTTAACAAACACAATGACATTGTAACCTGTTTTGAATGGCAGGTGAGCGCAACTCAGCCTACTTTAGTGGTACTTTAGTATGAGCATTCGCATTACTTACTTGAAACCTTGTACCACACTTTGACAGATCAAAAACATAACACATCGATAAGCTCTTTGTTACCCTCCTACTGAGGCAAAGGGTTATGATATTAGCTGTCTATGTATATTTGAATACTATTGAACCGGTTTTGATGAATGTGGTATCAATCGGTTCGTTGTTATGGTCCAAGTGACACTCTTCTCTTTATACATACAAACACAAGCAATACAGCGAATGTTACGTCTAAAAAGATGGAATATTAAAATCATCCTGTGCCTGGATTATTATTATTATTTACACATATCAGTACTTTTTATGTATTACTCGTACGTGAGAACAAGACACAAATAAACTTCCGGAATTAAATGAGCAAAGTAAAACCAATTTGAACAGATAGTATTCAAACGAAATACTTCAAAATCGATTTCTCTTTGAACGCTATTCGCCTAAAATAGGTATTAGGGCTTCAAAGCATTTTAACTTTAACTAAAATGAGGCTACAGTTTCTGACAGCCAATTAACGCTTTACTCGAAACACTTAAGTTTGGAACTTCTGTCTTTTACAATATTCTAAGCCTCTTTAATAAAAATGATCTTATTTTAACATATATTAACATATAGATCTAGGATAAGTAGAAGGATATAGATTTATACTGACCGAAAAAGTAGTTCCCGTGGGATATTGTTTGACCCATGTGAGGGAAGCCGCGGTCAAAAGCAATGATTGAAATGGTTGAAAATACAATAAATATAACTTTAAAATTATCAAATTACTTAGGTAACAACGTATTTTACCCTATTTACCGGGTATCCGTCCGTAAAAACAACATTATACGTATAATACCAAAGTCTTATTTAATTCTTTTTACGCCACGATGGTCCTTTTATAACACAGATTGGTGGGTGACCATGGGACTGGATGATTACTCTTCGTCATGTGGTCCACTTGCTCATTTTCCTCTTACAATTATAAACATTTTTTCATAAAAAAAATTGCAAAATCTTTTTTTTTCGTTAAAAACTGTTTCGTGGTTACCCCACCGTCGGCAATACATCGGGCGACAGTCCCGGTCTGCGTCGATCTCATCATCCCTTCTCCTCCCATAAGGGTCATGTTTACTTTACATCTGCCTCGATCACTTATTCACAACTTGATCTCGTCGCCATTTTTATGGAAAACACTCTTTTTAATTGGAAGTATTGGAACACAATATTCACGTATTTGCTTAGGGTTTTGTCGAAATTGGCGGAAATTGTAAGTAAATAATCTTCGTCGTGTTATTTTTACTTGCTCTCGTCTTATTCAATTTATTTAGGGTCGTAGCAATTGCGTCGTAGCAATTCATTATAAAGCTATAATAGTTAGGGAGCTGGTATGCAAAATTGGGTAAAAATACATGTAATTTTGGAAAACTCATATAAGTTAGCAAAGTGGGTGTAATTTTTTTAGAGAAATATGTTGAATGTATGTACGTTTCTTCGCTGGTTTGGCTTTAAGTGATGATTTTTAATCGTAGGCATAGAGATATGTATATTTTGCTTTTTGATTGTTCTTTAAACCAAAAATCAAAACATATATGGTAAAAACACACTATTAAATAAAAAATAATCGTAATTCTTATGCGAAAATACAGGGAGTAAGAGAGCGAAAATGATTACGAAAAATGTTTGAGAAAGAAAGCATTTCAGATAGCACTTCTTCCTAATTTAGAATAATAAATCTGTGTTAACTACGCGTTCAATTTGAAATCTCTGTAAAGCAGATTTTTCTCATACCTTATTTTACACGAACTTTAAAAACATGGAATGAAAAATGTAATTTCACTTGAATTTAAAATGAGAAAAACCTAAAGGCAATTTTCATGAGAATTTATAACTACATAGAAAAATATATCTTCACTTCTTTAAAATGAAATTTAAAAAGATAATTGGTAAATAAATATATAAGTCTCGTTAGTTACTAAAAAACACAATGCATTAAGGTAATTTATAATTATAACTAATGTTTATAAAAATATCGCGAAGCTTCGCACACTTACAACATAGCTTTACACTTTTTTTAACTCTTTATTACAAGACGTGCCGTTCCTAAATTCTCGTGGCGTGCAACACACAAATTTTATTCCTTATTAAGCCGCATTTAAATGCAAAGCCCGTAGAAAAAGGTAATTAAGCTAAAGGAATGCAGTGGAAATATAACTAATTGAGCCACAGTCTTGCGCAGGATCACGTATTTCGCGTAATTGTAGGCTAATAATCGTCGTTTGTCGAGGCCATTATATTGCAAGGTCCAGGAATGACGTGCAGTCGCGGTATACAGATATAGTTGATAATTTATCGCGTGGAGGACACGCGAACAAAGCAAATTTGGCTATCTATATATATAAAATTCAAAGTCCTGACTGACTGACTGACTGACTGACTGACTGACTGATATATCAGCGCACAGCCCAAACCGCTGGACCTAGAGATTTGAAATTTTGCACATAGATACCTTATATAGTGTAGGCATCCACTAAGAAAGGATTTTTGGAAATTCTACCCCTAAGGGGGTAAATTAGGGGATGAAAGTTTGTATGAAAGTCCGTCAGTTTTGAAGTTAGGATCTTGAAATTTTGTTGTTAGGCTTACGTAAAAAAAAAAATTTATACGGGTCACAGTGTTTTTGATAATTCCACCCCTGAAGGGGTAAAAAGGGGGATAAAGTTGTTTATGGAAAGGCCTACATTTTCACAGCGAAAATCACTACATTTATTATTTAAGCTTATAACGCAACGTGTATATCGAGTGTTATTGGAATTACAACCCTTAAGGGTAAAAAGGGGGATAAAATTTTGTATTCGAGTTGTTCGTTCACAATTTTTTTGTATTGAAGTCAAAATCACGTGCGTGGTAACGTGTTATTACTAAGCCTCTATTGCCACCCGTCTATCCGTCTGTTTGTCTGTCTGCCACGCGCAAACATGTCCTGACTGATTTGCGATCATCGTCCAACCGAAACTATTGAATCAAGAAAGCTGAAATTTGATAAATAGGTTTATTTTATAACGTAGGCATCCGCTCAGAAACCATTTTTGGTATTTTTTACCTTAAGGGGGAAAACGGGGGGTGGGGGTTGAACTTTGTATGAAAGTCTTCGTTGATTGAAGTTATAAACATGAAAATTTGAATTAGAACTACTGATCATAAATAGCTTATAAGTATTATAACGTATTTCAGGATTTTTGCATTTTTACATTTAAAGGGGGAGAAGCGGGGGTGAAAGTTTGTAAGGACGTATTGATTTTTTTTAATAGGAGCTTGTAATTTTGAAATACAGCTACTTATCATAAATAAATAATGACGCGTCACAGGGCTTTTTGATATTCAAATTTGTAGGGGGAAACGGGGAGTAAAAGTTCGTATGGATAGAGGTAACGGGTTTTTAATAGGAACTTGAAATTTTAAATTTTAGATACTTATCATAAATAAATAATTATGTGTTTCAGTGTTTTATGACTATCGAATTTTAGAGGTGGGAAACGGGGGTGAAACTTTGTATGGAGGGGAGGTATCGGTTTATTCAAAAATAAGAACTTCAAAATGATTGTTTGTTTTAGGGTATTTGGATTTTTACATTGGAAGGGGGCAAAACGGACGGTGAAAATATGAGAGGGAGTAAGAGCACTTATAAGTTTTTTGATTCTAAAAAAAAAGACATTTGTTTTCTGTAGGCCACGCGGGCGAAGCCGCGGGCAGGAGATAGCTATAAATAAATAATGAGATATTTCAGAGATTTTAGATTTTTAATTTGAAGGGGTAACACGGGGAGTGGGGAGTTTATGTGGAGGTATCGGCGTTTTTTAAAGGTTAAACTTGAAAATTAAAACTATTGAGCATAAATGAATACCGCCGTGTTTAAGGGTATTTGAAATTTCACAATTAAAACGAGAGAAACGGGGTTAAAACTTTGTATGGAGGTATGGAGGCTTTTTCGAAGATATAAACTTGGAAGACTTTAAGGGATGACAGTTAATGTTACGAAAACGAAAGTAATGGTGTAAGAGAAGAATGAAGAGCTTTCTGAATGTGTTATTAAGATTGGTAATGAAAGAGTTGAACAAGTGAAAGAATTTGTGTACTAGGTAGTATGTTTACTAGGGATGGAAAGCACGATGAAGACATTGAAAAGAGAGTGAAAGCGGGAAATTGGGAGCTCTGCGTGCTTTTGTGAGCAGCCAGAATGTCGCATCCAGCAACGTGAACAGCCAAACGTGCCTTTTACGACGTTCGGCTGTTCACGATGCTGTGTTAGTTTCCACGTTGATGTATGGAAATGAAAGCTGGGTTTGCAAGAAGAAGCATAGGAGTAGAATAAATGCCGTAGAGATGCGTTCTCTGCGTAGTATGAATGGGATCAAGCTGACTGAGAGAGTGAGAAATGGTGTTATAAGAGAGAGAGGTGAGGTCTAAAAGGATGAAAGGCAATTATGTTAGCAAATTTATGAAGGTGATGTGACTGGGCGAGTTGGTCGAGGGCGGCCTCAACCAAATTTTTGATGTCCTGAAGACAGGTCAAACCAGAAGTACACGGAACCGCCGAGCATGCATGAAGAGAGGAATGTGTGTGGAGGGAGCGAGGGAATATGCCAAGACCAGGACAAATGACGTTCTGTGGTCTCTGCCAACCCCAAAGGGAAACAGGCGTGAGCTTATAAGAATAGTAATAAAAATAAACTTGAAAATTAGAATGGTAGCTGCTCATCATAAATAAATAACGATCTTTCGGGGTTTTCGGATTTAGATGTCATTTGTTTTCTGTAGGCCACGCGGGCGAAGCCGCGGGCAGAAGCTAGTACGTATATATATTAGTATCCATATGACAGTTTAGGTCACAGAAATAGAATAGCATAGAAAGAGTATTAAAATTGAAAGCGATATTTTATTAGCTGATCTCTTTACTTTAAATGGCAATACAACGTGTCAAAAAGAGATGACTACATTATCTAAATTTCTCTTCAATTAACACCCTATACACAACCAATAGACAAAATGGTCACCTTTGGGTATGGTAATGTTAACATTAGGGTAGTATAATCTACGTTTTTCTTATTAAGTTGCAGGTTTTACTACCTTGACGTACCCAAAGGAACCATTTTGACAGTTTTGGCTATGTACACTTGACAGGTACTGAGGCTATATCCATGCTTTAGTCCTTCATCCAAGGTTTAGGTACTATACGAAAACGAACGTTGACCGTAACAGCTACATAAACTGAAATTTTTGAGTTCATCCCGAAATACTTATGACTCACTTGCTCGTTTGCCTCGTTGGTACCTACTCGTATTTTATAAAAAAAACTTAAGAAGTTACATCTCTCGAAAACTGCTAACCCGTTTGCTACCAACAGGCAAAGGTCACGTCATAGAAATAGTAATAATAAAAAATATATTATGTCTTGGGACAAATATATGTACACCAATTGACCTAGGTCCAAATTAATAAGCTAAAACTATGTCCCAGACAACGGCTGTAAGTAAATAATTATTTACATACTCGTAGTTACATAAAAATTACGTTTTAATGTCAGCCCCTAGTGGAGTTCGAACTTGCTACCTTTAGCTCCATTCAACGTCAGGGATACTAACCACTAGGCTATCAAAAAAAAATCAAAAATTGTTATACAATTAAATATTTTGTTTTTTTTTTTTCTTTTTTATCCGGTCGGCAATGTATGAAGAAAAGAAGTAATAACGAGGACGTATGTATCAAATTTTTTTACCGTCCAAAAAAATTCAATACAGATACAGTAATATACAAAGACAAACTTACCCCGTACTACTTACTTAGTAGATAAAAGGAGGATGAATTTGTTTTGTTGTTCGTAAGGAGTCACATGTATGCTTGACCCTTTCACGTTCGTACGTTACTGGTATGTGCGAAAGTAAAAATGTACTGTTAGAATTTAAGTCCCCGTTCCTACAAAGGGTCCCCATACCTACAAGAATAGAGACTCTAATTCTTAATCTGTGTATTTGGTCTTAAATATAAACAAGTATGTATTCTTCAATGTTTTATTCTAAATCCGGAAAATCATTTATAAATCAAAAGCAATTTAATGTCACGTCAATTATTTGAAGTAAACGAAATAACATTTTAGCTCTGTTTAGCTTTACTTTTTAGATTTCGCAATGCTTTTACAACATTCCTAGAATATTGATCATGTTAAGGACGGCTTATGCTTACCGCTTACTTCATGGAAATAGTCTATTGTATTGTATTTTGTAAAAAATATTTTACCACCGATTAAAATATATCTTTAGAGCACCTGTCTTGAAAAAATATATTCTGTAGTAACTAAGAGCAACATTGGTTGACATAGTGTCTTTTAAATGAAAAACAACTGCGCAGAATGTTGAGTTTCATCAACATACTAAGCCTGCGGCGATTCTTTGCATTTGACACGCTGAGACACCCATATTAAAATAACGCGGCGGCTCAGCATAATTGAAGGCTGTTTACGCAGACGTTTTCTGCTTGCTGTTATTTTTATGTATTACATGTAATTAACCGTTTTTATGTACAGCAATATCCCTAGACATGAACGAAAAAGAAAAACTAAAACGGTGCTTTAAAAAACGTGTGAGAGTAAGTAGTTAAACTTTTACATCCTTTAAGTAAGTAAGCGTGCATCCTGTAAAGTGGTCATTACTTGTCTCTGAAAGTACGTTCACTTGCAATGGAAATAAAAACTTCAAAGACAATAATGAACGTGATTCTTGCAATGATGATTGCATTTGTGATTCCTGATTCTTCTTCTTGCAGTATGTATGTATGAAAGTTCTTTATTGTGCAAAAAACATAAATTACAAAAAGAGATACGGTGATGTACAAAAGCATACTTATCCCTTTAAGTGATCTCTTCCAGTTAAACCTTTGAGTGTGTGAAAGGAGTATCATAGTAGGGACAGACAAAGAGGAAGAGCTAAAAAAAAGGTAAATTAAATAAATAATGTTTAAAAAATACACAACATATACCTAATAGATAAAATATCGATATACTAAATACAGTACATATATACCAGTTATAAATGACTACTGAAAAGTCAAAGGAGTAGAAGGAAATGAATTTAAGGATTCGGTGTGAGCCACATACGTAAGTTCAGCATACTTCCGCCTTTTTGTTTCGTCCAAGCCTAAATAATTCTGAAGCATTTTTAATACTAGTCCATTTATGCTCGCATGATAAAGATATAAACTCCTCTATTTATAATTAAACGGGCAAAATTCGATAGAATTTTTTTCTATTCGAAATTCTCCTAATTGGACCCCGTAAATATCGGAAAAACTTCTACGAGCTACCATAAAAATAGAACAAAAAGGATAAAGTGATGATACAGTTAAAGAAAAGTGCTTAGTTTGCCCTCAAAAATGTGGGCCCAAACACATAAGTCTTGCCCTACCCTCGGGGGTCGCGACCTTCTGCTGATCTATTGGCAACTAACTTTACTGTGAAATATTTTACCCTTGAAACACTTTATTCGACGGAAACTTATTTAAATTTTTTATTATTGTTTATCTTAGAAATAATCACTTTAGCGTGACCATAAGAAAACAATAACGATTGAATAGCCTAATAGTTCCATTCCCGAAAGATATTAATGACAGTACGTACAATCAAGAGTAGAAATATTAGTACATTCAACATTTCATAAGTACTCGTATGTACCAACTGCTCTTACGCTGGCGCAATACTCTTAAGTCGTTTAAATCAATGCATTTTTTCGCACTTAACTGTACTACAGTCAACCAAACTGAATTCTGATCCACTACATACTCTTTCCACAATAAATGTCAATGTTACAATGACTTTTACAATCAATGTCATAATAATACAGCTATTACTCATTGCGACACAGTTCTAAAGTGGCCCAGAATTCACATTGGTTGACCTGGTCCCTCAGTAGCAGATGGTACAATGTATCTAAGCAAAAGCATTGGTACACATATTTTAAAGATTGCAGATGTTAAATTTTTGCGTTTACCTGTACATAGTTTTGAACAGATCAATACGGTTTGGTATATCCAAGGCCCAGTGGGACAGATATTTTATAATTAGATTCCATATAAGCTACAATCGACTCTTCCCAGTCACTTAATCTCCACTAATTCCATTATTCGAACAAAATGCACTCGGGCCGGAATTAGACTTCTCGTTTCACAGGCAATAAATTTAATAGACCCCGACTGCGCATACGACTCGACGATTTAGGGATAGCTAAAAGGACATGACTTGTAGAGTCGGCAGCGCCGTGTAATTCCGTTGTGAATTTTCAATCAAGACACTGGAGATTTGTGGGTGATATGTGGAGTTTATAAAGCTGCGAAACGTTAAAAAATGTTTAAGCGAATGCTTTTTTTTATAAGTTTATATTGCAGCAAAACCATCCTTTATACGTCTCATTGATACCAGTGTTGAGCATAGACCTTTTTTATAGGCACCGTGGCATTTAGGGACTATAGCCGCATTGGGGTCCACTATTTATTCGATTAAACGAACTTCTCGTGACAATATAGAGCGATGATGGTAGAGGGAGAAGAACGCATAACTGGGCGAATGGTGACTCTTGAGGGAGCCCCAAGTTCAGCAGTGGACATCTTTAGCTGAATTAAAGATGTTAATAAATTCTTATACCCAGCTTATTTTTGTCTCACTGCTGAGCTCAGGTGTCGTCGCAGCAAGAGGCTTGGGATTTAGTTTCTACGCTTGTCCGCTAGGGGTGGTGAAATACACACTGTACTTTGAATTTCTACATAGGCGCATGAAAGTTTCTTAATGACATTTTGCACACGATTGCATACATTTTCCCGAAGAAGTAAATGTCCAAACTATTAATATAAAATACTGTCATGTTGTATGCTGATGGTACTTCCTGATGATGATGACTAAGTTAACACGTAACGCTTACTCGTAGGTGGTCCGTTTTATTAATGAATGATTCAGGTGGATTCTTGTTCACAACGATTTCGTAGCTGTTTGTGTAGCAAATCCTAACTCGACACTTGTGAAGTAAAATCCGTTGCAAACTGATTCTTAAAGAGAAGAAACTAAAAGTTGTTAGAATTTATGTGAGAAGTGTTTACCGTTTGCTTTTTAGACTGGAATTTGAATGACAAAATTGAATTGGTCATTCACGTAAATGTAGACGATAAGGAATTCAATTGCATTCAATACTTACACAGGTTGCACAAGGTAGAGTGTGACGGAACATTTGAGAATGACGATATGAGCATTCTTACTGGATATCACGGTAGAATGCTCTCGTGGAAATTCGATTCCTAATTCAAACTGAACTTGTAAACCTGCATTTTGTTCGTATCGATGAAGATTTCGAACACAAATAAATTGTCAACACACATCTTGGTAAGCAAACGGGCGTCAGAATTTGATTAAATTCAGTATCCGATAAATTAGTGCCACGTTGAACATTTAAACTGCGTATTTGCTGGTTTCACGGGCAATTTACTTATGGCGATGGTTTTGCCGAGTTGCTGTACAAGAAGGAGTATTAGAATTTTTGGGAGTAAACAAATTAATGTTGCAATCGAGACATAATGTGTACGTAGAAACATCAGTCTCCGTTATTTCTTTTATAAATTCATGTGCGTAATTTCGTTCTTATTTAGAAGCTGGGTAAAACCAATAAAATGTATAAGTCTACTCATATTTCATAATGAATAAAATCATAAACAATGGGTTACAAATATAAATAACTTTCTCTAATGATTTCACAGCGATCGTCGATTTTTACCAATAAAATGTGTAAGCAATTGTATCAAAAGGTTTAACAGAAAACCAAAACACAAACAATATTATAACTATAAATCGTGCAATCCAAAACATATTACAAACATGTGTCATCTAATACGTTTTTAATGTGTAAAGTGAAATGTAATGTGAATATTTGGGTTTGACCCCGTGCACCGCCCCATTATGTACTTACGTCTGATATGAATATGCTACATCTACTTTAAAAATTAACTTAAGTAGTAAAAAAAAATAGCGGGTAGTAGGACTTTGTGCAAGGTGCTACTACCTGCCGCTAACCAGCTGTGCTTGCACTGTTGTGTCACGGTGTAAAGAGCAAAACAGTCGGTTAAATTACTGGTACAGTCATAAGCGCCAACATCTATACAGTCAATCTTCCATAAATATGTATACACAGACCTTATGCCTCTAACAATAAGGTTGATGTTTACATAATTTTGACAGGTTGGGAAGGATTGGCTGTATACATGTTGGTGCTCGTGACTGTACACGAGGTGTTCCATCATAGCCCTCTGAGTTACCAACGTATTTGCCGTCACCTTGATGTTGCGGGTGTCTATGGGCGTTGTTGATCACTTACCATGAGGTGACCAACTTGCTCGTAAGCCCTCCTATTTTCTAAACGAATTAAACCAAAAAACTAAGCTAAGCAATCAAACTCAAGCAATCAAGCTTTTTGCATAACATCGAAAATCACGTTTTTCATTATGGCAGTTGTGAAGGCGGAATTTTCATAGTTTTCAGGTTAAGTACTTACACTTTCGTATTAAGTATTGACCAAAGATACCTTGGAATTCGTGTGTGATTTGACGGGAGCAATAAAATATTAACACCCATTATTAAACCCGATTACAAATGACACTTAAATATATGTATTTTCTTTATGCCCCTTGACAAATGACTAATTCTATGCAAATGAAGTATTCTATTCACAGTTTTTTATTGCGCTTTAAAGAACTTACAAAGCAAATAAAAAAAACCGTAAATCATAACATTGATATTTCGTTTAAATATTCATTTAACGATCCTAAAACCATTAAGTATGACAAGCGACACAGCTGATCCTCTAACCGGTACCCTGCACACAAAATTACATTCGCATTCTGAACGAGTAATCAAGACAGACTTAGATGCACATCTGTGCCTTCAGAGCCCCAATGCTTGCAGAATCTATAACCCCAACACAACCCAGTCTCAACTTTATTAACTGTAGCTTAGAAGCGTCTGAATAGGCACGTATGCATTGGTCCTGGAGACGATAAAAGGATTAATTCTCGGACCTCATGAAGACGAGCCGATCACGTATTAACACAGAGATGCGGATCTCTGTACCTCATTTATTCGAATCTAAGTACAAAATGTCATTCGGTATAAAAGGGGTGACTAATCCAAACTACCAAGAGCCTGTGACAAATGGAAACGTAAAACTTTGTGACGTTTTAATAACGGAAAAATTCGAGTGATGGACGCTTTTGTAAAGTGACATATTTCATGTTGTGTCATGTTTCTATAATGTTATTGTCGTAAAAGATTTACAATCCATATTACATCTTATTAAATATGTTTTTATTTTTGAGAGACGATTTTATTAATGGGCAGTCCTTACCTTAAATTGACTATTGAAGATGGTATCACCTGATAAATGAGATGTTATGCAATTTAAAATTACAAATTAAGTAAAGATACGCGTAGCATTTTTTTTTGCTAGCTTACAATCGTGTCCCACTGCCGAGCATTTTTTATCGATACAAATTGGTAGCGAGAATGTTATACCAACATATCCTTGTTTAACACTGACTCTAACAGACACAATACAAATCAAACTCAAAACAATGGACGCCGTCTAGTATAGAGCACAATACAGGTACATGCAAACAGTCAAAACTATTATTTAAAAACTGGATCACTGGCACATTTGATTGTTGATGTGATGATATCATGTTTGACAAGCGTGAAAATAACAATGTCTAGTTTCATAGTAGCTCCAATTATACAACGGTATTTTGTTAAAAAACATCCAAGCGTGATACTTGCTCGCCTATCGGGGTTCCGTAACTCGATTTCGACAGTAATCCACTTGTCAACTTCTCTTAGAGTTCCAATTACTTCTCACTAATTAGTCTTAGTTAGCGAACTTCTGAATCGGCAGATAATTATTGCCGTAACGTAAACCTTCGTCTTTGGAAGGCTCTAATTTACCGATTCTACAGACTTCTTTTTTTTAATACAACCACCCTCCTACTTTATTTAAAAGTCTGTCGTACGGTCAGTCTCAGAAGTAGCTGAACATTTTAGTACCTCGTCGCTGTCAGTAGTGTGACAAATTCGAGCAACTCTCATGTCATTTGTTACTACGCTAAGGTTCGTAAGTGTTTAGTAACTTCTGAGGCTGACTGTACATCGCCGTGGTCGATGCGTCTAATCATGTTACAAAGCTTTATCAAACTATTCTCATATAAGGTAGCTTTACTAGGGCTTGACACACGTAGGACATAGTTTTCACCAGTATTTGACACCATTGTTCCCTTATCTTCTCGTCAATAATTCGGTCACTGCTCTGCTTCGGCTTAGCATTGTGGCATTGTGAACCCTAATTTGAATACATACTGTTCCAGTAACAACAAGTTGTTAAAACAACATCATAATCAAATGTCCCAATGGCGGCCGAAATAATTAAGCCAGCTCGGGGCAGATACAGCCGTCACCAATCTCGCTTGACCATCTACAATAAAACAAGGAAGCCTTTGCCTCTTCTCTGCTTTTCAACGAAATATTTTATACCTCCTTTGATCCAGTGACCTTTTTGCTGACCGCAATAAATGCCTCGCTAAAGAGATAAAAGTAAGTTCGATTCCTTTGTGCAAGAAGTCGGTCAAGTGACTTCAAATGTAATGAAAATCTTTTGCTTGTGCAGGGAAATTCATTACTGGTTTAACAATGTTGCTCGGCCTCGTAAATAGATGATTGTGAAATCTTCAACGTCGCTTTTTGCTCACGGCGTTGTGTTATTTAGCTAGCAAATCTTTTAATTGTTTTCCACCGCTTTAGAAATGTTTGTTTTACGACGTAATAAAAAGGCACCCCTCGTGTATCATAAAGTCTTAACTATAGCTTATCTATTCAGAATGTTATGTGCGTCGGTTCTGTAGACTAAACCAATCTATGTAAATTTAGGTCTTAAATGTTATACATTAAACCGCACAAACCTTGGATTATAATACTTTTAACTGTCCCTGCGGCGATATTTAAAGTCGCACAATCAATTTTCATGCACAGAGTAATGTCCATGTACGAACGTGCCAGCCAGTGCAGTATTGAATGAGGGAGTTTCGTCGATATGAGTTTTAGTGTGCAATTCTCATGCATTATAAGCAGTTGCTGACCTGCGCCGAGCCAGAAGTGGGTCACCAAATTGATCGGCAACATTAGTCATACTGTGATTTGCAGGCATTGCACAAGGAATTTAGATTTGAAAGATCGATTCAAAAATACCTTTATGGAAATAGAATACTGATGATTATTTAACTTTTCTTTGATTACGAACCGACCAACTTTAATGTATCCCTCTCTGCGGCTCTATCTAACCAGTATCACAAGAAAGGGACCCACAGACACTTAAATCAAACTTAGCTGGTCGTGTTTGAGCGATTGTACGCTACCCTAGCACATGGCTTTTGTTTGGTAGTTGAAATATCCGTTTCGAATTCAGTTTTCAGCCTTCCAATTCGAAAACAATCAAGATTGATTTCATAATGGTGGAGCCAAACCGTAGTCAGTTGCTGGTTGCTGTACGAATGGGCAATGCCAGACTTATACAGAATAAGTAACTTAAAATTATATCAATTCTAAGCCAGAAATATAAATTGGTTATTCCTCGAACACGCATTACTGATTTTGGATTTTGATAACAAGTAAAGGCAAAAAACTTAAGTAAAGCCCTTTTTAACCAACTTCAAAAACAAACCTCAATTCGACTGAATATTTTTTATAGTAGTGTAGGTACAAAACTGATATGGAACTTACGTCATTTTTACGTCAGTAGCTAGTTTACATAAAAACTGATGTGACTTTCTCCAAACTAACGCCAGATGAGAATATTTCTTTGGCGATTCTATAAATTAAGACCATTATGATTAGTCACATGCAAATCAAGAAAAAAATACTGGGTCACCACAATATTAAATAAAAAAATATTATGGATAAGAAATGACGCATTCAAAAGGCCGGTCAAGACACTTTTACTGACGTGTAGAAAAGCCCATCTGCGGTTTTTAATATAACTTTGGAGTTCGGTATTACTTTTCCTTTGAGAAGCGTGACACATGATTTTTGACGATGATAAAAGAAATGGCCATAAAAGTTCTTAACAATAGAAAGTCTCATACAATTTGACAGTCGAATCTAGTAAACTATAGAACGAAATGTAAATTAAACTTAATGAAGTATAGACGTAGCGTTACGATAAGTTACATCGAGTATAGGAGTCTGTTAAGTCTGACTTTGCGCTTGAAAAGCTTAAGTAACACAAACTGCTGTGGTTTTGCGGTATGCACCCAAAAGAATTAACAGCATTAAACTATGACCAAATAAATAAAATACATTAATGTCAGTTCTTAGTAACGATTAATTCCACAAATACGAGATAACCGCGGACTATATAACCGCGGGGCTTAAATGCGGTCAATGTGAACGAAGCGAGCTTACGAAGGAATCATACGAGAAATACTTAACAAACGCCGAGCTGATATTTTGTCCAGTGACAGTGAGAAATGGTCGTGACCACGGCGTTTTCAATGTGATCGAAACGTCAAGGTAAATAAAACAGACGGCTTTTAGCCGTTCTTAATATTCAAACGACGGAAATTTACGTACATATTATCAATTAATTTTGACTATTTTTGACTTAAGAAGCGGTTAAGTTCGGATAATATTAGTAATGGTTGCTGAAGCGAATGAAGATGAAGACCAGTTTTACTTACTAAAATTTATGCAAAACGCTGAAGCTACCATACTTATAAAACAACATTATTGCTTGCTTTTCTGTAACAATCAGAAATAAAATACAAAGAATGTTTATAAACTGATTATATTATTTGTTCAGTATTTGTAAGGGTTCCTGGTGAAAGAGCTCCGATGGCTGCCTGCTGGATAACGGCCTTTGAACTTTGCAGCTCAAAACTCGAGTCCGCAGTGTGGGCGGAGGTAAATGTCGCCTACGCTTTGCTACGGTGTACTTAAAACGATGAAAGAAATAAATCAACAGTACAGTGTTCTGCGAATAACGAACGTTTGTGCTCAAGCCTTGCACAAAAACACATGAATGTACTGGCAACCGTTTTGATTGTGACGTAGCGGTTGACATCTAACAAAATACAAATTTACATACGAAGTTATTGAAAGATACAACAATAACGCAAAGATCAAAATTTTGCTCGCTCAAAGGAGAGGTTATTAGTTATTGTCATGTTTTATGTGCACTAAAGGGCATATATGACACATTGCAACAAAGATTTACGAGTGTAGCGGCCGGCACAGTTAAATTATTTGGCTCTACATTCTATTTTTTACAACCGACTGATTAATATTATTAAACACATCACTAAAGATCAATTTATTACAAACAATTATTTCTGAATAATTTCAAGGATCATCGGTTTACGTCAAACTAGCAAGAATTCTAACAAGGCTTTATTTTTCATCAACTTTTTGCTTGCGATTATGTTGATTTTAAACGTATCGTTTATTAAAGCTGAATATCCCTTTACACCCGAGAGAAACGAATGTTTAAAAGAAGTGAATAACAGTGTATAAGTGTATTAATACTTCATAAAGAGTCTAGGAAAAATCACGAAAAAAATCCTGGCTTAGCTGATCTTCCACAATCAGACCCTCACGTTCGTGTGGCTCAGGAATAATATGTAACTCGCATGTTCGTAAATGTCATGACGTTATTGCGCGGATATGTTAAAATTTAAATGTTATTTGCAGAAATCAATGAAACAAAACTAGATTTAAAAATAAAACAAAGTTTCTTTTGTTTATTCATAGTTTAGGCACTAAATCACAACGTTTCCTTAGACAACATTACAAATTAATCAACACAATTAGTTGTAACAACAAAAACGCTAATTGAGATCAAATAAATGAGATCGTAATTCAGGTATACGTGTTTCCATATAATTATTGCTTATGAAACAATCTAAAGCAGTCTTTATATCTTGATATGCATAAATATACGTCGCTTTTTTCGCATTTAATCTTTGGACGGCCACTACACTTTTCCATAGATCTTTAATTTCGGAGAGATTTCCATTTGCAAGCAGATCTTCTATAAGTTTGTCGCTTAATGGAGCCCCTAAAAGAAGCATAACATCCCAGTGAGTAAGCCAGGCGTGTAAGGAAATAAGTTATACCTACTGAACCAACGTCACAGGACGCAACCTACACTGCACGATCGTGAGAATTCAATATTACTCTACGCAACCGAAATCACACGACCGTGATAGTTAAAATTTGAAAGCAAATTGCATACATTTATTTTACCCATATTAACACAGAATATTCAAAACGTGTGTCACACACAGTATTTTTTGCAATTAGGTAGTGAATCACAAACATATTTCATTATATTTGTAAAAAAAAATCACTTACGTGAGCGAGCTCCACGCTCAAGGAACGCAGCCATCTACCCAAGCGATGTCGACTGGGCTGACATGTCCCGACGCGTACGCATGAACCTTACCTATTTTTTCTCGTATTCTAGGATAGCCGCACGATCTATCGGCATCGGTTGCGTTCGCGAAAGTAGTTTGACATTCGCGGAACAATTTTTAAAAGTTAACAGTCACGATTGTTTCAAGCCGAGTGTAAAGGGATATTGTTAGCACGTTGCGCATCAAATTGTTAAGGAAGCTGAGCTCTGCGACTGCACGATAAAACGCTTAGTAGGAATAGCTGCGGTCGGTCTGATGCTACGAGTTTGCGGCGGTGAATCGCTTTGCAACTTCTTACGGCTTGGCGCAACTGAACAGTGCACTTTGCACGAATTTTCTCGACACGCGTTTCCTCAGTACGTAACTCAGTGCGTCTCTCTCCTACTGAGATGGTTAGAACGAGACGCACTGAGTTACGTAGCGATTAAACGCGTGTTGAGAAAATTCGTGCTAGGTACACAACAGTCAACAGTGTGTGATGCTTATTCATTTCTTGGCACACCGTGAATAAGTTTAATAGTCGTTAAATTATTGCATTACAAAGGTTGATGACATGAGTTTTGATTTTCTTAGGCTTGTCCTTCATTAGAACGGCACCAACGCGACAAGAATTTACTAATCAGAATGCCAACTATTTCAATAGCACACTGACGGAAGTATTTTGTTTGGTGGGCTCTAATGAATGACGGGTCTTAGTTTGCATGCCATCCGCGACCAGCTTTATATTAGATAGTTGTTTGGTGTATGTATTTATATGTAAACTGCCATATGCGGTGATGCGAGTCATTCGCATCACCGCACCAGTCGTGGGAACAACCTGAATATCACTTGATAGAAAAACATCATCGTGCATACTTTTGTATACGTATAATAAATAGATAGGTATAGCACGTTATTAGTATTACTTATTCTTGGTTGAGCTTCATTATGATTTTTACCGATTCATACTTAAATCAACCTCAACCAGATCGAGTAGGTACTTTGTTAAATAAACGAATCTCAATGAAGTCTTAAACTTTGCCTCTCAACGGAAACTAAGTTTTCCAATAAACTAGGTATACAGGTTGAAGAATTACAAAACTCTTTAATCAATAAATTAGTAGCAAGGGTCTTGAACTCGGTAAAGAGTGAATGTACCTTCGGTTTTTCGAAACTCATAGTGGAATTTCATTTAGCCTACTTATGTCCCACCTACAATCAAAACGAATCCAACGACACCTTACACCTCAAATTCCATAAAACCGTTTAGTCTGCAGCCCGTGCACGCATAGATGCATAGAGACATATACACTCAAAACGTATAACCCTAATATCTGGCTGCAGTCGTGTAAAAATACAGAACCCCACACATGCTACAAGTTGACTAGGGCACGCTCGGCTAGCATCAGTTAAGCCGGCGATACATCAACCACAATGGGCCGTGCTTACAACCAGTGATTACTGCATGCCCGATAGATATCTCGCTACCGAGCAGCCCACCTAATCACAGCCATTCAACTAACATTTCATACTCCAACTTTTTCACATGTCAAAAGTTAAAAAAGGACAACATTCACTTACGATTTTCAAATATCGATTAGTTGAATCGCTCGCACGCCTATCGCTGCTTGTATGACGAGTACCCCAATGACGTGACAAGCATTATTATCAATCTTATGTTTTATTGTAGGCGATTTGGAGGCATTGATTCAAGCACTGCTTGCATGTATATTAGTGTATACAACCAAATGGTCAAAATCTACTTTAACATACGAGATTCGTGAAAAACATTGTTTTTTGAGGTTTATGAACTCTATACGCTTATTATGCTTTTTATCCTATCAGTAGATTTACAGAGGTAACTCTCGTAAGAAGAACTGAGAAGTAACTCTACTAGGTATGTTTGTATAATTAATTTGAAATGAAAGCTTTAATGGTTTTTGGCGATTTATGTTTGTGATATTAACCAATGGCAAGACAAAATGTCCAAGTCTATACACAAACCGTAATTATGTTAAAATTTGCTGGCCTGTGAGAGTGTTAAACATTGAGAATCGGAGCCTTGGATGCTTGTTGTCCGTTTTCGCGTTTGTTTTGTAATTACGAGCACGTTTTAAATAGAAAAGGTCTTTCCACAAATTACTCCCGAGTTATTTCACCTCACAGAGGTGAACATGTTTATTGCCGGCGCAATTACTCCCGTCCCCCGCTCACGGGCGAGCCTTACTTGGGCATCCCAAGTTTTCAGGGAATTCATGTTATTCACGGACTTGGATGAGCTGACCTCGACCAAAGGAGTAGCCGAGGCCCGGAACTCGTTGAAGATGGTAAATTAGATTAATAATTAGATTCGTGAATAAATCTTACAGGAAAGCAGAGCCAAATAACTTCGCTTCTGCAATATTTAGTTTCTAACGGTAAATAAGATAAGGCGTCCGCTGACTTATAATGCTGTAGGCGGTTTGAGGACTCGCTTTGGCTACTTACATGATAAAAGTGTAGCTCGTCCTGCAAGATGGCAACGAACAAGTACAAGCGACTTGGGCTTCGATAATTAATTATTTACCAAATAGTGAATTATTGACCACATGCTTGCTTATTCGCCACCAATATTGTATTATAAAATCCATTATGCGTTTTGTTCAATCGGTGAAGATTGTCTTTTTTTGTATATCGATTTTAAATCATGACTGTAGAGATTATATTACAAGTGTTGTAAACAATCTTGGTAAGTTTTGTTTGCAAAAGTGATACAATAAAATGTTTAAAAAAATACCCTTTTTTAAATAGATTATGCTAAAATGACATGATTTATTTTTAATATCTTTTTTTAGTAGCTCTTGTTTATTTTAAAATAGCACTTTTGCAATAAAAGACTCATAAAATTGTTCACAGCATAATCTCATCTTTAAAAAACGAGGTACCTATAGTGAGGTAAATAGATACATTAAAAACTAAATTATGCCGCTCTCATTAAATTTTCAAGCGTGGTAAAATTAGCAGGTTCAATCGATCCCAGTTAAATATAGAATATAGTTTATCAAGTATCCGACCAAGTATTCAATTAACATAGTTCAACGTCTTATTAACAGTAGATCGAAATAAATTTATCAGATATTGTTAGCTAACTGAATTGAGGTATCTCTGCTCTTGAGACAGACGGTATTTTGCAGACAAAGAAAATAAAATGACTTAACCGACTAGACGAGATAAGACACTATGAGAATAACATAACCCGGGCTAGACTGCTATAATGAAGTTACAAGATTCCATTTGAAATATATGAACAGATAATTCCATCGTGATGCCTTTTTTTGTCATTAAATTAGGATTATCTTCAATACCAAACTTTTATGATATGTTATTATTATTACCAATGTGAAAACAATATCGTGTGTGGAATTTGTACATTTATAACTTATTACTTTTATCAAATTGTATTGAAGTTACTTCAGTTCACAGCGTCAGGAGCACTTTGAACCCTTTTATAATATACCAATAAGTGAGACTTTAGAACAAGGTAAGTTTAACAAGCAAGCAAAAGCATAATAAAAAGAAAAACTCATGACTCAAAACTGATCTTGCAATATCTTAAAATTTGATAACAAAATATTCATAATAATATGTTATCATCATTTATAACAAATTCACGACTCTGTTAAACAGCGTACAGTATGAAACTTTAATAGAACCAGGTGGTGATCTTGAGTAAAAGTTTCCCTCTGTAACTAGTGGCTGTATGTAATTAAAACAGTGTGCTAACTTTCGAACCCGGATGCTGTGACATGAATATTCTATTCCTGAACTGAACTTGTACTAAGTTTGAGCTATCTCTTCCACTTTAAGAATACATGAAGAATACATGATGGGTGTTGTGAGCTCTGAGGTGGAAGGCATCCATTCGACTATGTGTGTAGCTATGACGATGGTATGAGACGGTTAGTGTAAGTTCTAACTTATTCAATATTAGGAACGGGATCGTTCAACAATAACATCTCGTCTTCTTGTAGACACAAGTCAAAACAACCTGGGCGTGTGTAATTGAAAGTTTCAATCAAATAATTCGCAAACGCAGTGGCACAGTCTTCTTATGATGGTATTTCATAAATTCCGCATTCTCGTTTGCTCCCTATTTCATAAAAAAAGTTAGAAGTTCACGAGGGATGTCTTTTGCAAAAATGGAGGAAAGCAAGTTTAATATAGCGTTTGCAATCAACTTTTTAACCAAATTTCAGCCATTTCAATCGACATTGTTTTTACAACAGGATTTTTTTAAGTTTTCACCGTCCTGCTTGCGCCTACTTTCCGGTCCGAAGAACTCATCTAAGATTGTGTGCTAAAAAATGTTTACAATAGGTTTAGGAATACGCCATGAAATGTCGTCCCAATATTTTTTTTAAGGAGTTGCAGTATCAATTCTTGATCAATATTGTAAAAGCTTGTTAGGAGTTAGATGTTAATTAGCGGCATTAAAAAAATTAAGTCTCTACAAAAGGTAGAAAGTTTCGTGATCTGCTAAATTTATAGATGTTTATTGCTTAAATCCTTTACTATCGTAACACTAATCATATATAGCCACGAAAAATATAGTAAACTACTTGCTTGCAATTCATATGATAGTTTTGTAGCTTGTTTTATAGTTATATCCACGTACTTACACGTTGTTAGATATGTTGATGATGACTCATCAAGGCCTTGTTCCACGTGTGTACAGAGGCGATTCATAAGAGATCTCTTTGATAGCGTACCCCTGTTTTCTCGCCCCTGCGGATTTAAGTTAAATATAAGTGAGAACCATGCGAATAATTATAATGCGTCGTGTAACGGGCAAACAGCGGGGATCGAGCTAGAAGTGCACTTTGAAATAATGACGCGCGGGTGAACTGAGATGCGAGAGGTTATACGTTACTGGATACGGTTAAGTGATAAGTTCTGTGATTGCCAGGCTAAATAATTCAGATTGCGAGACGAAGCAAAAATTCGCTGGCAAATGGCAAATGACTTGGTTAGCCCAATGGGATGTTACTGCTACCACCTCTCATCGGAACCAGAAGAGAGCGATCTGCTGCCGACCAAAGTATCCCTCCCGTTGGCCTCCAGATCTCTCTCTAACCGTGTACTAGCCCGATCCAACCATCTCATTCGAACTACAAGCAGAAACTGGCTACAGTGTGACGCTAATGCTCTACACTACTAAGCGTCTATTACTCCTTTTCCCATTTTATGAACAGAGCGGCTAGCATTATCATATTCTCGCTTGTTGCTTAGAGTTTTTCTTTCTGCTTACGTTAAACAGGAGATAACGCATTTTTCGATAAATCTAATATTGGCAGCAACTTCCAGGCTACGGTCCCACTCTTGACAGTGACCCAATTGACAAGAAGATACGGAAACATACGATTAAAAACGAGACAATGATACGTACTCTATGTACTTCTTAGCACCGAATAAACTGTTTTCTTTCTTTTTCTTTCTATGCGTGTGAAGCACTGAAATGGTTATATTATTTGTTTAATACTTTTGTAGTAACCCAGTCACTTCTAGTACGATGGCGTGGCCACAGCGGTGCGATCACTATGGAAGTCGAGGGTGGCGGAAGACACATTGTATTTAGCCCCATCGTGCATCGCGACGACAAATCGATACTGCACTCGTAATCAAAGGTTTCCAAGCGCTCTGCAAATACGAGGGAGACTTGAAAGATAGGTGTTTAAAATGGGTATCTTTCTGTCGTTTGTATCGACAGTAAGATTGTTGATAGCTATTTCTTAGGTAATATACCTAGTTAGAAAAATAACCAGTCAATTGCTAATTGTAATTAGACTAACAACTATCACATTACTTAGCACTAGGTACCAAAGACAAAAAATAGAAAATTACTCTTTAAAATGTCTTGAACAACTTGTGTGGGACACAGGGTTTCTGATAATGTTATAAGATGGGCATTGAAATTCATGTTTCTCGGATCCTTAATTAATATTAATAGATGGCATTTTCCAAATTTCAAGAATATGTTTTGATGAGTGAGGTTGAGCTATTAAAATATGTTACATAAATGGCCGTATCTTTTGATTAAGTTAATGTAGAAGGTTGATTTTTTTACATCCTAAAGAGATTGCAAACCTTAGCTTTTTATATTAGTTTTAACTTAATATCTACCTGTTCCTAAAACGAAGGATCACGACAGGCGGACATTGGGACGAACAACAAAGCGATCCTGTAAGGATTTCGTTTATCTTATTGAGGTACAAAATTTGTTTGTCTGTAATTAATCTCAAAATGTGTATTACGTTACAACCTCCACAGCACATTTTAATGCGTCGTACCTACGCAATATATAACATATTTCCATAAACAGAGGAATCCACTGATAATACCATTTTTTTAATACTTGTAAAGTTAAGGCACAATAAACAGGCCGTTTATAAGGTAGTATGTATACGCAGGTTTCCTGTACTATGATCATAATGTTTATCTTTCAGTTCCACGGTAGGTAAGATAATAAATAGGTAGGTCCCCGTAGAGTAAGTAAGGCATTACGAGCAGCGTCGAGGCACGTTCCGCACACTCCGCTCAATACCGATGCACTAAACGTGTTGATTGGACAACTGGGACTTGGTCTACAATGAAATATTACAGTCTGACGTGACAATGCTGAGAAAAGTGCTGGGATATAGAAAGGTGAATGCGGTACTGAAGGAGAGGCCTGTTGTAATATAAATTTTTTGGTATAGACGAGGAAATTGGTGCGCGCTGTTACCTGCTTTTTAGATGCCGTGCCGAGATAAGCTTCTTTTAAGGTCTTTCTGTTATGAAATCTACGCATTCTTCCTTCCACGAAACTACACAACACATGTCACGTTGATGGCGTCTTGATAAACTTCTTATCACAACGCCACACTTTAGGGAAAAAAATCTTGCTTTGAAATATTTAAATTAGAATAAGGTGTAAGGTCCATATGTATTTCAGCACTATAAACTCAGTTTTAATGGACAGTAAATACTGTTGTCCGTTGATATATTCCTTTTACATTTACACTATTGGGTGGCCGCATGCTCCGCTGAGCAACTGGGGCACACCCCAATTCATTATGACCGCACACCGTGCAGTGTATACCACCGGTATAAAATATAACGGCCTATCGTTAACAAACGTATTAACGCGTTCATAGAGTTATTACAGTTGATTGGATTTCGTAAATCGTTCATTTTACTCCGAATATAATAAAAATCATAACATAAAAACACGATAAGCCATTTTATATGACACAAAAATATTCTGGGTGTACTTTAGGAATAGAAATTTTTGCTTTCCTACCACAACGAGTCTTATTTATTATTTACTGTATCCTATTTATAACCGGTTCATTACCATAATCCGGATAATAATGCATTGAATCCGGTTCGTTAAATTAAACCAAATTAAATTTGATTAATTGCACGGGTTCTGGTTTGGAAAAACCATCCGATATATCGCCGCGATAATCGTGTGATGTATTTGCGGGTTCCGGTGGTTGCCATTGACATGCAAATCAGCACTTGTGGTTAAACACTTCGGCCATTAAAACTATTACTTTTGTGTAGAAATGGCCTTCAGATTGCCACGCTCCATCCAACCCGCCTGCCGCTGCCACCGGCGCATCATAGGTAGGTAATGACCTACCCCAACAACTATTTATAGATCTTTCTCAAGTAGGTACAGCAGCGTAATCCGAATTGCATGTAAGATTTCGTTTGTATGAGAATGAAATTTCAATACTAAATACTATCTTGAGTACGCGGCTGTACTCAATGAGAAAAATCTAACTACAACCCTGGACTTCTCCCCATTGTCTTAGGTAAGTCCGATGTAGACTCAATATTAAGCTCCCTCCGCCTGCGCACTTAGGCATGGTAAGTTAACAATCTGTGCTGCGGCGGCCCTAACACGCAGTAAATTTTAATTTATCCCGCAGTCTTACTCTGTCTAACTTGTGTCGTGAGAAAGGGATGTACGTAGAGATAGTTTAGACTTGAGCGGTCATATTGGAGCCACTGAACTGGGTTCATGCTGCTAGGCCTTAGTTTTATGACGCTGTACAATTTTTAAAGTTTCTTAAGATTCTAAATATTAAGAGATTGGTCTAAAAAATCCAATATTTTATTTAGCAGGTCCACCGTGAAAGTGGCCAATACACGGACAGATCGAGCATTTGGGGTCATAATTTTAAACCGAACTCAAGTTCTAGTTTTATACTAACGTAGTATGAAACTGGACCTTCAGCTCGGTTTAAAACTACGATTCTTAATCAGTAAACGTTTGTGAACTGCTTAAGTAGTCATTGTACAATCAATCAATCGAGCCCAACACATGAATAAAGAAGAATTGCCTTCCACCGTGATTCGTATCGCCGGTGCATTATGAGTAACTCATCAAAGTCATGAAATGCTTGTATTGTCGCGCTGACACTAACAGTGATTTTGGTGCCAATCAAACCACGGTGATAATTTGGACCTGCGCTTCAGACGGGAGTGACGAGATCCGGACATCCAGTGGCCCCTGCCACTAAGTTTAAATGTTCGTCATTCAGGCACTACTTGTAGTTTTGACAGCATATCGTTGTCGGCATACTTTCTTCCTTAAGATAACTGGGTACCTATACCTACAAAGCCAATATATAGAAAAAAATCTTAAACTTACATTTTAAATAAGTACCTACGAGCTGTTTTGTTGGAGGTTCTTTCTTGCTGTATTGTCATTGGTTATACATACCCATACAATCATCTCAGTGCACACAGTGCAGTGCAATGCATGAAAAAAAAATATCATCATCATCATCTCAGCCACAAGAAGTCCACTGTTGGACATAGGCCTCCTCCATTGCTGTTTTTAGTATAAGATCGTGTTTATTTAGTGGTATAGATGTAGTATATAACTTCTATATATAACTAACAAAATGTATTTAAATGGACATTTTAATGCAATCAACTATTTGAATTGAATTAAATTGATGGTCGAACCCAAAGCTGAATACTAATAAAAGCTTGTTCATGAGTAAACATAAAACTTTTCCTAGTTTCATGCGATTTTTCAACGGATATTTGCGATGTTCTTTTGTATACAAGGATCAAGGGGTTTCCGAGTAGGTGCCAGGAAGCGAATACAGCCGCAGCGCAGTGTAGTTATCATTATATAATACCTGACAAAATCCTATCAACGCACGTGACAACACGCACGCTTGTTTGCGGAGATTTTATATGATCATGGAAAAAATTAAGTGCCAACAAGAGAACGCTTAATAAATTTCCTCAAACTTTCATTCGGCGCTTCCTAAAGCTACTTCAAATTCATAATTATAATTCTATTCGTAATTATAATTCAACTAATTGAATTTAAATATTTATATTGCCTGCAAATTACGTAGTTTTTGTATAAGAAAAGTCTGCTCGCTTGGCCCGCCGTTGAAAATGAACTTATCTCCGAGACAGTTCAGACACAAAATTTGAACTTACTTTGCTACTCCGCAAATTTGTTCCAGTTTGTTGATACAGATCTTCGCAAAAAGTAACACCTGAATTGATTTATTGATTAAGGACCACGGACTGGTCCGAAACATGTCGGGCATTTCCCGACGCAAAAATACGTGAGTGATCCGTTTTATTAATATGTCTGAATCTCACGGTAGTTTCATGTTTAAAAACCTGAATTGATTTCTTAGTTTTCTAATTCGTTAATCGATCACATTTTGAATTAACTTAGATCATTACCATTACTAAAAAAAGAAAGATTTTTTTCAAAAACTTGGCGTCATCGGCATTGTTTCGCTGTTCAGTCACTCACTAACAGTCATTTTAAAACTTATGCATTCTATTTTACCTTTTGCATCTCACGCAAGAAGCAAAACCATATCCATAAACGAGCTCAAAGCGTCATCGCATCAGGGCAACTTGCAACTCACACCAAGGATTACCTTCATAGCACAATTTAACGTTCTCGCACAAAAGCCCTCGGCGGCACCTGCATTTCTGCATCTGGCTCAACATTTTTCAGACTTAATATCCGCTAGTGCAGCCAAAGTGAAATCTACAACAACGACCTACATTTTTATCGCGCCCTATAAAAAGCTGCACTACGTGTAAAAGTCGCCATTACACTAAAAGTACGACGTGGACTTATAAAACCGAGCTATCTTGTCGAGTAAAGCATTTGCATTTAAAAATTGAATTGTGTTTGAAAAGTCAAGTCAAAGTAGGGCGTTTTCTTTATAATTTTCAGCGCATACATACGTAAAGACCTAGAACGAAGATTAAAAAAGCGCTTTATTGTTTTAATTACATTGGCCTACTTAGAGCAGACTTTGTTTGTTCAAACACTGTTCCAAAAAGTTGTAACTTAACGCGTTTTGTACTACTTAGCCAGTTATATCTAAGACGAAGCAAAATTATTTAGCAATGGTTTTTTTATAAGAACGATAAAAACAGACGGTCCACTTGATTGAAGGTGGATACCGCAATCTATGGGGTATTTGCAACACCAGAGGGATAAGCAAACGCTCTGCCGGCGGCTCTTTTCGCGGCTTTTTTTAACCTTCAATATCATAACGCAATGGAAATACCGCGATGAGATGCACAAAATCCGATTAAAAATGAACTATATATAAAAATCAACTTATTAACTGTATATCTAAATACAGTAGTAATACACGTATATCACGATACATAATACGTGTAAGACATAGACATCTCTTCATATAATGAAATGCACAAAATCACTTACCATCAATTTGACAATGTTGAGGCTGCACAACTGCACCTTTCGGTTCGAGCATTTCAAAGGCTTCTAATAATTGAACTCTGTGAACCATGGAAAAGCTCTGGGAATAGTGAATGCCCAATCTGTGCTGATCGGATTGCAAATTTGCCCGTAGTTTAATTAGTCCTCTATTTCTAAATTTAATTAATAAAAACTAAAAAAAATTATTGGATTCAATATGATTGTTTTAAAAAACAAATACTTTTTACTGGCAGTGGGTTTTCGCTTGAAATCGATCTGCACTGTTGCTAGACCTATTTTCAATTTCGTAATGGATATTGAGTTTGCTTTTTGCTGTTAAGAGGAGTGTGAACCCAGCCCCAAAAAGCGCTTCCCATACAAACGGTGATAACGTTTCCCACCCTCTAAGCCTTAACCTATGGCAACGATTTTTTGGTATGTTGTCATTATGCCTTAGAACTAGGTTTGTATGTTTTGATTCTTTTAATATTCTTCATAGATTTGACCATATTTGCATTTTAGGAGTTTCATACAAAACAATAAGACGTGAATATTTTTGAAACTATTAAGAATATTTAAAATATCGAAACATACAAACCTAGTTCTAGAGCAGAATGACGACATACAAAAAAATCGTGGCTATAGGTTAAGGTTTAGAGGGTGGAAATCGTTACCGTCGTTTGTATGGAGAGCGCTGGATTCACACTCCTCTTAATAGTCACATAAAATAGCTTTTTTTCATAACTCATAACATAACTTCGCTTAAAGAACAAATAAGTAGCTAGAAGTGGCTGTTATGCTAATGTGTTTTATTCAGGGTGTAGCGAAAGCAAAACTATTCATGTTTTCAATACTAACGTTATGAATAACTTAGAAACTACGTTTTCACAAAGTTCTTACTTAGAATGTTAGAGCTTTTAAGACCGTCAGTAGTTTCTATTGTCACTTATTTTTATTTTTATTCTTTTTTTGCTACATTACAGAAATGGTGCTATTTTCGAACTTAATAATTTTTGAAAATTGAAAATGACTCACCTACATCTTATACTTTTGCTTTTTTAAATAATTAAATAATATTATAGTTTTGTCTTTCGCGCGCAAAATCTGTTGCCATCGTTATATTTTTTTGATTCCATAGCTTAGTAAAGTTATCAGAATACAATATTTAGCCAACGAAAGTGACATCGTACAAAGAATTGGCAAGCTGAAGTGGAAGTAGGCTGATCTCATACGCCGTAGAACAAATAACCGTGGACTAAGCGTTCTCTTGAGTGGGGTTAAAGCTGCTATTTTTTAGGGTACTAGACAATAGATATACATACTTATATAGATAAATATATATGTTTTAAGTATTTCAGCGATGAAAGCTAACACGCTAGGGTCTTTGTTGTTGCTACGGCGCAGACGCTGAAAAATAGAGGCGGCCTCTTAAGCATTATAGCGTGAAAGCCGTCAGTGCGCACCTTGGCGAGCATACCAGATATAACCTTGGCGCATCCCTTTTATATCGACAAGAAACCAACACGCATAGCGACAAAGCTAGTGTCAACTCGTGCTCGCTGTATAGACCGGGCAAAAAGGCAAAAGAATCGTGCTTTGTCCATTGTTCTATTCTGTTCTCTCGCTAACATCGTTTGTTTGTGCGCTGTTACTGGACCCTGCAGATTCTACACTGGTTAACTCGTTTTTGACGTGTTGTTGGTACTCTTGGTTGTGCTCTATGGAAAGAGCCAATGGCAATTAGTACGTGAATGCAGCGAGAGACTTTTTCATGCTTCCACTACGAATAGCTGCAATCTACAAAAATATACCTATATTAATTGTCAAGGCACGTTATAATTTCTGGTCATTTACGTAAATAGAATTTTTCCTAAAACAGTTTATTTTTTTCTTAGATTTTTTTTTTCAGTACTAATCTAACGCTTCTTGCCAAATTTGATATCTTGAAAATATGTTTAAAATACAATTTTGAGGGATTTGAGAGGGTTTGGCCTTCGATATAATTAGAAGAAAAACTAGCGGACTGTAAATACTGGTTTAATTAGAAAAAAGAACAAATAAAATCAATTGCGCGTGCGGTCGCGGGCGCGAGAGTCGATCGAAGTGAGAGGCGCGGCGGCGCGCTGCGCCTCAGCTGTTTTCCCCCCGCTCCCCGCGGACGAGGGTGCGTAGACATGGTCCCCGGGTTGAAGGGAAGACTTCAAAGGTCCAGGTCCAAGGGCAAGGGGCAGAGATTGTTCCATCCTCTTCTCAGCGTCCCTCTCCTGGTCTTGATTTCAGCCACGCGGCTGACCCCGTCGGCGCCTGGGTAGATGTGGGTCACTCGCCCGAGACACCAGAGCAGCGGCGGAGTGACCTTGTCTTTGACTAAAACAAGAGTGTTTATTCTCAGGTCATTCATGCTTCTGTGCCATTTCATTTTCTGTTGGAGCGTACAAACATAGTCATTAGTGAATCTGCTCCAGAAGTGCTGCTTAATGGCATCTATTCGCTTGTGTCTCTGAAGCAGGTTAATGTTGACGTCATCAGCGATCTGTGAACATGGCACGGAGGTAAGAGTTCGTCCGATAAGGAAGTGAGCAGGGGTTAATACGGTAAGGTCTTGGGATTCAGTGGACAGAGGCGTAAGAGGACGAGAGTTTAAAATAGCCTCAATCTGAGCGAGACAGGTAGACATTTCCTCATATGTCAGATTAGTTAATTTTAATATTCTTTTTAAATGGTACTTCGTGGAACGGACGGCCGATTCGGCTAACCCGTTGAAGTGGGGGGAATATGCGGGTGTAAATAAGAACTTGATGCCTTCATCGGCTAAATCGGAAACAACGCTAGAATTTACAATCAGAGAATTAATTTCGTTACGAGCGCCGACAAAGCAGGTGCCGTTATCAGACGTGATCGTCTGTGGCTTGCCACGACGTGAAACGAAACGGTGTAGCGCTGCAATATACGCTTCCTTCGTCAGGTCCGTGACGAGCTCCAGGTGTACGGCCTTTACTGCGGAACACACAAATATGCACAGGTAGGACTTGATTAATTTACAACCGCGACCTTTCTTATTAGCTATTAACACTGGCCCGGCATAGTCTATAGAACAATGAAGAAACGGAAATTCTAATGTGGTTCTAGAAGTAGGCAGTTGCCCCATGATAGGTTGAGCTGTTTTTACGTTATGTCTAAAACATGTCATACATTTTCTTACAGTAAGTTTTGCGAGGTTTCTGCCACCTAGCGGCCAGTATCTGTGACGAATATCGGCTAATAATAATTGAGGCCCGGCGTGCATTAGTTTTATGTGTTGTGAACGAAAAATAATTTTAGTCAAGTGGTGTTTGCTACAAAGTAACATGGGATGCTTCTCATCATACGTGTACGGAGAGTTATCAAGCCTTCCCCCGATTCTCATAATATTATTGCGATCTAAGAATGGCGTTAAAGATAGCAATCTATTTTTTGCCGGTAACGGTTTTTTAGATAGAAGAGTGTTGTATTCTACAGGAAACATTTCTATTTGACTATTTTTTAGAATAACGTTAAGTGAATTTTGAATTTCATTTAAAGCTAAATTACCTTTGTTCGTATTCTGTTTATTTTTGCAATTAAAGACGAACCTTAGAATGTATGCGACTACATGTATCAAACGAGTGAAGTTTGAATGTTTGTGTATAAGTGATGAGATTAAATTAACGTTAGAGCTCTGCGCTAAGTGGCAAATTATTTCTGACGGATCTTGCTTCTCGTTAGTGTTGGGCATCTTTGGCCAAGCAGATTCGTCCTGCAACAAAAATCGTGGCCCCGACCACCACAGCCAGGAAGAGCTGATATGATCAGCCTTCACCCCGCGAGAAACAAGATCCGCAGGATTGTCCGCCGACGGCACGTAGTTCCATGAGCTGCCGGCCGTGTTCTCAGCGATTTCATTGACGCGGTTACGAACGAAAGGCTTTAATCGATGCGCGGGCGTCGACAGCCAGCCCAACACGATTGTTGAATCGCACCAATAGTATCTGCAATCAACATGCAATGTTATTGATTTTAATATTTTTTCACACAATCTCGCGCCTACGAGGGCACCACATAACTCGAGACGTGGTATTGTTGTGGGCTTCAATGGCGCTATTTTATTTTTTGAACTGATTAATTGGACGTGAATCGAACCGTCACTGTTTACTGAGCGGGCGTAAACGCAAGCCCCATAGCAAAGCTCGCTTGAGTCAGAAAATGTGTGAATTTCAACCCTTTTATAATTATATTGAAGTATCCATCGTGGTATTTTCAGATTGTTTAAATGTAAAAGTTTGGATGAGAATGAGGTTGTAACGGTCTGGCTTTGGGTTCAGCAGCCCGTCACGTTCACAAATATATTTTATACTGAAATAATTATCAATTAATGAAATTATCATTTAAGATACGGCCCGTCACAATATATGCGCCCGTAGTTCTACTTAGAGTCATACTTGTAAGGATATCTATGATAAATATAAAAGTTATTCGCACAATAAATACTTATCTATAGAAAAATACCTTTAGATATTTTGCAATAATATATAATAAATATTATTTATTACTATAACGATTTGTCTTTTAAGGGACAATCAACGAGGCAATGGGTAATTAGTCAAATGCGCTTAATTCAGTATGAATCAATGTCTGAAAATATGACCATTTAAGGAGATAAACAAACCAAAAGCTATGACCATATAAGGAGTCAGACTTGCTGGCGCCAGTGTCGTTAAAGACCGCAATGACCGAGAACCGCCTGTCGTTGAAGACCGCGAAGACCGCGATGACCGAGAACCGCCTGTCGTTAAAGACCGCGATGACTGAGAACCGCCTGTCGTTGAAGACCGCGATGACCGAGAACCGCCTGTCGTTAAAGTAAGCGATGACCGAGAACCGCTGCGTTTGTCGTTAAAGACCGCGATGACCGAGAACCGCCTGTCGTTAAAGACCGCGATGACCGAGAACCGCCTGTCGTTGAAGCCCGCGATGACCGAGAACCGCTGCGTTTGTCGTTAAAGACCGCGATGACCGAGAACCGCCTGTCGTTAAAGACCGCGATGACCGAGAACCGCTGCGTTTGTCGTTGAAGACCGCGATGACCGAGAACCGCTCATTCTGGGACGCGCAAAGGCAAAAGGTATAAATAGACCACAGAAGCGTGAATGGAAAAAGAGTTGTTATTCTGATTTCGTACGGAGCAGACGTGCGGCTGGGAGTTAGTTTCTATATTGGTTTCATACTGAGTAGAAGGAGTTACTATTCTGGTTTCATACGGAGCAGACGTACAGCTGGCATTAATTATTCTTTATTGCCATATTGAAGTATCGTTATTATTTTCACACTCGAATCGAACGAAACTGCGCTTCGGCATTGGTGAGATCTTTCCTAACTGTATTATTTGTTCAAAAATATGTGCTTTGTGTTTGTTTCAGCAGCTTATTTCACTTGTTTGAATTTAACTTCAATTAATGTTAAAGTAAATGTCTTAGCAAAATGAAACTTGCATCTTGCTGTTGCCTTGGTGTAACTTCACGGCTCACCCGGAGCGATCCTTGGGACGGATACCTAACATGGTGACAACGAAGTCCTCTGGATTTAGAATCCAAACGGTTGGATGCCCCAAAATGTGGCCTCTTTTGGGCATGGGTTTTCATTCATGATAAACTTTATTGATTATCATGTTTAATTTCCTGTGTGAGCTTGCCACACACGGGAATGTTGGTCCACCATGAGGATGTCTAGACAGTGAGGTTCTCATGTGGTCCAGCTTGCTGTGGACCGTTCTGATCTATATACGTATATATTCACTCGTTTGTGTAGGGGAATCAGGGGGCCCTTCTTATCTCCCAACCCTCTCGGTTGTGTGGGGGCCCAACCCAGACGTAACACCGGGATTTAGGTATAGGTCTATAGAGGTAGTCCCGAACCTCGCATCTTATAGGGTTTTAGAACAGATTAGTAATCCATTCTTTACACCGAGGATGGGTTAGAGTTAGAGGTTTATTCCTTACACCGGGGATAAACAACATTACACACACATATTAAATGTAAATATGAGGCCAGACCTCTAGATTTGTTAACACCTTAGTTTAATTTTAGGGAAATAGGAACCTTCTCTAAGTGTAGGCATAGGGCGTAGGCTCGTCATTAAACTACTCTCATCATAAATACTTACCTTTGTATGAATATGTATGCTTCTAGCTATAATCTGCATCTAGCAATCGAATAATTGGAATAGAATTACATAACCTACAGAATCCACCTTTTTACTTTCCATTAGAAGCACGGTTTTGTAAATATAAACCAAGAACTTGATATTATAATGTAAATTCACTAAAAGAACAAAGATTCTTATTATACTTGCTTTAGATTGATAAAGTCAAATCTATTGAGTTTCTTGCGGCATTTCTTCTCAATAGACTCCCTTTATGAAGTGCTGGTAATGTTTGCTAACTACAGAGAGAGAAGCTAAATTACTTTGTCCTATTTAAAACAATCATGAATAAAATATCTGCAAGAAATACTTTTACTTTATGCATTTCTATGAAATAATATTATTCTATAAATTTTTAATCAATACTGGGTTATAAAACTGTTTCATAAAATATGGCAGAACCCAAATATCTCTCTCTCTTTAAATAATAATAAAAGTGGAGGAGAGACGAAGTAATGTGACGGTCTCACTGGAAGGTGCGGGGAGTGGGCACTTCCTTTACCACAAAAACATATTTGCTAATAAAATCACTAGAATTCATCATTATGATATCAAACATCTAATCAACCTATTTCCATAATCTTTATAAATCAACCTCTAACTAAGTACCAATCGACTGGTGTTATTTGAATCTATTCCACGTTCCACGTACGCAATATTTGGGTATTATATAAATAAGTAGGTCATAGGTTAAATGTAGGATTTAAGGTAATAATCTATAGCTAAATAGGTATCATTTTTACGCACTAAAAGGACCGAGGTTATTTACGGATCGCAACGAAGGGTTATCACTACTAGACGAATCACTGGCCAAATCTTCAATCATCAATCTTCAATAAATCTTTAATTAGAATTAATTAGTATTAGGTATTAGTTTTAAGCGATTAAATCAAACAAACTCCCCATACAAACTTCTCAATAAAGTCTCCCATCTAAAATCCAAAAGAATTTACAAATCAAAAACAAAAAAACAAATAAAATAAAATATTAAAAAGAACGATTTAGGTTCCGGTACAATATGGTTTGCCGTGACAAGGATATTTAGTGTTTATAATTTAGGATATCTTTTATTAAGTTTGTTTGATTTAATCTAGTGGTCGATTTATTCGACCACAATTTGTTGTTTGTGAAATGGAGAGTGCATGAAAATGGTATTTCTAGGTAGAATATTAGGGAGATAAATGAGTAAATTCAAAGTAGGAAATTATTATTTAAAAAAACGTTTCACAGAAATCAATTTTTGTTATAAATTTAGACACGTCACAGGTATTTATGAAATTATATTGGGTAACGCAACACTTCAAATTAAATTTTCAATGAGATTCCTCGTAGATCTTTGCGTTACAATCACAATTATCAGGCATCTTGTTTGCGTAATGTTCCGTGGGGCGTGAGACATCCGTGGGTCATCCGTGGGTCATCCTTGGGTCATCTGAAGCAAGCATTTTGTACAGCAGAACTTCTGTTCTACGAAATTAACATCGTTTGTTATGATGTTATAGCTACGTTTCTTCCAGTCACTTAACCTTGCTTCAGAAAAGCACTGTATTTTCTTCTGCTAGTAATTTCAGTAAAATTAATTACATCTATAAGATTTTTCTCCATAGAAAAACTGAATGCAGGTAGGCTATCAACAAGATACAAATAAGGCATAGATAAGATAGCGGGTAAACGAATAAGCATTCATTCAATCAGCCGTGTATAGACGCTTCATTCCATATTTAAAACGAAAGTAACCAAAATCAATGTAGGTATTTCAATGTTTGCCGACCCAGTATTGCACTCATTGAAGTTCGTGTCGTGTATAAAAATTATAATATTTTACAATTGGTTAAGGCCGGTTTAAACGACTGGACTAAACGGTCAGACGTGATAGTCGGGTCTTGCCTGTTCGACTCGACCAGTTGTTTAGTTTTATTCATGGTTGTCAAACAAATTGCGTATCTAATGGTCTAGTTTTATTAATTAAGTAGGCATACGAATTTATCAAAAACATTTGTCACATTCGTAAGTGTGACTGAAGTCTTACTTGATTAAAACGTATCAACAACGTTTGGTTTCTTGGTATATCTGGTCGTCTGAGGTAGTCTTTACTTTATGTAGGTACCTTTATTCGTTCATAGTAAGTTGTAGGTAGGAGTAAAATGGTTGTAAAAAAGTAAGAATGTAATGTTTGTATGTTGTACGTATTGTATTGTTTTGGTGCATCAATCTGAACTGAACAACAGAGACCGATCGTTCTCAGTTTCAGCTCATTGGAGTTTATTATCATGTCAATGAACAGGGCAGTTATGTGTTTGTAATTTGAATTTGCCAATGAAATAGGTTTTGTTTAGACGGACGCAAGCTTAGACAAAGCAACAGTTATAAAGTTTTATCAACGGGGGGTTGCTTTGTAATTTAGTTACATGCACAGATATCAGTCCCAAAGCGCTGGTGGCTAATTAATTAATTGCATTAAAGTGTAGTCTGTATTATGATTAGGCGTGTAATTGAGTAGGAAATGCTTCATTATGTTTCTTCATCATCATCATCATCATATCGGTTAGGAGACGTCGTCCGCTATTGGTCATGAGCTTTCCCCAGGGATCGCTGTAGCGATCGGGCTTGTGCTGCTCGCATCCAGCGATTGCATTTACCTACTTAGTATAGTTATTTATGTTTATCAATCGATTGCCTAAGAGTAGAATTACTATAGGTACAACCAAGACTCAGGGACAATATCATAACTAGACTGACAATGATTTGTGGTCGTTCGGTAACTTTTATTTAGTCGGTTATTAGCAGAAAGTATTTAATCAACAAAGTAAAAAGGCTAGGTAAATCTTATTTAAGTATGCTTGGTGAAAAGTCAGCAAAACCAAAAAAAACGGAATTATACCAACCTAACCTACTGGTACAGGAGTAGTCGTAGTGAAAGAAGAAAAGTATGTTGTATGTGGAGTCTATTAACTAGATTAGATTACATTCACAGAATAGGTATATAACATCTAGTGAATTTGGTAGAAAGTTTCAAGGTTTAATTAAGCAAGTTGACTAAGTTAGCTTCATTTCATCAAACTAGGACAAGTAAAATTGAAGAAAAGGGGGGTTGTATGTATGTAGTGCTATGTAGAATGAAAATTTAAGTTCTGTCTGCCTGTCAAACTGGTAAATTATTATCGGTTAAAATAGGGTAAGTAAAATTGAGAAAAAGGGGGGTTGCAATTTTACTTAAAATGAGAATACCTGAGGTTGCGGGTTCTGTCTGTACGTCAAACTAGTAACTACAGAATAATACTTTATTTTAAAATTATAGGGAATCTTTAGATATACGACTACTATTATGTCTACTAAGATACTCTAAGTTCTATTCTAAGATTACCCACATATTCTTAACAATATGTGCAACTATGTTATAACATAAGTCATTAGGCGGGGTTTGAGATGTAAACAACTACTCACATGGGAGGTTTTAGGATTGCAAGTAGGTAGATATTATTGTGAGCAGTGGTTCATTTCAAAATAAGCATGGTTAATAAACCTCTTACCATAAATAGTTGAGAAAAAATAACTTACCTTTTATTTTGATAAAAGTAGTTCAAGTAGGAACAGAAAACCTGACTTGGAAGAGTCCTGTGAGGTCTCTGAGTGGAATGGTACTTTGCTCATAGTTGTAGTTTACTCTACTTATGTGATGAAGGTTTCCTCACAATGTTTTACTATCATAATGTGGTTCCTGGTATCTTTCATGTCAGTATTATAATAAGATATATAAGCAATGTACATACAATGTTGTAGGTTTCAGTTAGAATGAATAAGGAAACATAAAAAGGTAAAGCATTTATTGTATAAGTTACCCTTAGCAAGCTAATTTCACCAGTATAAACAAAAAGAAAGGAAAGATAATGCATAACTTCCCAAATCAGTAAGTTAAGCAAAAACATACAGGTCTCAAGCAAGTTTAAAATACTTGGCTGCGCACTCCCTCATACACTCATGTATGAAAAAAAAAATACTTTTATAATTTACTGCAGAATGTTTTACATTAGCTCATGAACAGTGATAGTTTTCACTAATCAATATAGGATAGAAGTAGTAGGTATGAAAGTAAAAATATAATATTTTTTAATAACAAGTTTCACTCATCAAGGATAGCAAGTATAAGTTACGCACCTTCATCAAATTCTATCTACCAAATTGATAACATTCATAGCCAAAAACCCAAAGGCAACACACTTATACTTTAGACATATCACTTTAGGTTAGTGCGTAGTGTAATATAACACATCGAGTACAAAGTATCAAACTTCTCCCATAGCATTTGAAGCAATCACAGATATATTATTAGGTTCCATTTTATTTCATAGACATCACATTTTAGCAGCAGGTTTAGATGTTGCAAAGCTTTTGTGCCTCCAGTAGTAGTAGAAATAGGATCATAATCATTCCTTTGTCATTAAGTAGAATGATCAACTATTATCTTCAAACTCCTGAAACAAGTAAGGGGCATGATTAACTTAGTTTTAAGTAGGCTACATTATCCAAGAGTGTGTATTGCATATGATTTATTAGTTTAGTAAGTATAGGTTAAGGTTCACAATCACTAATGATATTGCATACTTAAGAAATAAGTGAATGGTAAAATACTTACAAATATTAAGGTACCTAGACTTGTAAGGATACTTTGGTTTTCCCACGGGGTTTTATACATAACGTATCCATTCCGTACATGTTTGATGATGGTTAAACTGCATAAGCGGCTTGTTATAGCGCGTCCATCTTCAGTGTGTGGTTGTAAGTAAGTATTCGGATAAACAAATTTAGTATAACATCAAATTTGTGCTACGGCTCATCGTAAAAATAATTAATAACTTCTTCATTTTTAATGGCAATAACTAATAATAACAAATGAAATCCGTATAGAAATCAAATCACCAAAGCGTTGAGGAAGCTTGTCATTTTGACAAATTTATTACAGGTTTTCAATATTTGCTTTTCTAGAAAGGCAAAGGGATTTTTAACCATACAGTCACGTTTGCTATGATATTTAATTTTAATTTTCAAATTCTTATTTAAGTTAAGCCTGGATACTAGGTCTTTTAGCCAAGTCTCCTACCGAGTTTGAACTCTTTTGATAAGTAGGAGAATTTTACCCAATTACTTGTAATGTATAAATAAATAAATAATAAAAAATATATATTAAATCTACCAAATCGTATTTCTACTAGTATTTTTAGTAAGTCTAGAACCTTTCTGGATAGCTTTTGACCGACTGCTGTGAGAAGAAAGGGTTATGTTTTATGAGCATCTATTAAGCTATAGTGAAAAAAAAAAGGAAGTAGGTAGTATGTTTGGTTGTTTAGTAAAAACAATACGCATAGAAAAGGAACAAAACGCGTATGCTATGCTATGCTAGGCTAGAGCCAGAGGACGTTATGATGAATGAGGAGAAGTCGCCTATTGATATTAGAATAAGGTAAACGCACCTTTTATTGGCATTTAAGGTGTAAATAAGTAGCATTTGGGTTTTGAACCTTTCATAGGTTGCCGCTGCTGTTACTAGTGCAGACCATAGGGCAATACCCTACTAAGGTGTTCCAACGAAAAAAAAATGATGAACGCGGTCCGACTTTTGCATTTGGATTTACATTTTATGAGTTGTACTTAACCAATCAAAGTCATTGTACGGGGTTCAAAGTCACTTTGGATCTAAAGTAGGGGGAAAGTTGGCGCTCTTGTGACAATAACAAAAGGATTAGTAGTTTTTATTGATATTTTTCATAGTCGTAAGTAAAGATAGATTCTTGTACCTATTTTAAGTTCTAATAAGCAAGGTTTTACATGGTCAATAATAACTGCACTGTACAAATTGGTTCGATCCCAATTTTATCATAGGTATTAATAGATCTTAGACTTTTCAAGTTTTAATGCGCTAAGTTTTACATAGTTTAGTAACTGGACTGTGCAAATTGGTTCGATCCCAATTTTAGATTCTTGCTGCGTTATGTATGTTGTATGTAAACTTTTATGCTACATAATCGATTAAAAATACTTAGACAAACAGAAATAGTGCTAGAGAGGCAAACTTATCAGTTCAAAAGGATGTCTTCTAGCTAACCTTTGAGTAAGAGACAGAGGATAGTATATACGAAACGTACGTCACGTATTTACGAATTGGTTCGAACCCAAGATATAATCATGTTGTGTTCTTTGTGAAAAGTACCTAATTACGAATTGGTTCGACCCCAATTTATAATTCATGTTGCGTGGTTTGTGATAAGTACCTACTTACGAATTGGTTCGATCCCAATTTATCAATCATGTTGTGTTGTTTAGTTTAGTGTTTTTTGGTTCAGTTCCAATTTTAGTTCATGGTGAATGACTTGTATTTGGTATCAGAGATTTAGTTGATACTTTGTGTGTTTGTGTGTTTATACCCAAGTTTTAGTTTAAACTTTGTGTTATTAAGTACTGGTTCGACTCCAATAACACTACTTTCGGAACCTAAACCTCTTATAACTTTTAAGATAATTAAACTTATTTTAAGTAATTAAGTTGGTGTTAGAGACAATTTCGGTACTGGAACGGAAGCAGTACCTATAGTTTATTTATTTTGCTCTGAGACAGAGTACTTACTATCTAACTACAAAGGTCAATAAGGGCATAAGCTGGTTATAATAATTCATAATCTTTTGATTAATCGATAGTACGGTAGAAAAAAAATGTAAAGGTGCGAAACATGTGATCTGGAACGTAAGAGAAAACAATGTCTAGGATAATTAAATAATTAATTTAAGAAGCAGAGTGAATCTGTAATGATTTCGTTCATAATTTACGAAACTGCTACAATAACAACAAGTACTTCGTGTTGATTCACACGTGTGAACAAAGCTCGAAGAAGGGGACAATAGACTAATACATAACAGTTTACAAAGTGGTCAATAGGTGGTCTTGTCTCGAGGTGCCATTTCCTTCCAGACAACCTTCGGAGAAAGATAGGTTTAGAAATAGCCAAACTGTACGATTGGCGGTGTAAATTTAAAGAGATTCAAGCATACTAAAAGTAAACATTTAATCAATATTTATAAAATAGTGGTACTCGTACATACATATAATTGACCGCTATAGTTATTGCGTTCAAATAGGATTGCTTAAGTCAACAACATTTAGAGTAATTAATCGTCCCTCTAAATATGGTTACTGGTGATTTTCATACAAAACATACTAAAGGATTGTATCGACACATTGACTCTATAAAATAATAACCATTTAGATGCAAAATTAAGGGTAGAATAAAATTAAAAAATTAAAAAACTTCCATTGTGCGAGTTTCTCTTTTAACTTTGTCATGCAATCAAAATGTCAAATAAAATAAAATATAGCATATAGTGTATAGTGTGTGTAGTGTATAGTGTGACGGTACATAATTATAATGTAATTGGGTTCTATAAAAGGGGGGTTGCGTCAATGTGGACGGGTTCCTGCACTGGTTGTCTAAGTTGTTCTCAGTTGAATTGTTGGTGTGTTAGGATAGTTGTTCGACCGGAGGGCATTAGAAATTACCTAATAATAGTTATTTATTTTAGAAAAAAAAAATAGTTTTCATTTCTTGTCGAGCTGTTGACTTGCTTGCGTGGCGTGAAGAAAGATATTTGAATGCGGTTATGTGATACTTGCTTAAGATAGAAATAAAGGGGGGTGTGTGAAGTAATTAATGAATGGCATTAGATAATTTTTACGAGGGCTCTCGCTTTTTTATAGCTCTGAAAGAAGTGAAGACGGTTTGTTGGCATTCAACTGCGAGGCGCACATCTGAACTCTTTGTGGGAATTGATGTTAGGATTAGGTCAAATTTGACATTTCAGCGTTTAGGCTGCCCACAGAGAATTCCTACTCCACATGACAATAAACACAGAACTAAATACTCTGTAAATAGAAATCTATAAGAGGGAGTTGTTCAAACGGTACCAGAACACTCAGCATTAGAGGTGTGTGACGCATTTTAGATTTTATATTAATTCTGTATCTTACCAAATGCAACAGCTCTTTTCTTTAGGGATTTTTGTTTGCGCACATTCTCCAAGAAAGTAGTGGTTATGATTTTGAAAAACAATATTGAATAGATATATGGCTAACGGATAGGTATCTTTCGAACTAGTAACGTTAAGCTAGTTTGAGAAAGGGATGTATTGGGGAATCCAATTTCAATCCATAAAAGCAATGCAGGATCGGTTTGGATTATCTGATGCTTTACCATTCGGGTTGCGCTGCCTGACAACCAGTGTCCCACGCTTAAGCTAGAATAGCCTTGTGAAGACTGATGGTTATTCATGGTTTATCTATCAAACATTTTGGTATTGCAATTCGTCTTATGATCACTATGGACTTGGTATAAAACACAAAACATAATAAACAATCTTGTGGTAAAATGTCAATAAATTGAAGTTATGCATAAGCAAAGGAAAAAAAAAACTAAGTTTTCTTTATGTATATTTGTGAACATTGAGATTTTTAAAATGCACTCCGGTTGAATAATATTCTGGGCACCTGCGTAACATTTTGGGGGTTGGCTGTAACGGTCTGGCTTTGGGTTCAGCAGCCCGTCACGTTCACAAATATATTTTATACTGAAATAATTATCAATTAATGAAATTATCATTTAAGATACGGCCCGTCACAATATATGCGCCCGTAGTTCTACTTAGAGTCATACTTGTAAGGATATCTATGATAAATATAAAAGTTATTCGCACAATAAATACTTATCTATAGAAAAATACCTTTAGATATTTTGCAATAATATATAATAAATATTATTTATTACTATAACGATTTGTCTTTTAAGGGACAATCAACGAGGCAATGGGTAATTAGTCAAATGCGCTTAATTCAGTATGAATCAATGTCTGAAAATATGACCATTTAAGGAGATAAACAAACCAAAAGCTATGACCATATAAGGAGTCAGACTTGCTGGCGCCAGTGTCGTTAAAGACCGCAATGACCGAGAACCGCCTGTCGTTGAAGACCGCGAAGACCGCGATGACCGAGAACCGCCTGTCGTTAAAGACCGCGATGACTGAGAACCGCCTGTCGTTGAAGACCGCGATGACCGAGAACCGCCTGTCGTTAAAGTAAGCGATGACCGAGAACCGCTGCGTTTGTCGTTAAAGACCGCGATGACCGAGAACCGCCTGTCGTTAAAGACCGCGATGACCGAGAACCGCCTGTCGTTGAAGCCCGCGATGACCGAGAACCGCTGCGTTTGTCGTTAAAGACCGCGATGACCGAGAACCGCCTGTCGTTAAAGACCGCGATGACCGAGAACCGCTGCGTTTGTCGTTGAAGACCGCGATGACCGAGAACCGCTCATTCTGGGACGCGCAAAGGCAAAAGGTATAAATAGACCACAGAAGCGTGAATGGAAAAAGAGTTGTTATTCTGATTTCGTACGGAGCAGACGTGCGGCTGGGAGTTAGTTTCTATATTGGTTTCATACTGAGTAGAAGGAGTTACTATTCTGGTTTCATACGGAGCAGACGTACAGCTGGCATTAATTATTCTTTATTACCATATTGAAGTATCGTTATTATTTTCACACTCGAATCGAACGAAACTGCGCTTCGGCATTGGTGAGATCTTTCCTAACTGTATTATTTGTTCAAAAATATGTGCTTTGTGTTTGTTTCAGCAGCTTATTTCACTTGTTTGAATTTAACTTCAATTAATGTTAAAGTAAATGTCTTAGCAAAATGAAACTTGCATCTTGCTGTTGCCTTGGTGTAACTTCACGGCTCACCCGGAGCGATCCTTGGGACGGATACCTAACATGGTGACAACGAAGTCCTCTGGATTTAGAATCCAAACGGTTGGATGCCCCAAAATGTGGCCTCTTTTGGGCATGGGTTTTCATTCATGATAAACTTTATTGATTATCATGTTTAATTTCCTGTGTGAGCTTGCCACACACGGGAATGTTGGTCCACCATGAGGATGTCTAGACAGTGAGGTTCTCATGTGGTCCAGCTTGCTGTGGACCGTTCTGATCTATATACGTATATATTCACTCGTTTGTGTAGGGGAATCAGGGGGCCCTTCTTATCTCCCAACCCTCTCGGTTGTGTGGGGGCCCAACCCAGACGTAACACCGGGATTTAGGTATAGGTCTATAGAGGTAGTCCCGAACCTCGCATCTTATAGGGTTTTAGAACAGATTAGTAATCCATTCTTTACACCGAGGATGGGTTAGAGTTAGAGGTTTATTCCTTACACCGGGGATAAACAACATTACACACACATATTAAATGTAAATATGAGGCCAGACCTCTAGATTTGTTAACACCTTAGTTTAATTTTAGGGAAATAGGAACCTTCTCTAAGTGTAGGCATAGGGCGTAGGCTCGTCATTAAACTACTCTCATCATAAATACTTACCTTTGTATGAATATGTATGCTTCTAGCTATAATCTGCATCTAGCAATCGAATAATTGGAATAGAATTACATAACCTACAGAATCCACCTTTTTACTTTCCATTAGAAGCACGGTTTTGTAAATATAAACCAAGAACTTGATATTATAATGTAAATTCACTAAAAGAACAAAGATTCTTATTATACTTGCTTTAGATTGATAAAGTCAAATCTATTGAGTTTCTTGCGGCATTTCTTCTCAATAGACTCCCTTTATGAAGTGCTGGTAATGTTTGCTAACTACAGAGAGAGAAGCTAAATTACTTTGTCCTATTTAAAACAATCATGAATAAAATATCTGCAAGAAATACTTTTACTTTATGCATTTCTATGAAATAATATTATTCTATAAATTTTTAATCAATACTGGGTTATAAAACTGTTTCATAAAATATGGCAGAACCCAAATATCTCTCTCTCTTTAAATAATAATAAAAGTGGAGGAGAGACGAAGTAATGTGACGGTCTCACTGGAAGGTGCGGGGAGTGGGCACTTCCTTTACCACAAAAACATATTTGCTAATAAAATCACTAGAATTCATCATTATGATATCAAACATCTAATCAACCTATTTCCATAATCTTTATAAATCAACCTCTAACTAAGTACCAATCGACTGGTGTTATTTGAATCTATTCCACGTTCCACGTACGCAATATTTGGGTATTATATAAATAAGTAGGTCATAGGTTAAATGTAGGATTTAAGGTAATAATCTATAGCTAAATAGGTATCATTTTTACGCACTAAAAGGACCGAGGTTATTTACGGATCGCAACGAAGGGTTATCACTACTAGACGAATCACTGGCCAAATCTTCAATCATCAATCTTCAATAAATCTTTAATTAGAATTAATTAGTATTAGGTATTAGTTTTAAGCGATTAAATCAAACAAACTCCCCATACAAACTTCTCAATAAAGTCTCCCATCTAAAATCCAAAAGAATTTACAAATCAAAAACAAAAAAACAAATAAAATAAAATATTAAAAAGAACGATTTAGGTTCCGGTACAAGGTCCATAGTAATTTGATATCATTTGGTACCTCCTCGTCCCAATTTGATTTTAGTTTCCACAGTTTTTGCATAATCACCTTTGCTTCAACTATTACAGGACCCACGAGGCCGAGTGGGTCAAATATCTGACTTATTACAGATAGTATGTGACGTTTTGTTACCTTTTCGTGCAAATTGATACCGATCGAGAACGAAAGGGTGTCCGAATCACAGAGCCAATGAAGCCCCAACGTTTTGGGGGCGCTGTTGTGATCGGTGTCTGGAAACTGTAAAATGTTATTTATTTCTTCCTTGTCATCAGTTATAGCTTTCAATATTTCTAAATCGTTTGATTGAAATTTTCGCAAGTTGAATTGCGCTGATGACAAAGCAGAGATTATACCTTTGCATTTGTTTATGACCTCTGCTTTTGTGTCTCCCCCACCTAAATAATCATCGACATAGAAGTCTCTTTTAATGGAATTTTTTACTTTATCGTCGTCTACAGTGTCAGCGAGGCTAGTCAAACATTTTGTTGCTAGGTAGGCTGAGGATGCGACACCGTAAGTAACTGTATTTAATGTATATGATTTTAGAGATTCGGTGGGATCGAAACGGAATATTATTTGCTGCAGAGGGCGCTGTATGGGGTTTATTTCAATAGCTCGGTACATTTTTTCTATGTCCCCAGAGACTACGAATTTATGCTGACGAAATCTAATAAGAATGGATAAAAGGTCGTCCTGTATGGTCGGCCCGACTATTTGTAAGTCATTAAGTGATAAACCTGAGGTCGTCGCTGCGGACGCGTCAAAAACTGAGCGTAACTTTGTGGTCGTGCTCGACTCACGAAGTACGCCGTGGTGGGGTAAGTAGTACGAAACGATTTCGTTATCCTTATTACCTGAAGTTGGCGGTGGAGTAGCATTTAGAGTCATGTGACCTAATCGTTCGTATTCTTTCATAAAATCCATGTATTTTTGCTCAAAAACAGAGTCTCTTTTAAATTTGCGTTCTAATGAAAGGAATCTAGTTTTGGCTAAGATATAAGAATCACCTAATTCACAGGGATCTTTTTTCAGTGGCATAGTGACTACGAAACGACCATCTGAGTTACGGTAGGTATTTTTAACAAAACTTTCCTCGCATGTTCGTTCTTCGGTCGTTAATAAGTGTTGAGTAGGAATGCTATCCAACTCCCAGAATCGAGTGATGACTGCATCCTCGTTAATGAAGTGACAATGATGGGTCGATGAGTTGGCACGTGCTACGTAACCCGACACTAACCATCCTAGTTTTGTTTCATATAATTTAAGCTGATCTTTGCCTAAGTCAATGGAATTGTTACCTATTACGCTCCAGAATATTTCTGCACCTACTAGAATGTCTATAGCAGAAGGTACGTTGAATGTAGGGTCAGCCAGCTCCACACCAGAGGGCATCTTTACGTTCTCGATTGGTATGAATTTTGACGGCAAAGTTTTAGTGATTTCGTCTAAAATAAGACAGCTGAGACTGACCTTGTAATCGCTATAGAGAGACTTTAAGGTAACATTGCATAATTGGGTGGTTTTACATGATTGATTGCAGATACCTGATACAGTAGACCGTGTACTGCGTCTTGACAGACCCAGCTTACCGCAGAGCTCGTTAGTTATGAAGTTGGCGGTGCTGCCATTGTCGAGCAGGAGCCGGGCTGTGTGCGCGCCGCCATCGGAGTCGTACACTTTCGCCAGCGCTGTGGATAAAAGTATTTGTGGCGCAGTAGTATGCTGACTAGCGCTGGTGGATAAAGCGACGTTGTCCGTGGCTTCATACGCGGTGGGAGAAGTATTAGTTGGCAGAGCAACACTTTCGTTTGTTGGTATAGGGTTATAATCATTTGAACCTGAAGATTCTCGTTTTTCTAAATGCAGTAACGTATTATGTTTATAGCGACAATAACGACAATTTGGTGACTTACACTTGCTATGATTATGACCAGGACGTAAACAATTCAAACATACTTTAAGTTGTTTCGCCTTTGTTATGCGATTTTCTGTAGTTAATTCTCTAAAATTACTACAATAAAATAATGTATGATCACCTTTACACATAGAACAGCTGTTATTAATTTTTGACGGACCTTGTTGGCCGTTAGAAACAACTATGAATCTTTTAGACTTTGTAAATTCTGTCTTGGGGTGCTTACTTTTATTATCCTCCAAGCTTTCTAGCAAATCAGCCCGGTTACTTAAGAACGTAAACAAATCTAGAAGTGTGGGTGGTTCAGAGTTGTTTGTACGTTTCTCTTCCCACTTCCGGTTTGTAGTTGCATCTAATTTTGTTGTCAGCATGTATATAAGTAGTGTGTCCCAGTGCTGTGTAGGTTGTTTCAAGGTAGTGAGCGCTCGAATATTCTTTTTCGTAGCATCTAACAGGTAGCGAATGGACCTACTGGATTCTTTGGTAATAGTATCAATATTGAATAAAGCCTGAACATGGTTATTTACTAGCAATCTTGAATTATCATATCTCTCGCATAGTAAACTCCAAGCAGTTTCATAATTAGTATTACTGAAGTCTATGTTTTTAACAATCATGGCAGCGCTCCCTTGAAGAGAAGCTCGCAGATAATGAAATTTGCTAATATTATCCAGCTCGTTATTATCATGAATCATTGATTTAAATGTATCTCTAAATTCGAGCCAGTGCTGATAGCTACCATTGAATTGCGGAATATTTATTTTAGGTAAATGAAATCTCTTAGTGTGTTCACAAGTCCCACCTGATTTAGCATCGTTGAAGCTCGAAACGGAACCTGAACGCTGGCTTTCTGCACCGGCTTTGTCGGCGGCTGCGGCGAGGACGGTGCGCGCGGTGGATACCAGACGGTAGTACTGATTTTCAAACTGCAACCGGTCCTCGTACTGGTCGTCGGGCGGGTCGCAGAGGGACTCCAGTTCCGACTGTAATGCGTCAAATTCACTGATTATACTTTCTATCCTTGTTAAGCGGCATTCTAATTCGGTGGAGTGCAAATCGCTTAATTTTTCATATGATTTTGCTGTATTTAAATAAGCCTCAAACTGCGTAAGCTTTGCTTTAAAACTAGCCTTACTTTTCTTAAGCTTTTTAATTTGTTCTTCTGCCATCGTGCGTATTGACTAAATATATTGCAATAAGCGAAATAAAGTGGCGTTACTTTATATTTACAAAGAAGTTTACAAAAAGAAATAATGCAGTTGTTTATAATATAAAGAAAAGGCTCGTGCGAGGCGAAGAATGCAGCGCGTCAGCAAAAATGGGCCGGGATGCACTTTGGACTCGAGCCGCGCCGTGCGAAGTGAATGTAACGGTAAACTGCTACGCGTGGCAAATAGCTCCAGAATGCAAGCGGAATGATCGTGATGGATCAATATGCGATATTATTGAAAGGTTGTTGAGAAAGCGCGTTTGTAAAAACTATAATTCGATGAAATATTAATACGAGGAAATTTTTAAATGCTGTCACGCACAGAAATTGACTAGAAGCGGATTTAATTGTGAAATGTTTTCTATATAAGAAACGTTATTGTTAGGAAAGGGACGGTAAAATCGGAACGAACTCACTGTTTCCAGCCAAATTCTACCAGAATGAGATTTCTTTGCCTCGATGACCACGTCGACTCGCTGATGTCACGGGATAAGATGGCGGTGCTCGATGACGAAATTATTATGCTCGTAGTGTTGATTTCTTGAAAATCTTGAAATGCTAAACTCGTGACGTCACGTCGATGCTTCTCGAAGTTGCGCTTTGCCTGGCAACTTGCTGCTGTGACCGTTGCGAACCGTTATTTCTTGCGTAGTCGTTGAATTTACGACGCGCGGATGCAGCAAAATGATTCTACTTATTAATTTTTGAAGGTTTGAAGGACCATTGAGAGGGTTTGGCCTTCGATATAATTAGAAGAAAAACTAGCGGACTGTAAATACTGGTTTAATTAGAAAAAAGAACAAATAAAATCAATTGCGCGTGCGGTCGCGGGCGCGAGAGTCGATCGAAGTGAGAGGCGCGGCGGCGCGCTGCGCCTCAGCTGTTTTCCCCCCGCTCCCCGCGGACGAGGGTGCGTAAACAGATTTGCATAATTTATTTGTTCTAAAATGCTGTATTACTATCACATTCTAGTCAACATTTATATACATGCATTCTAAAAACCTTTTACCAGATTTGACAGTAGCTTTACAGAACTGGTAAAGTTGACATAAAGTAATTGTACCGTGCATCAGTACTTGACCCGCGTAAAACATCGTTTTTACCAATAGCTTGACCACTCTTCGCCCGTATTACAAAGGGAAAAGGTTCAAAAGTGGCCAAGCAATTTCTTGGTCGACTATACAGTCTGAAATATCTGTAAGAATCGTTGTAGATAGTTCTACAAACTGCGCCCAACAGGGTACGATAATGGCCTGATTTATCACAGTGTCTGCAAATGCAGCGGATGGAAGCCGCAAGTGCCCTTGCTGACGCTTCCTGCGCCGTCGACTGTGTAGATTTATTTGTTTTCTGCTGCTGCTAGAAAGATAAGCTGTTGCTAAAGAAAGTTCTACTTACACTTTGTGCTAGCTGAAGTAGATTTTTTATGTCTTACGTTTAATAATTCATTAGTAAGACAGCCGCTAAGGTATTGTTAAACACAGTCAGCTATAAACAGCAGCGATAAATGCTAGCTTGCTACTAAAGCTAGTAGTACGCTAGCGTTTATCGCGCACCTAAACGCATCTGTCCCTCTCGTACACGCCTACTGGTTGGAAAAGGATATTAGCTTTATGGAAACGATAAAAGATAGTAGGCCTAGCATTTATTTTGTAGTATGTATTGAGCTTGATCCTTATAGGACATAGGAACTGAAGCTTAAAGCGCTGAAATTGCTGACATCTTAGCTTCTTAGGCATTTAAGAAAATGTATGTGTAAGATAGACGTCATATGGAGTTTCTATAGAATTGGTGTTACAGTTGCTTAGTTAAAAACAAACTGTAGCGGGTTTTAAAAGATAACAACGACGTACAAAAATTGTACAACACTGCGACACAGCTATAAGTATGCACTAAACTTTTCGAGCTATGTCATGTTAGCTATTCATTACAGTGTGAAAATTGCGAAAGCTTTGAGAATCTATCCGCGCCGTAACTTCGTTATGTGCAACAAAGTTTAGTAATAAATAGTGCTGCGCTTGTAGCACATAATAATCAGTGGAGCTTTTCAATAAGCGCATGAGTTTAGTATTTTATTGCGCAATCAAACTAAAACATTAACGGTTTACGTGGAGTGAGTTTTAGTGCGACCACAACGCCTCCTGCGGGGCGAGTAGGATAATAAAATATTATACTTAATCACGAGGGAGATATTTTTTATAATAAGTCCGTGTTAAATTTTTATACGTTTAATACATCATCGTTATCCTTATTAAGGTATTTAACCTGAGTTTGTTCATAAATGCGCACAACACCTTTTCGTTGGTTATTTTATTTACTTCAAATTGTATCTACTCAAAAACGAGAAAGTTTAACTTATTCACCCGAATATTAAATATTTGTTCATGCTTTATATGTATAATACTTAGAATAGGACTTGACCGTGGGAAATACATTATTATTTACTGATCACTTTTGATCATATGTTGAGGAAAATTATCTTAAGCAATAATATTCAAGCTTAAACATAAAATACAACTTCTTTACAGACATTACCGTTCTTTACGTAATTACCGTGAGTATTTACTCGGAGACATAAAAGTACATAAAACAGCTCGATAAAACCCATTTCAAGTATGTCAGCGCCAAAGTCAATAAACGGTTAGAAATACCGGTATAAAAATAGCCTCCATTGACAAATGACACATTGGAGCTGAAACAGCCGAAGCTCAAGCAAAACGTACAAACGATTTAAGCTGATCAAAAGCGTGGGCTATTTTAGAAGCCACTTTATTATGAATAGGGGAGGGACCATATCATTGGCGAACTTGCTTTTTCTCGCAACTTCGTGCGTTTTTGGATTATACATACTATTCCATTTTTTTATGAAATAGGAAGGCAAACAAGCAAGTGGGTCGCCTGTTTGTAAGTGATCACAACCGCCTATAGACACCCGCAACACCAAAGAGATTGCAGACGCGTTGCCAACCCAGAGGGCTAAGATGGAATACCTCTTGTGTCAGTAATTGCACCGGCTCTCCATGCCGGAACACAACAGTGCAAGCACTGTTGCTTAATGACAGGATTAGCGAGCAAGATGGAGGTACCACCCGCGAGATTTCCCATTCCCCTGTTAACCTCTTTAAGGGTGAATTTCTGAAAATTTCTGCTTTCTGCACCTTTACAGCCTCCAAGGAACATATAAGATTTAAAATGTGTCTTCTGTGGTTTAGTCAGTACGTTGTCAATCAGTCTGTCAACTGAACTCTTTTATTTGCATAGATTATTAACTAGCGGACGCCCGCGACTTCGTTTGCATGGAATTAGCAGCCTATGTCCGTCAGGCATAGTGTAGCTTTCTTTTAGTGAAAGAATTTTTAAAATCGGTTCAGTAGTTCCTGAGATTACCCCCTACATACAAACAAACAAACAAAGTTTACCTCTTTATTATGGTAGTGTAGATGTAGATTAGTGTAGATTACTAGCGACCCGCTCCGGCTTCGCGCGAATACAATTAGGATGTACTTTTTGAAAATAAAAACCCTCCGTAAAATAGACAGTGAAAGTATCAAAATCTGTTGCGTTGTTTGGAAGGAGTAAGCGGTCGATACGATGAGGACAAACAGGATCGGATAGTGATTTTGTTTTATACTAAATTGTTTTAAACTTTCGCGACTTTCACACATATTTATAACATTATCGGGACTTTAGCGCGATAAAAATATATTGTTGATTTACCTCGACGTTTTGGCCATGTTTCAATGGCCGTGGTCACGAGTAGACACAGTTGTTTTATACTATCACTATGTAAAGAAAGAAAATGACAAGAGATAAACATTAAAAGTCACGTTAACGTTTTCCAATACCCTGACCCATCTTTAGCCAGCCTTCAATTTACCGAGCGTCAGTCTAATTAGGGTGGATGTGCCAATAGGGCGACATATGTCCGCGAGACAGTCACTTGACATAATGGAGTGCAGTAGGTAAATGTCGAGCGCGACGTGTTTCGTGTGCGATATGACGTTAATATTGCACGCAAAAATCGTTCATTGCACTCTTTGAGTGATTCAATCGTTTTTTTTTTAATTGCAGAAAGCTTTTGGTCTTATGTGTGATACTTATACTACGTCAAGATAGTTTCAGATTTTATCAGCTAATCGAAAAGTTGCCGCTGTACATACGTGTGTGTGTACGTTGCTACAGTCAGCAGTAGAATGAAATGAATATTCGAGTGGCCATCACTCTCACACACTCACGCAAACTCTTACTGCCTTGGCAATAGAGTTGTGTATACATTTTTTCGATCTCTTTAATTGTGTATATATCTGATGTTGATCGTATGTGTTGGGCGCAACACGCACTGTACATAATATGTAGAATAATGGCCGTCACTACATATTTTTTACCACAGAACCGTATAAAATGAGCCATTTTGAAATAAAAAAATTGTTACCTAAATCGGTTAATAAATAAATATTAAAAACAAGAAATACACGCACCGAATTAAAAACCCCTTCCTTCGATTTTAGGAAAATCAAATTAAATATTTAAATTTGTTATTTCTAACTGAAAAATCGTCGGGTTTTATAAAATACAATGTTGCATAATGGTATTCTTGCGAAAAAACGATTATCAACATGTGCAACCTGCGTATTGCCACATGGTTCACATGCAACTCTATAAAAAGCTTCAAAAGTACAAATACTCGCAGCACTGGAACAATAATTGGACTATATCGTTAACGATCGTAAAAAATATACAATCTCAATAAAACAAAAACGTTTTTCCACTTCGCCTTATTATTAACTTGTTAAGCAAATAAACAAGTGGTGGAATTAATGTTTATTTTTTAATTATAATTGTAAACAACTTAATTAGGTAATATCCATGAGGAAAATTGTTATTCCTTTAAACATATAAACTTAAAAGTTTTATAGGCCAACGAGGGAGGAGGTCTTCCTCCTCCCCCGTTGGCCTATGAAACTCAAAGGATGGCAACTGACATCGGCAATTCTTGTAGTGGACGGTGGTGATCATTTAGCATCACGTGTCCCACGTGCTCGTTTACCTCCTTTTTACATAAAAAAATGCAGTTTACTTAGTTATAGTCGGAGGTTGAAAACCAGGGACCTCGCTGAGTCTCATTTCCATTCTGCCACATTGTTTCATTATGTAGCATTTTTTTTGTTTAAAACTTATTTTATTTATATTTTAACATTAAGTTTAGTATGCCCGCCCCAATTCAGTTAAGTTAACTACAGGATTATTTTTAGTAAAGTTCTGGACTTAATTAACCACTCCCACACGCTACTAGCTTTTAAGACGCTAACTTATAATTATATAATAAAAATATTGTTTACTACTTCAAATACCAAGACATAAAATGACTCGTAAAACTTAATACTCAAATTACAAGCAAAGTTTCTGTAATTAGTTTGGTTTGGTAATATAAGTGCAGTTTAATTATTGTAGAAATAAACGGCGATGTACTCGTAAATGCATATGTTTAACTAAAGTAAATTTTGAAGCAGTAAAACGTGGTTAACCACGGCACATAAACTGTTTTAATGCTCCAAATACCGTTTTAAAACAAGTTTAGTATTTCTTCAAAAGTTTGTCTATTTTTGTTTTGAAATTGGTTTTTTGGAAACAAATCTAAGTTTGAAAGGTAATTTGAATATTAATTTAAAGTAGAACTATTAGTAAACACCGTGTACTTTTCTGAAAACATTTAGAACATTTGAAATAACCAAAATATAATACTTTCGTTATAAAACAAGATATTATAATAAATCTAATAAGATTTAAAACTACCTAGATCTACAATAACATATAATTACGAGTACATATATCTTCCAACAGTGCAATTTTTTTTTAAAGAATCATAAATACTAATTTCGACTTTTCAGTAAGTACGAGAGTGGCCAAAGTGCTCAAAATACCTTGTCGCGATCAAAGCAACTTAACAACACATTATATTCACAACATTTAAGGCACCATGTCCCACCACTAGAAGGCCAGTCAATTAATTGTACTCGATAATAACACAACGCAGTTGCAACCAAGCACAATGGAACGAGTGGAATTAAATATAATCATCTGACCAAGCTATTTTTAAAAGCAACGTATTTAAGCTGCTCTCTTAGCCCATATAAACTATGTTATAAGGAGACCGGTGTACTTACTGAGCAATGAAAAAGAGAACAACTGGTTACTTTTCCGAGTCTAGCTAGTGCCTACGATGTGAACTCACAGATGCGAGAAACGTAGCTTAAGTGAAAAGTTTGACGTTACTCTGACAGTGTCGAGTTACTGGCGAAAAATAAAAGAAGCGAAACAAAAGAGTACTCCTTAGCACGACTTGCATGCACTTTGCTCCCTGACAAGTCTAGAAATCCCTTTTACCACCGACAAGTTCCACTTAAAGAATTATTCCTGAAACTTTTTAAAGCGTTTCAAACTAATGTAAAGTAAATTGAATACTTTATTTCGAGTTCCTTGGAGCAAAAGGCTATTCGAATAGTTCAGCTTAGCAGCGTATTTATTATTGACGATCAACTTTGAGGGAGAATTAAACCTCGGCCAGTTCAATTATGCCTATTTCCGTAAACCGTTCGTAGCAGGTAAGGCCATTGCATATTAAACATTTATGTAATTAATTCGCTGGCCCACATCTGAGCACAATAAAATTCAATTACGCACATTGAAATTACCTCAATAACGCTTAATTATTTTGTGTTATTTGACATTTATGAGATCCGATATAACATTGGATACGTTGAATTAAGGCCGGGCATTACAGTGGCGCGTCGTTAACAGAAATTTGTGTTGTTTGTTGCATTTGCTTCATTATGTAGTGTAAATAACAAACAAATTAGTTCAGAGCTGTTTAACATTCGTCGATGTGCAATTTGATTGTGCTGTGCACCGCTGTGCATCCCTTTCTTGTGACACTAGTTAGCTAGAGTCGCACTGTGGGGTTAATTAAATTTGGCAGGCACGTTAGATCCACTAAATACACTGCAATAAGATTACGTCAATTATTACATTATAATCACTGACCAATACTGGTCATCGTTTAAAAAGTGGCCTTAAAAGTCGAACAGAAAGTACGATAAATCGACAATCACTCGCGATGTCAGTCTGTCGGACCAACGGCACTGCTGTCGATATTATTATTTTGTAAAAAAACCTATTTGCAACGAAACTTAATAAATTATTATTTTATGCAGTTAGACGTAAAATTGAAAATCCAATGACTATAAAAATGGTAAACTAATAATTTGCATTTGAAACATTGGCGTCAACCTGTATTCTCATGTCGGGCCGTTTTTCTGCTGACATTTAGTATGACACTGTACATCCATACATACATATCATTGATTATAATGCATACCAACACCAAATGGATCGATATAGTAGCAGACTTTAATCAAAAATATGTAATTGCATCTACGTTTGCCTTTGACGAAAAAAAGGTGTTGACTGATAAGGTAGAAATATATTCACAACACTTAGCAGTGAAAGCTTAGAAGTCAATAAATTCAAAACGACGCGATGGCACAGTGCATTTTTTTATAAGTTTTGTACACTGATTCCAATATACATACATATTAGACTCTGATTGCATATAGTGTACATGGCGTAAGCCACGTAACCCCACGAAGTTGTTAGTGAACTATGACCGAGGATGTCTCGTCGTAAAATATGCATGACAGTCGATCTACGAGCCCAGAATTTGTCCCAGATAGTTGTACTATGGGGGCGCAGTGACAGCGGGTATCATTAGTCCAAATAATAATTATTATTATTTACAACAACTATTCACACCTTTATACGTCAAAATGCGGAGGAAAGACCGCCACTCATGATAAGTTAGGTCTGGCCGTGGTTTTAAGCTGTCTTACATTAAAAAGTGTAAATTGAAGCCTAATGTACATTATGTAATAATGTATGTGACGTACAGTGGGCTTCAAATATATCAGAGAGGGCAAGGTGGTCAAAATTGTCTGAACACGCCTGAACGTATTTGACATTGACGTCAAGATCAGATATTTTTCAACACTTTACTGTACGGTCAACTGTAAAGACTAACTAGGTTACAACTGTAAAGAAAAACTAACATACAACATATTATGACAGGGGTCATTTTTCTCTTCTTTCTTGCAGGTAACTGTAGAGTCGATACATACATACATAAAGTCACGCCTATTTCCCGGAGAGGTAGGCAGAGACCTCAGATTTCCATTTGCTACGATGCAGTTTCTTGTTTCTCATTTGTATCAGTATTGATCAATAAGGAAAGCACAGATAATCTGTGTAATATTTACAATGTAATTTTAATTCACTAAAAAAAATGCACTGTTCATGGAGTCAAACTGTACTGGCTAAATACGACAGTGCGCTCACAAACCAACCAGTAAAAGTGTTAAATTGTTGCAGACAATCGTAAAAAAAATATGTCAAAAGGATAAAATAAGAATCAGATATTTTAACAATTATCACGATAAAATTACAAAAATAAAGAAAAGAAAAAACTTTTGTTTTTGTTTCCAAGTATGATCATCAGAATCCAGACAAAATTTTTGTACAAATTTTAAATATGAGAATAATGATTTAAAAACTGGAAATAATCAAATAAGCGCGATTATGTGTTGGGCTCCATTAATTTTACTAAAACATTAAAATACCAACATAACTAGTGTAGGTGGCGAGTTTTTCCAAGGCATGTCCATTGTTATTATAATATTTATAATACACGTGATATTTCGTAAAATATTGACCGTAGCTAGAAACCAAAAACACAGTGTTTCTTCTTTTAACGAATTCTGTCCATTATGATAAATAAAGAATAAAGAAAAAACGAGTTATATGTACACAAGTGATCATTAAGATCGGAAATTTAAGAATAAACATCAAAATATCCTAAATATTTCCTCAGTCACATCCCCCGTATCCTTGGGTTCCAAGATTTTGCTATCGAAGCCAAAGCGTAAAGTATTATTTTCATTTACAACATTTACAGTCAGTTGCTATAATTATAATGGTGGAGCCACACTGTAGCCAGTTGCTGGTTGCCGTGCGAATGGACTAATTCGACAGAGGTAGTACCACACTCTCACAGAAAATGCGTCGAATAGGTAGTAGCTTGCTACGGCAGGTCTTTTGAACAGTGAGAAGAAGATTCGGTGGTCCCCGGGGCAGGGGGGACCTAGGGTCGGGAACGGATCAGCGATTCGCTTGGCGCCGCTGCCGCTGTTTCCCATGGGCGGCGGTGATCACTTCCTTTCAGGTGACCCGCTTGCTCCTTTTTGTCTGTTTTTAATTAAGATTAAAAAATTAGAACTTTAAGTAGTTGCTGCTACCGTTGACAGGTGTGGCTTACTTTGTGAAGCTACTAAAACATCGGAGCACCACTGCACTGGGGCATTCGAATACGAGTTATACGATAGATAGAGAGGCACACAGTGGGATACTTCTTATACCTAAATGCCGTTTTTGTTTCAAGTAAAACTTCCGTTCCTACTTGTACTATTATTTGTTTGTATTACTAGTATTTGTTGTACTTTTATTTGTACGCGAATATTCAGCGTTAATTCCCACTGAAGAGAAAAACTTCTTAGTCGTGAGAAGTCTAACTTTCCAGAGAAAATAGCCTACGTCCATTGTCCATCGCAATATGAAAACTATCTCCTTGCCAAATTTCAACGATCGGGTTCAACGATGTAAGAGTGAAAAAATAACAAATAAACAAAAACACAGACAGAACAATTTACACATTTACTATACGCGTCTTTAGTTGGATTTATAATGTTTTTTTTCTGTAGTTATTTTGCAATTCTTCAAAACTAAATTAGGCCGAAATCCCACCGCGGCGCACGCTACGCACGTTTCATACAAAAACATAACTGACGTGGGTCAGTTTGTATGCACTGTGCGTGCGTGTACTACAGTATGGTTTCACCCTTAAGGCGAACCGAATATTATTATGACATCAACACCCCACCTTAACCTGAAGTTGAAGCACAAGCACCATGCATCATCTTACAAATTTATGATCAAAGCCAACTAAAGCAACACAGTCTGAACTCGATCCCAACTTGGTAGCGCAGCCATCATCAATGTGTTACTGGCTCGCGGTAATTAAACCGGGCCGGTCTGGACCGGCGGACTTTGCACATAAATATTCATTCTCCCACTGTCGGCCGGCGCATTCCGAGCGAGCCTCGACTGAATCGTGCCAGACCTTGCGATTAATCCGAGCGAATTTGAGTCGATAACGAACAATCGATTCGGTTATCCAAATATGAACCGGTTATGAAACAAAAGAAAGTAGTTGCGGATGCAGAGTGAATGAAAGCTAATAATGGCAATGAAAATACGGACAGGGTGTTTAAGAACCTTACCACGTTCTGTTCTTGTTATTAAATTCGGCCATAACAAGCTATGTTTTGCTTAAGAGTCGTTTAAACTTATTAACTATAACTATTAACTTGTGCCCGTTTTTTAAGGCTCCGTAGTTAACAAAAAAGTCTTAGTACTAGAAAGCTGTAATTTGGCAAGGGTAGGTATCTCTGTATACATATTAATCACACCTACTAATTTAGGAGTTAAATGCGATAAAATTATGAGATAAAATACGAATAATAAGCTGCGATGATACATGCTATTTTGAGTTTATCGAGCGCAGAAATAATTTTATTTTTCGCAGTATCTCTAAGAAACACTCTCAAATACCAACTTAATATCGCTGTCGGTAAAAAAGAAAATATCAATAATAATTTTATTTTTTTATAATGGCTAACCCTATGTTAAATAAGGCCCGACATTATTGCCCGGTACAATTAATTTGAGACGGTTTTTTGTTGAAAATCACGGTAGGAGTCAATGTCTACATGACGACAAAATCTTTGCGTAATCCTTTCAAAACCCTAAAACTATAACTGTTAAAACGAAATAACTCTTCATTCGTGTTTTCAAAGCAATTTTATTGCAGTGCTCATATAAGGACATCTATGGCATGCTGAGCTCATCATCCTCAGGATTATTTTGTACTTCAAAATGAACCCCCACAAGAAGATTAAAGGAAACGAAAACGTAAACCAAAATCGAGATCCGTCACAAATATTTACTACATATACACCATTACTGCAATGCGACCCTAACAGAACTCTTGATATTAATCTACTACAAAGTTAAGGGGCATTTCTGTCTCGACAAGAAATGGTAGCGTTTTCCACGAGTAAAAAAACTCAAGTATCGATTCAACGCTGAAGACACAAGAGTACGCGCTTTAAAGGCCTTATTATGAAAGCGTTCGATAGTCTTCGAAATATCGAGACTGTGTTTCATTTTGTATTAAACTTAGATTTTCATCGTTAAAAGATTAAGGGTTTGACCATTGTGACAAAGGGATGCAGATATTTTATACAGTGTATTTTTTGTACTGGAACATTAGGTATGTTTAATTCGAAACCATAGGAGAAGAAACATAGGTCATTTTTGTAACAACATTTTGACTTAGAAATATCTTTGGTCGTGCGAAGCCTGTTCATTAAATTGAATAAAACTGTTCTTAAATTTGAGTTCAATATAAGGATAATATAAGGATTATTTGACGTACAATTTGTGATAATCTGGTACGTTGATAAAACTAACACAGTTTATGACCATAAAATTCCAAAATGCAATATTTTTATAAAAATCAAGAGATGGTCTCCTATGGTTTTGGTTTTCTTTTTTAATTTATTTAAGTAAGTGATCAAGAATATACTGTGACCTGCCCCGCTGCTAATAAATTATTTTCGGCTTCCGGTAAGTACCAATCCACGTTTTAACGTCTGGCTCTCTATTGTAATTGCCTCTAAGGAGTCTTAGGATACCCTAATAAATTGCCGAAGGAATTAAATTAGATCTGTATACGCAATAACCTTTATCAAACGCACTATCTGAAACAGGAATCCGAAATACGTGCGTATTATCGCCAACTTTTGTAATAGATACGGCTGCGATCGACATTGCCCGCGGCTCGTGTGCTGTCAAGAGGACACTTTAGGGGAAGAAGCCCCGCTTTATAAATTGCCTCGCTATCTAAATCTGAGAGATAAGTGCGTCTGAACTTTCCAATTTCGCTACACATCAATAAAACTGACAACGTCGGTGGGGCAACAAATCAAAAATCCAAAATGGGTCGCGTGACGGATGGGATACGTGACAGCCGCAGAGTTATCGGGGCAAAGGTAGCAAACAAATACTTTGCGTGATAAAACAGAACGTCAATAATGCGCGAGTAAACTGGGTATAAATAGTAGGACGCGTTTTAGGACGGGACAATGAAATTAATTCGATGCGGAGTGACAAGCAGGTGTCAAGCGACAAATGATGAGGGTCGCCACTGGATAGACCGAGCGCCGAGCAGCAGTTCGCAATACGAAAACTCGCGCTCAGCCCTGACAAATAACCGGTAAAGCGTTTGGATTACAAATGGCGCCCGTTATGGGATACCTTTTAATTTCGATAATGCCCGCATCCTGATGAATTATGAAGCGTGAATTTGGCGGATCGCCGTGTCTGTCTGCATGTTATATTTCAACGTTATTATACATTATTTTATCAGGTCGGGCGAACAAAAGCACTTCGCTTATTGGTTTCATCCACACAAGCACAAAATTTACAACCAGACAGGGAATTCGGAATCTATTTTTGAATAGAGTTCTGTGGATAACCCATTCACTTGTAATTGGTACTTAAAAGAGTATTATTAATATAAATTGAAACAAACATAAAACATAGAATGAATAATAACACACAATTGAAATATAGAATGATTCCATTCACTTAGTGTGTGCAAGTGAGAAAGTGTGTTACGCCAATTGTACAAGTAAGAAAGAGAAAAGAAACACAACACTATTGTAACCTGCATGAATGTTTAGTTTAAATAATAAATAAATTTACATGCGATCATGATTATTAACAAAAGCTCACCCTCCTCTACTATCCCATGAAATGTCAATACTACATTAAATAGTTTTGTTACTAATTATCTTTACTATAACTTAATTAATTCGCATATAATTATGTTTTGATTACACACTCACGCCTACACTTTCGACGAAACGATAGCAAATCACCCCTGAGTAAAACACAAGGAGCATCCCTAACCCACAAGGGAGGCTATATTTCCACTTATCTCATAACACGTAGCAGCAACACGTCATTAGTATGAAATATGTATCGGCTTTAGATAATGAGGATAATCCATTAGCGGTTGGAGTAATGGAGTGGCAACGTTCCGGTGCAGGCCGCGATGACCCGCGACGACAGATTATTCCAACCAAGACATTAGACGCTTGCACTGTACGTTGACGATGTAATCTTAATAGCTCCAGGGTCACGGAAGAAAAAAAACGGGGGAAATGCAATGTACGCGTAATGCCCGTGCCAACATTACGTACTGTTGTACGTAACCTCCGCTAAACCGCTCCCAGTCGTGTTCTGTCATCCCGCGGAGGTGTTAGTCTCGCGAAATACCTTATTTTTCCCTAGCCATGCCGTATTGTTCAGTTTTAGAGTGCAAGAACCATAGTAGGAGTAAAAATCTTCAAAATGGGGGTGTTTCGTACCACCGGTAAGTACGATTTTAATGATATTCCATAAAAAATCTTAGTTATTTTCATTCTACTAATAATTTAACAGAACATTTTGTCAAAATTGAACCGTACTTCATTACAATAAAGTTTATTATTGATTGATTGCAATTACTATTTCGCTCTAGAAAGTTCTGCGTTACAGTTGGTACAACAATGTTGGGTGGGGACACTGTTTTTATCGATACATGTATCGATGAAAGAAATTAAGTAATCTTTATTATGTAATCATCTATTCATTTATATACATAATAATATATCTGTAACAAGTCCGTGTCTGTACATATTTTTTTTTGAGAAAAACTATTACTAGGGCTATTTATAAGCGCAATAGAACCCAAAACTACGATTTTTAGAATTATTATCTGTTTGTCTGTGCGTTTGTTTTGCGTCTAATCACGTCACAGATTTGATGAAGGCGATAGTTGAAAAATATATAAATGTTCGCATACATCATTTGTTGAAATTAAAATTAAGACTTTCGAAACGCCAGTTCTTTAACAAATACGTTTTATTTCAGGGACAATGCATAAAAAATTAAAATGAAACAAAGCGCGTTTTACTATAACCCAATACGTAAAATGATACGTTTCGTATCGATAACTGTTTAAATATCTGTGGATACTAGAATAGAGACCAACTTAAATTTTGACAGCTGTTCCAAATTTAAATTCATATCGTCACGAGATATCGGCAATGTGATCACCAATAAACACAGACTACTAAGAGATACTTTTTTTTTAATCTTAGACAAACGAATGAAGTCCCTATTTTCATGTCACTCGAGATCAAATATCGTGCGTTTATATTAAAAAAAAAAACATATTGGATTGACTTTTCGTATCAATAACTGTTTTAATATCTATGGATACTAAAATAGAGACCCACTTGAATTTTGACAGCTGTTCCAAATTTAAACTCATATCGTTACAGAAATCGGTATACAATGCCAATTAAAGTTCAGATTTACCTACTACCACAGACAAGAAATTTCTCATAATAAAATTGGTTGTAATAATGCTGGTCATTGCCTACCTCCTTGCACCGTCTTTCTGAACGCATTATAGAGCACTTATGATATGTTTGTATATAAAATAAGTTTTACTACAAAGTATACACACCTTTACACGTGTCGTGTTTCACTTTCTAGAAGTATAAACGTGTGAAGTGTGAATAGTGGTGGGTAACAAGCATTTAACTTAAAATTGCACTTTTTGCCGTCAAAAAAGTATTTATTTATCGCTTACTTTTTTTAATTATAGCCTAAATTTGTAACTTTAGGTCATGGTAGACCTTTTATACATAACCTAATACAAGTAAGGCTGAATAGACTTCATGCTGTTTTATGTGAAGGCAAAGGCAGGCGGGTTTGAAGTCGAAACATCTTAACATGTCTGTCTATAATGTCATAGAATAGAATATAATTAATAATTCAAAATGAACAACACCGATGTCTGGTACAATATTTTGTGTGCGATGAAAGACATCGATATCGATAGATAGCTAGCATGGCTACAACCCGTCTACTCGGTCTGTCAAAACGAACCAAAACCATGTGTCACTTTGAATTTTTAGTACGAAAGCCGGCCGCAAAATTTCTTACCTACTTGATACCGCGATATCCGCTTAGAAAGCCACAATCTGTTTTACTTTTTTGTATCTACCAGTAAATTTCTGACGATGAATTTGTTTTCTGATGATGTGATAGTCATTTCAGGGTAGTCACTTGGGTAAAATACGCCCCAATTTTTGCACCGAAAGTGGCACTTTACAACTTTTGCAAGTCCAGAATTGGCAAATTATTACATTCAGACTTAGCATCTTTTTTAATGAGAAACCATTGTGCATTTCATGGCGGTATCAAGTAGGTACAAAATTCTGCGGCCGGCTCTTCTACTATTGAAGTGAAGTTGTTTTAAGTGACATCTAGTGTTGAGTAGCGGAACTACGAAGCCAAATTTTCATTTGACGTTTACATATTAAAATGTCATATAATCAGTTCGATGTTAATAAAAAGTAAACCTTACACGTTACTCATAAGGTATGTTTTACTTACGAAAACTTGTGTACCATTTGTCTTATATCGTTTGACAATTTTAACCAATCAAGATTATGTTATTTTAGTAGTGTAGTATAAGACGATAACCACAAGTGTGTGCGTGTGGCGACACCGGTACTGGTACAAATAATGCTTTAAACCACTTCCCCCGTTTTTTTTCTTCCGTGTCCAGGGTCATATGGCTTGCCTAGCAACCTTATTAGGTTCTGATTAGGCTGTAATCTTCATCGATAACTGATGGTTATATTATTTATTTATTTCAACTTTATTCAACTTCTTCACAATACAAAATGATAAGTTTAACTTGTCGCAACTCCAATTTCCTGATACAATTTTTTTTTATGAAATAGGAAGGCAAACAAGCAAGTGGGTCACCTGATGGTAATTATGCACCACCGCCTATAGACACCCGCAACATCGAAGAGACTGCAGATGGGTTGCCAACCCAGAGGACTAAGATGAAATATCTTGTGCCAGTAATTACACCGGCTGTCTTGCTCTCCACGCCCGAACACAACAGTGCAAGCACTGCTGCTTAGCGGCAGGATTATATTACTTACAACTTATCAAATAAAGGTGACAAGAACTCTTCTAAGTGGGTGTGTATCCGAATTTCAAAACCGAATTGAATAGTTTGTACGTTACACAAACAATATATTTACTACATAGAAAAGTTACGTCTTTCAAGTACCACTAATACTCTTAAAGTTTTTGCCTAAACAAAAAAAAGAATGTCTCATATAAAATGAAAACTACTAGGCTAAACTTCGTAAGAATTGCTTAAAAGCAACAGTTCCCAGGCGAATGCCCTAACAAGCCGTTGCTCCATATCCCGGCGACAATATCCAAGTTAACGACTATTCCCTGAATTCAGCCGGCTCTTTATTGCCACTATAAAGTGACGGTGAAAACACATTACTCATTTAGGACATTAGACTGTCCGGTAAATATCCATAATTCATACCGCCTCAACGTTTAGACGTAAAATAAAACTTGTTAAAACGCACGCGGCTATTTGTCACGACATAAATTCATTGTCGCCAAGTTATTTTTATAAAGGTACAGCTTGACTTTGTTCTAAGATTAGGCATTGTAATAATTAAGAGTATACCTTCAGCTCTTATTATTGGCCTTAGATATAAACTGCACAAAAAATAAACGATGTATAAAACCGTATATAGTACGAAAATGTTTTTTCTTCTCTTATAAACCTTGTTCTATTTATGAAAGAACAATAAATGTATGAGCCATAAAAAATCATGGTGCAAGTTTCTGAATCGCAACATGCCATAAACTCCCAGACACCAATAACAATTAATTAGAGAACTTATTGCTTGGACACAGAGATCGGGGTCATTCGTTATATTGTGATGAATGAGACGGGTTCCAGCTACTGGCGAGTGTAATCACTAGCTCCACGAAGCGAAATCTTCGCAATTACGAGATTTTATTACTTAAAATATACTTACAATAGATTTTATATAAGTCCGTCTGAAAACTATTTAAGCGTCGTCGTGTCTAATTTGTGGCCTAAAGGCGGATGGTAGTATTGTGTCGTATATTTTTTTATATTGTAAGCATACTTTACGAAATTACTTTTTTTTAAGCGGAAGTCTCAAAATGTCGCATAAACTTAAACTAAACTGCATGTTCATAGGCAACAACGGGACTGCCCTCCGTTTGCCGATAACTTGGTGGATACCAAAAAGCTACCATTGATAAGATGTATATGGCAGAGATCTCATACAGCGAATAGTTCGTCTTTGTACGATTTTTTTTTATTAAATAGAAAGGCAAACAAGCAAGTGGGTCACGTACTTAAGTGATCACTACCGCCTATAGACACTCGCAACACAAAGGAAATTACAGATGCGTTGCTAACCTAGAGGGCTAAGATGGAATACCTCTGCTTAGCGGCGGAATTAACGAGCAAGATGGTGGTAGCTATCCGGACGGACGGATTTTACTTGTTATGTTGTGCAGCATGTTTTATGTACAATAAACCAATACTTACTTAATCGGGGTAGGATTTAGAAACGACAAGATATACCTATGGACTTGATTTAAATTGACGAAAGCAAACGGAAAAATGTATCGATTACCGACGTCAAGCCCATTCTCAAATGCTAACTGATGGTTTAAGTACTAAAGAAATACTCACTATACCTACTTGATCAATCGCCCCCAAAATAAAAAGAAAGTTCACTGCACGCACTTCTAGATTACAACGCCCTATCGGCCTCATTTCAAAAAAAAACTATATTCTAGGCACTTTTACACCAAATCAGCTACGCTTTCTTTTTACTAAACAGAACTGAAACTGCGATCATTATCTCATTGTTTTGCCAACCTCATTTTAGGCAAAAAGTGAAAAAAGATAATCACGAAGCGATCGTGGCTGTTAAGATGATTGCATTGTTTGTAAATGAGACCGGGGCAAATAAAAAAACACTCATTTGATACGGGTCTCGAGTCGATTGTGTTGTAGATTGAATCGAACGTATGCGCGGCTCTAAAAATAAATTAGCCGTGAGGATCAATTAAGAACAGGCCCTTGCCAAGTACGCAACTTTTTCATGGACTTTCTTTTCGTTTAAATATAAGAACAGGCTACTCAAACTAACGAACTCTGAGACAGACGAGCAGACCCAACAATTTAAAAATCAAGACTAATTTAGTCGTCATTGTGATCTGTACATCACAGTTCGCAAACAAATCACATATACAGTACAATAATTTCAAAAAGAGGAAACTTTGGTTATTACCGAAAAATGCCATAGTAAAAAAAACGAAGTACATAGCTGCCTTACCTACATAAATCCAGATATAACATCCAGTACCACGTAATGGTTCAAAGAAGCAATGTATATAGAAAGCGATGTTTGTCGACTAATGCCAAGACTCAAACGTAATCTTACTGTACTAGTTTAGAATTTTGAATACTAACAGGTTGAAAAGTGAAACTAAAAAAATGTTTATCATACTTAACCAAAACTGCTGGCAGTGGAGTGACCCACTTGGAAACACACATTAGGCCAATTTGCAGTACACGGAAGCTATCAATCATGCCGGTGACAGTGGGACATCTACATAGACACATGCCGCTGATGTAAGGACAGAGGCACACCAATACTCTTATAAAAATGCATTTAATGCTGTTATCAGACAGGTCTATGGATACACAAGTGCTACCGAGTAAATATATTGAATAAAAATGTTAACGAAGTAAAATACAAAAGAGCATGTTAAAATTAAACAAAAGGGAAAAGGGCATACCTATCCCCTCGATCGGTTTGTCATTAGCTAACGTAAAGTGACGGCCTGCGGGCCACCCACTGGCTTGCGAACACGCTCAGGATGCGGTTAGGGCTGACGCACAGGCGAGCCTCAAACAAAGCGCACCTGTTCCTCATCACGTTAGTAACCCACAGTCCACCCCTCGGCGTAGCGCTGCGCCATCATAGCAGCGCCAAGAGTACCCAGAACACCTTGTTATACTGTAAACGAAGCTCGTTGTACGCCTTCACAGGCCGCACGAGTAAAAGGAGAGCCATTACGCTAAAATAATAGTCGCTTAAAGAATACTTTAAGTAACGCCGATAATTTCTTTGACTAATTTGAAGTCCGCTCATGCTTTGCCTTCTTCTTCTGAAAAACGTTAGCGGTGGTATATGAAGTGCACTTGGTACACAATCCTCTCAATGTGTCATCACAATCACACGTAGACTTTATTCAGCTGGGTGCCCAAAAGACACCATTAATTTAATATTATGATAATAGCAGGCACCCTCGCTGCGCCAAGTACGCCTATGCCCTATGCCACTCAGATTGGAGTATTTACATAAAGGATGTGACATATGTGGCATTAATTATCGTACTCACCTATTATTACACCACTATCGGCTTTCCCCGTCTGGCAACACCACGGGGACTCGTTCTGCTGAAATTAATGTGCTTAATTGTTATTTATGTAAGCTGTGTTTAAGTTGCCGTATGATTGCTGGTTTTGAATAGGCCCTTGCGATGCATATCTGTAGATGTAGCGTAACTGTATGAGGAAACATGACAGCTAATGCTCACTCAAGACTCAATGATTCAAAAGTTGAGTATTTATAATTTAAGTTACTTAAACACCTTACTGAATCTTATACGTTCAAAGCGATAATAAGATAAGAGTACTTACTTGATTATCCTTACAGAATTTCCATCAAGTTTTATTAACATTTTGTCACCCTTTTTAACATGACAAAAACGCGAACATTGAAAGTAAACAAAATAAACGGGTTATTTTGTTTACTTTCAATGTTCAAATGCCAACGCCTCTATATCGCTTAGACCACCTTAGACCAAATATGGGCCGAAATGCTTTTTACAGTTGAGCCTTGATGTTTTTTTTATTTCGATATCATTATCCATTTTATATTAGCCGTAATTCTCTGCCGAGCGTGGTAATCTAGATGTGCTTACAGGTCACTTGGTAATGCCAGCTAAGCCACGCTTAATGGGATCAACACCTACGGTATTCACAATTTTATGTTAAGCCTTAAGCCAATCATAAAAAAACTAAAAGCTGCTTATTGAAATTCTGCGGTATTGCAAATAACAAGCAAATAGTAAGTAGTATTCCATGGTAGCAACCAGTGTACGAAAGAGACAAACACAATTAAGTTAAGTGCGACGATAACACGAACGAATCTGCTCGTAACTATTAAATAAAGTTTCAAAGAATCACGTAAGTAAAGAGTAGGCAGAAGAACCTATACGACCGATGACGCTGCGACGCGCCTCCAAAGTGGTCCCACTCTACAAAGGCACTGATTTTTAATCTGATTCATAATAAAAATAATGCAAGTGATATAATATAGAAGATAACACAACAACATCTGCAACGGAGACGTAACCAGACAATCAGGTACCAACAAAATGTAATGCATGTATATAATGTGAATGTATTTTATCTTTACAATGACTAACGATGGACTATGGCATCCATAAATCCATAAGAAAACCACCTAAGCCAGCCTAAACATTAAAATGTAGAATGTCAGTCGAAAGTGTATTTAAGACTTAAATAAACTTTCAAATCGAGTACCTATCCTAATCTACCCTTGAAATGCTGACAAACACATCATTGAAATGTATCATAACAGAATTTTTGTTCCACTAACGGCTGCCGAAATCGGTTGCTTTTCAGAATGATCTTAGCCAACTTAATCTGTGCAATCGTTGTTTCAAACATCCCAAATATTTAACACTAGCGACGCCGCGCGACCTCGTTCGCGTGGAATTAGTAGCCTATATCGTCAGGGATAGTGTAGCTTTCTATTAGTGAAAGAATTTTTGGAATCGGTTCAGAAGTTTCAGAGATTATCCCCTACATATAAACAAACAAAAAAAAACAAAGTTTGTAGTCTTTATTTTATCAGTGTAGATAGTGTAGACTAGTGTATACTTACGATGGAATAGCTTTCTATTAAAAAGGGAATGAAATTACACAATCTGCGAAATGAGTGTCAGTGTTTAGATGTGCATCGCTAATGTCCTATATACGCATTTCTTTAAACTACAATTGTATTTTCCATCGTCTACGTATGTGGCTTCATAATGGCATAGCACACACAAACCGGAATATATTGTTTAAAACTAGTACCTACACTTGAAAGGGTGCAGTGACGCGAACAAACAAACAGCACATATAATTCCACTGCAGTTACAGAGAAAAATATTATGTACCTACACTTTAGAAGAATTTATAATCAACGGCTACAGTAGTCGGGAATGGGAGCGCCGCGGCACACATATTCCGAACAGGGAATCGACGAGTGATTATTTGTATGATAAAAAGTTGACACTTCCAAAGTCGAAGACGGATATATCCGTCACTACAGGTTCAACGCCAATTACGGATCCGTGTAACATGTAATAGTGATCTACGTGCATTCGCATGACGTACAACTTCGTTACATACGATAAAGAGGCTTAGCGAATGAATGAAAACTTACTTATGCACCTATTTGACGTAGCGTTGACTGGGTGGAGATGTTAAAATACTGCATAAGTCTGTGTTCTGTGGTAGGGCGGAGTGGCACAGCGAGGATGCATATATCATTGCCCACCTACGCATTATGCAAAGCGAATCGAAGTCCATCTTTTGTTTGTTCTCAATAATCTCTCGGTCTGTAAATCTGTGGGAACTGGGCATTATCCCGACGGCTACAGGTGTTTGGTTACCGTTTAAAAATAATTAATAACACCACCCGAGTGATTAAGGTGGAATAAATTTTACGGTTTACGAAATTTCGCTACCTACTGTTACCGGCTTAATTGGCACGTAAATCTTTGAAATATTTAATATTGCTTTAGAATTATTAAGCGTTCTAAAAAGTAGCGTTATGAACGGAGTAATTAAAAAAAATACTTAGTACCAGTAAACAGATAAGAAATATATTGTTATTCGTTTAGTTTATGCCAATGGATGTAGTCTCAAACTAAGCAAAACTTGTACTATTCTTGACATAGTCGTAGTATAAAGTCACAATTTTTTTCAATCTGTCCGAAATTCTTATAGTGTATCTTCGGCCTGCATATTTACAAAATAATTTGCTGTTGTTTTAACAACAGTAACAACACTAAATTCATGTAATACGTAACATAAATCCGTGACAAAACTGCGTTTTTGGCTTATATTTATATAAATTCGACAATCGCACTGCGTCAGAGTGCTTTCAGAACAAAACTTTATAGCGTTTATCTACACGACTGCCGATTTGAGAACTTTATTTCGTTCAGAGTTAGATCGCGTAGTATCCGTAAAAATACTAATATCACCAAAGGCTAGTATCATCTTTTGATTTCTTATGCTTCATCATACATTAAAATGTCGGTATATTACTCTAATGGGTTCCTACACGTTTTTGTACTGAAGAAACAATCTTGCCCTGTAGAACTTTACCTATTTAGGTCAAGAGTTACTCTACTCGATTGGATATTACAATCACTTGATTTAATGCCTACCCGGGCAACGGTGTCAAATTTTACAATTCTCTATTGAATTCTTTACTGTAATTCGAAACCTCACGCCTTCCTAATGGTTCAGAGACTAAACAAACTTAATTAACAGTTCGAGATGTCGAAAGTGTCTATTCTTTAACAAAGTGAGAAACGCCGCTAACGTAAATTAGGGTCGTCGATAAAGCATCGACTTGTTTTATGGGGGCCGACTCACAACTCGTTCGTACTTTGATCAGCTTAGTTCAGAACTTTGAGACGACGCAGGTGTGACAGCGGAATAGGTCTTACGGAACGGAAATTCTTTGAAGTTGAAATTTTTTAAACGAGTTTTAGTATGTGAGTCTGGACTAGTTGTTTTTAGCTGCCAGCAGGAAAAGACTTTAAAAATTTTCAGCCTTTATCTGAATGCGCCCTTTTTCTGTCTTTAATTGTTAGGTCAGAATAGATCTCAAGAGTTTTTATATTAACCAAGAATTTGAGCAAAATCGCTTAGACTGTTACTAAAATTGTCCAAAATTGGAACTAAATAATTACCTTGCTACTCCGCGAAACTAGTGTCATATACTCACTTGCATAACCGCTGCGTCTGTGCGACATATATTTTTATATTTTTCAAGAAAAAACCCACTCTCCTTCGCTTCAATATAAAACAATATACATCACACAAACTGAACTTAACCAAATCTAATTATTATTTTCGTTCCATTTCGTTGATATTGACCTCAGCAAAGCAGGTAACGCAAAGTAATCTATTAAATGTTTCTAAGATCTTTTAATGTCGAAAAGAGTTCGATAGTGTTTTGAATTAAAGTTGTTGTTTAGTTTAGTGAGAGAAAATAAAGCATATTCCTGTAAAGTTTAACTGTTTACAAATTTGCTAATCATTTTGATAAATATCTAAACGACCTCAAACTATTTAGTAATATCATAGTGGTAAAGTATCACTGTCCATCCTCGGGGTAGGATTGTCTCCACTGTAGTCATACTTTAAACTTTAATTAATGAAAGAGCTCCGTTCACGCCTTCCCGGAAAGCCATATCAAAGCTTCCAACGGAGCCATTTTAATATCACATCACTTTGTTTCCTTTGTTCCAAACTTTCCAGCTAGTAAAAACTAATTATTAAAGTCCCTCAAAAATGAATTTAGTCTGCACGATAGTTGTAGAGAGATTTATTTAACGCAAAGCAGTCCGATTTACTTTTATCTAATATACTTAAGTAAAACTTAGTTTTAAAAACAACGTTGTTTTCAATTGTTTTCTATATTTTTCGATTAACGGTCCATTCTTATTATTTACATTCAAGAAATAGCTACAAATGACTTCATGCTTTGTTATTATTTTCAGCACACATTCGTAAGCGTGCGAATAAAACGTTGCTGGTAAAGTCCCTCAATCGTGATTTCCACTTAGACACAAATCTAACCCTGAAGTAATTTCCGTCAAAGAACTCACTCTCCTATGAAGGAAATGTCTCGAAGGACTCTGCACTGCAATTGTTCCGCATCTCTTTAAATCAGGCAAAGTAAATGTCGCTTTCAAATAGAGTGGCAAATAAGGTTTTAGTTTTTACTATACTGATTTATATTTCGAATTAAATATAGTCAAACAGAATAACGCTTCTAAGTTTTACTTTACGCCTATGATTCTAAGCACCAACAAAAATACCCATACGTATCAAATACTATATATGTTGCAATGTAAAAATGATTATATTCTATGTGATCTGGTGTTTAATGTTTTGCTGACTGCCAGGAAATTAGAATCTCCTATCACTAATACTATCTCCGATTGCTGAACGAAAAATAAAGCCCTGCCAAAAATGAGCGGAATATTATTGACCAATCAGCTAATACATATAATTGTGTTTCACGCGGCATGATAAGGTTAGCCCAACGAAGCTTGGCTATTGGCTCAAAATTTACTGACCTACAAACCCTTCGCCATAATCGCTGGTTAACTTACAGGAAAGCAATCAGTCGTGATAAGAATGGTAAACGAAATATTTCTGAATATTACGATTGTTTCCTGGGAGATATAGTATCTTTTATCAAGTGTAACGTTTTAAAAACCCTTGCTATAGCTAAAAAAGGGTAGTTGACAACTTCGTTGATGCTTTCTCGTCATCACTTTAAAATTACTAATGAGGCAGTACAGCTAGTTTTTGAAATTAGCCGCTACATACCAATTTATTATGAATTATTTTTAAAAATAAGACTTAGTCAAACCAACCAGTTGATAGGATACTAAGCTGATTTTCACCAAAAATGTTAATATGTTTAAAACATTAAATAACGTCAGTGGCCTAAACATGACCGGCCAAGGATAGTCATCCATTATTTCTGTCCCTTTCTTATGACACTTGTTGGATAGAGACGCAGGGAGCAGTTAGTTAAGCCTGGGCCAGTGACGTTAGTGCCACACATACATACAAAAACTGACAATATTTTACATAACGTTTTGGTGCAAGTCGAACTTATTCTAGCTTTTCCTTCACCTCAATTTTAACGTAGATGTAAAAATCAATAATCCTGTAACTTTGCTTTAATAACACAACAGGAAATTCAAGTGTCCGCCTTCGAAGTCAGTTTCCTCACTTCAGTGCATTTTGTGGATTTTCAAGGTCCGCGGCCTCCGCAGCAGTGTGACCAACTTAAAATTAGAGATCCTGCCCTACTTAGGCTAGAAAACTGACAAATCCTGCCAAAGCCAAACTCTTATGGCTAAGCTCCTTTAAGACTGGGTTTATAACAAGAGTTTATGAGCGATAAAAACGGAAAAACGCGGCAATGGCTGTCTCTGGTTGGGCAATGGCCACGTTTTTGCGTTTTTATCGCTCGCAAATGCTTACTGTGAACCCAGTCTAAGGCTATACTGCCAAACGTGCCAGCTTATATTGCAATCCTGCCAGATACTGCCAGATTTTGAAAACTTCAACCGATCCTGCCAGAAGCCAAAATGAAGGGCTAAACCTGCCAAAAAGGCAGGATCCTGCCACATATGGTCACACTGCTCCGCAGCACTGTTATTCTCTAAGCACAACAGCGTCGGTAGCGACGTCGTGACATCGCACTGTCTCGCTCACTCGAGCTAACGCGCTAGAGCGAGACAGGACGCTGCCCCAGCATCGAGCTCGTCGCTGTTGCGCTTAGAGAATCAGTCTTTAGATGACAGCGGACGCGTCTACAAGTCGTTTTGCTGATTTCGTTGCAACCATCAATGCCGTTCCGTTTAGCCGCTTGTAGTAAAATGTATCAGGTATTTTGAAATACTTTATTCTTAATCTTAGGATGATGTTTAAGAAACTTTTGTACTTCTCCGTATTTATAAAACAAATCTTATTTATAAGCGGAGTTTTGCTATTTATTCTGTCGAACAAATAGTGTGGTTTACCCTATCGACCTATGGACTATAAGGTCTATAAATTGTAGGGTTGATCTCTAACAGGCTAAACACCCCTTATGTTGGCACCCAAACCATCAGTTATTGGCACCTAGTTTTTGCAGGATTATCACCAAATCTTGGGAATTAAAAACATATATTCACGTATATAAAATTGAATAAATTTGGAAGAGCGAGACCTCCAGATAAATGTAGGTACTAGATAGATCTCCTAGTACCCACTAGATATTTATTGAGATAGTTATCTCAACCTGCACTGTATCATGCACCTGGCTGTGGTTCTATTTTATTCTATAACGACTATCGGCTTGAAATAAGATTGAATTTGCCAATCATTGAAGGGGTGCAGAAACTCGGAGTTTGTGAAAAAATTTGTTGATCATAATTTAAAAAAAATACTTAAAGCATCACTTTGTAGTCCATCTGTCTTTCTGTCAAGACGTTTTTCTCATGAACGCGGCGAGGTATCTAGCTGGAATTAATATTAAATACTCAGGTACGGAGGCCCTTATTTTATTAAAGCCCGATCATAAATTCATATAAAAAAACCTGTTCTAAAAGATAGGGATATAAAAAAGTTCGCCACCACATGTCCACATACATATGGATATGCGGTGGCGAAGTTTTTTATGTCCCTGGTCGGTATTTACTTATTTTTTTCCTACACATGTTGTGAAGGTAATAACCACCAAACCCAATTTCAGTAGTGATTTTAAATAAATTACACGACGCCATGATAGCGCTGAAACTACGGTGCTGAAGTCTCCTCCTACTTGGTGATTCATTTTTAATTCGCGTGCTGATTTTCGAGCGATAGTAATTCACACTTTCTATAGCTACCCAATCTACTAAGAAATATTTGTTTTTACACATAAAAACCTTATTGTAAGAGTATCATATTTGTTCACGTAGTCTAAATTAACGAACTTTATTTATTAATTTTTTAGGATTTAATTTGGCGTGTACTGTAAAAATATTTATTTACAGTGTGCCAGATTTGGCAGACAGACTTTTTAGTTGTGATATATTCTGAGCCCTCGATCATTATCAAAAAGCACTGTAGCCAAAAGCCTGACAGCACATTACACAACCTAAATCAATCAACCAGTCAGATCGATTCGTATAAAGAAGGGAAATAAGCTAACCATTATAAGTAATTATTTACTTAGTTATTTATTTTTGATCCAAGTCGTTTTGAAATATTAAAAAAGTAAGTACATAAGATTCTTGACGACTCTTAACAAACTAACCTTTTTCAGTTCTAAAGTCAAGGAACCAAATTACCCATCTTCACACGTGGCCTTCAACGCGACGTTACCTTAAGGTAAGAAAACTCAGCAAATAAACATTTACCCGTGTACCTTAAGAGGAAACACCAAGGTCTAGAGAATTGAAAAATAGGTATTTGTAAAATCTATTGCTGCCTCCATCTATCAAGCCTCCCCCCGCAGAGTGCAATAGAGACAGCCGCAGCTTGGACTGAAAATACCTATTAAAAGTACACAAAATCAACGATTCGTAGACCCCTGATTCCATCTCCAAAACTTATCCGATTTAACTACTTTTTTCATTAAAAATTAAAGAAAGGCTTTGGCAGTGTTCCTATGTTTTTCTTTTTTTATATAATCTAGTAAAATTTGTTTTCTGAATGTATGAACGCAGCCGAAAATCTGGCCAATTTTTTAGGTTTTTGAATGTCCATATCTCTTTTAATAATTAATTTATTAAAAAAAGGAAAACATAGAGACATGCATAATAGTGGCCATCGATTTTTTGGAAAAAAAAAATTCTCTACTGGCATTATCCAGAGAGGAAACAGGGGACGACGTTTGTATGGAAAAACGGCCCTTGTGTTTCCTCTTAACTCCAAAACTAACGCAGCCCTTAAATACGCGGTAGGGGTAGTCAACTAGTTAAGTGTACTTTTGGGGTATGAATAAGTAAATATCTAACTCCCGGTATGGAGTTATTCTTCGGCTTTTCAACTACCTGATGTTGCTTTTTACAAAACAAGAGCGCAACGGGTTATAGATTCATCTTTTTCCAAAGGCCTTTTCGGCTTTCATGTTAGTATTCAGACATTGATTCTAAATGGCATCCCCTTTACGGTCAGCCTCAGAAGTAGCTGAACGTTTTAGTACCTTGTCTCTGTCAGTAATGTGTCAAATTCGAGCAACTCTCACGTAACGTATGAAACGTTACCACGATAAGGCTCTTAAGTGTTTAGCTACTTCTGAGGCCAGCTGTACAAAAATTTTCTTAAACGGTCAATAATGGCGTTCAAAACTGCCGATTAAATCGCCTAAAAACAACATTACTAGTGACCTGGCTATCGAAATTTTAAAGTCTTACTTCAGTTACCTTTGTGGATTCAAAGCTTTAAGTCGCTGTTCAATATTGAATATTTATCCAATTTATGCATCATCATATCTATATTTATAACATTATCGGGACTTTAACGCGATCAAAGTATATTGTTTTAACGGCCGTGGTCACGAGTAGACACTGAGTCTGAGTCACGGCCGTTGAAATATGTGTGAAAATCGCGAAAGTTTACAACAATTTCTGGACCTCAAGATACAGGCTCAGCCTAGTTTGAAAATAAATTGATCATGTAAGTATTCCTGAACTAATTCATATTTCATTACAAAAGTTTGCTTCATGATGCGCCAAACTTGCAAAATTGGCAACTGGATGTCAGCATAATCAACTCTAAAAGAACAAACCTCGTTTTTATTCGTCCGTGGTGTACTCTCGCTCCATCATTGCCCCGATATTCCGCGTGACGTGATTGCGTCTGTTACGTTTGACATTTTAATGTGCCATTTGGCAGTTTAATGCCAAAACGCTTTTGTTGTAGCCGGGAGCGTCGCAATTAATGTTCGCTGGATGTTTATTGCGGGATATTTTTTTTGAAGTAAAGTGTATCTAACCTACATTTTGTTTTGGACGTAAACAACGAAGCTATGAGACAAAGAAACTGCATATGCATTCGAACATTTCTATGTGATTTAGTGTACGGAGTAGATAAAAGCGGGGAGAGAAAATAGAACTGAATACTTGACCAAAGGAATCATAACATAACTTTCGTTAATAATGGTATAGTTTAGGCGTGGGTAATGGCTAGCAACTATGGATACGAAGGTAAGTATTCTTGGAATGTTGATGTCAAAGATGTTGCTCCAGGAATTAATACACTGAAAATAAATAACCGCTTGAGTAGTTCAGCAAATAGAATGCCTTCTACCGGTTCGCGCCTTGGTACGATTCAACATCATACATATTAGAAACACGAATTTGATATTTCTAATATAATGACAAAAATAAAAAAAAAAGTGAAAACTGGGAAAAGTGAAGCTGGGTGAAGTGAAAGCTGGGTTTGGCAGAAGAAGCACGAGAGTAGAATAAATGCTGTAGAGATGCGTTCTCTGCGTAGTATGAGTGGGATTAAGCTGACTGATAGAGTGAGAAATAGTGTTATAAGGGAAAAGTGTGGTTTGAAAGAAGATGTAGTGACTAGAATAGAGAAAGGAATGTTACGTTGGTTTGGGCATGTTGAACGAATGGATGAAAGGCGATTATGTAAGCAAATTTACAAAGGTGATGTAATGGGGCGAGTGAATCGAGGGCGGCCTCGGCGTACTTTTGTCGACCAAATTTGTGATGTCCTGAAGACTGGTCAAATCAGAAGTACCCGGAACCGCCGAGCATGTATGAAGAGAGGAATGTGTGTGGAGGAAGCGAGGAAAGTATGCCAGGACCGGGGCAAATGGCGTTCTGTGGTCTCTGCCTACCCCAAAGGGAAACAGGCGTGAGCTTATAATAATAATAATAATAATAAATAAAAAAAACAATATACAATAAATTTTAGCAAAGAATATTATTAAAACTATTTTCTTCGTGCATTTTTTAAGGTAAGTACGTCTTTATAGGTCAGTGGGTGCAATAGAATTGCTCAAGGCCGGATAGAAGATATGATGGACATGTAAAAGAAAATGTACTCGTACAATCGCGATTTTAATGTAACCACTAGCAATTACCTGCTATATTTTTTGAACTGCAGTTAACCACAATTTAATTTAACGACCTAATGTCCAAGCGACATGCTTTATTTTACTTCGCTTGGACACTAATGACCTGCACACGCGATTACATTAATATCTACAGCAATATTTACACTCAAATTCATCAAATGTTTACTTTTTAACAATATCAGATAGAACCTTGCTTGCTACGTTTACTGCCATTTCAGTAAAAATAATGAAATTTGAATTTCTATTCTTAAAGGCTTTATAATTGGCTTGACTTTGTATAAAATGGGAAGTGATCACCGCCGCCCGTAGGAACCAGTGATCCCAGGAGAAACGCTGATACGCCACCGGCCTTTAGCCCAAACAACTAAAAGCCTCCGGATCTCCCACTCACCGTACGAAACGCAGTAGATTACCCAAACCACTATTCTGTAAGAGTGTGGTGACTACCTAGTCGGGGCGGCCTATCTATCTAAACGCACGAAAATTCCGCTTGGAAATTTTCTGGGCACGCTCTCCAATTGTACGCGCATCACGCTAAAAATGCTACACGAAATTAAAAGCAATTTTCACAATTATGTTGCTAAAGGTCTAACTTAAAACTAGTGCAGGTTTTATCTTTAGGAAACATATAGATACCTCACAAATTCCACGCATACGAAGACGCAGGCAAAAGTTAGTTGATAATAAATTAGTAGGATTAGTGGGATGTAGGTTTTACAGTCAGTAAGAAAGCGATAGGAACATAAACCCACAACATGACACATTACTGCGACCCCTGATCACAATCGCCTAACTTATTGGCAAGAAATCCAATACACGGGTCCACCTACCATTTCTTATCCCCAAAACGGGCCATAACACTGAAACACTAAATACGAGTACATACTTGTGCGATGTTAACTTCGTAACAAATGAGTTTACAATATCTTGAATATCTACAGACCCAAATACCAACTCTAAAGTGTCGTCTATAAAGACGAAGATAGCTCGTGTTGTGAGGGTATCGTAGACGCACGCACACTATAATCAACATATTGATAGGCCCTAAACAATGCTCATTTAGTTGGTGTTAGTACTTCCTAAGATCGGAATTAATACGCGGGACGCGATCTCCTGCCCTTCCTCGCCGAACTCAGGGTTGCCAATAGTATAAAAACCGACTAAGTGCGTGTTGGACTCGCGCGTCGAGGGTTCTGCATCGCCGCACTATTGTCAAACTGGCCAATGCACAATACACTTGGCCTGTTTTTATTATATGTTTTAATACTTTAAACTTGGCATTATAATCACGTGTTTTAACTTTGAATACGGAACCTTGAAAATCGTTCAGATATTTCTTACTGAGAATCCTGCGTCTTCAAAGCGAAATGAAAATATTCAAACGCAAACCGACAACATAAGTTAGTAGAAGTATGTTATTTCCTTAATCTTCACAACAATAGAAACGATATTTCGGTACCTACCAACAATCTATTGCTAAATTTGGTAGAAATAATTTCCACTAAATGTCAACATAACGTAATATCAAGTGCTCTATCATCTCCCCTCTTCTGTTTTCAAAACAGAAGGAGGAAGACCAAGACGGCTGCTTTGCTTAAGTAGGTAAAGGAGAAAGTTAATCATGAAGTCCATCCAGCCTTTAGCAAAATAAAGAAAATAAGGGTTGTCACTTTGAGGTTACTCCACCGACAAGTGCCTCTTAAATTATAATTATGATGATAGGTATGTATGCGGTAATGGATAAGTTATATGCACCTCTCTTCAGAAATCTTCAAACCTTAAATTCTCACGGCTCTTTCAAAGCAAATCTTTCAAAAAGGAGGGCAACCCTGAACGCCACACTCTTGTGCGCGCAAAACACGAACTCATTAGGAGAACATTATGCTATCAGCTGTAACTCCCTCGATAAGGCAACACATTTTACTCCTCACATCACCCTGTCAAAACCAACCTTGAGACCATCGTGCAAGACGCGTTTCTTTTTGTATTTTCAGGCGCACTTGAGATCTTTACCCTATTTATGATACTCGGTATTTGCGGTTGTTATAATGAAGTATTTTCGTTTAATATCTAGCTTCAGGGGCGAAATTCAAGCAAGAACAGGGTATTGATTGCGTATCTGGTTGATATTTGAATATTTTACGTAAACATCTTCTGATTTCTGTTTTATTTTGTGTAGATACTGCCCACGTTTAGTACCCGAGAAGATGCAAAGCACATAACTGAAGCTTAAACATCTATGCTTAAAAAGACACCCTTTATGTAACATAATTAATAAATACACTATATATGTGTACCACTACAACGAAGTTGTGTTTTTCATTTCACTGAGAGAAATTTAAAACAGTGGAATTCAAGAAAAGAGACCGTTGCCCAGCATTGGAACATGCACATAAGCTAAATAAAAACATGAAAAAATTGCTAATTAGTAATACAGCGGATAAGTCTGGACAGTTTCAGTATGTTTATTTGATACTTAAACACCAACCAGAAGCCAAATACTTTCGAAATAGGTGCATCTGTTTAACTATTGCCCACTTAAGGAAGAGTAACATAAACAGGAACGAATGAACCGGAGGCAAACGCCGCCGCAGACTATGGTAGCCCATTAGTGGTTAATGAAACTTAATGCCTATGAACCTAATTCTGACCTCACGGAGTTAATTATAACGATGGCAACTCAATTACGATGTTATTATTGTCAAGTTGAATCGCTAAAAACTAAGTGCCATTCATTATCAACTACATCCATAAGTATTTCTACAATTCAAGAGACAGAAAGTAATTATTCAAGAAGGATGGAGAATTAGAGCATTAAAAAAACATTATTTTGACAAATTGATTTAAAATTATTCGACCTTTAAAATATTATTTAAATATTAAATTTATTGGGGCATTGTCTCAGTGAACCTATATCTAAACATTTGGTAAAATAATACTACTAATAACTAGTGCAATAGTTTGGTAGCAAAGCAAGTGCAACATAGCGGCAGGTATAATTACAAGTGGTATCGGACGTGTAATGAGTCCGGTGGACGTTAATTGCGCGGGCGCCGATGTAAATATATCTAAGCCACTGCAAGTGCATCGACCGCATCGTGTCGCTGCGGTTTCGGCACGGTCAGAATTCACACTCGATTGATGCTAATCCTGTCTAGTTACATCTATTTGGGTGAAACCAACATCTGTCGATTGGCTTTAAGGGTTGATGAAGTTACCGCAGAAAAGTCCTGTTGGTATGATGGGCTGCAACAAGTATTGAAATGATAAAAACAATATGTATAGAAAAGCGTGTGGTGAATTTGCTGAAGACATTTGTATTGAATGGAACGCTCACGGTGTACCAGGGAAGAATAACTTCAAGTACAATTGAATAATATCATGTACATCCTAAAATTATGTCGGTGCGAGTTAATAACTATAAAGCAGATGCCGGTTGCATTAATGATAGTGAACAAAAAGTATTCGTCAAGTCCACTGGTGGCCGTGGCCCGCTTAATGGGACAGTTTAAACAATTATTCAAGTAACAAAGGGCCACAATGAGGCATTGTTTGCTCTTACGTCACCTGTCGCCAGGGGCCACAATTAACACTGATTACAGTAATTACATACTAAATTTTTGTTGCCGACTTGTAGCCATTCCCGAGATGGCTGCGCGCAAAAAGTTTTGATTTCATTTCCACCATACGTGCATTGAATTTGGCAACCTGTTCCAATAAAATATCTTAAGTCACGATGTTCCCCGAGGGCCCGGCGTCGACTGCCGGTCAACGTTGGGAAAATTGAATTCCTGGATTTAAAATTTACTGAACACAATGTAAAATTAGCAGCCTCATGGAGCCACACGTCCCTGGGAATTCCGAACGGAGCTGAACCAAATATTTGCAGCATCCGAAAATAACTAAGCTTCCTTGGATATACAATTGTTTCTTTGTATCTGGGTCCCATTGGAATAGTTTACCAATGAAGCGGTTTAAGCTACGCGTCATAATGAAACCGATTTGTACCTACTGTGTTAGGACAGAAACCAGGTAAACTATCAAGATGTATATTTAGATATATCTGCCCTTGCACATGAGACCTGAAAAGGCTTCGAAACGTCGGGCGTTACAATACATGCAATATAAACCGTTTTAATTGTTTTACTTCAATGTCACAAGACGCAAAAACTTGACAAATTATTACTTCTCTTATCGTATCTACATTTGTTTTTTCACAATACTACTTACTTGCTGACTTAACAACTTAACATGGTGTGTGTTCAGGAAGCTATCGTAAAATTACCATTTAATATAATGCTTATCAATTACAGAGCCATTTATGATTTACTGTCTCAATAAATCACTAAGTATATCACATCACCAATATTTTGATCGACGGTTTCCATACAAGGGTAGTGCATAAATTTTCCATTTGTTTTGAATACAAGGGGATCGAAACACGTATTGGGCCTGAACCTCTACATAAATGATCAAATATAGATCACCGACAGAACGCAAAATTACATAGCGTATAAAAAGACTCGGGCAGAGGACTGCCTCAAGACCCAGTTAATAAAGTTGTATAAACTGAACAAGTTTTGCATGTGGCGTTTGCGGTGTTTCGAGAAGAGAAATGCGTACGTACATTAATAGCTTTATGCATTTAAGCCATTCGCTTGTATTGATTTATGGAACATCTTCGAGTGGGCGGTGATGTGTGTGCGTTCAGCTATTTTCCTTTTATCCTAAAGAGTTAGTACTAATTTATTAGTGCGATTACCACCCAGGCAACAAGACATTAAATACTACAATAGAAGATCGTTCCAGTTTATGCGGCCAGCACAGCTGTTATTGCGTACGGGTTGAGATGGAGGAAGAAATCACAATTATAGTTTGTTACAATATTGATAAACAAAATAAATCCTCCTGTCCTGCCATTCAGTCCTGCCATTGCCCAAATTTTTCTTTGTGTTGTCATTACAATTTTAATTTAATAATTTGAATGTTGAAAACATTTAAAATAAAAAATCGAAAGAAATTTCGGTTACAAAATTTAAAACAAAATAAACATTTAATCAAAATTGTCCGAGTTCGGGTAGGCATGTAATTTTGAATAGTTCTGCTCACGCATAGTTACAATTAAAACTAGACTGTGTCAGTCTTATGGAAACTATTAAAAGTTATTTATTTACCATAGCTCGTATTAAATATGTTGCAAAGGAGTACATTTTCAGTGGTACTTACCGTATTATTCCTTTTTAAATATTCGCGTAACTGATGACATAACGCTGAATATTTGTAGAAAAACTTCAACGATCACTCATTTATTTTGTGCTGCAAATAACCTGAATCAAAATTCAATCTAAAAGATACTTCGTCCTACTTACTTTGCTACAGACAGACTTTATTTAACCGTAACATGTTTATGTATTCATGCACAGTATCGGATACATATTTAGGTTTTGACATATTCAGCGTCAGCAGTACCAACATAATTCGCTCCGTGAACGCGTCAGACCTACAGCAACGAAAGCGTGCTGCTACAAAGTAGCCGCGCTATGATATTCTGGGCTGTTTATTCCGTATGTTATTCGGTTAGCTGGCCGCTAGGTTAATTTCTATGCTAATAACGCTCGTGGCGGCACGCTCCGGTTTTCGCTGGTCTGGCACTTTGTTAGGACGGATTTGGGCGCCGCTGTTTTGAAAGGAAATTGTTCAAAAGAAAGTCAAAGGATCAATGCGACAGTTTCGAGTGATTTGAACATGTATGTAATAGATTTCATAAAAAAAAAAAAAAAAAAAAAAAAAAAAAAATCGGGTGAATATGGAAGTTAAATTATACCTACGATTATAACATAGTGGTATGACGGCTAACAGACAGTGCACAGTCTGTACCGCTGTACCTAGGAATATGGTATAATTTAAAAGACCTGGTGGTAAAAAGTACTTTGGAATATAATCCTTGAAAGGGGTGAAAAGCGATGGTAACTTTTATATTATGTTTTTTTTACGATGACGCAACTTGGTATTAAGTCCTGTATGATAAAAAGTTCTATATTTTAAAAAGTTTAATGTATATATTCGACGTAAGCCAGGGATAATTTAACTCACTGCAAAATTTAAACCTTTGACATTAAACTGAAACAAAGTAACTATGTCCAGTTTTATAAAGTTGAACATCAGTTCGCCCTCACCGATCCGGTCACGTCCACAATATAAACGAACCATAAAGTCCGGAGGTAGGTTCAAACTATTAGAGCACAGAACACGCTACATCACCGACACAAGTTTGCCTGGAGCAAACCCCACATACCCCACAATACGTAACGGCTACGTATGAAGCACTTACTATTAAATTTTATGAACAAATGTACCACACACGTCTCAAGTCTTAATACTTGCTGTTATAATAAACTCAGAAATAACTTGCAAGTTTACGACAGTCCATAGTTACCTCACATTTCAGGCTGGTCTAGATTAAAACTCTGTGACGACTCAACTGTACGTGTTTCAAAAGGTTTTTCTTTTACATTTAGACCGTATTTGATTCCACCACATAAATAGCAATAAAGCTGTGCAAGTAGAGATGTACTCCCGCGGCGTCCCGCACGCATCAGCATTATGGCGACAGGATGGTACCATCAATTTACATTATCGGCACTTTCTTTCCCCATCAACACTATCTGGCGTTGGGTGCGACGTTAAATTTTACGATCCAGCCTCATTTAAGCGGCACTGTTAGTCATTTTCAAAGCTAAAATTCAATTCGACCACGAGCCGTTCTTTCATATTTTCTCGGTAACAAATGGTGCGTCATCTATTTTGTTTTTGACTGGCGTTTCAAATTCCGTAGGCGTCGACTTTTTTCAATTAGTTATCCAAACAAATAGACGGGAAACTCTCTCAGTATTCAGCACCTTGAGGTTGTACCTACGTCAGCATTTTTTACTGAGGCCCAAGATCTAGAGCAAATAAATTGATAACGTCTAAACCCTTCCTAAAGTTAATTCTACGACTTGATCTCCTTTTACAATAATTCAAGATGTTTGAATCAGTTTTAAAATGACGCGGCCGTAATTTTTTTACGCTGCAATTTACCTGTAACACCGTAACTCACCAAGGCGAAAACGATCCAATCTGTAAAGCCTGCCTCTATTCATGCCAAGCCAAACAAGATTAATATTTGTTAGCGTTCAGATTTAGTAGAACACATCGTTGTTTCGGCGTAATAAATTCTGCTGTATTTACTGTTCTAATGTTGAAACATGATGCCTGATCTGATTGCACTTTTGTTTAGGGATAACAAGTTATTTCCTAACCACAAGCAGAAGTGGGTCAAGCGATAAGGATTAAAATCTGAGAACCATTCCAAGGCGTCACACCCCATAAAGTTTATCTCGCGCGAGCAGAATGAACGGGAGTTAACGGTAATCCTAATTAATTAGTAGCCGGCATGTCATGTTGGATGTGACGTGAGCACGCGATGAAATTCAACCTTATTTATTCAGTTATAAAGGCTTTGAAATAATGCAGAACTCGAGAAGGGTCCACGGTGGCGAACATTGAAATAATGCGAGATACTTGACGTGAGATGTCTACAGTTAATGCCGTACATGAGCCATTATACCCGTAATTTAAGACCGTTTTTCTTAAATTACTGAAAGCGGAGCTGTCGTTGTGAAATATAATATTACGAAGGAGCTTCTAGCAAAAGCCCACGAATTTCAATAGATTTTTGACTGAGCCGAGTCCGTAGAATTACTACAAGCATATTACGTCTTACAAAATATCTCAGGGTAATCAAAGGATCCTGTGTCTTCATTTTAAGAGCTAGATAAAAAAGATTATTATAGGTCATTATCTTCACAGTTCAGTTTAAGAGGTTTTAATTTTCTGAGTTGAAATGTATAAAGACATTTTTTTTGTATTTTTTTTTTCATAAGGTCTGTCACAACCATTTCAGAACCCATTAAGACTATATGGATGAAAGTTGAAATTGAAAAATTGGATTTGGCATATACTGTGCACCGATGAACTAGTGAAAATTAAGAAACTTCAGTACGCTGCACATTTTTTAACTAATTTTGTATATTGTTCATTGTTTTGGACAGCTTGCCCATCTATTTTTAAAAAACAAAGACGTTAGCTGAAGCTATTTCCAACCGAGTGAAATCGGATCTGATATCTTTAACCTAGGAATAGGTAAAAAAACTTAGAGGGAAATATGCACAAGTACTTAGTGGTAATGCGTTTGCACACAGAGATACAGCCTAAACAAATTCGCACTACTACGTATGCATACTTCTATACAAGCAATTTATTTCCACCATCTACATCTACAATTTTTTATCTTTTTCTGGTAATTTATTTCTATTTTATACACAGAGAGATAGATTAATTTATTTGTTGTTGGAAAACAGGGAGGGGAGAAGGGATAACCTGCTGAGTTTCTTGCGGCGCTTCTTCTCAGCAGAATCTTCCGTTTTCCGAAGCGCTGGTAAACTCAGGCAAGTAAAAGAGCCTATATGGCCTATTTGTTTTTTTTTTCATTTCCAATCACATTAAATTAAATATGTCAAAACATAAGAAATTCGCAATAAAAGCGTCGACGCTTGTAGCTACTGATATCTCTTTGACGTTGAGAAAACCTCCAGTGATTAGAAATGCCATTCGATTACGAAGCAGGTGTCACAACACTATCGAGTATCCAGTAAGTTGCTATAGTAGCATTTTTATTACCCAAGCCCCTGAGTTACGTTAATTAAAAAAACATAAATGAGTCTAATAAACCGTATGGTGAATGAAGAAAAACTGCCTCGACTATAAACGTGGACATAAAATCTTCCTACAATATTAGTTAAGGGCCAATGGAAAACGTTTTACATTGATCATACGGTTGTAAATATTTTATGCCTGGTGAAAAGTGGAAAGTTTTTGACCGTGGCTTATGCATTTTTATATATGAACCTGAACTCTATGGTTAGAAGAAATGGAAATAAGCTATATTGTCACAAACGAGATTTAACATCGAGTAATTTAACTTTTTTAAATTAAATACAATGATCGATAAATCAGCAACCGAGCTGTGTAGTCGCAAAACCGTACGGACAGTGTGAGTAATTTCAGAGGTAGAACAAAAGTATATTTGCAAATTACGCAGCCTGAGTGAAATTTGAGGGTAGTTTTATTTAAACAGCTTCTTTATAGCAGGGCAGGGGTGTAATTTTCTTAAGTAATATTTGCGCTAGTGCTGAGCCGGCAGTCACGCTACATAGATGAGGATAAGGTCTTCATCGCTGACACATCGTTGAGCGCATCGACGTTTCGTTAGAGAATCACACTCAGTCATCACAATACCACGATTGTTGCAATAGTTCTATTTGTAGAATAAAACATAGTATTTTAGTAGAAAATAAGCTTAAATTGATCTAACCAGTCAGCAAAATTGCGGCAAAGGCTAGCCCGAGCACGGCGTAACTTGCAACCCGGTTTCGTTCGATGTCAATTTGCCGCCAGGCATCATACAAAGATATGCAGGACAATAGGTACAAGGTGGAAAAAATGCAACTAGAATTGTTATAAATAAATAACAAATGGAAAATAGATGCGAGAAAATAAACTATTTTGCTAAACTAATCTAATCACATATTTTCGATTATTTACCTGTACAGTAGTAGACTACGAAAAGATAGATACTTTTGGACCTTATTTCAGTAAAATAAAGTTTAAAAATGGATAGTGCATCTTTTTGGAATCGACTGCACAATAAATAATTTGGACATAGACGCTATTCGCCAATTTCTGCCAGCGATATTGAGCAGCGCAAAACGTCGTTGTGATGATTTTTGCGTAGGCCTATTTATATCTAGCTGCAGACGTCTTCCTGGTGAAATGGTGATGATGATAATGACCAATCTCAGTTATATCACCAGTGGCCAATGCCTGTATTATTTCGTTTATGCATAAACTTTCGAATTTACAAAACATATTTCCACGAGTCGTTATAATTTGAGCACTAAATTATCTTGTTGGCTGTAAGTGAAACTTTAATTTCCCCTTCGCACAGCAGTTGAGATAATTTCATTTAATGGACTTTATAGTAAGTGTGCAGTTAACTATCGTGGATATCTTTCCGGGGTCGTCGCCCTCGCTGTCCAATGGAGACTACCGCCCACACCCATCGGCTTGCAGCCTAAAGCTAATGGCATAGTTTATTCGTTTACTGTTTTGATTTCCGCTATAAAGAGAAAAACAATGATTTCATCCGAATGTCTGAATGGCATCCGGTTGAGCATATTTGACATTTTTACAACTAGGCCACTGATTACCTTATTCTATCATTAAAATTTTACTATAAATGTACGAGGATAGTCATCGATAAACAGGTTTATGACTAATATGCTAAATAAGTTCACTTTTAATTGGAAAGAAATTGGACATTACCGAGACTATATTCTTAGAAGGACGGTAACAGTCAGTTCAGATAGAACTTACTTAAGTTCTGTACTGTTACTTAATGTCATGGAGATTAGAACCTTCAAAGTCCCCGTCTAATACTGAACATCACATGTCAAAACATTTTACTTACTGTTGGATACGATACGACATACAGATTTTCAGAGAAAGGTCTCAGAAAATGAGTAGTGTACAAAGACTGTCAGATAGAGTCAGACTCAAACAGGGATATCAACATTTAAGTGAGGAAAGTAAAAAGAGCCGCACAGTTGCGATAATAGATGATATCGTCATATTACTGCAAATACCTATTAAGTGCAAAAATCATGTTTGCAGATAATGCTATTTGAATGTTTGGATGTTCTTTTCTATGTTAAAAGATGAACAAATTTAGACTGTATTTATAATTTCCTCAGCATAATTTTGTCTAGTTTTTTATCTAATAATGCAAAAGATCCAGGTTGTGTGTAATTGACGATAAAAACACGATTAAAATGAAATAGTCGCGCACTTAATAGGTTTTGCCGGTAGAAATACAATTTGGTATATATCCCTCAGGAAAGCATTTATGCCTGTATATCTATTTGATTCAGCTTTACTTTACATACAATTTATCTACTAGCCACAAAATAATAGTAAATACCTATAGGTTTTCGTGTTTTTTCGATTTAACTGAAAATCAACCAAAGTATAAGAGGTTTTACCTGTAACAAATATTGGGATTTCTTATTAAAAGCTTCATAATTTCATTGAATACTACTGAATACAGTGTTTTCACTAAAGAAAGTAGTTGTTAGCACGTAGTAATTATTTGTTGGTATTTGAAATAAATAAACTGAAATTGAATCATTGTATTAAGGCTATTTATTTATCAAATATGCTAAAAAAAAAGTTAACAATCGTCTTCATCACTGCTGGATTCTGATGTCGCGACATCCGGAACTCGGTCCTTGAATTGGCGCCTAATAAGTCCTGCACTGTAATTAAATCACCATCATCATCGCTGCGGTTGCCAGGAGCAGGCTGCTGGTCCTCTTCGTCTGGACGGTAGGTAGGATCGTTATCAGAAAAGTCGCCGCCGAATAACGTCGACTCGGACTCTGATGTAGTTTCCGAGATTCGCCTTGCAGGCAACGTTATCTTAGTCCGTGGTAGCTTTTGTTCCGACTCTGACGTACTATCATCAAAAAAAATATTATCATTAAATAGTATCTGCTGCATCTGATCAGCGATACGTTCTTGTGACTCGTCGAGATCTGTAGCCTGGCGTTGTTCAAACTCCTGCTCGTGTTCATCTGCAAAAAAAAACCTTTTATAAATGTTTAAAACTATTTATTTCGAATGTTGTCGTAAACTATATATTCACATTTTCTCATGAAGTTTGCTACCATCATCTTGCTCGCTAATCCTGCCGCTAAACAGCAGTGCTTGCACTTTTGTGTTCCGGGGTGGAGAGCAAGACAGCCGGTGTAATTACTGGCACAAGAGGTATTCCATCTTAGCCCTCTGGGTTGGCAACGCATCTGCAATCTTATTGGTGTTGCGGGTGTCTATAGGCGGTGGTGATCACTTACCATCAAGTGACCCAACTTGCTTGTTTCTCTTCATAAAAAAAAAGTTTTTTTCAACAGATAAATTCCGAGAAACTGATAAGTGAGCGACAGAATTTTATAATCATAACCATGTGTTTGATTTAAATTCTGATATAAAATTTGTAGATTAAACCAGTCAGTCATGGCCACTAAATAATAATTATAAACATACAGACACTAAGAGACTGTAAATAAACGCAGCAGTAGTTACCTACCTACCTACATTGACCACTGTCGGCACTCCCAAATACCTACCCAAGAAATACCTTTGATTAAATTAGTCAGATACGGCCAATTAAATAACTCGGGATTTGCAAATAAACACCGAAGTACATTGCAGAACTACCCAACTCTATTATATTTTGTTAAAATCTATATTATATACCTAAAACAGTTCATAAACTTTTCGAAAATACTAACCTCAAACTTAAATCATAGCCAAATAATATTAATACTTACGGTTTGCATCCTTGTCCTCCGTGACCATTCTAACGAGTCTTCTACTCCTGGCACTCATTTTTATCACACAGTGTCATTAACTTAGGATTCTAAACAAATTATTCACAACAATTAAAAGAGCCTATAAGAGCATCAACCGTTACATCGGCGCGTGAGTCGCAACTAAGTGAAGTTAGCTACGGTGCGAATCTAAGTAAGCGCACTTAGTTGGTTCTGCCTGTACATTGACATGTTAACACTGGAATAAAGTTACATGTAAAACCTAGTAAGTCGCTGTACAGTTTTATGGCTGAACGATATTGCTGTTTAATGAATACGTAGATCTTCAGGCAAAAAATTATAAAGATATTTAGTATATTAAGCTTGGCATAAAATAAAGAATTTACTGGATATTCTTCTACGCAAAAACCAAATATGTGTACATAGAACCTACTGTTAGAATATACATATTTATTATTTCATAAAATGAGTTTGCAAAAACACGTTAAAACCTGGTAACAGGTTTTACTTGGAGGAGAAAACATGAATCATTGTATTATTATACACATTTTAATTTCTTCCAGTACATAATGCTACCAAATCATTAATATGTTGCCTTACGCTGTGAGTTATTTTCGGAACGAAAGGTCGTATCAAAAAATGGGTTTTACCTGTTTGTAAAGCTTGAAAAATTAATTCTAAAGGTCTTAAAAAGTCACTTTCGTAATAAAATCACTTAATAGGTATTTGCAGTAATAGGACGATATATAACATATAATAACAACAGATATTAAGACTCAGCGAAGCGTACAAAGCTGCGAGTTTCTTGAAACACTGCGCATTTGGAAAATACTTCACTTAGGCCTCTAGGGCTTTTACATTATTGACAGCCTGAGGCACTTCCCTAGGTCTGCGACTTGACTAAATCCCGTGTGCCTTATACTTCTGTATTTGCCTTTCTTTTTACACAATCATTTGTTACGAAAGTAAAACCTTCCATGAGTCATATTAATAAGTCCATTCGTACAATGACTCATTACCTTGATAACGACTACACAACAAGCTTACCTGGACGTGATTTGCATCTTGCCATTACATTATAGCATCTATGTGTACAACTACAGGAGCTATTCGAAGTGCATGACTTTTATTCAGGAACACGGGACTTCGGGGATGGATAAACTTCCGCGGCAGTCGTCACGCGAGGCGCGGCGGCAGCCCTGTTTTCGTATTCCACGTTACAAACTAATGAATTTGCCGCAGCCATTTGTTACTTGTCCCTATTACTATTGTACTGCTGAAATGAGACAGTTATAGTTTTCGTGTCCTCAACGTTTGGGGTTAAACATAATCCACTATTTTATTGATTTCGATGTAAACAGTATTGGTGCTATAAACATTGGGGGTTACCGGTATGGGTTAAGGGATTGACGGCAACTCTGCGAAACGGTAGTTACATATTTAATTGGACTCTATCAAAGTGTGTCGTCTTACCTCCCAATGGTTTATAACTTAAATATATTCATTTGTGACATTTCTTATTTATGGAATATGTCCTAGTTCAGTTTACATGAGTAATGAGTTGTTCGGATTAGATTGAAGGTAAAATAAATTAAACCTGCCAGAACTTTCATTTGTCCATTCGTTCAGTCTGTTCTGTTAGTAAGTTTCGTTAATTTCAATATTTATTCTATGCATCTACTTTCGTTTTCGATAATTTCATTAGATTCTAATCTGCACTGCTAGCACCAAGCACAAACTAATAATTCCAATGAAGAAGTGACTATCGATGGCTTCGGACTACCTAAATGATAATTTTTCCGACTTCAATCTTCTCCAACGTTGGCGTTTTAAAGGGGGTATCCTTTAAAATAAAAAATATCACCACGACGAATATTATACAATATACAACGATACACCGTCGGCCGTCTTCAAGGTTTAATATGAACTTGTGATCTCCAAGAAAATTTCAAAACATTGTAACTTTGTTTCCTTACGTTTTCATATGTATGTACGTTTTTAGCCTAGCATCGTGGCGTTTCATAGAACAGTAATTCAAGAACATGGCCAGCCTACGTATTTTTGTTCATATTTCTGAACTTTTCGAGTCCTGAGCGAAATCAAGTATCGTTGTTATTGTTTACCGCTCATAACGATACACCGTCGGCCGTCTTCAAGGTTTAATATGAACTTGTGATCTCCAAGAAAATTTCAAAACATTGTAACTTTGTTTCCTTACGTTTTCATATGTATGTACGTTTTTAGCCTAGCATCGTGGCGTTTCATAGAACAGTAATTCAAGAACATGGCCAGCCTACGTATTTTTGTTCATATTTCTGAACTTTTCGAGTCCTGAGCGAAATCAAGTATCGTTGTTATTGTTTACCGCTCATAACACAACCGTAAATAGAGTGTCATAATTCAGTAGTCTTCCAGGCCATTACCACAGATAAATTACGCCAGTGACGGCGCCATCTGGCGGGAGGCCAAGACGCCGCGTTTGGACGATGGAAAAATCGCACCCGGTCTGGTAGCAGCTCGAGCATTGAAAATTTCATTTGTTATGACGCGTGCACCGTTACGTTTTCGTTCCGCAGTGCCATTCTGTTATGGATGTAATTTATTTAGTCTGCGGCGATTTTGAATAGAAAACTCGTTTGGATGTAAATGGTTTAGCAGGCTGGGAATATCCAGCGTCCAGTCCTGGTTATGATGATTCAAGTAGAATAAATAAATTGGGCGAAAAGCGACATTTTACTGGCCAAACTAGAATCCTAGGTATATGAACATCACACAAACATGCAGAAGATTTATATAATGGAAAGTCGTCTGCTAAGAGTAGGTTTACACAAACTTTTACCTATTCTCTTGACAATGAAGTCAAGCTATTTTTGACCTTTTCGCTTTGCGGATACTCGTATACACGAGTACAATGTTGCTGACTCTACTTTCATCCTAGCAAACAAACAAATTTTGAAAAACCGAATATTTTCTGTTAAGATACGATTGGCAGACAACCGCAAGATACCAACGTACATTTAAACAAAGTCGCAAGTTAATAACAATATCAGAACACGCAACGAAACCTGGCCTTCGCGCGTTCAATATTTACATAACGTGTCATATCATTGCGATATGACGTCGTGGGTGGCGTCGCGCCGCAGCTCTTGTTACACCAATGACGGGAACAGGAGCTCTTTAATTAGCAGACAACTGTCTGTAACGATCCTTAACAATGTCGCCACACAAGCGAGCAGCTCACGCGGCCCTCGACATTCTCAAACACGGCGCTGAAGCCCTGAGATAGCTTTTGTTTTTGTCGCGGACCAACAGTACGTATCCCATTCTAAGTAATAAACTTAAAAGGGGACCTTTATACCAGCTTCTGTTCCTAGTGTATTGCAAGGGACTTAAACTCTTAGGTATAGGGATTGAATCTAAAAAGGGAAGATCTTAAATGATCCTTCTGTTCTAAACGTCTCTGTCTTTTATTGATCGTAACCTATTAATAAATAATTGTACGCCACACAAAACTATATCGGGAAAAATACAACTTAACAAAAAGTACAATTTTATAAACGGTGTTCAAAGTTGGAAATTTTCAAGAGCGTTTCATAACAAGGGCTTGTGTTAAACTCCTCTTCAGTTGGAAAGCATTCCAACACACTCGCACTCTGAAGCAGGCAGCCACACGGACACGTACCAATTAACGCCTCCTTTATCTCACATATTCCATTTTATTCCATTTACACTCGTGTGTCACTCTCAAGTGTAGGAGTAATAGTGTGTCCAATGAATTCTTAATCGCCATACTAATTGTCTGGCTCTTTTAATTGGTGATCCAATAAATCTTGACATTTATCCTTTTCCTAATGATAAGGTTGAAATAATAAAGCTCGTTACCCGGCATGAGTTTTAAAAAACTTAGAAATTTCCACGAATCAACGAAAGGACATTTCTGGCAAAGAAACCTTCTCATCAATGTAAAGAGCTATTTTTATACCCATCCGCTTTTATCTTCCTTTTACCAGCCATACAATCTTTTTGAATTCCATTTCATTCACATTTTATATTTAAGGGATTCTACGAGCATAGCTTGTCATCAAATTTTAATATTGAAGAGGCGATCGTGAAAAGATAGGCGCCGCGGGGCGAAGGGCGAACAAAAACAAGGGCTGGGCCTCGGCGTGGCCCGCTTATTAAATCAGGCTTATTAAAGGACAGTCCTGAATCCCGCTTGATCCCATCTACCCGTCTTAGGATTACAGCCTTTGCTTCTGACCAAGCACTCGAGTCTATTCCGAGGAAAACAAAGTTGTACCTAAACCCTGTCAGGATAATTAGCCGTGACGCAAGCACCGCCTGCTTCCTAATTGGATATAAATTACTTAAAGCGTTAAAGGAATTATGAAATCGAGACGCCTATTACTAATAGGTGTTCTGTATCACAAAAGGTTCCGCTACACTTCAAATTAACATTAGATCAATCAGTTAAGCAGGAACGCGATACTGAACCACGTTCCAACGTTCTACAGAGTGTTCCAATATTACGCCAACGGACATCTGATTCAGTTTAAAATTTATGCGTTCTCAATATAAAAATGTATTATTTGAGCACCATTAAAATTCGGTTAAGTTTAGCCTTCGTTCAGCTATTACTTTCCGCCGGCGCGCCGGTTGAAAGCTTTATAATAACATGTCATTACTCCGCTCTTAATTTGTTTTTTCTAAAAATTCTACTTCAAAGACAAGCTGAAGCGTATAAAAAAAAATTAAGTAGTGTTTTTAACGACGGAATGATTTCTATAATTGCTCATCTGGACCTAGATCGTACCATGTGATTAGCAATTAGCTAGAGACAAGGCATAGCAGGGCGATTACAGTCCGGTCGTTTAATATGAGTTTCTAGGTTGTTTTAATTTTAGATGATTGCTCGTATGCGAGTCATACAATCATGCGTGACACCTATTCAAACTTGCAAAACTCTTGCCCGATGAATTGCAACTACAACCAAAAAAATCTTTTATCTAAGGCAAGTCACATTAATTCAAAAAATGGTTTGAATCGACAAAGAAGGTTACATAAAAAGTTAAATTAAAGTACACGGATGATATAAAATCAACATCGTTTTTATTCCTCACCACACCGTAACGTTGAATAAAAAAAATGTGTTTTTACAGCGAATAATAAAATAATTGCACATCTTAGCAAAAACTTTAAGCTAGGTATCTCGCACTTGGCCGAGTTTTTCTCATCGCCCCGGGCGTCGATTATCCACGGCAGCGGGATCCATGTAAAAAGCCAGTATTTGTAAATGACGGCCCAAGGCGCAAATAACGCGATCGTGTGTTCCGCCTGACCGATCCCCTCCAATTAAATGATAATTAACCAAAAATCTTAATTGGCTCCTTATTGATTGATACGTACATTTATTTAATATCAAAACGGGAGCCGCCTTTTTGCCGGTTTGCGCCAAAGCGACACTAATGACGTATTCCCGCGCCTCCGTCCCGACCTATTCGGAAATGTGCCTCGATACCGCGCGCTCTTCCGTCCGTATCTTATCGCACAAAACATGATCTCGTTTAGGTTATTGCCACTTCTCTGTTTTTATTTAGAAAATTCGTTCGTATTTACATAAAGGAATATAGGGACAATCACATCAGTCTGCTCTCGGTGAGCATTTGTCTTCGGTTACTCTACGAGAGATAGATAAGATTGTCTTCGATTTAGGATACATTTTCTTAAATAGCTTTGTTCAGGTAACCTCGCTGGCTGGCCGAGCATAAGGAAGATAAATTTGTTACTGGCATCTTCCAACATTCCTTTGTGCCTGTCCTCACACCCGTTGCTATGAGTTATAGACGTGGAGCCTCGCATTATACCAACCTACATATTTTATTAGTCAAATGTCTCACCTTGAACAAAAGACAAAGCCCAGCCGGAACCTTTTACCACGCTAATTGATTTAACACGACCTTTAAAGCGAAATATCTCCGTCATGTAATTACGTAAGTAACCTAATTATAAATTGATAGTTCACAATATCTACTTGTATCTAGTAGTAGCATGGAGTCGCAACTCATACAAAATATAATTAATGTTCAAATAAGACTGAAGTAGATTTAAATTAAGAACTATTAAAACAATTACTTAGAGCAAATCAGATAATAAAAACAAAAATTGCGTATATTCTGTTCAAAAGTCATTATTTACACGAACTCATTCCGTTATTTTCATGAAATTATAATTACGGATAATTGTCTCAAGACAGGGTTCTTGAGCTACTAACCAGAGATGATGGTATTATAAGTATTACAACGAATTTCAATACATTGGGCTTCGCGTCAAATTTGTGTATAGACCATAGTTAATACTTGATGCCCTCTTGTAGTCAACTCTTAGTGAAAAAATTTGCAAGTACCTCCCACAAAGTGCCCATATAGAACTTAGCTCTCGTTAGAAATGCGTCGTTTTTTTCATGTATGAGAATGTGTACCTATCTGTAATCTTGTCTTTTCGATTGGTGATGGCATCTAATGATAGGCACTATAAGGTAACTAAGGAGCTGATATATAGTATTAAGTATCTCTCTTCTTGCCCAAATAGCATATATCGCCCTGGCTTATTGAGTCAAAGTGTACTCGTAGATATATATAGGATTTTTACTTTTCTGTAAAACTAGCCTCGTTTGACAACTTCGGCTTTTTCTACCTGGTGTACAGTCTACAAAGATTATAGGCAAGCGTTTTGCATTGCTCCCACAAACCTGTTCACGTCAGAGCTTGATGTACTTGCGTGATTGATTCTCTGCGCCCAATGGCATAACATGAACGGCTCGTATATAAACCTCGGGAAGGCCTACTGAGTTTTTGCCTTGGACCCATTGTGGTGCAATCCAACGGACCCACAGAGGGACCGTGGCAATTTGATCTCATGTTCGATAGCTAATTGGTAACGGCGATGCGTAATAGGATAGGGCAAAAAATATGGTAAATAACGTTACGTTTAAATGATTGCCTCTTCGTTGAATGTAGTAAACAGTCGTGGACTAGTAAGGAAGCAATAATTATTAAACATTGGACTCGCAGAAATTGTTTGATTATAAATAAATTTCTTAGACGAGAATGGTTGTAACTAACAGGACGCGAGGGGGAATCTCTGCACGACAGTTCCTGGCGTTTTGTTGATTTGACACCGGGGCAAAACAGTAAAGCGGTAGGGAAAGCAGAACAGTCTCGGCGTGCGCGTTCAAATTGTATTTGTACTGTGCCGGCCACTTTTCACCTCTGTTCTGCCCCGAATGAAATCGGCATTAGGTTGGTAGTACACCCAGTATCATTCTAAAATAATGGGCACATTAATGAAAGCCGGCTAATAGTTTATGGTTGACGAAATTAAAAAGATCATTCTATGGACCTTTTTTACCTATACCTAATTTTGTAAACATAATCGCAGACCACTTTGGTGCTTTCATAGTAAATATCTAATTACCAATGCAAATTATGTATAGTCGTTCATAACCTAGCATTATAGATTTCATTTAGCCTCAACTGTCCCAGCGCCTGTAATCAAATCATACATGTGATTGACCCACCTCATATATTGATCAGATTGATTTGAAATTTATTATGGGCATGTAGTTTAGATAATCTATATATATAAAAATGAATCCCTATTTCCCATGGTCACGACATCACGCCTGAACGGCTGGACCGATTTCGCTAATTTTTTTTTGTTCTGTTCGTTATTATCAGGAGAAGGTTCTTATGAAAGAAAAAATCAAAAATCTGCTCATTTATGGCGTCTAAGGCGGAACAAAGTTCGCCGGGTCAGCTAGTAATACAATAATTAAATGTTGACAAAAAAACTTGTGTTAAAGTAAATTTTGAAACGAAAACTTTTGAGTTTACTTTGTTACTCAGGTAAGTACATTGCTTGTGTAATGTACTTACCTCAGCAAATTTACGTTAACACAATTTTTTTAGTCCCCGCCCGTCGTCCGTGGGGGCGACAATTTTTGGTAGATATTTGCCACGGCTGTTAATCATTGCGCCGGCCGGACATTGTCATACCCGACTGTATTGCAAAAGTGCACGAATATACTGAAAGCATTGTGAGTTACAGCCAGTTTTTCCAAGATTTATTCGAAACCTTTTAATCATATCGACGCAAGAGTTACGGTGTCGCCGGCAACATTATTGATATTCAGAAACATTCCCGCAAAGTATTTACATGAGTCACACCGACCGGCTGCGGCGGAGGTGCGCCGCTAAATCACCCCGCAACGGTTTGACACCCGACGTCCTAACTGATAAATTTCACAAGTTATCTTCTTGAGAGAGTTTCGCGTCTTCGCAATGCTGACCATTACTTTAAATCTTTGCGAGCAATAAAGAAGTCGCCACAATGGGCTCTTAAATCCGAGAGGTCGGCGGCGCTCCCATAGATTCCGCTTAGTCAGTCGCCCTAATTACACCTTGCTGTTGTCTCACTGATTGTGTCCGATACCCGGTGCACTATTTGTCAAAACATCTTTCAAATACCAATTACGTACTTCAAATGTTACGAGTATACCCATTTCTTACAATATTTCCGAAGAAGAAGTAACATAACGAAATTGAATCATGATCTATTACAGCCCGTTTAAGTACATTCCACTATTCCAAAAAAAAAAAAAATTCTCCGAGGAAAGCAAAGAAACTGAGAAATTGAAGGAAACGTGGCAAGATACGAGTTACGAGCAGGGACTAAGTAAGTAGGTATGTAAATATTTTTATTTTTATGAATCTTATGCAGGAAGCAGAAATATATCTCCATAAATGCGACGTTTTATAATCATATTTAAAATATTCTCCTCTTGCATTTTGATGCGCACCTCGCGAGCATTAATGCTCTTCCAACTCTAAAGCCGGGGAAACGACAGCAATTTCATAAGTGCAACTGCACCCTGTTCCACTCCATCCATACCGCTATCTGATTTTTGTTCATATTTTATTTAAAATTCAAACTTATACTCCGATCTCCTGTTGCAACTAACTAACTGAAAACCTCAGGTATGTCATGGTATGTATATCGTCTAGTTAGGTATTATGCACAAGTTTATATGTTTCTCTTAGTAAATTGGTATGTATTGTTTCATTATAAAGAACACACTTCTTGTTGCCACAAAATGTTGTATTGTGAAAAACCCCGGGCGGGCGGACGCCAGTTTAACATGTTTCAGATGAAGTTGGTATTGCTCCAGCATGAAAAATTGATTCAGGAACTACCCAATTAACTCGTTTTAGTTTTGCAAGGCGTTGAAAGCAGACTAATGACCTTTATTGATCTTCAATCACAAAGTCTCGACGGTGCGGTTCAAAAACTAATTTTCGTGTTCATCAAACTATTACGAGCGAACAATTGTCGAATTACGAAAGGTCCAGCTCCATTGGTCAATCGGTGCCTCGACGGGGAAAAGAGAAAAACATAACGGTCGTTTATTATCAAATCAAAATGCTCAATGAATGGTAAAAATGAATTTGTCTCGTCTAATTGGTGTGCTCTCCTACGTTGTTCGAGAGGAACTGCAGGCAAATTGCACTACTCTCGTACTACGATGGGGCTCGACTCCACTCGCAACGAGCCGTTCGTGCCAAATTGCCCAGAAACAACAGCAACAAGGCTACAGCAGACTCACTACTCATAAAACAATTGAACAGCTTGTACTTATAAAAGCTGCAGACCCGAAATCGTTTAGAGTTGACAAACCACCTAAATTGAAGCAAGCAGGACTCAGTGACGCAACTCTATGCTTTGCCAACGGTTAATTTGATAAGCTATTATACCTACTCGAATTGTTTCCGTTGCGATACGGCCTTCAATATTAAACTGAACAACATAATGCCTTGCCTACTTACCAAATTATGCCCCACGGGACGGGCAAAATAGAGGAAGTCATATTTTTCTATTTAATAGTCGTTTGCGAGTATTTTCGGTCAGCCGGTTTGTACTCTAGATAATAAAACCATGAAAACTTACATACATCCAATATTACAGCGTGTGGTGTTTAACTTTTTTGATAACAACGCTTTCCGCTTACTTGCCTTGTAAAAAATACACGTGAAATTTATACATTTCCCCTATGAATTTCTTTTTAAAACTTTGTTTATTTTAACTTCATATTTTATCGTAAATTTTGACATAGCCACATTCGCAATATTCATTAGCAGGTCAGACGAAACGAAAATAAATCTCAGTATTTTTGGATTATACATGTCAGACATTTCCATATAACATGAAAAGCAAAACTAAAGATGAATTTCCAAATTATCGATACCTTCAATGTCACATGATGGGAAAACAAAAGAAAAAATGCCAAAACGGATTCCATTCGTGATGAAAGGTGTAGGTAGGACAAAGCACGTGTCCCGCACCGCAGCTGCAACTCACGAATATCCAATCTGCTCCATTGTGCTGGTGGCTCGGCTACTTTGTTACGTCTCAAGGTGATTTTAACGGAACTGAGGAAAATGTAATAGGTAAGGTCAGTGAGCACAGCAAGAGTTGTATTTGCGCCTCTTACATTGTATCTAACACGATATAAATAACAGATGGAACGAAGGATATCCCTGCCACTTGGAAGAAGTTGCCACATAATTGTTCTTTTTAAATTTTTACCGGCGTATCGCATAATGACCTCAATGCCAAATTTCAAGTTTCTAAGTCACCTAGGTCTTGGTTTTCGATGAGTGACTCAGCAAGTGATAAAAATCGCACTTTTAAGACCAACAATGACTTAAGATCTATCAGGTTTAATTGTGGAATTAAGGATTCTATGTTTCTAGGTGTTAAAAGGAGCATTATTAGGCATGAAAAATTGCGAGTGCAGGTAGGTCCAGTTAGTTTTGAGTCGTATAGCGGGGTTGGAACAAGCTCGAAATGGTTCGTGTAATATTACATACGGATGCTTGGTGGCCCAGCGGTACCTTTTCTTTAAGATTTTGCTACAAGGGATACCTAAATAAATACTAGTTATTCATTTTCCTAAGCTCTAACCCAAAAATTCAAAAGTAAACTACCGACTTTGCGCGGTAGAACGAGTGGTGTATTGCTTTTCTGAAATGTTTATTGCTCTGAGCTAACACGTAGGTTCGTTATTTATTTCCTCTAGATGGCATAATTATCCTCCTGTAACAGCTACTCCAGTTAATTTCACCAACATTAGCGGCCAAGGAGTAGTCAATATCATGCATAATTCTAAATTCCGGGACTTTATTACCAGCGAACGTTTTGGTCTTCCTTGGCCCTAACTTCATCGGCCCAGGTTTAATTTATCCATCACTGCGTCCTTGTCAAACAAGTGTCATAAGAAAGGGACGCACATAGAGACAAACTCAGATAAACTAAACTTGACCTGTCATGTTAGAGGCACTGGACTTTCGTAGGCATAAAAACTTACATAACCAGCGGAGCTAGAAAACGCAACCTCCATGCTTACAATATATAAGCGTTACCCGACCCTTAATGCCAAGGAAATAGAGTCCATTGACTCGCGGAACAAAAATACATAAATCAGGATATTTCAGGACTTTGATACGCAACTGAAAAGCCCACGGCCTCACCTCTCAAATAAAAAATAATAATGTTATGAGATTTGTTCGTCGCCCCGCATCGTATGGATGGAGGTATTGAGGGACCCTCATAAATATCGAAAACGCCCGCACCTGCCCTCCAGAAAAACGTTCCTGTGGATATGGAAGGAATATTACTCTGGCATCTTTTCTTAGGACGACGCCCGGAGTGCGTGCGAGTGGAAATTTATTAATTACCCGACTGCGGCGAATCCAAAAAGGAGGACCACGTTTGTGAGTCTACGTTCGTGTTCCCTCGCGTAGACTTACTAAATAAACCGATTTTGATAAATGAGATGTCAATAGATTTGTCGAGGTGGCGCGGGTGACGCCGGATTTATTAAAACGTAGTTATTAAAAACGTAGTTATTAAATTCTCTTTGGGTAGGTTTATGAAATTAAGAAAAAACAAAATAGCCGATTTGTGGCGCCATATTTTGCGCCACCAAAACCTGAGTGGGGTATCATTAACAACAAAGCGGTTGTAATGACAATGTATGAAAATATGAAAAAAGCTGCTTTTTCATTATTAATAAGCTACTATACGAAATTCTTTAAGATGCTAAATTGTTCAGATATTTATATCAGTGACTGTACGTCCAATATTTCAGCAGTTATACAGAGGGCGTAAGTCAATTTAGGTATCCTGTTAATTAACTTGGATTGCTTCTAAGTGTGGGACGGGATCGTGTCAGCTAAATAAGGCTGATCGTGATAGTACCTACCTACTTTCGAATCATGGTCAATTCCGCACAGGATCCAACTGTAGCTTGTTTCCTTAAGCGGATCTGGCCTGAGGTGATCGATACATGTGGTACCGGACTGGCCCTCTATCGGAAACCGTCTAAGACATAGACTCTAAGTGATATAGACAACAACAGCAAATACTCTTTATTGATTTACATAAGTAAACAAAATAAACGAATACACACAGGGAAATTTTACATGGCAGTCAACAGGCGGTCTTATCGCTAAGCAGCGATCTCTTCCAGACAACCTTAAGACAGAGATATGGTGAGAATTAACCAAAGTACAATGGGCACCAAAGTACAATAAACATGTGTATTTCTGTAATTTTGTTTTGAAAAGATATGAAAAATAAAAAGGAAAAGCTGCTGAGTTTCTTGCGGCGTTTCTTCTCAGCAGAATCTTCCATTTTCCGAAGCGCAGGTAAAATTAGACATGTCAAAGGGCCTATGCGGCCTATTTTACTTGTAAAATAAAATGCTTGGATCGGATTTTTAGAAATTCATCCCCTAAGAGGATTAAAAGGAAAGCGGAGGTTTGTATGAGAGCTCCGTTGCTAAAATTCGTTGGGTTATTGCGGGCGAAGTCACGGGTATCAGCTAGTAAGTAATATACCTACGTAGACACGTCACTTGTTATGACTAATGATTATGAATTAGAGCCTTGTGTTAGTGCTATAAATTAAGCGTTTGAAGTGCGAGCGTGGGCGAGGAAGTTCATCGGATAATAGATACTGACTGGTTCCATTTGAGGTCAAATAAATACGTACCGATGAGAAACGCTACATACTTAGCTGTGTTTACAAGGTATATGAGTTTTTATGTGAAAGTAGAAGTAATTGGGGGTCCAAGCGTGAGAAATAATCGCACATAGGTAAAGCTGTACCATATAATCTAAAAATAACTTTTCAACTGAAATGTAAGAATTTAAAATCGAATATTTCTTTCATAGAGACGATTAAATACTCATAACTTTAAATGTTTTTGCAAAAAATCATTTTTCGTTCTTTTTACTACAACATTTTTGTGTGCTTCTTTATTATTACACCGTGGTCGGATTATTATCCGTATAGATACCAAATTACAACTTAATCTGACTACCACAATTGGCTAAAAGTTCACTTGCAAGATTTCATTAAGACGTAGGACAGTGACAAACAAAATTAAATACATATAAAAAAGCTTCTAGAAAAATTGGTTGTGTTTAAAAAACGTAATAAAATGTTGTTACTTACTGGTTTTTCTTTATTTTATTGGATTTCCATCTCGGTGTCGAAATGGTCGAATGAATGAATGGTTAGTGATAAACTTGGTGTCTATATCTGAAAGTGATGGATACACTTGAGTTCTTTAACGAGAGATATTTGCATTCACGTTAGGTATTTTCTATTACAAATGACATTTAATTTAATACATTCAACTCACATGTTGCACCATTTACCATACAATCAACATTACATACATACTTATAGCAAACAGTTAGTTGTTCTACGCTGGCAGACTTCAGATTTGGGTTTCATTAATATTTTGGACTTACGAGTGCATGCTACGCATGTACTTACGAGTACATGCTATAATATGTTTTGATTCCTTTAAGCACAATAAGTACTGTTTAAAATAATTATAATAATATGAGTTAATTGCTTAGGAAATAAAGACTTGACATTATTAGACGGGTTAATACTTACACAAAGCTATCCATTGGCCTCCCTTGGTTTCGAGCCAGAAGGAGTATTCCACTGGAAGCCAGTTATTCTCGAGTTTGCCAAGACTCTGGATTCATTTCAAAGTAAAGCCCGTCTTTAGTACTACCAATGTAAATAATACTAACAATGTGGTTTACCTACGTTTCAATAATCTGTTTTCCCTGAGGACTAAGAACATTATTCTGCGAACTAGCTATTATTTGATTTGTATCCAGAATACCTACCATTTACCAAGTTTTGATCCGAACGTATCTGTTAACGCTTCAATGCTTCAGTAACTTTCCAACAACTTGAACTTAAAATCTTGAATGTGTACTCACTAATCCCGTTCCCCTTTACCTTAAGGGTGATTCAAAGTTAAGCTAATAAAAAAATAATTGTACAAGTTGATTTTTGGCAGTCGCCCTACACGCTGTAACTCGATTGCCACCGACAAGGAGCGTGAATGGCGACCCCATACTGCTGCCTATTAAATTTACTGCTTGTAAAACGAGGAGCTAATTTGGAGTTACATTTTATTTGTGTTTGCTTAACTATTTTACTGGCGTGACTGCGCGAGATGGCGAAGTGTCGTTATGGCAACAAAGGGAAATGAGTTTTGTTACTTTCGAAGTGAGGGATTGATAACGTGTCGACTATTTTATTGGCCTTCATGTTGTCGACGGTTAAATAGTTATAGATAGGCTGAATAGTGTTTAACATTTATTCTGGAAAGAGGAAAGCTTCCAAGTGCATCTGAACACTAAATCTAGACCGACTGCAGTACCTAAGTGGGAGTATAAAGCCACTGTCAACTCCCGTGATACAGAAGAATGTATTTTATACTGCATGTATGTGAAAGGCAAGTTCCTAAGTAATAAACAATTGAGTTAGCCAAGATCGTTTGTAAGCGGAACACGTTTGGGCCACGTGCGACTCTTGCCGGTTATCTTGTGTCGTATACGAGCCATGTAGTGGTTCCGAGAATGCACCGGTATGCCACAGTAACGCTGGCACGAGCCAAAATACAGTGTTACTCGTAGTAATAACAATGGAAGTACTGCGTTGACAGAAGAATGAGCAAGATTTTAAATTGAAATAAACTTAATATTATACAAGTTATTTTATGACGGTATAATCGTATCAGATTAGTCAGATTATACACACTAAATTTCAAGTCTTAAAAACTGTGTTTTTTATGAAACTTATTAATTAACTTATCTTTACATTAGTATAAAACAAAGACAGTATCCATTCCTATCCGTCCTCATACCAGCGCCCGCTTACTTCTTTTAAACCACGCAACAGATTTTGATACGGGTTTCACTATCATTTAGAATTTTTTTACGGAAGGTTTTTATGTAGGTACAATATAACCTAAGTACGCGGGTACAGGTTTCGCACGGGCGAAGCCGGGGTGGGTCGCTAGTGTCTCTGGATGAAAGTTTTCCACGAAGTTAGTATCGTCAGAGCTTCAAAAGTACCTGACTATTTTGTTCTTAATCACATAATCACATATTTTTTGTCATTTATTTTGCCTTACGCGGCTTTAGCTACATGATACAAAGGTTTAACGCTGACTATGTATTTATTGTAATACATACATACAATAAACATACAAGTCAGACCCGGGCGGGTCGCTAGTAACCCTACATAAGCACGTATTTTCATTTTATAACTTTAGACGAAAACTCCGTTTCTATTTACATAATAAATAGAGCTCAGGATATTAAATATTTACGCATCTTCTCCGTTGGGGTAACGTTTTACGGTGACACGTATCGTTTTACGCTCGGCGTTGTCTACTGACTGAGCTGAGTGAATGTACTGTACTTAATTCTTTCTTCTATATTATGTACATAAATGCGAAAGACCACTCATCACGAAATCTCTAAAACTACGAATCTCACGTTTAGCGTTTCTTCTATGAGACAGGGATCCACTAAAAAAGGAATTAATCCACAACTAGTAGCTTCATCACGTAAAAAAATAAAAAAAAACGGGCAAAAATCTTATGACTAGACTGCCCTGATTGATGAACCATCTGCACATAAGTTTGTATGGAGAACTTTTATTATGTGAGTCAGACTGCTAGCTTTAACCGACTACGGCAAAGCCAAAATGAAATATTATGATTAATATTTCATTAACATCTTAGCAATTGTAGATACTTAGCATCAGAAATATACCGCTGCGACTGATAGACGGATAGACTGCAGTTTCGCACCATAAGGGTTGCTTACTCCTTACTAGGATACGGCTCTAAAAATGATAATAAAATTACACAATTAAATTACTTTTAGAACAGTTCACGGTGCAAGCCGCAGTGAGTAGCAGTTCCCGTAATGCCATAACTCTGGGAAGCGGCCTGTGCATCCGCTGCACTGTACTACGTTCGTGTAATTATAAACAAAGAGTAAATGTACAATAATGGACAGCCAGCGTACCGTGAACAGATTATGGGGTGGCGAGATAGCGCCTTCTGTCTGGTTTGATTGAAATTTAAATATTGGTATGTGCGTTTGTAAAAAATGTTTAAAAAAAATGAAAACGTAAGCACTAAAATAACTTAACGTTTGTATCGTCTTTTTGTTTTTCCGTCTGGAAGTTGTAAGTCAATTATCTCTCGGTTCAAGTCCGCACCAAGTTTAAAATCCGACCGATTTGCAATTGAATATGTGCATGAAGCTCCACATATGTGTAATAACCTCAAAAAATTAATAGTGATATATTATGCATGCATTCTGATGTGTAAAATATTATATTTAACAACTATTCTATGATCTCGATCTGAATCGGATGTCAATGTTATATTAAAGTACAGTTAAAATAAAATCTTGTACGACTAAACATCAAGTGAAAACCGCATTAGGTATGTAGCAACTGCTTAGCAAAAATTTTTATAGATTGTGGCTAAGTTTTTTGATAAATTTTACTACTTAACCTTCTTCCTGACACAAACATCATAATTTTATTTTTGTTTAAAATCTGTACCGCTTTGGTATGCAAGTGCAGAAAAGACGACATCCTAATTTGTCATTTACACAAAGGAGATACTTGCCGGTATCAGCAAATATAATATCACGCATTTCATTTGCTGAAGCTTCACAATTCAATTCCGCGCGCTCCATTTTCAGTACGTACGGATACGACATCTCAAAATATGGCTCGAACACAGCTCCACGGTAATGGATTCCTACCACAATATTAATACATATTTTATCTACACACATATCATAAAGGCTAAATAACGCGTTCAAAAACCCTAGGAAATGACCAGCATTATTACAACCAATGTTATTATAAGAATTTTCTTGTCTGTGGTAGTAGGTAAATCTGTTCTTTATTGGTCATCACATTACCGATATCTCGTGACTGCTCGTGACGTTATGAATTTAAATTTGGAACAGCTGTCAAAATTCAAGTTGGTCTCTATTCTAGTATCCACAGTTATTAAAACAGTTATCGATACGAAACGTCAACTCAGTATGATTTTTTAATTTAAACGCACGACATTTGATCTCGAGTGACATGAAAATAGCAACTTCATTCGTTCGTCTATGGTTTAAAAAAAATGTTCGTCCTGACGGATAGATCGAATCACAGAGTACTTTTTTAATATACATGGCCGCCATTAGTTGTCATTCTTTTTAGGTTTTTTGCTGTTACGATTTTTTGCAGTTATGATATGTGTGTAGATAAAGTAATGTATGCAACTGTATATAATTAGGCCTTAAAACACTCGTGTGATCCTATTATGAAACTCGCTGACGCTCGTTTCATAAAACCACACTCGTGTTTTAAGGCCTCTCATTATATAGCAGTTGCATAAAATACTATTATTCATTATTGGAACCCTCAATCTCCGATTCAATGTTGCGTGGTCTCAGGACCGATAAAATGAACCGTTAAAGCTAGATAAGTATTGTCTAATATGAAAAGTTTGCCGTATTTTTTGTGAAACAAAAAACTAAGCTTAATGTAATACGAAATACCAAGTTGCGTAGGGCCCGTGGGAATACGACGACGCAGCGCAAAAAGTAGACGACTTTTTCGACGATTCAGCAAAAAGTGTCTTTTAACGGGTCGGTAAGACATCAGATCGATAAGCTAGACTTTGTAATTGCTTGCTCGGGAATTCGTTCGCCACGCCATCCGTGACATCAATCATCACTACTCATCATGGTGGATTGAGAAATAGTTCGATTTAAATATTATGTTGAAGGAGTTTCACCTTTAACGACGTTTAGCAAACTGAATTATGTTCCGATGTAGAACCTCGTCGCAATGAGTAATCGCTATGATATTATAAAATTTCATACGTAGGTAAAATCATTATGACATTTATTGAGACAAGGTTGCATACTGTCCCAGAATTCAGTTTGGTTGTGCGTGCTTACCTAGAGTGCTAACCTAACCTAACCTAACCAAGAAATGCCAAGCAAAAGAAAACAAGCCTGAATAGAAACATTGCAAAGCCAGCGCGGCTTGTATATAAGTAGATATTGAAAACATACGCGAGCGGCGTGGCGGCCGCTATGTTGCCACTCATTTTTATTCTGTTTACACGAACCAGCTGCCTCCTTCGTCGTTAAAGCTGAATCGGAAATAGCACAAAACATACATTTTAATACCGACTTCAACAGCTTCATTAACATGCCCCAGGGGAAGGTACTACATTAAAAATCAGATTCATAATTTATAAACGTTTTTATTTACATACGAACCTATTTATTTTAAATATCAGCCAATAGGATTACGACTACACAATAATTTACAGTCTTTTGAATTAATACTTAACAACTCCTATACAACTTAAAATAAATTAATAAATACATAGAAGCAAATAGAAATGCAAAATTTGGTATCAATATTGTACAAAAGTTATCAACGAGAATGTCTCTATGTACAACGCTCAACAATATCTAAATAACAAAGAATCTCAGCGGCCGCTTACACTACGCTAGTGTTTAATAGAGGTATAGATTCGATTAGGAGATCGTTTGGATTAGTGGGAGCCCCTAGACGAGGTACGTTTGCACGGTGTGGTGCAGCACAACGGAGTGCGGCTGGCGCGCGTGCTCGGCGGAGGAGTAGTCACAGTCGATGGTGGAGTAGATGTGCTCGGACACAGGCCGCTCCGCGGGCGAGCGCTCTGCCGAGTGCGCCGACTTGCCGCACAGCGTCTGGCACGTGCTGTTGAGCACCGACGCGTCCATCGTGTACGTATTCGAATTCCTCCCGTAATTGAGACGCTTCAACTTATGACTGCGCCGTTTAGAGGACGGCATCGCATAACGTAATCTCTCCCAGAAACGTTTCTCTTTCCACGTTATCTCCAAACCCGTTTTAAAATATGACTTCAATTCCGGATCTCGTGGGACGAGCCCCGCGGCGACTATTATTAATTTATGTGGATTCTTTCGGAGCGCTCGCTGGAGCGCTTGTCGGAACTCTACTTGGGACCATTCCGTTAGTATAAAGTTCTTTGTTAGGACTACTATGATGCGGCGTGAGGCTTCGGTGGCCTCGACCACCAGGTCGGGGAACTGCGCGTATGTGGCCTCGAACTGCGGCACGTCGCGGTAGTGCAGGCACAGGTGGTAGGACGGGTAGCCGTTCTCCAGCTCGCGCGCCAGGGACTCTATCACGAACTCCTCGTCCTTAGGGCTGTAGCAGACGTAGGCGTCATACAGCTTATCAGCATCCTCGAATGCGCCAGCCAGGGGAGAGAGCTTAATGCCGCAATTCGAATACAACCACATTCTACAAGCGTATCTAAATGAGAATACTAAGGCTAATATTAATAAAATAAGCATGAACCCGGTCAGAGCGGAGACCAATAATGGCATGTTGTTGGAGACGAAGAAAGCGCTTATCGCCGAAGTATCGCTTATTTCGCTGCAAACCGTGACATTTAAATTCAATGGCTTCTTCGCCGCCGGGTCCGCGAACTCATTTAGACACCATAAGTTATGAATGTCGATAACTTTTTCAACATTCTGCGATATGTACGTTAAGAAACCTTGTAAATATTTACAATCACAGGACCAACGGTTGCTGCCGACGAATAGAGTCTGCAACTTTTTGTTATTGTCTAAATGCCACAATCCGTAATTCACGAGTCTGTTTCCATCTAAGCGTAAAATTTCTAGGGCTCCCAAAGAATAAAAAGTTTCATTTGAAATATATTCTATTATGTTATTTTGCAAATATAATTCTTTCAAGTTGCTCAACTTTGCAAATTCAAGACCTAGCAATCGTTTTAGTTTGTTGTTGTCTAGGTGCAGTATTCGCAGCTCCCCTAGTTGATTAAATGTATTGTTTTCGATATGTACAATATTGCTTGCATTTAAATAAAGAACGGAAGCTTTAGGAATTAAATTGATTACAGTTCGGTTTAACTCGTTGAAGAGGTTCCCATCCAAATATATATGAGTGACGTCCGAGGGAATGTCTTGTGGCACTAATTTTAGTTGTTTTAAAGAACAATCGATAACACTCGTCGACTTGGTCGAGTCGTGATAGCAAGAACAGTTTTTAGGGCAGACGGTTTTGCACTCACAATTATTAAAATCACAACAATGACAGCCCTCGGGGCAATGAGTTTCGAACTTACATAAAAAGTCTCTAATATCCAGAGAGCTGACAGGTAGATATTTCACACCGCGTACGTACGATTCCTTACAAATGACATTTTCTAGGTCCATAACTCTCGGATACTCCCTAGAATCTAGAGAGTTGATGAGTAAAAGCCATTTCATTGTGCAATCGCAACGAAACGGGTTGCCGCTAATATAAAACTCTGGCAGAGCTCGATCGTCGGCCACTCTCCAAATACGCAGGCTGTTTATATCCAAACTTTCGATCTCATTCGTATACATATCAACTCGAGATAGATTTCTCTTTTCTAAGAATGTGTCCGTCTCGATATTCGATATAAAATTATTATTTATGAACAGAAGCTCCACGCTATTAGGTATTGACATCGGCGATAGGGTCACTAATCGATTATGACTAGCGTCCAAAGTTTTTACCTGCAGTTCTTTCTGAATTTTATAATAGTTTCCGAGAATTTCTATAAAGTTAGCGTGAATATCGAGCCATTTCAAACTGCCGGGCACGAAAGCGTAATCGAACCAGACCAAATGGTTTTCGGATAGATTCAGCCACAACAATTTCGTCAACGACACAAACACTCCATTTATATCAGAAATGAAGTTGCTATCCAATCGGACGGCTTCCAATTGCGTGTTCTTTTGAAAGGTTTCCGTCTCGATAGATTGTATTTTGTTTTTTGCCATATTGAGAACTTGTAAACTGGGCAGGCCCCAAAACATGCCAGCTGAAAGGTTTCCTATTTGGTTATCTATCAAACGCAAACCAGTCAACTGCGATAAACTATGAAATGAATTGTTCTTAATTTCTGTTAATAAATTTTCCCCCAAGTCTAAGGATTTCAAGAACGGTAATTGCGAAATTGCCTCAGGGACATTCGTTAACTTATTAGAACTTAAGTCTAACTCTTTCAAATCGGAACAATTTTTAAATGCATTTTCGCTTATGTAAGACAGTAGATTGTTATTTAAATTAAGTTTGTTAAGTATAAACAGTCCATTGAACACGTGCTCTTCGATGGCTTGCAGCTTGTTGTGGCCCAGTTTGAGCGTGTGCAGGTTGAAAAGTGGCGAGAAGGCGTTGTCGTCGACGTGGGAGATGGAGTTGTTGGTGAGGCTGAGGATCTGCAGGAAGAACAGGTCCTTGAACAGACGCGCGCCCACTCGTCCCACCGCGTTGTGTGACAGGTCGAGCACCACTAATCTTATTAGCCCGCCGAACGTTTCATCTTCTATGCGGTCGCCCTTCAATTTATTCACCGAAAGATCTAAAACGAGCAATTGTTCCAACCGATTAAATATTCTCTTGGGTAAAGTTTCCAGCTCATTATTCTGCATATAAATCTCTCGAATCTCTCTCGTATTGGAAAATAACCCTTCCGGCAAATAATTAATAGCGTTATCAGATATATTTACAACCTTTAGAGAAAGCAGGTCGCTGAACACGTCGCCGGGCAGCTCGCTGATCTTGTTGTTCTGCAGGAACAGCTGCGTGAGCCGCCGCAGGTGCAGGATCTCGGAGTCGGCCGGCAGCGCCATGATGTCGTTGTGGCTCAAGTCGATAGTCTGCAGCGTGGAGCCGCACTTGTGCCCGAACCCGAGCTCGTCCACGAATTTTAGTTTATTCCGCGTCAAATTAAGCGAGATTATGTTTTCCAAAGCACAGAATAAGTCTGAAGGTATTTTTCTAATGTTGTTAAATCCTAAATCTAGCGTGTGTAGTTCTCTCAGTCCGTTGAATGCGCCCAGAGACAGCTCGAGTTCCTTATTGCTGCCCCATTCGTTATTCATGGAGCGTATCTTCAAAGCCTTCAGGCCCCGCAAGCCTTCGAACACGTTGCCGGGCAGACGGAGAATCTTGCAGTTGGTAATAGATATCTCCGCCAAACCTTGCATCCTCCCGAAGTGGTGGTCTCGCAGCGAGCTCTCGGCCAGTAGCGAGCCGCAACGGATCGCGAGCCTCTCCGCGCCGTCCGAGTGCATCGAACCGACGTCCCTGTCCGCTGACAGCGTCCGAACATTGCACTCCACGGAACCATTCACTCCGGACACACGAAAACAAGCGTCCGCATCGGCCGGCGCCTCCGTCAGCGCCGCGCCCATCACAAAACAAAACAATATCACGTTAATTATCATTTTAACCGGCACTGTGTCCTTATCATTTTGATCACTTGTCAAAATAGAGTTTCGATGAATGGAAGTGGGGTTCGGAAGTCACGCGCGGCCATGTTCAGCTGTTCGCGAGTACTTTGCGGAAACGTTTCGATAACAATGAGCGGGGCAGTAAATAGAGCGGCGCAGGCATGGCGGCGCTCGGCAGCGGCGAGCACGCGATCCCCCCGCGGCAGCAGGCCCGCGACTGCCGCGTACAATGAAATGCGATGAATGCGTTTCGCGCCCGCCGCCGCGCCGCGTACGCGGCGCAAGGGACCACACCAATTCTGTTGCCGCATTCTAAACAACCCTTCCTGTTCACTGGTTTTTCGACTTCTGTGTTTTCGGATACTTCTGCTTAATAATAGTTATTATTGGATTGTAAATTTTTTTATAACAATGCGTGCGGTCGTAATCGAAAGTATCAAAACACGAGTTAGATACATTTCCAAAAAAACGCGAACTCTATTCTTAGACCCATATTCACTTAGGTCAAGAATGATGTTTAGAATTAGAAAATATTGTTCTAATTCCATAGTCTAGTAGTAAATATCCCTAGAACACACACGGCACACACATGCACAGCCCTTAATGAAGTTATGCAGCCGGTGTACGTAAAAAAAAATATTTGAAGCTCTTGGCAGAGAGCCGTTCAGCTCAGCTCAGCTTGCAGCTCGGTTGCTTAGGTAAAATGAGCTTTGTATGTATTGCCCACAAGCCACTTAAAATCGGTAAGTATCAGGTAAATATAGGTTCTTAGAAATGGTGCTCTGGAAATAATTCGCGACTCTAGATTATGTCGACGTGATAACAGCGTTTAAATTTGGCGATATTTTCTGGACAACTTGTCCACTGTGATACCCTACCATGTACATGTTGACTACATGCATAGCCAGTACAGTCTCCTACAGAAATAGCTGAATAGTCGAAGTGATTAAAGGAGCCTCACAGGCTGTTACTCTTTGGGCAATAGAGACGTAGGTACCTTTTTTACATCTCTATCTGTACTTTTTCTGCTGGCAATAATAGTAGATTAATGCCTAGGCTTGGGAAGTAAGCTCTTGCTGGCCGAGTTAAAAACCCGAGCCTACGGCATTCCAGCCGAGGCAGATTCAGTACTTTTCTCAAACATTCGGAGGAAATAAAATGAAAATTATATATAAAGATTTTTATTTAACACGTTTGAATTTTCAACGAGTCAATTCTGCACGCCTTCTGGTCACTGAGTATGTTCTGCGACAGTGATTTGAATAAAATATTATTTTTTGGGTTGTTCCGATTGAAATTTACATAAATATGTAATAGTTTTATAAAATTTTAGTAAATATTTTATTCACTCCTTCCCTCTATCCTCCATTTTATGCAGTTCTCATCCTCTTTTATGTCTTCAAATTTATATTTAGATTTTCGCGACTATAACTTTATCACAGTTAATTATGCTTCGCTTTTAATTTCTTCACGTACCTACTGTACAATTAATCATTGTTCATGTTTTACGCAGTAGAACACATTATTTTCATTAAATTTATCTTTATTGTCACTAATAAATCTAAACTCGTTACTTATTTACGTGTTTACGCTTATTTTTTAATATTGAAATAGTACTTGTTTGTTTTTAATACGCGAAAGCTATTTGAGACATGTTTAAAAATATTAAATTTCGAACAAAATTACTGAATCCCGGTATCTGGCTTTGGCTGAATGAGATTTTTCCATAGTTTCTATCACTTTTTAAAAAGTTAATTTCTGTCCAGCAATGGAATTCGTATGCCACTTCCTGGAGCGCTAGCCGTCCAGCAATGAGTTTGTTTTTTTTAATTAGATAAAAGCCGGCAACAACGTCCTTCGCGGTTTGTTTCTTCGGGTACAATGACAACATTTCCGACAATGTTTGAGAAAAGTATATTTACATAATTATATTGTAGTGGTAGAGCCACACTAATCAATTGCTGGTTGCAGTCGGAATGGGCCGGCTCGACCGGTGTAGTACCACACTCTCACTGAAGACTAGCGTGAAGTAGTAGCATGCAACTGCGTTTGATAGGTACAGTGAGTTCTCACTCACCGTACGAAACGCAGATCTCTCGATCCGGAGGGCCACACGGTGGACATTACTACCACCACCACCAGTGATCACTTTCCATCAGGGTACCCTTATGCCCTATTCCATAAAAAAAACTTAATGATAAATGCAATGAGAACACAAAGAAAAATCTTGGTTATCTGGCAGGAATCGAAACCTTCAGCCTCTGCATTCAATGCTTTTACCAATTCTGCCACAGGTGACCCTATGACACTGCGAATTTTTCAATGTGTTTTGTTTTAACGACAATCGCATTATTGGTTTTTTAACGTATAATATGGTTAACGTTACTACATACGTAGTAAACGTAAGGAGCATGTCATATAGGTAAACACGACTCTACCTACCTACTCACATTCTCAAGTGTTGTGTTGCGTTGAATAGTTTTAAATATTTTTTTCTTTTAACAATAACGTGTACAGTTTTACTAAAAATATATTGTGCCTCGGCAGTATTCATATGCGCAGAGAAGCGCAGACCGGTTTCCGACAGTAGCCGAAAGTGTGAATAATCCATATTGTACTTTATTTGCAAGCGCAACTGGCAGAGTATTGCTTGCTATGCATTCTTAGCTTTGTCCCGCATACACAATTCGTACACTGTGGCGCTCGGGCTGCCGCCATGTTGCTCCGAAATCGATAGACCAATAAAAGCGCAAGAGTTTAGCGCGCGTAAAATTCTACTTTATCATTGGTAGATCGAAATTTCTCGCGCTACTAAAATTGGTCTACTGCGCAGGTACATCGTGGCATAATATATTTTTGGTAATACTGTACATTTATGATTAAGCGAACCGAACATGCACCTGCGCACATGGCTACGAAAGAAGATTTTTTTTCGCTGTTTCATAATTAATTATTAAACAAGAATTTATTTGCCGTTTTAGTAATAGTTTCGTAATCAACTTCGATAGAGGATTGTTTTTTTCTCTGTTCATAATTAATTTATTAGGTAACTCTCTTATTACTGCTTTAAGGAATAGAATCGTTATTTCCATGTTTCGCTGTTTTGTCAATTGCAAAAAAATATTGACATTTGGTTTAAAGGGTTTAGCAGGCTAAGGAAGGACGTGTGGCCCCTGAGAGGAATAATTGAATTGGTAAATGTCAATTGTTTGTCGCCTCATAACTAGTAATCACTTAGAGCTAAGAGTAATCACTCCAACTTTCAGGCCTCTATCTTAAACTGTCACAGAGATAATAACAAAAATGTATTTTCTTAAAATTTTTTTTCAAACTCGTGTATCTTCTAATCCATAGCAGCTAAAGTTTTTATGGTGGTACAATTATGAAAAAATCATATAAATTACTTATAGTATTAACTACTAGCATACGAAAAATCAATTGATTATATTTGGTGCAACATAGTGAAAAAAAATGTTAAGAAAATACATTTTTGACATTATCTCTGTGACAGTTCTAGATAGAGAGCCGAAAATTGGAGTCATTACTAGTTATGAGGCGACAAACAATTGACATTTACCAATTCAACTATTCCTCACAGGGGCCACACGTCCTTCCCTTAGACTGCTAAACCCCTTCAATCGTTATTTACCTACCTACTGTAGAACTACATATATCTAAAGAGCTACTTCTGCCGTTACTTCTCCAGTTCTTAATGCACCTCCATTATATTAAATCGCCTGTACAAAATGATAAGCAATAGTTTTTTCAACACTTTATGCTAATAGTTCAGTCAGGAAGATGTGGACAAAGCACTATAATGTGCCGTTGGCTCGTGCCGCCTTTTTACCCAACTGTCACCAGAAAGGAGAGTTATGTTTTCAGAGTGTGTGTATTTCGTATGTTTGTATCCTAAGAACTGTATCTCCTGGGAATCAACTTGTTTTTTGAACGATAGGGTACACCTCCAGATTGATTCTATTTAGACCGGTCAATGTTTGACGATGGGATCCAGGAGAAACTGACGGAACTCCTTAAATATTTTTTAAAGGGTAAAACGGGACCCTATTCCTAAGACTCCGCTGTCCATTCGTCCGTCCGTCTGTCACCAGGCTGTATCTCAAGAACCGTGATAGATACACAGTCAACATTTTCACAGATGATGTATAACCCTATAACAACAAATACTAAAAAATAGAATAAAATAAATATTTAAGGGGGCTCCCGTACAACATACGTGATTTTTTTTTGCCGTTTTTATAATGGTACGGAACCCTTCGTTCGCGAGTCCGACTCGCACTTGGCCGGGTTTTACATTGTATAGTCGCCATTTTCCTGTCTCCGAAATTTTTATAGTGTATCTTCGGCCGCCTTTTGCTTCTAAACCACCAAACTGATTTTGATGCGGTTTTCTCTGTCATTTATAGGTCATTTAGAGATTTTTATAGAGATTTTATCCCGATTGAACGCGTGGGTAGCCGGGGCGCTTCGATTGTTATTAATAATTTGAAGAAAAATGTTTGAAGGCGGCATTTGTGGATAGTAGCTGGGTTTGGTAGTGTTTATACTGCAAATTACGTATTAACTCTAACTAGGTACATATAACAATACCGAGTGGCTGAATTGGGACATTATTGAAACTACATTCTCAATTATTTTGTAATTTATTTAGGTCTATTCTTAAATAATAGCTATTTACAATGAATTAAATTAATCACAGAAGACTTTCAATTATCAACTGGGATAGTCACGCCAAACTTAACTATAGTGGGTTTTTGGCAATGATTTATTACAATAACAATAACTATTTTCATGTTATCATTTCATTTGTCTACACTACAATTTCTTTAAACATTGAATCATTTCATACATATATTGTTCTGATTCCAAAAGCTAAAAATACCGAGTAATAAAAAAATATACTCATTAACTCTTGCGCATAAACAACTCGTACTCAAGCATGAATTCTTATATTACGGGAGGTCACGACAAATTTGGCAACGATCACCAATATGGCTGATCGGAAGCTCACAAGATAAAGGGCAACTCCGTGATGCCAAATATGTCGGTCTGCCTGCGCTAAGTGGTTGCGTTATCGAAATATGGCGCCTGCAAAACCAGTTATTGTTCCCAAAAAAGAACGATAAGTAAAATGGCTGAATAAAGTACAGAAAGGAAGTACCGGTTGCACTCATGTGAATTCTGCTAAAACTGAACAAATATTTGGTCGCGTTTCGAAGTTCAGCTCGTTTAAAGACCCTTGATCGTTGCCAAAAAAAAACGATAACGGAAATGGCTGAATATGACGTGGTATAAAGTATCAGTATGTACGAGCTTAATGCACCAAAACTGAAAAAATCTTTGGTCGCGTTTCGTAGTTATGAAGCAGTCTAGGTTACAATATCTCATACACTGTTGGAGTATTTTTTCAAAAGCATTGGATAAATCAAGTTCAAACATATTTTTGGGGAATAAACACAGTGTCAAAAACATCCTCCCACACTTCTTTACACTTCTTTAGCAAACCTACCCTCCTCCGGTTAGGGGTAAGTAAGATCTGGTATCCAAATAGAAGACAAGTCCTTCCTCATCTACCGAAGCTTTTCCTTTTTGAAATGTCACCTCTAGTCTTGCTTTGATGTTCAGTGCCGTTCACAGAATTTTTAGACAGGGTAGACGTTTAAGTGACGGTTTAACTTGCGTTTGGTTTTCATTAGTGTCCGACCGAAATTTCGGTTTCGGTTTCGGTTTCGGCCAGTTTCGGCCAAAAAATCAAGTTTCGGCCCGAGTTTCGGTTTCGGCCAAAAACGGCCGAACCCTTCGGCCGCGCCGAAACTTACAACATCGTACCTTCGGGTCGCGCTTGGCTAACGTCGGGCGCGCTGGCAATATGGCATCGCTCGCCTGACTACGCCGGCAACTACACTCAGCGTCAAAAAAATCGCACCTTTTATAATTTTGACTTTAAGGGAATATAGCTCTTAACTTATTTATTGTACCCTATCAGTATTAGTATCATTTGAAAGCACAATTAATGACCTTTAAAAACAAGGATCGTTCTTTGCCATAATAACAATGACCACGTCTTAAAAAAAAGTGCTGAAATACTCATTAGTGGGATCACTAATTGTGCCACCCTGGATACGTATAAAAGTGGGGGTAACGATGAATTATGGGTCATTTACTATCCAGACATCACAGAGGTCACATCTGAACAGCTCCAGTAAGAAAAAACTTTGAAAAATGGATACCACGGCAGAAGAAGCAGCTCAAGTGGTAGCACTACTGCAATCAGGATTACGGCAGGCTGGTGTTGCTCGGCAACTCAACTTACGCCGTTTTCCGGTGGCTCGAGTATACCAGCGGTTCCAGGATACTGGAGGCTACATCAGAAAGCATGGATCCGGGAGACGACGTTGCACTTCCGTCAGGGACGACCGCTATATTGTGTCGACGTCATTGTGGAGTCGATTCTCCAATGCTGTTGAACTGCAACAGCAGCTCCGAACAGCTCGGAGGACGTCGGTGAGCGTCTCTACAATCAGGAGAAGGCTACGAGAGAAAAAAATGCTGCCCCGTAGGGCTGCTACAGGCCCGCAATTGACAGCAGAGCATAGGCGAATCAGACTTCAGTTTGCCCGAGACCACGTGGATTGGACGTTTGACCAATGGAAGTCTGTCCTCTTCTCCGACGAGACGAGAGTATGCCTTTTCTGCAATGATAGGCGTAGAAGAGTGTACAGGAGGCAGGGGGAACGGTTCTCACAAGTCTGCATTGAAAATACCGTCAGTTACGGAGGAGGATCCTGCATGTTTTGGGGCGGTATTTCAACCCAGGGCAAAACCGACCTTGTGTGCGTCTCCCGCACTGGAGGTGGACGTGGCTAGGGGTCCCTGAATGCTCATCGCTACATCACAGAGATTCTGGACGACCATGTGGTCCCATATGCTGGTTTTGTCAGGCCTGAATTCACATTTATGCACGACAACGCCCGCTGCCACACGGCGTTGATCGTTCGGGACTATCTGGATCAGGTTGGGATCTCTGTGATGCAGTGGCCAGCGAGAAGTCCTGACCTTCAGGTCAGAACTTCTCGCTCCATAGAGCACCTTTGGGATGACCTGAAACGGCGGGTGAGATCTCGTGATACTGCCCCTGCCACCATTGAACAGCTTCGGGACGCCGTCATCGAGGAGTGGAATGACATCCCTCAAGAACGTGTCGTGACATTAGTGAGGTCAATGAAGGATCGCATGGAGGCTGTAATTAGGGCTAGGGGAGGCAACACTAGGTTTTAAGTTTAGTTTTATGAATTTCCTGATTTCGGGTTTCCTGAGCAAAAGGGTCTTGACAAACGGACTATTCTGTAAGGGTTCCTTTGGAGATGATGATGAGTTTAGTTAAAACGGAAAATGTTAAAATAAAAATAAAAGTTTAAAAACTGTTACCCGACTACGGAAAAAACTAAAAAGTAAAAAATAAGTTATAATTAATCACTATAATTGTCCTATAGATTAAGGCATGTCTTATGATGTGTTAGACATTACTGTTAATTAACTTTTGTTTAAGTCTTCTGGCAGTGTCCCATTAATAGCGTAATAATACAAATCAAATGCCTTTTTAGTTTTTTCCGTAGTCGGGTAACAGTTTTTAAACTTTTATTTTTATACCACCATTAAAAAATCGCTAACTTTGTGTTACAAATAAATAATGTATTTTTTCACTTTATAGGGTAGTTAAATTTTCAAACAGAACCTCTGTAACTGTGCTGAAATATCATTGTGATAAATCTTTGAAAGTAGAAACCTGTAATTATAGGTCGGCGTGATATTAATTTTAGAAAAAAACGGGCTTACAACATTTTTTCGACTTTTTAAGGACTTTTTTTTTAAAAGGTTCGGTTTCGGCCGAAACTACAATGAAACCGAACCTTCGGTTTCGGTTTCGGTTTCGGCAAAATAACATGTTTCGGTCGGTCACTAGTTTTCATTAATTTCAAATCAGGTGTACAAAAGCCATTTACTATCAAGTTAACTGTTCGGAAAATTTCGGTAATTGTTGACGCTCAAGCTGAGAAAGACACTGTTTACTCTGTGCTATTGTATGCGTTATTTATAACATTGTGTGCTACTTATCTATAGGAATGCACACTAATCTGTATCCGCATGGTTGCGCGGCACGCATGTATACATTTTACCGGAATAGTTTGTGTCTTTCCCGTTAAGCGCACAGTGGCGCTTTTGCAACGCGATGCGAAGTGGCATCGTTGAGCGGCAGGTAAGATACCGATGATACGCCAACAAATGGAGCTTGTTTATACTTTTAGAAGTTTCTTTATTGATAACAGGAATATTAGACGTAAGGATCAAATAAAATCAGTTTATATTTAGCAGATTGGCAGGGTGTTTTTATGTCTATTATTGAATTTAAGCTGTAGTATGTATTTTTTTAATGTTTCGTCATACTTGTACATAGGCTATTATTATATCAGTCTGCCACTAAACACGAGATCTGAAAAGGGCTCAAAGCTTTGGGGATGGAACTAGTTGCAAATCCATCATCATCATCATAAATCAAAAGAAACGCAGCATTTGAAAAATAAACTCACTTTAGAACTATAAACGAAGCCTTTTTATAATTATTATCATCAAACCTCGATTTGACGGTAGCAATTATGTAATGATGTCGTTACGATCATTAGAACGTAACTACAACTGTTAAGTTTAAGGGTTGTTTTTCGTTAAATGTCGATGTGGATGAAAAAGAAATGAATAGGATCCAGCCCCTCTAGCACACTAGCGTTTATCGCTGACATAAAACATTCGTCCCTTTTGCACACGCATACTGCTTAGAACGGGATAAATGCTTTATGTCATCGATAAAAGCTAGCGTGCTAGGCCCCCAGAAAATGATAAGATTCAGCAGGTGAGAAAGAATTTGTCTTCCATTTGGATACCAGATCTTACTTACCCCTAACCGGAGGAGGGTAGGTTTGCTAAAGAAGTGTAGGAGGATGTTTTTGACACTGTGCTTATTCCCCAAAAATATGTTTGAACTTGATTTATCCAATGCTTTTGAAAAAATACTCCAACAATGTATGAGATATTGTAACCTAGACCGCTTCATAACTACGAAACGCGACCAAAGATTTTTTCAGTTTTGGTGCATTAAGCTCGTACATACTGATACTTTATACCACGTCATATTCAGCCATTTCCGTTATCGTTTTTTTTTGGCAACGATCAAGGGTCTTTAAACGAGCTGAACTTCGAAACGCGACCAAATATTTGTTCAGTTTTAGCAGAATTCACATAAGTGCAACCGGTACTTCCTTTCTGTACTTTATTCAGCCATTTTACTTATCGTTTTTTTTTGGGAACAATAACTGGTTTTGCAGGCGCCATATTTCGATAACGCAACCACTTAGCGCAGGCAGACCGACATATTTGGCATCACGGAGTTGCCCTTTATCTTGTGAGCTTCCGATCAGCCATATTGGTGATCGTTGCCAAATTTGTCGTGACCTCCTAGTCTATTAGGAAGGATAATGAATATTTGAAATAATGCTAATTTGCAAAATTCATTTTAAAGATTTATTCAAACATGGGATTGAAAATTCGATCGATATCCTAGTTTGTTTCGCTGTCTAACGAGTTACTGTTAACGTAAAACAAATGATGATTTCATACATAACAAAATGATTATAAATTAACATTCGTGTAAAGAAATCATTGCAACCTTAATCTAAATATTTACAAAATAATAAAACAAAATAAAGGCACAAAAACTATTTTGAAATTCGTTGAGGCACACAAAAAATAAATATTGTCCTGGTTTATGTTTATGATGATTACAACACTGGGAAGGAGTCCAAACAAGAACTTTTCATCATAAAGGACAAGTAATATCAGAATCACAATTGTATATGTGTGCATGTCTAACTAGCCATAGTCATTCATTAGATATACTATCACAATTAGTACACTTCACTGTCACTTAACTATACTAGGAAGAAGTAGCCCTTTCTTATCGACTAACATTAAATGAACAAACGAATTTTAACTGTCAATTGCATCATGTGGGATCCAGATATTCAGTCTTACATAGCCGTGATTCAGTTCAATCCAACAACAATTCATATTGTGATCGTTACTGGCGACTTGCTCGTCAAACAGTTCAAACATATTCTCTATCCTTTTTACAAAACCAATAACGGTAACCAAGTGGTTAGTTTATAACAACGTTAGAATTAGGTATCGTTATAATTCAACTTGCCGAACTCTTTTGGAAACCATAATCGCAATTACGCGGTTGTCAAAGTGAACCAGTTTACGTAAATAGCGCAAAACAATCCTGGTAAAATAGACAAGTAACAGTTAAATACAGCAGATAATCTGCATAGCAAGGCCACGTTTCTATTAGTACTAAATACTTTATTGCTTCGAAAAATATATCTCTGCATAGCGACGTCGAATGCGGTATGAGATTACTCAAACGTTGTTGCGTTGACTAGAAAATAACAAAGCAGATAGGATCATACGAGCTGCGCTACAGAACATTATAATCTTAGGATATTGATAAAGTCCGATTCCGCGGTCGTCGTACTCGCCTCGTGACATTGCTTTCTAAATGATCCCACTGGGTCGAAATACAGCTGCAGACTCCGACACTAATGAGTCGCCACGTTAAGCAACCTCGGAAAGAGGCGTCAGGCGCCAAGCAGACGTCGTGACGCGCTAGAGCGCGTGCCTAGAGGCACAACTCGAATAAACTTCCGTACACATAACTCGAACGACATCACACGTCAGTCAGTGTGTCGTAACAAAAACCTTGGTCTACACTGGACTACACGCCAAAGTAGTCGGCTTACGCTCCAAGCGACGAGAAAAAGTTTCATTCTCGACGCTCATTCGAAGGTCGGTCACAGAGGCACGGGTTGACGGCACACTTCACAACACTCGCACTGTCCGGGTCAGCGGCGGCGGCGCTTGGCCGCGCCGGCGGCGGCGTCGCGGGCCTATTTGTCGACGGCCGCCAGGTGGTCGACGCGCTCGCCGCGCGCGTGCCGCGCCCACATCTTGGCGTACAGCATCTCGAGCCCCGTCGCGTACGCCTTGCAATCGAACAGCGGGCTCTCCGACCGAGCCACCCATACTTTCGCTCGGATGCCTTTTAAACTGAAAATATATAATACTCTGGGTAAAGAAGTACTACGGACTTCCAGTACGTTGGATGTAGGAACAACATGCCCCTTTCACTATCAAAATGCAACATATTTTAGACTGATGTTTGAAATTAATCAGCGCGCTACGCAAAAATCCAATTGCTGCATAGCGTTTTTAGGTTCAAACTCAAGCTTATATTATAACAAAAAACTGAAATTATGTCAACATGCACGAACAAACTAATTTACATCTACAACTTTTTTTTAATTCTTATCAACATTTATCAGTATAAAGTGCGTTTCTTGGTAGCATGCAAGAACAAATGGCTGAATAAATACTCACTATTCTCTATCAGTTCCTAATCTTACAGCTATGTCTTGATATTCTTGCCTCGTTCTAGCTATTAATTCGGGACACCCTAATGTATTGAGCTGGGAAGCGGCCACTCTGTAAAATTATAATACATTTGTAATTTATACAAGTTAGACGAAAAATACATTCAGGTAACGCTTTTTTTAAGAGCTGCACACGCAGAACACCGGGATGAAAGCTAACAAAAGACAGAATGCGCAGGAGCCAACTCGTGTCGTGGGTCGCTGAGACAGAGGAGTAAATAATAACGCTTTGCCAAATGGTGGCATTTTCCACTTTGGTAATAATAATATTATATTAAACTGATTGGTGGCTACATCATTATTTAATAAAAAAAACTATCGATTTAGGCCTTAATCTGCCTTCTTAAATGTTAACAATTGATAGCTCATTCATCAAAATCGGCTAAGTCGTTTAGGCACTACAGTGGAACATACGTAAATACAAACATACATATCTAGACTGCTAAAAATGTAACCCTTCCTTTTGGCTTTGCCGTAGTCGGGTAGCAAAGGACGGGCACAGAAGTTTTTTAAACAATACCTACACAACAAGAAATCATACTTTCTATAGAGACGTAGCGCCAGAGGGGCGCATGAGGTGCCAGCCTAGGGCGCTCTCGACATTTAAGCCACCTCTGATGTCACAGTTATCAGTATAAGCTTACCTAGACGCTAAAGTCTCTCCGGGCAGCGTTACCACGGGCGTGCCCGTCCACAGTATATCCATGCTGGTCGTGTGCCCGTTGCACAGCGGCGTGTCGAGACACACGTCCGCCAGCTGCCCTCGTCTCACGTGCTCCTCTTTGGCGGCCACGTTCGAGAAGATTATACGGCCCGGAGGCAGACCTGCCAAAACACAAGTTTATTTAAACCATGCTGGATACTGCAGAGTTTGTTTCGTTTTAATTCTTCTGAAACCCACTTTAATTAATGCCCATTCCTAAATTAGACGCAGTAGCATGAGATCAAGCTACAAGCGACTCTTCAATCGGCTATATACACTTGAACAGCAAAATTAACCCAAGTCACCCTCTTATCTTGATCTAAATCATAGTCTGAAAAGACCTTACTGACAGCATTAACTCTGTGGAATTATCGCTCTCGTCTGTAAGGTATTTTTTATATGGGCCTATGCAGTCTGAAATAAATGGTCTTATTATTATTAACACATTCAGTGCAACGGCCTCGCTAGGTGAGATCTCTGTTCGTAGAGGATTTTCCCGACCGAGTAACCCTGGCTAGTGGCAGTTAATGTGTTAATAATATTTTATCTACACACATATCATAATTGTTAAATAACGCGTTCAAAAACCATAGAAAATGACCAGCATTATTACAACCAATGTTATTATAAGAATTTTCTTGTCTGTGGTAGTAGGTAAATCTGTTCTTTATTGGGTAGTATCTCTTAGTAGTCTGTGTTTATTGGTGATCACATTACCGATATCTCGTGACGTTATGAATTTAAATTTGGAACAGCTGTCAAAATTCAAGTTGGTCTCTATTCTAGTATCCACAGATATTAAAACAGTTATCGATACGAAACGTCAACTCAGTATGTTTTTTTAATTTAAACGCACGACATTTGATCTCGAGTGACATGACAATAAGGACTGCATTCTTTTGTCTATGATTTAAAAAACGTTCGTCTTGACGGATAGATCGAATTGCCGCCATACTTGTTTGTTGGTTTTTTGGCTGTTACGGTTTTTTGCAGTTATGATATGTGTGTAGATAAAGTAATCTATGCAACTGTATATAATTAGGCCTTAAAACACTCGTGTGATACTATTATGAAACTCGCTGACGCTCGTTTCATAAAACCACACTCGTGTTTTAAGGCCTCTCATTATATAGCAGTTGCATAAAATACTATTATCTACACACATATCATAATTGTTAAATAACGCGTTCAAAAACCGTAGAAAATGACCTGCATTATTACAACCAATGTTATTATAAGAATTTTCTTGTCTGTGGTAGTAGGTAAATCTGTTCTTTATTGGGTAGTATCTCTTAGTAGTCTGTGTTTATTGGTGATCACATTACCGATATCTCGTGACGTTATGAATTTAAATTTGGAACAGCTGTCAAAATTCAAGTTGGGCTCTATTCTAGTATCCACAGATATTAAAACAGTTATCGATACGAAACGTCAACTCAGTATGATTTTTTTATTTAAACGCACGACATTTGATCTCGAGTGACATGACAATAAGGACTTCAATCTTTTGTCTATGATTTAAAAAAACGTTCGTCTTGACTGATAGATCGAATTGCCGCCATACTTGTTTGTTGGTTTTTTGCTGTTACGGTTTTTTGCAGTTATGATTGTGTGTAGATAAAGTAATGTATGCAACTGTATATAATTAGGCCTTAAAACACTCGTGTGATCCTATTATGAAACTCGCTGACGCTCGTTTCATAAAACCACACTCGTGTTTTAAGGCCTCTCATTATATAGCATTTGTATAAAATACTATTGTAGAGCTTACGATCTTACCTAGTTGTTGAGCAGTAGCCTGTAGGTTGGGTTCGCCGACCGCCGGGAACCTGAGCAGCCACAACACACTATTCGGAACGTGTTTTAGAATGTAAACCCACATATGAAGTGTAAGTGGGTCGATTTTGTACAGTTGATTAAAGTTGCAGTACACAACGGCTTCGTCGGGAAGGCCGTACTGTTGCCGGGTCGTGATTACAATGGATTGGGGGACCTCTTCTCCGGTCGCCGCTTTGTTGTTCGTTTGCGTAGTCGCTAAGCCGTTTTGAAGTATAATGCCGTTCACAGAAGTCTGAAAAAAGAAATGATGGTTAAATGATGAGGGGAATACGTGAATAAAACACAGGTATGTAATTGTTCAATGAATGATCTTTACCTGAACTTGTCCCGAAGCTATCATGGTCTCGATTGGTGTAGTCGTCGGTAACTCGGCTACTTTCAACGATATCTCAACAGGTCTAGCAGCTCTCACTATTTCTTTAATTTCTTTTATGTCGGTATTCTCTACTAAAGGTGATAAATCTGTGGCATTAATAACCGCCACATTATCAGCCAGACTGCCCATGTTATTGTGAGATTTTATTTTGTCGCTAAGAATCAGGCGCTCTTGCAAATGTGGGAACATTTGTTTATGATCTCCGACAAAGTATGTATTGGGCATGTAGGCTAGCTTCTCGCTGTATTGACTCGCCAGCTCGAGGGGCGAAGTGACCGCGTCTGTGACCAGGTAATCCATGTAGCTAGCGCCACTCGTACCAGGATACCCTAGCCACATCACCTGCACTGGAGCGGGTCTCAATGCAAATATTTCATTCCTCGCGCCTTTAGTGTAACCGTTCATGTTCACGAGGATATGAATACCATCCGCATATATTTTATCAGCAGCCTTTCCATTGCAGGGCATTTGTGAGAGATCAATGAAGTGCTCCGCTTCTCTCGCGATCTTGGATCGGAATGTAGTGCCGTCATCTACGCTTAGAGCGTAGCAAAAGATCTCGACCTTAGAACGATCGTGCAAGCCGGGCACGGACTGCATCAAATGTGACGTTGGATGGTTGCCGAAGTCACTGCTAACGTAACCGATACGCAAACGCCCCTGTAAATCGCGGGGGAATTTGTACTGAGGCTTGTGAAGCACTTGCACTTTTTCTAAGCACAAATTGGCATGACGAGCCGCGATTGCCTTTCTGAAATCGTGCGTAAGAGGGTACAGCATGGAGTGATGCGGATGAACGGAGGGCAACCTGTTCTTATCGAGTTGCTCTGCGACGATGCTAACCAATTTCTTCATTCGCGCCTCGTAATCGGTCCAGTCACAAACTATTTGCAAGCAGTGGGCCAAATTGCAATACGCGTCTGGGAAATCTGGTTTAAGTTTTAACGCAGTCCTGTAGGACTGGATAGCTTCGGGAATGTTCCCGGAGTCTTTGTGAATGCTGGCAAGATTGCTATGCGCATCCGCGAACGCCGGGTTGATTTGGATCGCCCTGGTGTAGCACTGCAGCGCACCAGCGACATCTTGCATCTCTTTAAGCGTGTTGCCCATGTTACTATACGCATCCGCGAAAGTTGGTTGGATGCGAATAGCTTCCTTATAGTGCATGAGTGCTTCATTGAGCTTGCCCTGTTGTTGGAGCACTGAAGCCAAGTTGCTATGAGCGGCTGCAAACTCTGGGAATACCTCGAGTGCCTTTAAATAAAGTCGCGTTGCTTCCTCTATGTAGCCTTGTTCGCGTTTGATATTAGCTAAGTTATTTAGGGAATCCGCATGAGATGGACAAAGCCGTAACGCTGTGTTATAGCACTCTTCAGCGTCGACTACTTGACCTTTTTCTTTTAAAGCATTCGCCAAGTTACAGTAGGCATCCGGGAAGTTTGGTTGTAATTCTATAGCTCTTCTGTAAGTGTCAACGGCCAAGTCAATCAATCCTTGCTCGTAATACACGCAGGCCAAGTTTCCGTGTACAACGGCGTTGTTTGGAGACAAATTTAAGGCGCGAAGATATGCAGCCACAGCTCTAGAAAAAAATAAAATGAAATATTAGATACTTCAAATGTTTAAGGTTCTAGATCATCTAACGGAACGAAGAATTATAAAAAATTACAATATACTCGTAGTTTTAAATTCATACCTGTCAAAAATCCGAGCTTCTTTGAGAACATTTCCCAAATTAATGTACGCGTCCAAAAAGTTCGGATCCAAAGCAACGGCCTTTTCAAAGTGATGTATGGCCAACCAGATTTCACTTTGGGCGTTAAACACACATCCCAAATTACTCCATGCCACTGCAAAGTCAGGCCTCGTTTCGATGGCCTTCAAGTAACAAGCCTACACACACGGAAATGCAATATGTTATTAATTGAACATTAATAATACGAGGTGTGATGGTATTCTGAAATGTTCGTTACGCCAAGTCTTAAGTTCACACACAGCCGTCAGTGATGCAGGGTCGGATCGCAAGCGTCGTCGATGACCGAGCATCACAGACGACGCGACAAAATTACGCCATTTGCTCCCTAATTACACTACGCCGAATGCCACACAATCAGTAGGAAATGCAAACGACCACAGACACAAAATATCAACACGCAGCGTACCGATACCAGAAAATACAAAACCGAGAACTTAATTCAATAGTGTTTCGATACGCTTCCACTTCCTAGCCGATGAGGAATGATGATCACGACAATGACAAGTCAAGGAGGAGTTGAAACCGATTCCTGTCCAAAACTTTTGTCTTGCAAACCTAGTCCACTTTACCTGCAGCAACGGATTGATGTCATCGCGGCGGGCTAGCCATCGGCGTACCAACCGTAATCCCGCTACAATCAGCACCCGTCACACCTACTGTCTTACCAGACAACACCTTGTGAAAATATAATAATAGAAATTAGTTGATTTTGAGTCAAACTATTTCACCCGATGATCGTCTTACACAAATTGTATTGCAAATCAAATATTCATGATAGGAGAGGATCACATAGCCAGCTCTGGCTGTCCGAGCAGAGTATTGCGGCAGGCGAGATGTGGATGACCAAATCATAGTAAATAAAACTCACTACGTCAACCACTAATGAAAACTACTGCCTCCCCTGATCCTCCAATGCAATGTATCGTAAGGAATTACTACAAGCACGAAAATTCCATGTTCACTAAATTAATACTGAAGGAAACAGGATAGGTCTGGTGATTGTTTGGGCAAGAATATTTAGAGTACTCTCCGTTCAAATGTTCATTTTCCACGCAAACTCTGTTTCACAATATTGGTAAGTGAACTAAAATGTAACTGCCACAAATTGCAATTAGCGAAATGGGAACCGAAATCTCATTTGCGTGGAAAATTACAATTGTATTTTACGCTATGTTGCCGTCCCAAAATATTATGTACATTTGGCAAGTCAGATAATATTTTGAGACTTAGAATTGCCAGCTAGTGCAACAAGATTCAAAACAAAATAAATCGGACTGCAATGTGAGCGAGGTTGCCAGATAGAGGGTTAGAGGGCATTAATAATTGTTTTATAATTAAAAATCACAACATCCATAAGGAACCTGCAATTAAAATGTAAATTCGCGTATTGACCCATGGACTCCCGTAACGTCATAACTCGTAATCCGGCAACTTTTAAAACATTGTTCTGAATCTTGTTCACACATTCATGATAACGGTTTAAACAAAAGCAAAATGCTCAAATCAAAATATTTCCAATAAAACTGATTACAACGTTCGTTTAAACCATTATGAAATACAAAGGGGAGCGCCAAATGCTGTTGTAGTGGGCAGATTTACGCAATCGCAGTAGAGACGCAGGCCAAACAGAGAGTACGCTAATTTAATTTCGCACAAAGGAAATACAAAATGAATCCTGTTTACTTCACAGCAAACCAGAGAGAAGAGAACAATATTGTGTTTACCTTTGCCTCGTCCAAGCGTCCCAGGGCCTTGAGCAAATTGCCCAAGTCACTCCTAACGCAGTAAAGGTCCTGCAACAAGATTTATTATGGTTTGCAATCACAGAGATTCACAGAAGGATTTTCCGCACATTCAATTCTAAAATTGAATTCACACTACCATTCGTTTTCTCAGTCGCAATCACGATTTGCGATGTTTTTTTCATTGTAATGTTTTCTAGACCATTGCAATGATTTGTAATGAAACGACTGATGCATTCAAATTGTTGAAATGCCGTAAATGAAAACAGTATGAAATATTATAATGTTTATTAAAAATAAAAATATTGTACCTAACAAACCTATAGGTTTAAACACAACTGCCCAAAAATGGACTGTAATGTTTTCAGGGTTCACGTATGTATGCATAGTAGGTATAGTAGGCTTAACCATGCGTTAAGTATTGAAATTTGAGACTTCCCTTATAAAAGTGCAGTCTTACTATTCGTTAATGCACTGCACAATGCAGAGGTGGCATTTAAACACTGTGGTTACAATCTGAATATAAAACAACACAAACCAAATACATACTGCTTACGTATCGTAGATTCTTGTGTCAAGTACACTTTATAATAGATGCGCATGTCATTTGATTTTGATAACGGATCAAACCGATGGAAGCAAGAGACTTTAAACAAAAAAAATAGGTATATCGCAAATAAGCAGGGCTGCGAATGATGAAACGACTGCTGACGTCGAATTCGCATACAGATATTGCGATTCCGTAATTTAGTTATCGTTATTTATGCATTAAGTATGCGTTAGATAATTAAAGTGGGCAATTGAATTGAGGTTAAAATATTTATTGGCAAAAGCGTAAGCGTATTCGCCTGAAAACCAAAATGTTTAACAACATTCTAGTCTTGCCCGTATCATATAATATCCATATGCCAAAAGGCATTAAAACGAACCTATTTCTCTCCCGTAAGATCCTTCTCTCTAACAAGTCGATTCGAAAACATTAAAACTAAACAGGCAGACCGATCGAGAGAATCAGTAATGAACCTACATACATTTCAAAATATTCTTCTTCCATTTATTTAAAATATGTCATCATGTCGGTGGATAAATCGCTACTCTGCTCTATTCTTGGTTAGTGTTTTAGTTAGAACACAATGTTCCAGGATTGAAATAAACAAACCAAATCCTATAAACACGCAGCGTTGACCACTTGGCTATTTTCATTATGCGATACCCAGATATCCTTTCGACAAGAGCAATGTCATTGCAACTAATTGATGATTGTCAACAATGTATTTATCTGATGTTCAACTCGGTGTTAATTTTCCTGTTATCTGATACCTAATCGCCTAGGTATTATGACGATGAAAGGAGTCACATGACATACCTACCAACTATTTTGGCGTTAATTTCGTACACAATCATAATAAATGCTAATTCACAATAAGCCATTGTATTTTGCTTGGAAACGTACACGACTCGAGACTTCTATTTGAGGTCAACACGTTAACTCTTAAATATAACCGAAATGTGAGAAGCTGATTGTATATTGTCAGATCAATGAATAGTTGTAAACACAATTTAACGCCTTGTAGATGATACTGCTATACTAACGCACTAGAACCCTAAAATAGTATATTATTTTTACTTGTCAAACACAGGTATTGGATGAATAAGTGTTACAAAAGAATAGAGTATTCCGCGTTATAGTGTCTAATAATGTAGTTTAGTAAGTGTTTTTATGTATCCTAGTTACTTAAATTCACCTAACGTAAGGTAAGGTAAGGTATTGGGTTGGTTGGTATTAAGTTACGTAGCGGCATCAGCAACCAATGTCTCATTGTTTATTATGCCTCCGACCAAGTCATGTTACATGGAAAAGTACTGAAATTAATAAATTGCCATCTACAACGGGCCGCTTCCGCGTATGGAACGTTAGTGTCTCGATTCTGTGATAATGAATAGTCAAGGTCACGCAATGATTATCTCGTTCGTAAACAAAGCGATTTCGATTACTTAGTACAAGCTTTGCTTAGCTTGCGACTAGGTCAAAATGTACAAAATGGCCCAAAATAGGTATTTATTTATGTAGTTTATGTCGTAAGTATTTCAATTAAAGGTAGAACTTTACTTTTCATTTTTATCTTAACAGACATTTATCAGAGATAAAAGCATGGGATCCGAATAGCCATGGACCGACTGCTTTTATCCTAAGTAAAATGAACAAATCACATAACTAAAAAAAAGAATGATGTAATAATTCACGCTTACGCGTTTCTATAAAATTCCATAATGGAATTTTCTTGTCTCAATGCTTTTGACCGGGCGCATACATTCGATTTTCAGATAATTCGGAAGATCTGAGCCAAGCGGACGCGTTCGTTTCTTTCCATTCGGAATTATTGCTGTTAGTAGGTACTTACGAGTACGACACCTGCTACAGTAGCACACTAGTGTTTATCGCGGACACAAAGTATCCGTCCCTCTCGCACACGCCAGCTGGTTAGAAAGGGATATATGCTTAATATCAGCGATAAAAGCTAACGTGCTAAGGCCTTCTGGGGCGTAATCCACAAAGCGGGAGAACGCAATGCTTAAAATCGGAGTAGCGATGTCGCTTTTAGAATAACTCCTCGGGGTCCACGCCGCGGTGCGATGAGGTGCCATTCTGAATGGTCGTGTAGTCGCACGGAACAATTAGGAACGTGTGCGCCATATAGTTACTATTTGTATGAAATGCCTGCGTTCATATTCGGATATCGAATCCGCAAACCGAACGTGTGCGGCAGACCTTAGTAGCCAGCCGTGGGAGGGTTCAGGAGCCATTGATATGCTTTAATATTAAATTAGATCGGCACTACACTTTGCCGTTGTCGTCGAATAATCGCATACGTAAAATATTGAAATGCATTTCACCGTTTCTGACGTAAACAACTAACCAGGTGTTATGTAATAAAATGAGTAATGACCGAAACGCTAATACGAACACGAAGTGTAATGCCAGCATTACATCCGTAAGCGAAGTCTTATTTTGTGAATGAGGTCGACTGCTATGACATCATTCATCGAGATCTGTTGTTGACGTTCGTGATCTAGAATTCTAGAATATTTAGGACGCCGCTATATTTTTTTCCGGCAAGATGACTAGGCACAAAATTGTGTTCTTTCGATATTTATTTAACGTTCTTTATTAATGTTCGCTGCTTAGCGATAAGACCGCCTGTTGAATCCCATGTAAAATTTCCCCAAGTTTTGTATGTGTTCTTTTATTTTTGTTTACTTGCGTGAATCAATAAAGAGTATTTGTTGTTGTTGTTGTTGTTGTACACATTCATTATATCCGTAATATTTAGTCCAGCCGTGGTCCATTTGACATTGAACCTTTTTTTTTTTTTTACGCATATCGATCACAACAAACAGAAACATAAGCTATGTTAACAATAATGGAATTTGAAATCTATTTAACATTGCTTTACAGTACGCGTCAATGATCGTTAACGGTCGGTCGGACGTTTTTTCAAATCCTTTCTTATAAATGCAAGGGGAGCGCGTTGAGAGCGAGGGCCGGCGCTTTAAATTCCCCCTTCGAGTTTCAAAACACATTTTAACATTATATAAGGTTTCATCCATGCTATAAAAAACTAACAAAGCAAACCTTATTGCTTTTGTGTTAAGTCGTTTTATTTCAAGCGTATACGATTAAAAAAAAATACAAATCTCTACATAGTATAAAACAAAGTCGCTCCTCATATTTTCGGCCGCCTACTCCTTCTAAACCACGAAACGGATTCTGTTTCGTATTTCACTGCATTTAGAGATTTTTTGCGAATTGTTTTTAAGTACATTGCATCCTTATTGTACCAATGCAAAGCCGGGGCGGGTCGCTAGTTTATTTTAAATGCAAAATTAGAGAACCTTTTTTGCGGTTTTTTTTTAAACAAAAAATGTTATTAGTATTAAAGAGCTAATTGATAGAACTTAGGTAATTATTGCATTCTTACAATTTTCAAGTCGATCCAGGCACAGGCAGTGAGTCAAAGTTCACAGCAATCAAAATCAATGTAAATTTACTTCGACGCACGAATACACTATCATTCTTTTTTAGTAAGACGTAAATTCATGCAATATTCTGACAACATTTTTTTTTGTGTCAGTAGCATTATTATTTTGAACACCCTGTGCTTAGTTCAAGTTCACGTTTGACAATATGCGGTGTCGTGTGAGCGACAACTATTGTTAAGCGTCGTTAGCGTTCAAAAGGTTAAGATAATAGTGCCAAGGAGCGGCTCAGGCAACAGGGCAATCCCACTATACTATGAATTAATGTGGATCTTAAAAATTAAGCTGGTTCTGAAGAATATATGGTCTGTGTCATAGTGATGGGTAATTTTCCGAAAATTTTCAAATCATCGAAATTTTTCAGTTTATTAAGAAAAATAAATAAATGGGAAAATAATGGAAAAATATTGTTGAGTGTAAAATTTAGTCAAAAACAAATAAAAATACGTTTTACTGAAAATAAACTAAACCGAAATGACAAGAGTTTTGTTCCGTTAAAGAATAACTGACAATTTTATTTCAGTGTAATTGTGCTTATTTTCAATCATAAATTTGAAAAATATCAGAACATATTGTAAAAATTTGCAAACTAACAGAAAAATAAAATCTTGTCCTTTCTATTCCGAACGAAATTTTCTCATCAGTAGTCATGGGATAATTGTACATGTTTAGATGAGTACATTCAGACCCCCAAAAACAAAGTGACTAGTCGCGAGCACAGCATAGCTAGTAAAACATAAAAAACAACTTACAGGGTTATATTGCAGTGCTGTGACGTAGGCCTGCACGGCTTGCTCCATGTCCCCCGCAGCCACGAGGGCCGCAGCCAGGTTTATGTAGCCGTCAATGAAATCGGGCTTCAGCCTCACCGCATGTCTGTAGTTCTCCAGGGCTTCTTGAAGCTGCCCACGCTCCTTGTACACATTTCCGAGGTTGCTAAGAGGCAAGCAGAAGTATTAAGTTAAAAAAATAATTTTTGTGCTAAGCTTTTTATTGTTAATGTTAATTGTTAAGTTACACAGTTCAGGTTACATAAAAACAATCAGAACTAATAAAACACAAACACCCAAATTGAGGTTAACTGGAAGAGATCCATACAGTGTACCTACTTCATTAGGAATCAAGAAAATTATATATTCTGCGTAATATCTTTGTAAGTAAACTTTATGGTAAAATGCCACTGAATTCAAATTTATTGTTTAGTAATTATTTTTCTTAAATTCACTTTTCAAACCATGAAGTACTTATCTACCCAAATGATTGTCAAAAAATGGCAGAGCTTTTTTTTATAAAAATACTTTTATTTAAAATAAATGATTAACAGTCCTTGAAGTACTAACAACAACAAATATTCTTTATCTACACATATATCATAAATGCTCTATAATGCGTTCAGAAACCGTAGGCAATGACCAGCATTATAACAACCAATATTATTATGAGAATTTTTCTAATTTGTTTCTATATTTGTTAAAATTCATTTTTTATTACATTATTTTAATGTGTACAGTCTATAGATATTTAATAGGTACCTAGCACTAGTAGATAGTAGCAATGCAGGTCATTGCCCTATGGCTTCTGAACCCATCATAGAGTACTTATGATATGTGTGTAGATAAAGTAATGTATGCAACTGTACATAATTAGGTCTTAAAACACTCGTGTGATCCTATTATGAAACTCGCTGACGCTCGTTTCATAAAACCACACTCGTGTTTTAAGACCCCTCATTATGCAACAGTTGCATTAAATACTATTATTGTACACCAAATTAAAAAAAAGACAAAGAAAATAAAGAAACTAATAAAGCACGAATAAAATAATATTTCTTAACCATAAAAATAACATATGGCCTAATTTTTAATAGAGTGCCTGTGCCAAAAATTTGGTCAAGGCAAGTATTCGCCTAATTACATCATGTATAAATCTTGACTCAAAACATTAATTTCATTAGATTCAATGAGGCATTTGAAAGTACTTTCCAAATAAATATTTGCTACTCTTAACAACAGGCCCATGGACCAGGTAGTTAGTACCTACAACACATAATTCTTATTTTTTTTGTCAGAAATAAACATTTCTCAGAATTGTAATGTTTACTAATGTAATTTTCCACCATGTTTCTTTTTCCATTGTAAGAAACAAGACATACATACTACAGGTTATCAGAAGAGTTTTTATCAGAGGAGTTTGAAATAATGAAAACTCAGACAAATTATGCAAAGTACCTAATGACCCTTTTTTTTTCAAAATGTTTGCATGATCCCTGGGAGATGATATACAGGCTAAAAATAATATTTTATCGATGTTCTCTTATACTTGGTTTAATTAAGTATGATTCATCTTATCTATTGACTAACAAAACATTAAAAAAAGTACTTGTTATAACCATCTGATAAGCCAGTTATAAATATTTACATTTAAAGTAAATTGCCACAACAAGGCTATTTGGTAACGTTTAAAATATATTTTTGTTTGTGCATTAAAATTTGTGCCATATTGCAATGGCCAGGATCACTGAATAACTCTTCCTACACTTAGAATTGAAGATGAAAAAAAGTGATACTTCAGGCAAAAAGTCTCCATTTACAGGCACCAACCTTACCCATACTAAAATACAGTACCAAGCAGTAAATATTGCACATCAGCTAGTTCGGCTTCGTATAGCGTCACCTCTGTTGCATGAGGGTGAGTAAATACAAATCCGAAAATAGCAGATGTGCAATATTTACTGCCAAGTACTGTATTATGTTCGCACATTCGATAGAATGGAATTTTTGAGATAGAACTAAATCTTCTCATGACATACATGGTGCAATATTGGCAAATGCAAATTTCAAACAATCCATTGTTACACAAACTGGCTGTTAGGATATTCAAAACAACAGTTGAGTCATTGGCTAACAATGTACAGTACAAAAAAACAAGTTAATAATTGTTGTTTTTGAAACTTGTAGACATTAAAATAAAACCATTTTAAATGGTTCTATCACATGTATAATCTAATTCCTAACATTTAGAGCCCTTGCCTGCGAACATGACATTTTAATTCCAAGACTTATTTTTATTGCATGCTTTTAAAGTCCAGTTGAGTAAAGCACTGGCTCAAGTTTAACTTTCTATATTACTGCAGAATATATACAAATAAATAGACAAAGAAACACAGCAAATTACTTGATATTAACCAGAAAGGTGATCTATGCAATGGTGCAAATTAATTCATAACAAATTTAGAATTTTTTATTGCACAGATCAGCTCTTTTGCACAACACAACACTGATTTCGCAGAGTAGCAAGGCAATTTGTTCCAGTTTGTTGATATGACCGCCATAAAGTAACACCTGAATCTATTAATTAGCAAATTTTGGCCTAAAGCCTAACCATTTAAAGCTAACCTTCATACACTTTTAGGATAGGATATGAAGGTAAAAAAAAGAACTTAAAATGACAAAGCAAAAGGATAAATATACCTGTAAGCTTCTGCTAAAAGAGGATTCTGTTTGATAGCCAGTGTGGAGAAATGTGCAGACTTGTCGAGCCGACGGCATTGGAAGTGGATTGAGGATAGCAATAACAGCACACCAGTGTTGGAGCTGTCCTGCCGCCATAGCTGCATGCAGTGGAGCTCCGCGCTCTCGTAGTCACCAGCCTGGTACTCCCGGTGGGCAAGCTCCAACAGACCTATAAAAATTTTCAGGTCACTTTACTCGGAAATTTACAGACGCAAACACGTATTATATAGCGCACCCATATATTTTGAAAGAACGTCACTTTAACGAAATACGAATAGGAACTTAACACGAAATTGACAAAATAATACTGTAAACGAATCACAACGATAAAATTTACGAACGCTAAGCTAACGCAAACAATTTGTTCAGGAAAATTCCGACGTCGGTATTGTCATTTGATGAACCGTCCGAATCCCTATTTCAGTACATTGTTATCTAAGGAGCTATCAATAATTGATCTCACTCACCGACTGTAGATATTTGCTGGATGTCAGACATTTTCAATATTACGGCATTTGCAGGGACTCCGACTATTTGTTGAGGCTGCGTCGTGACAGATTGGGGCACCGCGACATTTGCCTGAGGTTGCATTTTAGTTATCATTGTTCGAACGTGGACAATATGTTGTCGATAGACGAAGTGGTAACAATTAACACACAACTCATTGGAATATACTAAATATCACTATGTCTTTCCATGGAAATATTTCGCCACAACACTACAAAACCGTAGGCCAATCAATGAGCACAGCACGCGGATAATTTCTTTCTTTTACTTATACTCCACAGATTAGAGTGTTCTACTCCTCTACTACAACAGTTAAGACTAACCTACAGTGCTGCCAGAAGAAAAATTACAAAAACTGCCGAAAGTTCTGCGGAAGACGGCTGATTTACGGTAGGAAAGAAAGGAAAAAGGTATCTTTTTATACACAGTAATTGTGTGCTAGTAGGTAGATTACAATTATCTAGGCCAAAGGCCGATGAAAAGCCGATGGCAGCCAAAGGTTGAAGCTGTTAAAAAAACCAACAATCGGCTACTTAGGAGTCGAACTGGTAACCCTGCCAACAAAAGCAACCGGAAGAGTCTTTCGTTTTAAAAGTAAAAATTGATTGCATATTGCCTATGGTGCCGGTCATAATGCGGAATTTAAACCAATCTGTCTCAATATAAACATTAAACTGTACGTCCATTTACTATTAAAGTCATAATTAAATGTATGAAAATTTATTAAATGAAGAAGGATTGATTCTTTTTGTAAATTAAAATTATTTAGTTAAAATCTTGGAACCATAAATAGCAGTTTTGTTGATTGTCGACATTAGACTTATATCCGGTGTGACAGAAAAAATCGCGGTCTTATTTAAAAAATAAATACGTTTGTCCCATAGGATTGCCGTAAGCGTATGTCAATAGTACATTGTTGTAGAGGCTGGAAAGTGAGCAAGAGATGGACGAGTGAGTTCGAGGGCCGAGCCGTAGGTGAGGCCCTCGAAGAAACGAGTCCATCTATTGCCCTTTTGGCCGAGACATAACATGGTGCTTTTCACGACTACTGCGAGGAAATAAAAATCAATTCTTATCTTAAAGCTTTCATATTCTTATAATAATTCTAATTTTACTACAAAGGCGTTTTATTTTTTAATTTAGCAAAGCGCTTCGAAGTGCTTAAAAACACCCAGAATCGCTTATTGTTTGAATATCTTTGCCATTTATTTCTGAAGAAGTGGAACTAAAAAGAACCTTATTTTTTTAACGAAAATATATATGGGGTACCAGAAAAGACCCAGTGTTCTGATTGGTCGATTTTATGTCGTATGCAGCACAAGTCGTGTTCTGATTGATCGAATCAGTAATCAGCGTGCTGATATGATTGGTCGGTTTGCTCTTTAAACAGGCCAACAAGGTTTTTGTTGTCCTGTTTAAATTCATAGAAGGCCTGCTCATACTATATCCAGTACTATATCTCTCTAATCTGTGCTGCTCATTCAACTTACAACTATTCATTGTTTTGGGGCCTCATCACTGACCATCTTTCGCCACATTTTCGAGCAGTGGCGTGAAAAGAGTATTGTTGTATAGGTGTATGTCTTCTCCTGATACTCTACAACTACTCTAAGAAACCTAAGTTAGCTATTTAATTTATTAAATAAAACAACAAAAACTTTTAACCTTTTTATTAATATTTGTTGTGTAAAGTATAAAATCGTATCAAAATATATTGGACGGAAAAGTTTAAAGCTCCCTAACACATACAGTAAGGCGAATAATAATTATTTATCTACACATATATCATAAATGCTCTATAATGCGTTCAGAAACCGTAGGCAATGACCAGCATTATAACAACCGACATTATTATGGGATTTTTTCTAATTTGTTTCTATATTTGTTCAAATTCATTTTTTATTACATTATTTTAATGTGTACAGTCTATAGATATTTACTAGGTACCTAGCACTAGTAGCTAGTAGCAATGCAGGTCATTGCCCTATGGCTTCTGAACCCATCATAGAGTACTTATAATATGTGTGTAGATAAAGTAATGTATGCAACTGTACATAATTAGGTCTTAAAACACTCGTGTAATCCTATTATGAAACTCGCTGACGCTCGTTTCATAAAACTACACTCGTGTTTTAAGACCTCTCATTATGCAACAGTTGCATAAAATACTATTATTGATCACAACAGTAACCAAAAACAGTCTATAAAGTGGAATATCAACCTTACTATCTCGATTTACAATTAGATTGTAAATAAGCCAGGTGTAATGTTTCATGTACGGCGGAAAATAAAAAAACGAAATTTGAAATTGTAATAATCCTAAGAGATTTCCGTAATACTGTTCCGGACATCACTTCGTTTTTGAAAGTTGGGGTACTAATTTTTAATTTTGGTATAGTTATATGTATACATTCTGAGGGTTTAAAGTTTAAATGAAATAAAAATAGTTCTTTATCTGGCAGGACTTGAACCTGCCGTTCCGTACCAGACGCTGCGGGGTCTGTGAGGTTACTTTAGAATGGTGGAAATGGAAATAGATTATATATAACAAATCAAACAGGTCAAATATTTAAAATTAGTAGTTTAAACTTCCAAAAATGAGTGGCATATAAAACTGTGCTTCAATTTCGCAAAACTGCTCGAACAGTAAATTAAAATTTGCTGTCAAAAGTATTTGAAATCCTCGCTTTCAACGAGGCGATTCACCTTAAATTAGATTAATTTTTAGGCTATTCTATTCTAAATAAGAGAGCAAATAAGATATTTCAGTGAGATCCTGTGGCACTGACTCGTGGTAGCAAACGTAGAGCTCGCGCGGCGCGGGCTCGCTGAAGATGCGGCTGCAACAACAACGGAGCAATAATTAACTCTGGTTTCCAGCATACGCCAAGTATACAATCAAATAGCTCGTACAGTCGGCAACCAAAGTCTATGAACACTAATGCCAAAATTTTGTATGAAATTATAGACAATATTGTTCATATACTTTCGTTGCTGACCGTACTGGCATGGCTCTCAAAGGGACTCTGGTCGCGCTATGCGTCATTTGTCAGTCGATAGACAATCCAATAAAACAAAGATTAAAGGAGTTCGTAATATCAAACCATGCGTTATAAAATATCTCGCTCATAATTATATTCAATACTTTGTAATGATTAAGAATTTTAAGCTTTTAGTATAAACCTAAATCGCTATCCGTTCCTGTCTGTCTGCATATCTTCGACCACTTACTCCTTCTAAACAATCTCAAGGTTTTAGGTACGGTTCGGTTATCACTGTCATTTAGAGATTTTTTTTAGGCATGTTTAGTTATGTTGCACGTGCAAAGCCGGGGCGGGCTGTTAGTAATATCTAATTTGGTAGCTGTAATAATTAGGTTTTATTACCCAACCACCCAAAACAGGAATGGTTCCACGTTCCGCCTGACACCGCATTGATTGAGCACTTCGGCGGACGCTTGGAACAGCATAGCGTACTCTTTGACAGCCACCAGGATTTTGTTCGGATTAGATGGCCCGTGATTTTTCTTGAATCTGTAAAAATAGCAGTAAAAAATGCAGCTAACAGAACAGCTCTCTTTGAGACAAGGAAGAAATAAGATTATTTTATATGCGAGTCAATAGTAGAAACTGTGCCTTTTGCTTCACGATTCAACCGAAACAAATAAGTATAATCGGACGACGGGAAGAGGACGGAAATGATATAAACTGAATTTAACTAAACACTTGTAGAGCCCCCTGTATACACAGTTTACATTAAAAATAAATGGGTAACGTTGAATCTCATTCGTTGGTTTTACTACAGGTTATGGGCCCAGTATGTTTGTAAAATATTTTTTTTTTTAAATAAAGGCCAAAAGACAAATTACAATTAGTATTTAAAAAAACATAAAATCGTGTCTTAACAACTGAGTTACACAAACCACTCTCACATGGGCGTACCCAGCTTCTGACCTAGGGAGGGGGGCAAGTCAGATGCTAGATTCGGTAATCTTCGTCCGCCATCGTCGCGCGCGGTTTTTTGGCAATTGCACCGTGCATTTTGCCAGTGTCTACTGCGCGGTTTATTTAAAAGTTAGAGCATCAGGCCAAGTTTACACTTTGATTAGTGATTAGGCGAGTTCATACACGTTCTGCGAGATTTCCAGGGGGGGCAGCTGCCCCTCCCTGCCCCCCCCCTGGGTACGCCCATGACTCTCACCTTATACTATGTTGCAGTAGTTCATGGATGCGTTTACTGGCGGACCGGAAAGTATTGACAATGTAAGAGTAGAGAGCGTTGTTGGCCTGCGCTTCGATGCTCTTCACAGGTGCTATCAAAACACCCTTTTCTGATTCCAATTGCAAGAAATGGAATAGTACGTTGTCATCGCCTGCAGTTATTCTGAAATAAAACGGTGTGAATAGAGAGTGGAACACCGAAATTAATCTATTTCAAAGACACTGAACAAACATTTAAACATTACTTTCAAATACTATCATACTAATATTATAAATGCGAACGTGCGTTTGGATATATATATGTTTGTTCCTCAATCACGCAATAAAGCTTGATGGATTAGGATGTTAAGTATACAGATTGATCATGTCCTAGTAGTAATTTATTTTTGTATCATATGTTAAATAATAATAGTAATGTTCATGTAATAGTATTTTATGCAACTGCTATATAATGAGAGGCCTTAAAACACGAGTATCACACGAGTGTTTTAAAGCCTAATTATATACAGTTGCATACATTACTTTATCTACACACATATCATAACTGCAAAAAACCGTAATAGCAAAAAACCAAGTCATGGCGGCCATTTGATCTATCCGCGAAAACGATTTTTTTAAACCATAGACAAACGAATGAAGTCCCTATTGTCATGTCACTCGAGATCAAATGTCGTGCGTTTAAATTACTAAAACATACTGAGTTGACGTTTCGTATCGATAACTGTTTTAATATCTGTAGATACTAGAATAGAGACCTACTTGAATTTTGACAGCTGTTCCAAATTTTAATTCATAACGTCACGAGATATCGGTAATGTGATCACCAATAAACACAGACTAAGACTACTAAGAGATACTACCCAATAAAGAACAGATTTACCTACTACCACAGACAAGAAAATTCTTATAATCACATTGGTTGTAATAATGCTGGTCATTTCCTAGGGTTTTTGAACGCGTTATTGAGCCTTTATGATATGTGTGTAGATAAAATAATATTACGCGGGTAGTAGCTCATTATTACATCAGTATTAATAAAAGTCGCTATCCGTTCCTGTCTGACCTCATATCATCGGTCGCTTAATTCTTCTAATAATCAAAACTGATTGATACGGTTTTCACTGTCAGTTAGAGAATTTTTCAAGAAAGATTTTTATTTACATTAAATTCTAATAGATAAGATAGGAAGTAAGATGGATAATGATAACACTTACTTGTGAACAGTAACATGATCGATTTCATTCAACAAAGATTTCCTGATGTCCGGCGTGTCTATGCTTCCACTCGCTCTGCTGCCTTCCTGTTAACAAGTTAAATGAGTTCAGTGATCCATGACTGCTCAAGTTAAGTTTATCTCTACGTGCGATCCTTCTTAACCCTTTGGAACCCTATGTCAATTGATTGTAGTGCAATTTTGGATCTTGTTAAATGATATTATAAATGTTTACTGTTAAATTTTGACTGAACTGACCGTCGTGTCAGTGGGTACCCAAAAGGTTAAAGCAGTGGTAGACCGCCTAGAGGATAAATTAAACTTGAGCGGTCATGTTAAGGCCGCTGAAGTTTTGATATTAAAATTATGACCATTTAACTAAATAAATAACTTTCAAAAATTACACCAATTACCTAGTACAGTCACCAGCATTAATATATGACTATGGACAGCGCTGCAAAAACATCTGATCATTGGTGAAAGGCATATATATATGACGATCTAACTCGGTATAAGTATGTGATGATTTGTGGCCGGCATAAATATCGATTTCGGAAACGGCATAAGTATTTGACACCGGGCCGCTTAAAAATATCTGATATTGCACAAAATCAAAGTTATGTAATCCACTGTCAGCATAAATATCTATTCACTGTGAACGCATAACCATCGGATCACAGATGGACCGCATTAATATCTAACACGATACAAAATCGAAAATTTATAATCAATCTGCAAATATGAACTTTATTCACTTGTTTTACGAATAGATTTTGAATACAACGATCTGACAGTTCACGAAAAGAGTGCAGATTTGTCAGTGCATATGTCCGTCTCACGTTTACAAATCCTATATTTATGAAAGAACATAATAAATATTTCTTTGTAGCTTTTGAAATAAGAACAATATCTTCGCGGCTTCGTAATTTTCTAGCAAGGAGGTTAATTTAAGTCAGAAAAGTAATGTTTCGTCAGACTAAAATTAAATTTAAATTAAATAAAAAAATTGTTTATTTTGCATAAAGATGTAACAAAATTATGTTATTGAGAGACCCATAATAACAATAACAACCGTTCATTTTTGTTTTCAATCGATGATTCAATGCCATGGCGACTTATCGGGTTCATGTCCACTTAAGACAAAGAATTGTGTCAATGCATGTTGATCATAAATCCGTTCAAGAAATTATGGAGGTATTGACAGTTACTGTAAGCTATTTCTTAATAAGGACATAATAAATAAATAAATAAAATAAATATCTCAGGGCAATTTCACATTGACCTAATCCCAAATTAACCAACTAAAGCCGCTTGTGCTATGGGTACTGGACAACCGATATACATGCTTAGATAAATACATATTTAAATACAAATAAAATCCAAGACTGAAGTACAAACATTCATATTCATCATACAAACATTTGCCCCACCTGGGAATCGAACCCGGGACCTAAAGCTTCGTAGTCAGGATCACTAACCACTGGGCTATCTGGCCGTCAAAATGATAAATTAATTAGGTAAAACATGCATACTAATATAAGGGTAAATTACTTTTATCGCCACCCAAAGTACACAACCATTGAAACAACGAAACTACAGCTAAACCTAGGTAGGTTTAGCTGTATTTTCGTTGCTAATGCAATGAAATAAACTTAAACGTGCCAATAGTGGAAGGGTGCCGACAATACGATAATCTGTTACCCTTCACGTCAAATCTATTAACTATTTTAATAAAGTTTGCCTAGGAGATAGATTGCATCCTTAAAAACGGCTAAAACTAAGGCTAGTTGTATTTTGTTATTTTATTTTTTATTTTACGATAGTTATTGAGGATATCCCAATAAAATAAATTCATACCTACCTACCGTTTCTTATTGCACGTCGCGTTTTATGTCGTTGGGTCGGCCTACAAACGCAACTGTACCTAGTTCCAGTTAGCGATTTTGTTTAATAGCGTGGAATCTGTCAAACATGCGATAGGTAGCCTGAAACGTGAGACGGACATATGCACTGACAAGTCTGCACTCTTTTCATGAAACGTCAGGTCGATGTATTGAAAATGTTTTTGTACGACAACAAGATAAAGTTCATATTATAAATTTTCGATTTTGTATCGTGTTAGATATTTATGCGGTCCATCTGTGATCCGATGGTTATGCGTTCACAGTGAATAGATATTTATGCTGACAGTGGATTACATAATTTTGATTTTGTGCAATATCAGATATTTTTAAGCGGCCCGGTGTCAAATACTTATGCCGTTTCCGAAATCGATATTTATGCCGGCCACAAATCATCACATACTTATACCGAGTTAGATCGTCATATATATATGCCTTTCACCAATGATCAGATGTTTTTGCAGCGCTGTCCATAGTCATATATTAATGCTGGTGACTGTACCAAACTAAGCAAAGCTTATACTATGGATACTCGCATAAATATGTAGATAAACATAGATGTACTTTAATATGTAAATATACAATCCACAGCTTCGGTATAAACATTCATATTCATCATACAAACATTTTTCCGTTCGGGAGTCAAACCCGCAGTCGCTTTGTAGTCAGGGATGCTAACCACTCTATCTATCCAGTGGCCCGTTTCACTAAGCTACAAGTTACAATTTTACAAGTCTAAACCGGCAACATTGGTCAATAATGACCAATGGCAATGGGCATAATGACCAATGTTGCCGGTTTAGACTTGTAAAATTGTAACTTGTAGCTTCGTGAAACGGGCCACAGTAGTTATAATTTATAGTTGAGGAATAAGTGGACAAGGCCCCTGCAGGAAAGAAAAATGAAACGCAAAAAAACAAATAGCGACTTTGGCAGAGACCTTCCGCTCGTTCTATAACTGTCCATGTTTGACACGCTATCTCATACCTGTCTATCCCAGTCAGAATCTGACCCCGACGAGTCTCGCCTACTCCTCTGTTCCCTGTCGGCTCTTCTTCCTTGCACGCGTTCATCACTCTTCTCACTGTCAAAATACAAAACTATGCAGTAGGGTGTTTCACTTTATTATGAGTAAAAAAAAAGTTATATTCCACCCGGCTTTGCTCGCCCCTCGAGTCTCGTTAATCATAAAAATATGTAAGCCAAATTTCAAAAAGATCAGACAATGTTTAGGGATTGCACAAAATATGCTATATTATGAAAAATACGCATATTGAGTGTTAATACCTTTATTTCAAAATGGCTTTCAAAGTTTAATTAAATTAAGACGGTTTAGCAACACACTTATAGCACTTAATATCCTCCTTAACAAAGACAAACACTTAACTTAAATCACTTACTGTAAATAAGTATGTCGTTGTATGAGTAAATTTATTTATGTGGTGCAACCTCTAAATATTGATCGATTTTATTAATTTTTGGCATATAAACCTTATACGTCAGAGTGAATAAGAATTCATGCAAAGTGAAACGAAAAACGAAAGTTGAAAAAATTAAACACCCAACTATACAGTATGGCCCTCACGCGAGCTTATTTTCTCGCTTGTCGCTCAGTGGATCATTCTCCTGCGGGTTAGAAAGAGACGCATGGGGTCGCGATGTCACGGGGGTTCCATTCCGCACAGTAGGCACACTCGGCCACCTAGTAGGTTGTCGGCTTGCCGCGCACCCGCCCGCTCGCCCTCGCTGTGTCAATTTAATTGAAAACGAATGCAGCGCAGCCCGCGTCGCCAGGGAGTTGCGAAGGGAAGGCGGACGCGGGTGCGAGCTGCCTGGCGAATGTGTATGAAGTAATAGGTACAAACTTTTCGTGCGTGTCAATAAAGTTCTGTGGCGAGGTGTCGTGCTAGTTATTCTGGTGACATTTTGAAAAAATCGTGCTTCGCAATCGAAACCTTTTAATGGTTTTATTTAAGGCCCCTAGACTCATCGACGACCCTGAGCATATGTATATGCCGCGCGTTGTGTCGACGCGGGTCCGTCAGTAGTATTTTTTTAAGTTAAGTCACTTCAAATACGACATTCAATGTTTCATATGTACAATTTTTGAGATTTTTGTTTCTCAGGGTTTTAGTCCTTCAAATACAAATAAGAAACGATATTTCACGAAGATATGGGTCTTAAAGTAGAATGGGTACTTGAATGATAAAATTAGACACCATTCAAATATTGACATAGTATAAAGTAAGTCGCTATCCGTTCTTGTCCGTCCTGGTATCTTCGGCCGCTTACTCCTCCTAAACCACGCAACGGATTTTAATACTGTTTTCACTGTCATTTAGAGATTTAATTTACGTAAAGTTTTAACAATCTACCCTAATTGCAAAGCCGGGCAGTGGCCCGTTTCACGAAGCTACAAGTTATAATTTTACAAGTCTAAACCGGCAACATTGGTCATTATTCCCATTGCCATTGGTCATTATTGACCAATGTTGCCAGTTTAGACTTGTAAAATTGTAACTCGTAGCTTAGTGGAACGGGCCACAGGTCGCTAGTTAAGAATATATTACTTAGGATTTACCTATTGCTCTTCAAACTGTTCGAGTCTTCGGAATAACTGACGTCTAAGTTGCTCGCATGCCGGTGCTGCTTGGATCCACTGTACCATTGAGAGTAAAGACTGTGATGGCTGCCGTAGTTTACGGATATATCACTAGAGCCGGCGTTGATCTGCTCCGTTGAATTGTGGCGCTTCTTGTCCGCTTGCGTCTTTGTGAGTTTCAGTGTAGACGGTTTCAAGGTTCCGTCTAATTTTTGAGCTGAAATTGACAGTCAATAACTTTTCAAAGCAAAAGCTTATGGACGGAAGGTGCAATTACTGGCACAAGAGGCATTCCATCTTAGCCCTCTAGGTTGGCAACGCATCTGCAATCTCCATGGTGTTGCAGGTGTCTATAGGCGGTGGTGATTACTTACCATCAGGTGACCTACTTGCTTGTTTTCCATTTTATTTTTAAAAAAAGTGCGCGTTAAACGCTAGCGCTCTTATAGCAGTCATTCCGATACAATTTATAACGTTACAAATACAATTCATTATCTCTAACGCAAGAAATCTACTTACTGGAATTTTTGCCTCTATTCTTAAAACAAAACAACTTTTATCACAGGTGAAACAAAAAAATCTTGTATCTACACTTTGCAAATAACAACTTACAATTGATCTCCCTCATTTTCCTGCCATGCTTGGTGAGGTATTCTGGTAAGATTTCAAGCTGAGGTTGCGTGTTAGAGAGCAACCACGACGTCAAATACTTGTCCAAGCCGACGTCATACAGAAGCTCTATACAACTTTCACACTCTTCCACGTAAAACGGCGATGGCGGAGTAACACCTACCGCCTGGAATACATTGAAATATTTGGGATTCAATGTGTTAAATTGACTGAACAATACCGACAGCCGGTGCAATTACTGGCACAAGAGGTATTCCATCTTAGCCCTCTAGGTTGGCAACGCATCTGCAATCTTCTTGGTATTGCGGGTGTCTATAAGCGGTGGTGATCACTTACCATCAGGTGACTCACTTGCTTGTTTCCTTCCTATTTCATAAATTTGTGGGGATTTTCTGTAGGTAAATGTATGGTTTTTTGAAGGTATGTATAAAAAAGACTTACATCTTCTGTACACCCTCCAGCTTCCATTAAAGTGGCCAAAATAAAGTGACCCTTGCCTGCGACTAGTAAAAACCAGCGCCCATCTGGTATTCTGTGAATTCAACAATCTCAATACAATTTAAAAAAAAATTCAACACTTTCATTTTACAATGTCAATTTTCAGACAAGCTTTTTTTTATTTACTGTACCACATAATAGTACCACACTTTAGTATTACATTGCCACGCATTCTTCATACGTAGGCCAAATTTAATGCAAATCGGATAACTAGAAGTGGACCAAAATTGACTTTTTAAATTAAGGTTAATTATTAGTATAAGTGAAGCTAAATAAGAGTCTGTAAATTTAATGATTAATAATATCAAACAGATTTTAAACAATTCAATAAAATTAAGATGCCTAAATTTATTTACAAAAGATTGTGGAAATTTCTATATAGTATAATGTAATGGAAATGACCGTGTAGAACAATAAAAACACCATTTATTTCACCAGGCCAAGATGTGGATAAAAGCTTGTACAAAAAAATTAAGAGAACATCTCTCTACATTGCATTGGCGACTTCTCTTGATTTTAATTGGTCCTAATGAAATGTATAAACAAAATTAACCTGTAGTCAGTCCCATCGCTTTTATTTTGCTTCCTATGTTCATTTATAAAGACCTCCTTCCAAATTACAAGCTTCTCTAACTCTTTATCGGCACTCAGCTTCAGTATACCATTTAGTTTTAGATAAGAGTTTATTTCAATCAGATCTTCCTCTTGCAAATGAGAACTAAGTAAATGCCCAGAGTAATATAAACAGGTTCCAATAACTGTGTAGAGCCTTTGAAAGTTTTCCACGTCGTCAGTCTGTAATATTAGAAAACATGTTATAACCATTATCATTTTCAATGCCAATCATGGATATATCTATCACTATAGGTATACTTTATTTATATCAAACTAGCAACCTTTCTCAGCTTTGGATGGGTACAATAAAAAGGTAATCTACATACAATTCTTCAGTTAAAAAATCACTAAGTAACTATGAAAACTGTATCAAAAATGTTTAGAAAGAATAAGTGGCCAAAGATATGAGGGCAGATTGAAGTGAATAGAGACTTTGTTTAATACCTTGCTCGCTAATCCTGCCCCTAAGCAGCAGTACTTGCACTGTTGTGTTCCGACGTGGAGAGCAAGACAGCCGGTGTAATTACTGGCACAAAAGGTATTCCATCTTAGCCCTCTGGGTTGGCAACGCATCTGCACTCTCTTTGTTGTTGCAGGTGTCTATAGGCGGTGGTGATCACTTACCATCAGGTGACCCACTTGCTTGTTTGCCTTCTTATGTTGAATAAAAAAAAAAACTATGAATATGCTTACCCATTCCCTATAATCTGCAGCTTGCAACTCTGTCATAGCATCATCAACTTGTATCTTAACTTCTAATGGAAGTGTTATAGCATGCGCTGCCAAAACATCTTCAAAATACAAGCCTTTACTACTATCAGTATCTTTATTCCAATTACTAAACAACAAAGTATTAAATATACGCGCAAACAAACTATCTAGCTTATCAACATTGTTAGCTTTTGTGAAGCATGTTTTCAAGGATCCATATAAAAACTCCAAAGTAACTGCTATCTGATTCATAACTCTTTTAGCAGCAAATAGATCAACTTGCTTATTTGGAAATGCAACAAGCAACAAGTCACTGTAATGTGAAATGTATGCGACATTTATAAGGGAGTTATTATGTAACACTGTAGAGGTAATAGGCTGACTTGTGCCCAAAGATTTGGGTGCTAAGTGATTTAATGTCACATAGGCTCCTCTAGTGTTATAAAGAAAGTTTTGATTGAATGGTCGTGGGTAGCAGTACAAAACTCCTTTATCGTCATTGCTGTGATATTCTATGTCATTACAGCATATGTACAGCACGGAACAGTTAGAGTCTTTCAATAGTTGTGTTAGAGAATGTTCCGGAGCTCCCTTTGCTGTGAGTAACTTCTCTAAATCATAGTTAACCCCTTCAGCGATTACTTGGAACTGTAATTTAGGATTGTCATAGTCATCAGCAACTACTTGTAGAATATTATTGATATTGTAAGGGTTGACATCAATGTTGTTTATTTTCTGTAAGTAATAACCTTTTTTCACTTTCGGAATGTAAATGGCTCTAGCTTCAGGAAGAAAGTCAGAGACTACTAGATTTTTGCCATTAGAATTAGTGTCTATGCTGATGCCAAACATTTTTTCTATTTGACAGTTCTTCTCACTGTTGAAAGTCAGGTTTTTACTGACCTGAAATAAGTGAAAAAAAGAAAAGAAAAGTAGGTAAAATATATTATTCAAAAGATTAACTTAAATTCAAATTGCACTCATGACTTCCCAATTTCAGACATACCTGAACAACAACAAACTTGTTGTTATCTTCTAATGAAGACTTTTCAAGAATACCAGAAAGTGTTGGTACATCATTGTCATCATGTCTCGCTCTGCCGAAGACCTCATTTTTGGATTTGCGATTTTTTAAGACTTTAAATATTCTTCCTGAAAAGCAAAAATTACACAATAATATCAAATTACACACCAAAACTCCTGATATTAAAATAGGTTCATACCTTTGGTGGAACGCCTTGTAGATGACCTCTTAAAGTTATTTCTTCTTTTAAATGATTCACAATTTTCCAGGAGAGGAGCTTTCAAATTATCAACTTGGTCATTAGATATATTAACTTTAATGTAAACAAGCTCGCCGTCTTCGCCAACATCGGAGTCCCACTCTGGTACAGAACTAGAATAAACCGTTAAAATAATAAAATAGTAGGTATTTCATGTTTCTTGACTTAAATTTGATTTTAACATTACAATTAAAAATAAATACCTGTCTGAATCTGAATACTTAGAATCGTCGGAAGAATTGGTCCAATCATTGTCGGAATCGCACGGACTATCGTAATTTAACTTAGACTTATAGTTATTCATGATTTTTAGTACGAACGCTTGAATATATTGTCCTTAAGCACTATAGTTTATTCTATCAAAAAGCATTGATCACTAAAATTCGCTAGTAATTAATGAATAAAACTTTAATTTAAAAAAAACCTGTGTCATGAGTGTAAAAACTTAAAAAGCTAAAAGCTTTTTAGCTTTGTAAATTAAATCGTAAATAATCAAAAAACTTCTTCATTAGTTTGACAGTTTGACACTTTTGACAGTTCACGTCACAAAAACCTTGAAAACCTTTTTTTTAGGTTAACATCTGCGGGAAAGGCAAAGAAATTGTGTACCATAAATTAATTTGAAAGCTCGAAGCTTAGTCTTTGTTTTGTTTTCTAATTTTGAATATTAACTACACCTGTATAAGTTCAAAACAGCACTGTAATCACTTTACAAGAGAATGATAGAATTTTTTCAGGCCCAATGTTCCCGCACAAAATCCGCAAAATTCAACTCAGAAAACAGAAAAAATGCCGCGCCATTTGAGGCACTAGTAGAACTGCTAATAAAGAAATTAAGAACGCTGCAAGTCCACTATAAGCAGTGCTGGCATCTTGACAACACAGTTTCAACGCGCACAAAATTTAAAAATGGGAAAGCAAAAGTAAACTTTTTGTAAATAATGAATGAAATGTTCAATAAAGAAATGCTGGTGCAATTATATAATCACAAAGTTTTTTGTTATTTTCAAGCTTTATCTATTACCAAATGCTCAACCAGTTTATCCCATGTGTAAGCGCTACATCGAAAGTTACTTATACCTTGTCTAATGGATTATGAAGATAGCGAAGATCAATATGAAACTGATGCATCTTCTGCCTTTATTTCACATAATGACAGTGATATCGGTACTAGATATAAACCAGACGACAGCTATTTAGATGGCTACTCAGAACTAGATGAAGTGATGCTTGGCTGCCAAACTCCTACACCTACTTTACCTTACCCTACTCCAAAAGAAACCGGAGAGGCTTATCAGACCGATAGCAAAATGTCAAATGCAGAAGAGAATTGTGTGATGTGTAAAACTTCTGATGTACCATTCTGCCACGTGAAATTGGTAAGCTATATACTAATTAAATACAGTCAATAGCAGAACTAGCTGAACACTCTAAGAAGTCCACAAGATCATACAAGACCTTACTCTTTTGACCTCTTCAACTGCATATATATACTCAAACATAGTATCTGCTGCCGTTTTAATCTATTCTGTTAGGTACTGATAAATACCCATTTGTAGAATATATCTAACGGAACCTAATAAATACTAAGCGACAACTACGTGAGGGGCCCGTGCCCTGCCCCGTGAAGAAAAATACTTATTTTGTACAAATTTGTTCTGCCTATCTGTAAAACAGTTACCTAAGTACACAACGACTCCCTCAGCTTAGGGTAGCTTTCAAATAAATCGCTTGTCCGTTTGTCGGCTTTAGAAAAAAAAGTTATGCTATAGAAATGCTTCTACTTCTAATTATTTTCACTCATTACAGGATACAGTTTTGCAACTAAAGGACAGTACAAAAAAGTTACTATGTCTACTTGAGGAGTTGCAATCTAAAACACATTCCAAAGCCTTAGTTGCGGATGACCCACCGAATCTAGCAAATATAGTGAGACAACAAGATCATGCCGACAAAGTAATTAATCATTTGGTAGTATTTAGTTAGAGTAGAGTGGATACGTCGTATACCTACTTTTGCTAATTTGAACGCCGATGACTAATTTAAAAAAACAAACCCCAGTCGCCAATAAAGGCACTACTATTCATAAATCGCCTCTCATGCGTGCTATCTCGTATGTAAAATGACGCTTATTAAGGGCTTCCGATAAGGCGCGCGGGCGCACGGTGCGGGTGCGGGTTCATGCATTGCGTATATAGGCGTGTACCCGCTCCGTGCAACCGCGCGGGGTAGCGGACGCTCTGAGGCTTTTGCCGATGGTGACTCAGACAATACCTTATTCTATTGTTATAACGGCTACTTATAGCCGTTATCGCCGGTGAAAGTGCTAAATTCTTAAGATCGCGCGATTGGTCAGGCCCACGGAAATCAGAAAACAGAAGTTTTCTGATTTCCGTGGTCAGGCCCTATTTGCAAATTGTTTCTTAATTGGCATGGTTTACAGTTAACTTTAAAAATAATGTAGCGGTTTGTAATGCCCAACGTTTCGTTCGCAGACAGTCACTGATGTCATAGGCGCTACTGCAATAAGGAAATTAGAAAATCAGACTAAAGAATTGGACGCTATTGTTATTCAGGTAGGAGAAATTACATTACATAGATGATATTATGCTTGTAAAAAAACGTCAAGTGTAGGTACAGGATCATACGCAGTGGCGGATTCACCAGCAGGCTGAGTGAATACGCTTTGAGCCTGTGCGACAGATTTGAGAGGTGGTTTTAAAAACTGTTTCTTCCATAAGTCTTAAATACGACGTCATAGAAAATAATTCTATATGACAATTATAGATATATATATATAGGGGCAACAAATATTAACAGCCTATACTTGGACAATGTGTGAATCTGCCACTGAGGGTACGGTCGGTATAGAAGCTTATACATGTCACTTGCTAAATCCCTAAGACATGGCAAATCATCAGGGCATGTCGTCTTTATATCCTATTATAGATTAGACCGGGTCATGCTCATGCTCCTGTTTAGAACAAGAAGCTTACTATTATGGTTATGTCAGTAAGTTAAGTTTTAAATTTCTAGGACGAAGACTACGACTGTTCAGTTTACAAGAGGCTGACAAGGAAGTGCCATTGCTTAAACCAATCAGATTACAATGACTTCATAATCCATTTTAATGAAGATACCAAATATTGCACCAGCACCATTGGAGAGATTATTAAAAACATGCGCATAGTGAAGAAGTTTTTATACATGGGCGGTAAATATACGAGGAACGCTCTCATGTTTTTGAATGAGGTAAGATACCTACTTAGATACAGCGACCTAATGACTGCCCAAGTTTAATTTATCCCACAATCCGGTTCTATCCAACTAGTGTCACAAGAAAGGGCCACTATAAGCTAGTCTTAATAGTTCGGTGGGTTCGACCGATACCAAACTAGGGAACGATAATTTACACTTGAGGGGCCATGTTAGAGCCACTGATGATTTTGGTCTTTATACCTTTGATGCGAGTCATGAAGTAGCTACACATGAGTTTGACAGGGTCTTATTGTATTCAAAACTATAAAAAATACTGTAATGTTTGCAAAATAAGTCGGTAAAATAGCTGCACGGCTCGAACATACATTTGAAACAATCATGCCAACATTCGCGTCATATTAATTCAAAGAATACGGTAATTTGCTCACGAACTAGATCTTTTGTAGACACTGAAGTTGGCGAGGGCTTAATGCGAGCTTATTTGGGTAAACAATTTCAGGGGCTTAACGAAGCCACGTACACTGAAAAGGTGGAGATCGTCCAGGCTATCGCGTTTGCGGATGTGTGTAATGTGTTTGATTCGCATACAATTGTCACAGTGTGCATCTCCTGGCCGTGCAGGAGCGATTGCTATGCTGAACCCCTAACAAAGGTTTGTTTTAAGTTTGCAGTCGTCTATCTATTCTACAGTGTACTACTTAAATTGCGTCGATTAGATCACAAGCTGCACCAAAAGAGATAATGTACAGCATCCGATCGCGTCTTATCTTATTTACATGTCGTATAAATGGTGTGTTAGTTTCTTAATTGCGGCGGCGGTTTATACCTACCATTCTTAGTTTGCGGGCCCATAACCTATGACACACGCCTGCGGCTCTAATATGACCGCCCAAGTTTTATTTCTCCCTCCCTGTGACTGTTTAACTATGTGATAAGGTACATTCAGAAAAATAAATGGCAGTTAAGCCAGTAGTACCTTGAGTGCAAAGCTTTCAGCTGTTATGGCCAATGAGAGCGAGAAACGCCACCGCTATGCAAAAAGAGACACGCTTGTAAGATTAGAGAATTTTTAACAAAATAAAAAGTTGTTAATTATATTTTTATCCAGCGCTTTTTATTTTCTACCTATTTACAATAGTTTAGTTAGTAATTTCCTTCTTTCTTACATATTCATAATTAGTTCTGCATCATGCAAATTTATGATTTGGCGAGCAATTCAAACAGTTTAAATTTTTACATTCAGGAGCTGGCAGCAGGATTACTGCACAAGATATCACAATTAGAAGAAGGGAGACGGTATCTGAATTTCAATTCGAAAATAATGTGCGACATCAAAAAAGTTATAAAGAAAAAAGCTTCAAAATTAGATTTTGATTCTTTGGAATGTCTGAATGCGGTGTTAGACTTGTGTTTATGTCAGCCTCAACTGCAGCCTCAGCAATTCAACCTGACTTACTACTGCAGCCCCGTGGAAGAAGGTAAACGACCGAACAGCTCGCAAAGTTCCCAAGCCACTTCTAAAGACTTCCTCAGATTACAAATAGGGTGTCGAAATCAATACGTATCTCCCCGTAGAAGGGAAAAAATCATTCCAACTTACACTGACTAAACACTTTCCGGCGCCTAGGTGATAACCTTTACGTATGTAACACTTTTACAGAGCTTTCGCATTTTCCATTTTCCTGCGGCTATTAGGGTGCTATGATTTTTTTTTCTAGATCTTGGAAATAAAACGTTAAATGCGTTAACGACCTACCGGCAATTTATGTCATACAACGAAGTATTTAAATATTTGGATGTGCTCCAGAATATGAGCAACACTAGTAAAGGAAAATTTGAACTGACTTCGAATTTACCGTACATGCTGATTTTATTTAGGAATATGCTTATTGAATATGACGACAGCGGAATGAATATTATAATAACGAATATTTTGAACAATATTGTGGCAAAGAGTTTACTGAAAGACGACAATGTAGCAGCCAATGTAGCTGATACAGCAACCGAGGTAACTTCACCATTACAAACTTTTTAGACACAGCACATTACTGTGATTCAATATTATGAGGTATGTTAATGCTGAATGTTTATTTTAGCCCATTAAAATGAAAAACGCTGTAAATCAAATTCCTATAAAAAAGAATCCAAAGAAAAATACAATGAAACTAACAATGGCGTCTGCTCCTAATAAAGCTCGGCTACCCTCAAAGCGTCAAGGTAAAGCGATGTAAAAATTAAGTTTCTTTTATAGTCTAAAAAGTACATGCACTTATCCATTCGAGAACACGAAAAGATTTTCACCTTTTAAACATGTAATATGTCAGTTCGTCACACAAACCTTTCTGTTACCCAGAAACTTAAAGATGTATCAAGGTGATTTAGCAGTGTGTCTTACTTCAAATTATCTTTTTTCCATTACAGTAAATAAACATTTGGAGGAAACCATTACAGTGAAACCTGCCACAAACTTCAAAATGCTGAATAGATCACGAAAATTTACTAAAGGTTAACAATTCTGTAAGAGTGCATGTTTAAACCTCTACTGTGATGAGACCTATAATTTTTGTAAACGTTTCAGATCTTCAGCGATCAGTTATAGTGGTACCCCTTGACGGAAAAGAAAATGCAACTGACTGAAGGCATATAAATAATATAATTTTATAAATTACAAATTTTTACAATCTCCATCTACCAGCCTCAACCAAGGATAGTCATATACATTAGGCAATGTAATTTTTCAATTATAATTAGTTAAAAATAAATAAATCTGAAACTAAAATACACAAAAAACCATTACTGTTTAAAATAAATGCAGCACTAGTTGTAAACTCATTCAATGCTTACGATGCAATAGAATCTAGTGACATGGTGCATCATGAATATGGAATGGGATAAAAAAGGAATGTTTTAAAAAACACAAAAACATATTATACTACACTCAGCAGCAGAACCTGGCTAAACCTTGGCTAAACACCCGAAAACATCAAAAAGATTTTACCCAAGCTCATACTCTCTTGTCAATAGAGTATATCTTTTTGACCTCTTTGGCTGTGCAGATATAAGTATCTTACGCTAACTGTGCGCACAACACCAATTATGATTGAGGTTCAATTTTGTAACAAACAAGGCATAAATAATTAACTGACTTTGGCCTATCATCATTAAAAGTTGAGATCAAAATTGCCAGATTATTTGTTTCACACATTGATCTTTTGTGCTAGTCACTGTCCTTTAAAATATATTTTTAATTATGCTACCAATTGTTCCTTCAGATAAATTAGTTTGTATGATCTAGATATACACTATTTTGGTATTTCATCAGAAACTGTGGACAATGAATGTATTAACCTCTTATTATAATATAATACACATCCAATATAGTACAATTAATCAATATATCTACTGTCAAATTGATTGCTATGTTGTGGCTGTCTGGAGTCAAAGTATGTAACTGTTCTCTTATTCTGGGGCGGGGGATTGCTGGGCTTAAAGAACATAGCCAACAAAATATAAAATCCCCCTACAATTTTACTCAAAAAATCCAAAAAACCCAAAAACATTGGAGTAGAATTTTTAATCAGAATAGATGTTTCTCTGACTAACGCTAGTATAAAGTTGCCAAGAAAATTCACAAATGCTGTACTGCCAGTGAAAATAGCTATAACAAAAGCAAATATAAATGTAAAAAATTCTTTAACATTAGATATAGACAAGGCAGTTTTTAAGCTAGCTTTAATTTCTTGAACTGTCTCATTTAGAGTTTCTACAGGATGTTCAATTTTGGCATCAATAGTTTCTTTAATTTTACTTGTTCCCCCAGTTAATATGGGTTCAATCTCCAAAAATGTGTCTGATATATGCCGCAGGCACTTGACTGCAACTAGTACTTCTTCATCTCTGAATTTTAGGCTTCTAACCTGAAACCAAAACGGTCCGAACGGCTGGTTGTCGATTTCAGACCACAAGCATGTCCCGGACGGGCTATATCCAGAAGCTTCTGTATCTGTTATGCCTATCCAGTGTGTGCTAGGGAAAACTGTGCGCAATTTGTGCTGTGCTTCCAATAAATCCCTTTTGAAGTCCACTTCAGCTGGACTAATTAAAATAATGTCTCGGTACCCAATGCGCTCGTTGATTAGCCTTCTTTCTACGTAGCGGCCCAAGAAAATTCGTGACTTCAACAAATCTTTTGTGTAATTCTTAATTCTTGCAGTATTTACGTCATCGTGGCTGTCAAGTGACGATGTCGTTGAATCAAACTGAGAGCTTCTTCTTACGACACTCATCTTCTTTTTATAAGTAATCAAAACAAAGAATTTGGGTAAATTATATGTCCTCTCGTCCTAAAAATATTACAAACAAATTTCGATTCGATACGATATTTTCGTCAATTTTGACAAGTCCCTTTTTAACAATGACACATGACGTTTAAGTAAAAAGTAAATAAACGTCATACTGCTATTTAAGTCGCATGGAAAAACGATGCATTTATACAAAAAGATAACTGTGTCCATTGACCGCTTAAGGGGGTCAATTTGGATGTGATTTGGATCCTCACAACTAATAAAGGTGTAGAGTAAAATTCACTGCAAGTGTTGTTAAATTTTCACGGCCTATGTGTAACATATTCGGAACTAAAGTGAGATATAACCTGTATTATTATGAAGATGGACACCGGATAACTTTTATAATCCTTAAAGTTTTTATCCAGGTATTTTCAGGAATTACAAATAACCGAAGTACAAAACTACATGGCGCTGCCTACGCAGGTAAAACAAAACGTAGTCGTTATATTCCAAATATTCTCTTTCATATTGGATGCAGCACTTACCTATTAGCTAATGATAGATGTCGCTGTTCAAATCGGTTAAACCCTTGCGGGGAATCGCTTTTTAGCCCTCTGTTAGCAGTTACTACAAAATAAAACCAAGATTATCATTAATTTATAAAATCTGTACAATTTATTTAATTGATACAGAAAATAGGTAAGGTATTTGAAAAAGGATATTACAATGCAGGTAGTAAAATACATTCTGTCTGAGTATTTACAAAATGTCCCCTTATTTCATAAACTTAGAGTATACTAGCATATAGACGTGCAAAGGTCTTATTGCCGTGACACAGTTTTTGAACTGTCAAAGTGTGCTACAAGGTTTTCCAATAATGCAAAAGTTCATGGTTAACATGGCTTACTTAGATTACTATGACATTGTTTTCTCTTTCTAACATGTGCAGCTGCCATGCAAACGCAGGAAGCCTACGTCTAGTATATCATAAGTTTATGCCTTATCTAAATTTTATTGTTCAGAATATCTTTTATTAATAAGTTTGAACTAATTACAAGAACAAGGGATTTGTTTTAATTTTTTTTTCGCTTTCGCAAAATAGTTTTTTATTGAAAGCTAATGATGTTTTTGCATTTTTTTAATCGTAATTTACAGAATCGCGGTTTTTCCCATTGATAATTTTTACTAAATGCACTTTCACCCATAATCACCTAAAGTCAGATATAAAAACAAGCCTAACTATTCTGATTTACCTACTGGTTAATTTATTGTTATAAGACGTTTATAACAATAAATTAGGAAAATGCACGATATAAAAAAAATTGAATAAATGCGAATGGAAAAAAATGCGGGAAAAGGGCAAACGAATGATTATCTTTAAAAAAAACTATTTTGAGAAAATATCCAGCGAACCTTCACACCCGACGAACGACGTTGAAGCGCATCGGCACAGTCATGCATTTCAATAAAAACTGCTGATACGAAAATCGTATTTTATTTCATTAATAGATTCAGGGGTGCAAATTTTGAATCTCACCAGGTGACTAGAGCTCACTAAAATGGCCAAAGCTCTATGAAAAACGGCTATGTTGGTGAGTTTTAGTTACCTGGTGAGATTCAAATGCAATTTTTGAGTCTCACCAGGTGACTAAAACTCACCAAATTGGCCGCATTTCTATGAAAAACGGCCATTTTGACGAGCTTTAGTCACCGGTGAGATAAAAAAATCGCAATCCAGGCGTTTCTTAGCGGAAGTCCATATCAATAAACTGGGAAAAATAGGTACCTTGCTACTCCGCGAAACTTCACTCGCTTGGTTTCGCAGAGTAGCAAGGTATTTTGTTTCAGTTTATTCCTATTTTATTTCTCAATGTATCGGTACGCCGATGTCATCGAAATAAGAAAACTATAGAACTGTGTACAACGCAGTGGCAGAGTCACCGACCATAGTCTATTTGGTAGACTATGTTGGATAGCCTAAATAAAACTGTCTGTACCAATTGTCAAGTAAACAGCTCTGCGTTTCGTATGTTTTAAATTGGCGTCATATTTTTAGTTCTGCTATCCGACGCCTGTGTCGCTCCTAGTTAGAAAACTTAGAAGCACTTAATTCACTTACGATAAGATTCAAAGTTGAACCAGGGGGGCTTTCAATATTTAGCCATCTAAATATTGAAAGCCCCTCTTCACCTGCTTCACCCCGTCGCAAAGTGGTGACACTAGGCTTGTAACAATCCGAACAAGTAGGTACATCTATTGTCTTCTTATATCGATGGCCGATGCTCTTCGACGCGGCTTATCCTGAGGCCTCTACCATAAAAGTTACAAGTGCTACAATGTAACATATTTGTCACATTTTTGTATGAAAAATTCTACGATTATGTCAAATTGGAGTCACTTGTAATTTTTGTGGTACAAGGGGCAGGTGTAAATCGTCCCCAAAAACGTAACATTTAACAGTATTATTGTTTAAATACAATTGAATCAACTAGGGCAACACTCTGATAAGGTACAATATTTTGCGGTATTTAACACGTCCTCGAGGGCACAGACAATCGCTTAAAATTGTACCTAACACTTAACATGGATACGGACATAATGCTTTCCGGTATTATTTTTATTACATAGAAATTCACTTATTTGTCAATGCTTTTAACAAACCACTAGGACGTCTTATTTTATTAGGAAAACAAACATATGATAAAACTCCATCATGCGAAAATATAATAACAAAACATCACAATGATGTCACAAACTTAAAGTGGTGTTCTAGGGGCGCATAGGGTAAACAACCCTATTACTGATATCCAAAATATTTGAGCACCTAGTTATTGCTGTTGTCACTATCGTCTTGAATTAAGATCATACGCGTCCATAATTGGAGGTGCTGTGCTGCTGGCGTAGGATTGTTTACCCTATAACATGAGTTCTTTTTATAGTGTTGTTGGTTTGTAGGTCCACAATAACCTCCCACCGTGTTCGGAGGACAGCGTAGATAAAACAGATACTAGAATCTAGTAGTAGTATCGCACATTTTTGTGGCTCATGCCTTACAGGCGCTAAACTTTGATACAGGGTATAAAACAATTAAACATTTATGAGATATAGACAAAAATAACATATCTTAAATAGGTTCTTCATTTTACGGCTACCTCGGGCTTAAGTGTGAACTTAAATGAACATGTCAATAAATAAATACTAATTACTAGACATTCACTACAGTTGAATTAAAAAGTTATTAATGGGCCTTTGACCGCTATCATCCCAGTGCAATTACAAGTAGAGGTTATAAATTGTACTGCAATGACAGGTGTTTTGACAGATGTCATCCAGCCCATTCCTAAAAAGTAAACTATAATAATTATGATAAGCAACAGCAGGTATGTTGTATGTAACTTAAAGATAGTGAGGGATCAAAACGTTTGAGTTTAAAGATTGGAAACGACCTTCCTTAAGAGTAAGAATTTGAGAAGACAATATAGTTAAGACTAACAATAATTAATTACGGAGCAAAAATCTGCATCATCAGTGTAGATAAAGACTTAAGTTAATATTCCTATGACGCGTAAACTGAGGTAAGTTTACGAACGTTTAGCAATAGCTTATAGCGTGGTATAAATCTCAATTATACTAACTAGCAATAAGTACAAAGCCCAGTCCTTACAAGTAAATATTACTGTCAAAAATTTGACAAGGTGCCAAGTGGCTGTGAGATTACCTATGAGAGCATAGGCGGCAATAACCGGGCCACGTTAATTGCACTCAACTCTAAACCTGTAATACCATGAGAAAACTAACCGCTTGTACATTCACAACCACGTCATTTAAATGTACCTACTGCTTTGTATTCGTTGTGAACATAAGATTCTTGCATTTCTGACTTAACAAATTATCAATAAAATAAGAAAGGGTGACACATTATTGGAGTCATTGCGACGTCGACAATATGCACCCTGTATATATTTAGGCCATAATAAATAACAGAAATTAGATGGACTAAAGTGGCTACACCACCAGGTCGATATTTTGAATGCAGACACATTAAAACTTTGAATAATAAAGCGTTGCTTTAGCTTCGGTATTTATTTGACTTCCTTGGAACCGGGTGTTGATGGCACTAAATCTAATTTTAATATCGCTAGCTACAACACAATAGTGTTCTGCTTACTTTGATTTCGCACAGCCCAAGTTATCGGGGACGCCAATCCAATTAAGTCTATTATTATAAATCAGACGTTCGAGTAGCGATAAAAGCGCTATCTTACACACTTATACAATAAGTCTCCTTTTAGTCACAATCAGTTTTCATCAACTTAATAAAATAATAGTCTTCTCCTTATCTTACAAAATCAGCTGGCAACACATTCAACTGTTATGATATATATAATTTTGTTGAATATGTTTTGAAAGACCGGCCATCGTCACGAACTCTCTTCGCTTCAATCAAGCAAGAGAGCTAACAAATCAAATAAATTTGATTGCAAATTATTTCCAGCGGGAACAGTGCGAGGCACAGTTATTTTACAATAAGGAAGCCGTGTACACTCGCAAGGAATTTGTCGAAATTATCTTGGAAGCGCGATTTGTGTGGCCTCGAGCCGTCGAACAGTACCCCGTTAGTTAGTACTCCGAAGGCACCTTCGAGTCTCGGGACGTTAGCGGGGTCATTAACCGCGTAAGCTTCGATCAGCTGCCGCGCTAAACCTTCTAACAGGGCTGGTTTAACACAAGTTAAAGCGTAAATAGCTGCCCCAGCGGCGGGTATAGAATCGGGAGGTATTTCCATTTTTATAATAAGCATCAGGAGCAGTTCTGCCAACGTTAGAAGGGAAAGTGAGTATGGATTGTCGTCGCCTAGCGTTCGGGCCTTGTTGGATAGACCGACTATAGTGTCGCAGCAGAGCGTTGAGACATCGCAGGAAACCGCCGTGAGGCCGACCCGCAGTGCCGCTATGACCATATTGAAGTCTTCTATCGGTAGAATTGTAAGCTGGAATATAATAAAATGGGTTTAATTCACGCAATACTAAAATAACGGAGAACGAATATTATTCCGGAATTCTTAATGGATATTGTACATCCCCTGACTTAAATGTATATATATTTTAAAAGTAGTTTATTAAAGGGAAAAGTTCGCCTTTGTACATCTGTTTTGTCCTGTAATCTGTTATTTTTGTGTTGTCTACAGTAAAGAGTCATACATACATACACAACAAGATATGAAATTACTTCATTTGCAAAAATATGATTAGAGGGGGAGAAATATTTTGGTAAGCATGTGGCCTCAGTTTATTTCCGTATTGTATGTATTTACACCATTAGAGCACCATCACGCATGCGTTCGCTGCGTGTCGCAGCTCTAAGGAGTCAGTTGGCGACGTGTCTGCGGCAGCAGCAGCGCGCAGCCCGCGCGCGCACTTGTCGCCCGCACCGCAGCGGTCCGGCTCGGCCGTACCTGCTCGGCCGCGTGCAGCTCGCGCAGCGTGCGGTAGGCCTGGTGCGCCAGCGTGGGCAGCGCCAGCAGCGACGGCGTGATGAGCGGCAGCAGCAGCCGCAGCCCGCGCGCGCACGTGTCGCCGACGCCGCGCTCCGCGCCGCAGCGCGCGATGCTGCATATCACCTCCATCAGCGCGCAGATGTCCTGGGGAGCGGGCACGTGTCAGCTTTTTACCGATGGCGGATAATCCCTTCGGCAAACTGGGCACGTGCCTTGGGGCGCAAGGTGGCAAAAGAGCGCGCTCACAAGAAATCATAACTTTCTATACCTATAGATAATCAATAGATTCAGGCGTTACTTTGCGGAGGAGGAGGCACGAAATTAGTGTTGTGCACATGCAAAACAGCTGCATCTTTGTTATATATGCTTCTCATCTAAAAACCCACCCTCCTTCGCTTCCACTCGAAATAACGCACATACTCAACTGTAGTACCACCATCACTAAACACTTACACTATACGATCTACGCGCGTTTCGCCTCTATACGAGGTATCATCGGAATCAAGTTATACGAGTATAACCGTTCGCTACTTGAGCGACTGGCTTACTTTCCACAGAGATTTAGCGCCAGAAGGGCGCCTTTGCAGGGCAGTCTTTAAACTCCTGGCCCTGGGCACTTCAGGATAATGCCCCCTCAGCCCCATGAGTATGACATCACAGAGGGCTATTTTGTTAACAGGCAATAGAAATTAATCTAGGGGGCCCTATGGATCGCGGAGCCCTGGGCACATGCCCAGAGTGCCCAATGGATAAGAGGGACCTGCACAGAATACACTGGGAAATTATGGGAATGGAATAATTGCCGGGAAGACAAAAACTATTTTTGGAAATTATTGGCCATGGCATAAACTAACTAATTTATAAATTTAATCTTACTTCATATGCCTCTTCTTCAGCATCTTGCGGGATGCTGGATATTTTGCCAGAATTCCACCTTAGGTATACGTCAAACGTAGTATTGCACACTTCGAGGAACCTGCAATCAATCATACTTATTTTAATGGCAAAAAAACCATGTCTGTTGTATGGGAGCCCCCATACATATTTATTTTATTCTGTTTTTTAGTATTTGTTGTTATAGCGGCAACAGAACTACATCATCTGTGAAAATGTCAACTGTCTGGCTATCACGGTTCATGAGATACAGCTTGGTGACAGACGGTCGGACGGACAGCGGAGTCTTAGTAATAGGGTCCCGTTTTACCCTTTGGGTACGGAACCCTAAAAATACAATAAATTAAAAAATAACTGTCTTGTATGTACTTGTTGACATTCTGCGGCTGTACGCTATGCAACATGCGTTTGGCGCTCTTAGCCAACAGCTTCAGTGCTGGCAGCACCACTCCAGGGTAGTTGTGGTAGCGGTACACGATGCCCGGAATCTTGTCCAATGCGCCAACCAGCATTAGGAACTGCTCGTCCATCGTTCCAACCTGAAACAACGATTATTAACAGTTACAGTTCTATAATAAAGAGTAGAAATTAAACTTGGGCGCCATTTTGAACAGACGGAAAAACGGAGGGTCTCAAGTTGACCGGCATCATTTTTCGTAACTGTCACAATCTTGACGTAAAATGTTCTTTAGTACCATATGTCGTATTTAATTTAATTTCTACTCTTTATTGTTTGAAGAACGATCGCGTTGATGACTAATATGTAATTTTAGAGGATACCAATATATTACCAATGTCCAAACTGGATACCATATACCGACAAATAATGATATAAGAAAACAGCAACTGAAAAATTAAGGGGTCCCAAACACAAAAATGTGCTTTTCTATGTTTTTTTTTATTTTTGCTCCCTTTATAAAAACGATATAAATAGAAGACATAGAAGCGTTAAACTTGGCATGACTTTAATGGAAACACTAAAATAAATTAATAAATGTTTCTACGCATATCAAGCTTGGCCACGTTCTTAAAATTTGGTATAACAATTCGACGTTTTTTCCTTTGCCCAGAAATAAATATTCCGTTGGCATTTCGGTCCCGATCCCATCAAATCGAAATGATTCCGAGTATGAAAAACCAAATAGTCTTTCTGAAAAAAATGCTACGTAGGTTTTTTTTAATGTTGTATGCCTCGACACGAATAATAAAAACCAGCCAAGTGCGGGCACGGGTTTTACCTCATACACGCCTTCCGTGACGCCGATGAAGCAGTCGAGGGTGTCGGCCAGCATGCTGCGCACGGGCTCCGTGTCAGACTCCATGTTGATGATGTTCATTAGTTTCTCCTGCAGCGCGACCGTGCTGGCTATCAGACGATTTCGCACTTCACCTAAGAATATTAGGATAAAATTACACAGCGTGTAACGTAAAAACCCATATTAATATACTCAGAGGCTAAGAATCATGTAAATCGGGTCAGTCATACACTATACTTCTGCAGCGATTAGCGCCATCTGATTTAGAACGGAGGAAACCAACTGCCATGCGCTACATCACGCTAACGAAGTTTCGTAACAAGGAAACATAAATACAACTTCCAACTTTCATCCTTCGGACTTCGGTCCCCAGGCATAGCACCCGCCTGGTGAGAGATCTCTCTATTGCCCTACCTTCACACTTCGTTAATTATACCAGTACATTTTTAAACTCCAAAATTACACACGTTTTTAAGCTGATCGTTATAAATGATGAATAATATTGGTCTAATCATAATTATTCCTTTTATTTATTACTAAAATATACTTGGACTTGTGTCGTGTTCGACTTACCTTCAGCGTAGGTCGCAGCGATAGCAAAAGCTCTATGCAGCTCCTTTCTCAACTCTCCCGGCAAATTGCTCCCGGAGGCTTCCCAAGCCACAAGGCCAAGGAACTCGTCACAACTGGCTAGCGGATTCTGCCTGGAAGTAAAAAGTTTTAAATGAAATAAGACAAACTTTAAAACCGACTCGGTGTTTCAGCTTCATCGACGCGATTGCCTTATGGCTCAGATGGTTTCGGATGCGCCTTTGCGGGATGGGGCGAGCTAATTTTGTCACTAAACTGGTCCAAAACGAGGGGGTAGAGAGCATTTATATAAGCGGCAGCCGCGTCAACTGATAGAGCATTGTGATCAATTGCCAGCTTCGTGACTAAGCAGCGATGCCGATTTCCTTATGTGAAGGCACCTCGTTGGACGAGACCGGCGCACGGAACCGGACAAAGCGGTGTGCAAATTAAAAGGCCTCTACCCAGCAATGGGTCGGTATGGGCTGTTCTGTTTGAGAGGTAAATAGGTCGGATTTGGAGGCAAGGCACTGCGGATTAGCCTGTTTAAACTCGATCAGCCCATCTGAGGAAGGACCTTCGTTTTTGAATCGTTGCGTTCGTGACGGTGTAAGTTTTCAGAAAGTCAATTGGAAGTTCTCGCGCGGCTAGTAAAAATACTTTTGATGCTTTTTCCGCCCGTCTCCTCGTTCGACGTGTCCGCAATCCGCGAGCGATGCTTCTGGTGAGACGCGGGACCCGGCCCGGGCGCTGCGGGCTCGGGGACAGCAACATACTTGTCGTGGTGCAGCGCGAGCGTGGTGAGCAGCGCGGCGGCGGCGGCGGCGGCGGCGGGCTGCGCCGCGAGGTGGCGCAGCGCGGCCGCGGCGCGCGCGCACAGCCGCCGCACCGCCCACATAGCGCCGCGGGACCCGGCCCGGGCGCTGCGGGCTCGGGGACAGCAACATACTTGTCGTGGTGCAGCGCGAGCGTGGTGAGCAGCGCGGCGGCGGCGGCGGCGGCGGCGGGCTGCGCCGCGAGGTGGCGCAGCGCGGCCGCGGCGCGCGCGCACAGCCGCCGCACCGCCCACATAGCGCCGCGGGACCCGGCCCGGGCGCTGCGGGCTCGGGGACAGCAACATACTTGTCGTGGTGCAGCGCGAGCGTGGTGAGCAGCGCGGCGGCGGCGGCGGCGGCGGCGGGCTGCGCCGCGAGGTGGCGCAGCGCGGCCGCGGCGCGCGCGCACAGCCGCCGCACCGCCCACATAGCGCCGCGGGACCCGGCCCGGGCGCTGCGGGCTCGGGGACAGCAACATACTTGTCGTGGTGCAGCGCGAGCGTGGTGAGCAGCGCGGCGGCGGCGGCGGCGGCGGCGGGCTGCGCCGCGAGGTGGCGCAGCGCGGCCGCGGCGCGCGCGCACAGCCGCCGCACCGCCCACATAGCGCCGCGGGACCCGGCCCGGGCGCTGCGGGCTCGGGGACAGCAACATACTTGTCGTGGTGCAGCGCGAGCGTGGTGAGCAGCGCGGCGGCGGCGGCGGCGGCGGCGGGCTGCGCCGCGAGGTGGCGCAGCGCGGCCGCGGCGCGCGCGCACAGCCGCCGCACCGCCCACATAGCGCCGCGGGACCCGGCCCGGGCGCTGCGGGCTCGGGGACAGCAACATACTTGTCGTGGTGCAGCGCGAGCGTGGTGAGCAGCGCGGCGGCGGCGGCGGCGGCGGCGGGCTGCGCCGCGAGGTGGCGCAGCGCGGCCGCGGCGCGCGCGCACAGCCGCCGCACCGCCCACATAGCGCCGCGGGACCCGCGCCCGAACGCCGTCTCCAGGATCGGGGACATCTGCACACGACAACGAATCCAACGTTTCTTTTCGACGCCACGCCAAATGTTAAAGTCGACGCTGATACGCCGACCGTTGTTTTGTACGGAACGAGGTTGAACCTGAAGCTCTGGCTGCGAACCCCATTTGAACCCATTAGCGTTCACGTATAATATGACAGCTCAGGTTCGAGCATTCCAGCAGTGAGTACGTCGTACAGCCAGCGCGCCAGTACAAAAATTGTTTCATGTCCTGATGGGCGAGCGCTCTCAAATTAGACCACAATTATGTTTAGTTAATACTGACCTCAGTATACAAGGAAGCCTGCGGCATCAGATAGGAGTTGGCCCATATCTTTAGCAGCCAGGAGACGGTGGCGGAAAGTTCTGGACTGAACACGCTCGCTAGACCGGCCTCCAAAGCAGCGCATTCCCACGCACTAATACGAAGGATCTCGCCTAGTAACCTGGAAGTTAGAACTTAATCAGTTGCCAAGCACATCAGTCAAGACTGTTCACTCTGACTAGTGTGGTGCGAATTAAAAGGGGAAATCACTGGACAGGTTTAACCTTTTCAATGCCACGTTAGTTTCAAAAGTCGTCATTTACACGCCAAGCCGTTTACGAAATTGAACCTTATGCGAAGGCACGGTCACATTTTTATTAGACGTGTTGACGGATATGCGGATTGACGTTGAACCTAAAGTGACAGATATATCTGTCTTTGGCGTTGAAAAGGTTAATGGATATTTCGTGAACTAAATAACTAAATGACCACACACATGAAACTTCGCCATATTTGAGGTTAATGGAGTCACGATTAATAAATACATTGAACTAAGAATGATTAACTTCACACTCAGTCGAGCCCTTTGTATCGTCTCATTTTCACGAGAAAATGAGACCGGCAGGAAGTTCGAGACTTATTTTATTAGTCAATCAATCACGACGTTTTCGTTAGTATTGATTATTTTGGAGAAATACTCAAAATACTCAAATCAATATTTTATTTCACAGTAGCGACTCCGAATGTCTTAAACTAATCTCAAGAATGACTGGTAAAGGCTATGCAGAAGTAACTGTATTCACTTCTCAATCTTGCGTTTTAAAAATATATCTCAAAAGAGATATAAGAGATTTGCAAACTGTACGTAAAAACGTACAGTTTGGGGCATGTATGTAAGCACAACAAGATAACATTTGGTAACATCCATATGAGTAAGTAAAAATTTAAACCATTTTTACTGAAACATAAAACTGTAGTAGTTAATTATTATCTATGACATTTTTATTATTATACGCGTATTTTTTCCTTAAGTAGGTACACCATAATACGCATCATACAATATCATAGTTTAGTTCATATCTGATGGCAATTTGCTCAATAGCATATTTTACTATGTTTGTTATGTAAAAATCAATACATGAATTTAACAATAACGCAAGATGTGACGATCTTCGACTACTTGGAATTTGACCTGACCTAACATTTTCATTCTATTGTTACTAATCTTTGGAAGTCATCTGCATGTAATTTAAATGTCTTGATATTTACTCACAGCAAAAACCTTTGTGATCGAAAATAATAGCTTGCAGCACTGCATGGTTTCTGGTATTTTCTGCTGCATAATTCGTTCAGCTAACTTTTGAAAGAGTTGATATGTAGCATAAAAATATACCTACTCAGACACTATTTATTTCCTTCTAAGTTATGACTTAAGACGCGTTTTTATACGCATAGTAGCCCTTACATGACGGGCTAAGTTCAATTTATCTCTCTGTATGTTACTTTTCTACGAAACTAGTTAGAAGGGAGGAATGTATTTACCTTAGGCGGTCATGTCAGTGCCACAGCATCTATAAAACCTGGGACCTGTACCACAAAACTTACAAGTGCTACAATTTAACATATTTGTCACATTTTTGTATGAAATACTCAACAATGATGTCAAATTGTAGCGCTGGTAATATTTGTGGTGCAGGGGGCTGGAAGTTACTTACTTTAATACAGGATCTACATTGTCCGTGCTGGTGCTCTCTCCGACTAAGTATCTGAGCGAAGCCTCCACATTACCGTTCTCCATTAAACTGAAGTGAACTATCTCTAGTGGCATCATTACAGTTTCGCCCTCAGTGCAGTCTATTGCAAGGAAATGACCTAGGAGAAAAAAAAACAATGCTCAAGGAGTCAAGACTCTAGAATACTGTTTAGTATCTCGTTTTTCCGTCCTCCTAATTCAATAAATATATTTAAATAAATAAGTACCAAAGTTTCAAATAACTTTGTTCATGACTTTTGACGTAAAGATTTAGCGGCTTTTTTGTCATTTACTATTAGTTTCGGACGTTTGAACTTTTGTTTGTTCACCAACTTCTTCGGTCGGACACTAGTTATTTGTCGAGAGGACTTACCTGCTATCATCAGGATCCAGTGCAGGTCCTCGAATAGAATGACTAGTTGCTCGCCGCCGCTCACGGGCAGTTTACCCATGTGCATGAGATGTAGTTGCTCCTCAAGCCTATGCATACACCATTTTATTAGTCACCATAACAGATATAAGAAGCATAAAGTATAAAAATTAAATAAAATACGTAGAAAAATCTTCGGCATTTGGCAGTACATGAATCTGCAACCTCAGCATTCCTTGCCGCGCGTTAACCAATTCCGCGATAGAGCCTCTGCCAAACCCTTTTCAATGTGCTTCGTTCGTGCAAAGTTGCTTCTTCGCAGTATCTGGCAGTGGCTCTGTGGCGAAATTATATGTGTTAGCTTATGTTCCTCTTTCCGCTGAAAGAAGTCATATTCCACAAAAATCGTTGGCTAGAAGAATACACTTAACTTGTAGCAGTTCTTGAAGCTTTTAAAGGGCAAGTGTAGCCAATGCAACGAGAGTTGAGGTAAACGATTACACACACAACTACACAGCGGTATACTAAACAAAACAAAAATTTGAAAACCGATTCACACATGACATGCGGCAGTGTACGTGAACTTAATTCTTGTTGCGTTACCCATAGCAGTATTCACCTCTTACTCCTGTCCCGTAACAACGCGAAGAGCACATGGCAACAGTGCGCGGGCGCCTTGCGGGCGATAGCGCCGATCGTCAGTAAAACATCGCTGTGTAGTTTACGCTCGTCCTCATCAACATCGTCTTTAATATCGTCGGCGCAACCGTCGCTGCTTTCCACGCCCCTGTACATTGATAGGGTTAACATCTTTATCTTTTCTTCTTTCTTTACATAGATAAAATAATGTCGCTATCCGTTACTATAAGTCCTCATCGTATCTTCGGCCCCTGACTCCTTCTAAACCACGCAACGGATTTTCGCTGTCATTTAGAGATTCTTTTTAAGGAAATTGGTATTATAGACCCATTTTTATTCTTTAATAATACCTTTTGGTTTTTCGTTCTCTGCTTTTATCTGATTAATGTATTTATAAATAGTTTTAAACTTTCGCAATTTTCACAACTTTTTATAAAATCATTAACGCGATAAAATAAGTGTTACAACGGACGTGGTCACGAGAAGACCACTCTTCTTCAGAACATAAAACACGGTCGAAATGTCGAGGTAAATTAACTATTTCTAGGTAAATTATCTATTTTTTTTCTGAATTACCTAGTCCCGTCTGGTGGCGCCAGCCGACACTGCAGGTAAGTGTTGAATATCTCTATGCAAGGATTGGCTAATGTCTCAGTGGAATAGCCATCCGTATCATGAACTATGGAGCTCCAAGTGTGAAGAAATTTGTTTAGCGATTCTCTCCACACTGTATCATCATTGACCTGCAAAAAAGCCTTCATCAAATATATGTAGCATGAAAAACTGCACACTGGAGCGCCTGTGATACGAACACTAACATAGGTCTGTTTTTAAACATCAGACCTGTTGTTCGTAACTATTTTGCAAAATGACAAGGACTAGAAAAAAAATCTGATAAGGATTTGTATTGATATGTGAGCACTTACCCCCTCTTCCCTAATAGCTCCTCTAATACAGTGACAGGTCAGCGTTGTCAAGTTTTGCAGCAGTGTTGCCGGCGTTGCCGCTATCATACTTGGTGAAAAGAACTGGATCAATCTTCGGTAAATGTCAGAAATACCCAGCATCTCTCGTTCCATTGGTTGAATATTAGCCATCATGCTCAAAAAACTATTCACATAATTCTCTAAGTATTGCTGCTTCAAATTGTTGGCAGATACAACAACACCGCTCAGGCTGGCTAACTGTACAAGACAAGTCAATGATGGGCTTGCTAATTCAGGGTTAGACCTAACATACATATGAATTTCAAAGAATAATGCAATTAACTCAGGTTGCAGTATTGTGTCCCTCCAATTTAAGCTCAGTCGCAGTGCCGGGGCTGTGTCACTTTCGTAAATAGCCTCAAATGCGCCTATTAAACGCTTTGGCAACAGAGGTGAGACTTGGCCCCAGCATAATACTGTCTCCACTATAGTTAGCAGTTGTTTGGTCAACAATGCTTGCTCCCCTTCTGGCCGATGTCCAGATCGGACTATCTGCTCCAACACACTAACAGTAAATCTGAATATCCTCTTCAGATCTAAAGCTTCGAATGACTTCTTCAGTCGAAAGTGCACCTCCCATATTAAGCCCACATCAGCAGATTTGACTGTGATAGCGTACTCTTGCATGATGGCTAAGATAAGTGAGCATGCCAACTTTTGCTGACTGATGGGGGAGCTAAGGATAATCTTCTCTAACTCAGCCAACAAAGCCTTTCTTTCCCTCCCTCCATCATCTATGCTGCCTCTTTTGATTATAATCGCTATTGTCTGAAAATTAACATTAATTGAGACTCAAGTTTCTTAAGCCTTGCCATAGTGTGCCACTTTACAGATCTACCTACACACAACCTCGGTTGCTTATTATACAAAAGCAGGACAGAAATATTTGTGTTACTCTAGCACAGTATCTCAACCGTTAGCTAATGAATTCCTCTACAAGTCAAGAAAGCAATCTTCACATATAGCAAAATTCATGTATTAAAAAAATGTTGTTTATAGAACATACCTGCAACAGTTTCTCTCTCAAGAATGGAGGAGTTTCCTGTCTCAGCAGATAATTGAGTAAATATTCTCGAAGTGAAGAAATATTACTTTCAGAAAGCAATGTCCACTCCCTGATCAATGCTGATTTTAATAGACCAGCTGCTTCAAATAACACATAATCAACTCTAGATTTTTCTAGGATCTCCTGGCATAATTGGTATGGATTTTTGGTGCTCCGAAATTCAAGGAACACACTTTCTGCTTGATGGCGTTGCTCTGAGCTTACCATGGTTGGCGGAGCCTATGAACAAAAGAGGTAACCTAATACTTAAAAAAATAGCAAAAATCCTATCTTGCTTTGCATTGGCAATTTTTTTTCTATGTTTATTTACCTAAATTAACCTGTTAGAAGAATGTCAATGAAATCTCAATCAATTTTCAGTCATTGAGTACTTAAGGAAACCAATACAAGTAATTTACTTTGTTAAATTTTTTTGATAATCCCATTTACTAACATAAGTAATGAAAACTAAAAACAATGTAATAGATTCAATAAATTTCAGTGAAAAGTATGAATATTACAAGTTAAATGTTACTGATCATTATAATAAACAGTGTATATGTATATAGACTACTATAAAGTACATTTCCGCCTAACTTTACGTCTGCATGGTAGAGAACACAGTTTGGTATTAAGTTCACTAGGTATTTATCTTTTTTTTAAGCATACTGCCATAAATATAAATAAAACTTACTAGAAATCCTGTGTCTGATTAAAATAAAACTTTAAGAACTTTAAAAAATGGTACTGAGCGCATACAAAGCTAAGTTCATGTCTTTAAAAATTAGGACTTTTATGATAACAAAGCTCTGTGACCTGAAAACTCATGGAGTTGCTTTTTAATTTTTTCTAGAGACCATAATAGATCTTACACGAGTCAATAAGTTTTTTGTAGATTCTAAAACGAAAGAAAAACTATTTACTAATAAGATATTGTTCGATAGATTTAAGTCATACCATCAGCATTTGGGCTGCCGTCTCCAGTGTTTGTATCGCTGCGTTGTCCATCGTGTTAATTACCACGGGAACAGCACAAATTGTACAAAAATGATGAATTAGACTGAACGTAACCGCAACATGCGGGTCGTATCACGTTTTATATTGATTACGAAGTCACATAATTAAAGAGAAATTATTAAAACACCACGAATTTTCCAAAATAATCTCGCATGACAACTACTATATCTCTCTAATCTGTGATGACAACCATGCGATGACAGTTTTGCGTAATGTTACTAGTTGTAAAAAACACTTAGAGTTGCCATTCCCCAAATTATACCTAGTCTTATTCCGATTAACGCAAATTATTCGATTGTACCTTTCTTAGAAAATGTGAACTTAGAGGATATTAGGTACTACATCCTCTAAAATATTAGTAGGAAAATTGTTGAAACTTGTTATATGTTATAGAAGACCTTATTTATAAAGTTATCTGTTGTTTAAGTTTGCTACGTTTTGAAGAGTTACATCATAATTGTTACCATTTACATCGTTATAATATTCATGTTCACAGATCTGCCCTGCTAATTGCACTTGCAGTAATCGTCAATTTTAGGAATTTAGCTTTTTTGTAAAAATCACATCTAATGGGCTTAAAGTTTATAAAAAAAAATATTTTTTTATATTTTTTTTATTTTAACAATGTTTTTTATTTAACGCAAAACGCAGTACTTGCACGAAACTATTACTTATCCTATCGAGATCTGCAGCATTCAGCAAATACTAAGAGTTTATGCAGTAATTGATACGTTTACTGTACTTCATTAAGCACTTTATTCTTTACAAGGAATAGAAACTAAAGCCAAACGCAGTATTATACAGTACTGCATTTGAGTGTATGGTGTTAATAAAACGCCACTCTTGCGCTACTAAGACTAAATGCAGTATTCTTCAGTACTGCATTACAGAGTAGCAAGATTACGAACACACACTATACCACACTTACGCACACATCGAAGCCGTAGGTGACAGTGCTGCATTTCACGTCAAAGTGAATTTTATAGACTGATTACAAATAATTAATTAAGTAGAACTGATTGTGATAATAAGTCTAATTTAAAATAAGAAACAACTTTTCTAATAATCTAACTTTGTTTTATTTAGTTTCTTACCTAATTAAATATCTGAGAACATTTTCAACTAGTATCATGCATGAATATAATAGATAATTGCTAACTGAAAACGTAGTAATGAACACTTACTAGGTAATTTTGCAGTAATAGACACAATTACTGCGTTTGGCCTTAGTGATACTTTAATGCCCACAATCTCCAAATGGTAGATGAAAATGCAGTAAGCCGCATATTATATATCTTACACATATAAAGTAAAATAAAAGTTTATTAATTAGAGAGCTTGATTTTATTCTTAATTTTTAGGTACACTATAAATATTATACAACATAGACTTGTTGCTCAGAAATCAATAAATATGTTTCCCGCGTTTATCTCCAAACCGCCATTTTGCAAGTACTGCGTTTGCAATAAGGAGGGCAGAGATGTTCACTAAAGAACTAAAACATCAAACCTCGTTCGTGGTTGCAGCTGGTCCGTCCTTTTTATTATGCATACTTATGCATTTGATCTAAACGTAAAATGAAACGCACGAAGAGGAAAAGCAAATAATGGCATTATCAGGCGAGAAATCTTGAAAATAAAGTTATAATAATAGGTAATCAAAAATAGCATGTAATGGGTCGGCTCAACCGGCTTGCTACTGCATTTCATACGGTGAGCGAGAGATCCGGAGCACTATATTTAGGTAGGATATTTTAATGTTTTTGAAAGGAGGGGAGATCAGTAGCTACTAATTGGAGCTAGGCAAAGCAGCACGGAGGGATACATTTCACTTGGGCGGTCATACTAGTGCCCAACAAACACAATTTCAGAGCAGTTGGCACTTTTAATGTGATATGATAAGATATGATGCTTCAGTTGTGTTCACATTACACATTGTTAAAAATGTAAATTTTAGAGCATAACTAATTCAACACAAATTTACACAACTGCTTGATAATCGAATTTAAATTCACAAAAATTTGTTGGAATGTAAATGGAAATGCATGATCATCATTTCAGACTGATGACGTTCACTGATGGACATAATGGGACCTTCTAAAGATCGGTACAACATCCGCTTTTACGCTCCTCGCATTTAGCCCTTCCCTCAACTGACCCTCATATGCCCGCCCTACTTTAAATTTTCTGTAAGTAGTCGTACAGGTCCTTTTCTTTTTTTTTTATAAAATAGGAAGGAAAACAAGCAAGTGGGTCACCTGATGGTAAGTGATCACCACCGCTTATAGACACCCGCAAAACCAAGAAGATAGCAGATTGGTCATGCTCTAGTAGCACGCTAGCGTTTATCGCACACATAAACGCATCCGTCCCTCTCGCACAAGCATATTGGTTAAATAGGGATATATGCATGTCATCGATAAAAGCTAGTGTGCTAGGCTACCTGTATTTTTCTTATGAAAATATAGGACACGGTCTAAATGATAGCTTAAACAGGAGGTCCTGCAAAATACAGGACAGTTCATGACCACCCTAATATATCAATGTTTTACTGCCATAACAAAACCATCTCATAAAAATTTTGTATCCGAAATTTCATTCAATTAAAAAAAAATATGTTAAATATTTAAATTATTGAAACTGGCACACGCACGGCACGGCTGCTGGCTGAGGTTGCAGGTTCGAGTCCTGTCATTACCCTAATTTATCTTTGTGTTGCTACGGCGTTGTCATTGCATAGCATTTTAATTTAACAATAAATGTCAGACATGTTTCAAAATGTACGTTTTTTGTTACCTATTCGAAGTTGGGCGGCGGTCATACATAAGGTTAATGTGACATCGAAGTGGTACCTAATACAAAATGGTGTTTCAAGAATTATTTAGTTAAGTGCGATTTAGGTATCTACCTACATCTCTCTAAACGGAATAATTCTTGCTAGGTACGTCGTTTTGTAAAAATACGTAAATCTATCTTATTTTTGACTTTTTTGATTCCTAATTTTTCCGGCACATCCAGATCTAGTAGCCCACACCACGCACATAAACGCGGCGCACGTGTCCCTCTCGCACCATTAACTGGTTAGAAAGGGATAATAATATGTATGTCAGCTAAAATATATTATTATTTTAAAGAATGACGCTATGTGCAGGAGGGTTCCATTCCGCACTGTAGGTACGCTCGACGGCCTTGCCTATGGCATAGGCAAATCGCAGTAGGCTGTCGGCTTCCGCTCCCTCGCCCCCGCCGTGTCAGTGAATTGAAAACGAATGCCGCGCAACCCTAACGTGTCGCTGGGAATTGCGGGGGGAAGGCGGGAGCGGGCGGCGCATTCCTTTTGACTCGTGCCGCCTGACGCATGGTGTATGAAGTAATACGAACTTTTGTGCATGTTAATAAAGTAGGAATTCGTTTAATCGCGGTCATAAAACAGAAATTTCTGTACTATTATTTATTCTGTGCTATGTGATACAAGTCGCAATAATCGGAAATTCGGAATGCATCTCTCCTCCCCTTTTTGGTTACCTACGTCAAAGACAAGTTATCACAAACTAATTGTGATTTATTATTGACTTATGGTAATTACACAAATTTTGTAAAGCGTATCGTTAAAAACTCGTTTAATGTAAAATGCATACACTGAAATTGAGTTTTTATGCATGTGAAAACTATTTTGGCTCGTGACTATAACTCGAGATAACAAAAGGTAACCAGAGAGGGTATATTTATAGTAAAGTAAGCATGCTGTATGAAAAAATAGCTTGCTATTTGTATACCTTCTAGTAAGACAGCGAGGCTTTAATAATTTGTACCATTATACTTGTGTACTTTTGACTTTGACTTGCAGTGGCGTAGCATAGTGGGGCGGCATCTTTTGGGCGGCAAAATTTCACAATAAATAATATCTTCAAAAAAGTTGCCGGAAAGTTCTTTAGAATGACTGTATTGTTTATCGTTTTTAAACAGAAATACCTATACAAGAGGGCGGCAACGCCACTGATTTTTAGTTTGAAAAACATTTGCATCTATTTTATTTCATTCGTGTTTTACTGCTTTTTAGGGTTCCGTACCTCGAACAGAAAAACGGAAGCCTTATGGGTTCACTCGTGAGTCTGTCTGCCTGTCTGTCTGTCTGTCACAGCCAATGCTCCGAAACAGCTGTACAGATAGAGCTGAAATTTGGAACAAATATTAAAGTCGGTGACCTATAAGACGGACGTGTAAATATATAGTGTGACATATCAAATGAAAGGGCTCGTTGTGAGAATCTGGTATACTTATATTTGGAGGTATATATTTGTTTATAGTTTTAAGACAAATTACTTTGAAGTTATTTAAGAAAATAGGCGTAAATTAACCATTTCCCCCGTCCTCGTACCTCCGAAACTACTAAGCATACAATTTTGAATAAAAAGGGTTCTTTAGCTGCCGATTACAGAAAAACCTATAGAAGTCTATGATATTTAAAGTAATATAGGAAATTCCCTCTCCACGCGAGTTTAACTCTGACTTGTCCGGTTTTTTGAATGTGTAATCGTCATGTTTAACATAAGTAAGTACTTACTTAGTTACCTATAATTGTCGTTGTAACTACTTTAACTAGGTACTTAATATACCTATGTATATGCTGCCTAAGCCTATCTGCTGGTAAAACATGGAGTACTCTACGTTTTTGTAACACTGATTCAAATAAGTCATCATCTTCTTCCTAGATACGCTTTGACCATGATGCCATATTTGGTATATCAGCTATAGTAGCACGCTAGCGTTTATCGCGCACATAAACGCTTTGGTCCCTCTTGCACACGCATACTGGTTAGAACGGGATAAATGCTTTATGTTATTGATAAACATAGGCGTACCCAGGGGGGGCAGGGAGGGGCAGCTGCCCCCCCCCCCCCCCCTGGAAATCACGCAGAACATGTATGAACGCGCCTAATTACTAATCAAAGTGTAAACGGGACCTTATGCTCTAACTTTAATAAACCGCGCAGTAGACACTGGCAAAATGCACGGTGCAATTGTCAAAAAACCGTGCGCGACGATGGCGGACGAAGATTACCGAATCTAGCAATTGACTTTAAATAGGGAACTGAGAGAAATTGTCTATGTTCGAAAGGGTTAGATATATCAACTTCATAGTGCAACCTCATAGTGCTTCCCTTTCGAAAAATTACACTTTCTCGCAGTTCCGTCTTTAATGGTGGCTTATATGTGTCTTCGATTGTACATTGTACCGTTATTACGGGTAAACCGGCCCGATAGGATCATGGTTACACATTTATTTACATTAATGTGCAAGTTTTTTCACGATGTTTTTTCTCACATAAGAGCGTTGGTTACTAGTGCTTAGATAGTGTACATAAGTTAGAAAAACTCATTGGTACCTTGGCGAACGGGGATCGAACTCAGTACCTCACGTTCACGAATCCACCCCCCTAGCGAATAGACCACCAACGCTCTTACTGATTCAAATACCTGTGTTTTTTAAATAAAATAGGTACTATTGTATTGTACCGTAAAATGAGGTGTTTTGATATAAAATTGGGTTACTTTGATAGTTATAAAATCGTCATAAAATCAATGCAATCATTTTAGACGAGTTTTGGACATATAGCCAACTAGACAACCCATGAAGACATCAACTGGATTTAAAAAATACGATGAAAAATGATTAACGTGGTCTTGAAGCTACTTTTTAAAGTCGCCCCCGCATTTCACAGCCACCACATTTGACGGTATACAAAATACAGGCTTGGGTTTGAATGTAGCTAATAAGCAATGACGGATCCAGGATATTGGTTTGAATGGCTTGAATTAGCTGAGCAGTATTAAGAAGGTAGGCTAGGGTTTTGTCAGAAGTGTACCCAGATGCTTTGGGGAAGGTTGGCTCAGTTCTACCCCTGGATCCGCTACTGCTAATATCTATACCTTGTACAGATGTTTAAGTTTAATGGAAAACCGAAAGTAGGTCATACGTCGCCGAAGTAACGTGCTAATTTTAATGTTTTGTTTTATAAATATGTATGTTAGTCTTTAAGGTATTTTTTTCTGTAGGCCTATGCAGCCTGAAATAAATGCTTCTATTCTATTTATTCTAATGGGTCAGTGGCTCTCCATGTGACTTAATCTAACTACTTAGTGTATTAAGAAAGGGATGCACTGCGAGATAAATTAAACTTAGGTGATCATGTTAGGGCCGCTAGTAGATCGAACACCACACCACCTACCAGTGAAATATGTATCTACTAGTAAAATATTGGAATCACTTATAAGCAAATTACAATAAAAATTGAACAAGCTATTTTATTTTGTTCCGTAAATTTCGTATGACTATTAAACACTTTAAACACAAAACTACCTCTTAAAATATCAATGAAAAGCTGTTATTTCAGTGAAATAAACTATGGCGTAGTTTAAATTGTTCGCATTCACAGCATGCTCACACAAACAGAAAAGCATTGGCCTACAAGTGTTATATTATCAGTCAGTTCACTTCTTAGAAGCTGAACACTCTTCTTCTATAATTTGCAATCTTCTATCAAGTAAAGGCTTGTTCAATTTGTGCATACATAGAAACTGACCATTCAGAAATAACACTGGTATATCGTGTCTGTACAACCTCAACCATCTCACGTTTCCCTGCTGAGTTATATCAACTTTGTTTATGATTATTTTGTTTTTGTAGGGTTCTAATTCTTCCATAACTATATCACATAAGGGGCATAGGTCTTTTGTATAGAAGGTAATAACAGGGGGTCCATCTGTATCTTGAGATCTGCAAAAAAATTACAAAATCTCAAGTACTTTGAAATTAAAAGATTCAAATAGTAAAAACAGCAAATAAATGATTTAATAACATCCGCAATTGATTAATCAAGATAACAATCATTCGACCAATTAAATTTCTTATTTACACATAATGGAATATTATGTTACTTATTACATTCCAATTAGAATCAATTTACAATTAGAGCTACATAAATTTATTCGCTTAACTTACAACCCTGGAAACTAATTTACTGTAACCTTTCCTGTTTTACAGTATTAGCAAATTATTTCATAAAAGGCACAAGTGAATACTATACAATCTTACATGGAGTGGTCAGAAATGAACAGTCACAAATTAACAAAGAAACTTACAATTTTTCAATCATTATGGATGAAGCTCCACCTCCACCATTGCAGATAGAAGCTACACCCTTCTCTCCTTTTTTAAGAGCGTGGCACAAATGGACAACGATGCGTGCACCAGACATACCGATGGGATGGCCTAGACTCACAGCTCCTCCGTGCACATTGATCTTAGCCGGGTCTAATTCTAGAATCTTCTTATTAGCAACAGCAACAACGCTAAATGCTTCATTAATTTCCCAAAGAGCAACATCGTCTTTCTTGACACCAGTTTTCTCTAACAATTTAGGGATAGCAACAGCTGGTGCAATGGGGAAGTCGATTGGATCACACTCACCATCAGCAAACCCAACAACTCGGGCTATAGGTGTAACTTTTAACCTGTCTGCAGCTTCTCGGGTCATCAAAACTAATGCAGCAGCACCATCATTCAGTGTGGATGCGTTACCAGCTGTGACTGTGCCATTATCTTTTTGGAAAACAGTTGCCAACTTGTTAAACTTTTCAAAGTTCACCCTTTTATATTCTTCATCTTCTGCAAATATGATTGGTGGTGCACCCCGTTTTTGTGGTACAGGTACTGGCACTAACTCATCAGCAAAAGCCTTTGTCTCATATGCTGCGGAGCTCCTCTTATAACTTGAAATGGCATATTCATCTTGATCTTGTCGTGAAATGTTCATTTTCTTGGCAGTATTCTCTGCACAGTTCCCCATGTGAAATTTGTTGTACACATCAGTGAGTCCATCAAAAACGATGCCATCGACCAGCTGCATGCCACCATATGAAGTTTCTCCCCTCTTCAAGTAAAAAGGTACATTAGACATGGATTCCATTCCTCCAGCGAGAATAACATCCTGGGCTCCAGTTTGAAGTCCTTGTGCTGCTAACATAATTGATTTCATGCCTGATGAACATACTTTATTGACGGTTGTGCAAATTGTGCTCTTAGGGAGACCAGCAAAGATAACAGCCTGTCTCGCTGGGGCCTGGCCAAGGTTCGCAGAGCATACATTTCCTATGTACACCTAAAATATGAAAAATATTGATTGAAAACATAATGAAGACTATTAACAGATTTTATTGCAAAATGTATGCTTAGGCTACTTGAATGATTAGATTTTAATTACCTTTCAATACTGAAATCTGTAATATTATCATTAAGATAACCATCTCATACTGATACTGTAAATTGTTATAATTAAAGTATATCACACCCATAAAATAAAAATTGTGTCAAATAACAGTAAATCGTTTGAGGTATTTGATAACTGTATAATATGGGGGAAAAGTAGGTGAAAGAATTAACCTCTTTGACTTCCTCTTTAGGAATGCCGGCTCTTTCGATCGCCGATTTGACGGCGACAGCGCCCAGTTCCGGCGCCGACAGACTTGCCAGGCTCCCTCGGAAGGATCCAATTGGAGTTCTCACAGCAGACACTATTACCACTTCGTTAAGAGATACTTTCGTCGAGTATGCAGCCATCGCTTTAAGAAACTGCAAGAAAAAAAATGTTAAGTAAAACTTGAAACAAAACACAAGACTGTTAAACTATTTTAAAACTAAAGCACCTCAGTCGTAAATAGTTGAATAACGTTAAATTCCACTCCACTGGCTTAACCAGTTTGCTAGGCAGCTCATGCACGACTGACTGCTCGTCTGACACACAAAATACTCAAGTTAACACGAACCTTTCGCGACGTACACATTTTGATGCTGATCAAACTACTTCCTTTGAGGAAAAGCATGATTATTCTTTAGAAAAGAAATTAATGCAGCAAAATAACAATGTGACAAGCAACTGGCTGGTTTGAAAGTAAAATAACTTATCGGATGTAATTATTCAAAAAACATTTACACAAATTAATCTTTATAGATAGTGTTCTTAAAATGTAACTTTTAACTTTATTTCAATGTGATAAAGACGTTTTTCGGTATTACAAAACAGGAATACTCCGCATATTATCGCATTTATAAGATAACAAACTTTGACCCCTAAGGGTGTGTTCCAATTGTTCCAAATTCATAATGACATCTCACGTCACACGCAGACATTAAATAGAAGATTGTTTTACGAGAGGCTAAAATGTGGCATAATACATAGTGTTAGTGTAAATAAGTGGTTTTAGTTATTTAATCGAGTTACAATGTGTGCGTATTTAAAGCCCGGAATATAAAAAATCAGTTTTAAGGGCACCTCATACGTATTTCATATATTTTTTAAATTGTTGTATGTTTAAAGTAGTTTTACCAGGCATAATAATTGTTTGTAATGTACCCTGAAGCATAAAATGTACGCTCCTTAGTGAAGACGGTAGTTAATTCTCCGACCACTGATCGAAATTAGGAAGCAAAACCCTTTCAAAGATATTCACTTCCTTGCCGGTTTTCTGATCCGAAAAGTTTCTTTCAGTTTGAGATTTCATATATTTCAATTTCAATCTCAATTGGTCAGTATTTTATTTGTATTAAAGAAAGTAAGGAAAATAATTGTCAAGTTTTGCTAGGTTCTATTCTGCGATCTGCTCGAGTTATTTTTTACTAGCAACAAAAATAGCTGTTTAAGATTTTAAACACAAATTTCCTTACAACAAATTTCCTTACAAATTTTTGTTTAGATTATAGGGCACAAAAATTGCATTTTTACACATATGCTAATATACTTTACAAGCATGAGAGGTAAAAAAAGCTCCTTGACTTGCGAAATTTTAGAATTCACTGTCGCGTGCATCGTTGATCTAGCGTATATATGTAAATAAAAAAATGTACTACCGTTTACATGATTAATACAATGAGGTACAGCTATATCAAACCCGTCAAAGATTCAAAAGTCACAAAAAATTTCTATGACTACGATACGGTATTGAACTATTTGCTTGAAGTTGGAAGTTTAGCTGGATTTAAAGCTATAATAATCAGTAACAATAAAAAAAAACGGGTTTACCATCATTTCACAAAAATGTTTCACAAACTGATCATTTGGCAAAATGCTGTTACTTCAGAAATTGTAAATATTTCAGGATTATTATAAAACATAAAACATACTTTAAGTACCCTTTAGGGTTTTACAGGATGGTCTTGAAATAAATCCTGAATAGTTAAGTTTCAGAAATAAAATACATTTTGCCTAATGATCAATTTGTGAAACGGATTTTGTGAAATGATTGGGCACAAAAAACCACCCTAGACGATATCACACTTTATCTTTTATCATCTGACTGTATTGATTTTTGATTTAAGTAAAAAAAATAGAAGTATTTAAATTAAATACTTAAATTATCATAGCCTCTATACGAGTACCTTCCCTACTTTGGCTTAGTTTGGCCATGGCTGTTTTTTAAAAAAATATTGCTTGGTCTATTAATTGGCGGTGGGTGGTCTACTTCTCATCCTAGCGTATCCACGTTAGTAATTATTTACTCGTGAAGATCATATATTATCAGCGTTGGTTGGTAGCATACCAGCGTTTATCGCAGATATAAAGCATCTGTCCCTTTCACACATGCTCACTGATTAGCAAGGGATATATGCGCAGAATTGAGTATTTATAATTTCTTGGTAAGTACAGGAGAAATTCTTTATGTCCACAATAAAAGCTAGAGTGGTACACCCTTCGGTTTAGTAAAATTGGAACACACCGGTGTTTGCTTTTGATCGTGTCAGCGCCGAAGCGCCACGAAACAAGTGGAGAACCGGTGGACAGTACACCACCGATGGGTCCATATAGATAGGTAGATAGATATAGAGTATCTTTCAGACATCATTACACTATTTTTTCTTAAATTTTATATCGAAGATTTGTACAAATTGCGTAATGCGATATTGATCTCATTTACTTGGCTTTAACAATAACTTTCATTAAAAAGTATTCAAAGAGATTTGGCTGTATAGTCTCTGTATTTTTGCCTCTCATGTAATTTAGAAAAACAAAAACTTTTCATTCACTGTCTGTGACACTTTCTGTCCATTCATTTCATTCTTTTAGGCCGGTCATTCTCCCTCACTCAAATAATCCCAAACGAATCCCAATCAGTCAGTCAGTCAGTTTAATAAAAATGTCCTAGACAGAAAATGTGACATTACGTTTAATTTAATTTTATGCTTCATAATTCGCAAATGAATTTTAAAGTGTTCAGTCATCACTAAAACGCAAGACCACATTAATTTATGCTCATACCGAAATATTTTATGAAGATATTTGAATAGGTGCTTATGTCAAGTGTTGTGATGTGATAAGAAAAAAAAAATACTGGCTGGTAAATGTCGCTAAAATATCAAGAAAGCCAAGAAACAAGTGAAAAGTATACAAAGGTAAATGTAACTATTTTCAAATACGTTTAGCTTTTTATTTTGTTTTGCAAAACTCGGACTAAAACTCGAATGCAAGAACAAAACAGTAGGTAAGTACCTCAATATCGTAATTGAAGATATTGTTTTGAACGAAAAGTAGAAACAGAGACCTATTATTTAACAATAAAATAACGAAACTGACGGTTTTTATTTTCAGCCATACACATTGGTAGCTTATCTTTTGTTTCTTGCATTCATGATAAATGTTGTTACGAAATTTTTATCTTTCCGTTACTTCATTGTTACCTATGTTTTGTGCAATTGAATTGAATTTTTAATCTTACTATACGATCTTTTAAAACATTGTTTTGTAATTTTGTTTTACCACTAAAGGTGGTTCTTACTAGTTGTGTCAATGGTAGGTAGGTAGTTAAAAGGTAGTTCCCTTAAAGTGCCTGAGTTGCAGAGTGCTACTATTCAGGTCACACTGGTGGGACAGTACCGTTTATTTTTTAATTTTTTTGGGTTAACTTACCCTCATTGTGTAGGTACCTAGTGATAATAGTGCAGTTAAGTGCCAAATTCAAATTAATAACCTTAAAAATTAAAAGTAATCCTAATTTTTTTTTTTTAATTGAGTTTGTGTTTATTTCATATAGTGTATAATCTAGTGAGAGTTTAAGCTGATTTTTGTCAAAAATTTGCTGTTATTAAAACACTAAATATTGGCAGTTCCCCATATGTATCTGACATGATTTAGTGTCTTAAACAAATTTAATTATTTGGTTCTCAATGTATTTGTACAAGCTTTTTTTGAACTTGCAATGTTAGTTTGTATGTTTGTCTGTTAGCTGCATGTTAAGGTAAAATTTTAAATAAATTTTGATTCATTTCCAGTGGTTAAATTAACTTACATAATGATATTTGTATGTGGATTCTAGGATAATAAAGTATATCAACAAATATTGTTGTCCTAAAGATAGCATTAAAAAAAGTACTTAACATGATTGCAAAGTGTACATTGCATTTACCGATTAACTGAGTTTGTAGGTATAAAACCTATTCAATTGGTATACTAACTCACTAGCTCTGGGTATAGTCAGGGCCGCGCCAACCCCCCACAGCGCCTGTGTGCAAAACCTATGAAGCGCCTCTTTTTTTCACGAATCTTAATGTTTCAACTTATTTTTATTTCTTATTTGTTAATTTGTAAATTTCAATAGCGGCGCCCCTATTGTCTTGGCGCCTGTGTGCGCCGCACACTTGGCACACAGGAGTGGCACGGCCCTGGGTATAGTGAATTTAAGGCTTTACTCATTCTTGAACGGTATGGATTCATTGAAAGCTTTCTTGTAATGGTGTAACTTAATTAAAATGTATTGTACACAAAAACCATCCATAAAAAAACTCTAAATAACAATGAAAACTGTATCAAAATCTGATGCATGGTTTGATGGAGTAAGTGGTTGAAGATAAGTTGAGGATTCAGGAAAGAGGGGATACAGTTTTACCAAAAATATATTGAGTATCGGCAGTATTCGTTTGTGCAGCAAAGCGCAGACCGGTTTCCGACAGTAGCCGAATGTGCGAATAATCCATATTGTACTTATTTGCAAGCGCAACTGGCAGAGTATTGTTTGCTATGCATTCTTAGCTTTGTCCCGCTTACACAATTCGTACACTGTGGCGCACTGGCTGCCGCCATGTTGCTGCGAAAGCGATAGACCAATAAAAGCGCAAGAGTTTAGCGCGCGTAAAATTCTACTTTATCATTGGTAGATCGAAATTTCTCGCGCTACTAAAATTGGTGTACTGCGCAGGTACATCGTGGCACAATATATTTTTGGTAATACTGTACCGACTTTGTGTTATACTATACTAGCGACCCGGCCTTGCTTCATATAAGTACAATTAGGATGTCATTAATGTACTTAAAAACCATCCGTAAAAAATCTCTAAATGATAGGGAAAATTGTATCAAAATCTGTTGCGTGGTTTAGAAGGTATAGGTAGCTGAAGATATAAAAACAAATAGAAACGATAGCAATTTTGTTTTCATAGTAATACTATGAAATAAAATCCACATATGAGTCTAAAACCCTATCATAGCTTTAGGATGTTATGCTTCAGGGCCATTCCCAATATTCAAACCATGGATAGTTTAACCTACCAACAGTTACATTTTGACAGATTTCATTTAGAAAATATGTCAAACTTTACCCATTGGTAGGTTTACATTTTGAGGCATGTAATGCTGTGGTTGCAGGTTCAAATCCTACCTTTACCTTAATTTTTCTTTGTGTTATCATTACATAGCATTTAAATTTAATTTAAATGTTTAAGATATAAAATATAATAGATATCGAAAGAAATTTTGATTACAAAAAAGATTCAACTGTCCTTGTTTTGAACAGTAGGAATGGCCAGAAGTCTTTGCTAACACAGCATGTAATTGTTTTACTTTAAATTAAAAATGGGGGTATTTTTCATTTAATTTGAAATCTTATCAACATATATTATAACCACACTAAGCACAATATGCACCACAATCTTAAAAAAGTGATAGCAATTTAACAAGTTAATTTCAACTGTAATACTATGCTCGTAAAGTTTTATTTAACAGGATAAACATTCTGCTACTGCTGTCTGTGTTCTGCCTTTATACCTGGAAACTTACAACATAACTTACAAGTGTTTATAATTCATAACATTATTATATTATAAAGTTCTCATACAAACATGTGCTACAAGTTGACATAGTTGTCATATTATATTAAACAGCAGTCTGCTTGCATTGTCTTATCTATTGAAGTTGACAGAATTATTAAACCATAAATGGGGTCATTATCTTCCCTAAAATTTTAATTTATTTAAGCCTCCCTATAATTATCAATCAGGCACCACAAAGGTGTCAGAGGTTCTCACCTCTCTCACACGTCCATTAAGGATTGATCAACATTAGATATGTCATAACATCGGTCATAAGTGTATGTGTATGTAGCTATATACATCCCACTCATGCCATGAGTGTGCTAATGTCTACTACTCCCTCTCCGGAGCTACTAATTAGCCCTATTAGACTTGATTCATATGCAGATATGTTTTCAGAGTAAACACACTTGAATATGTATAAACTGTGGAAAATTGTCACTAGAAAACATTGTGCGTGCTTTATTTGGGGTCCAATTGTAATATTTAAATTTCGTTGTGACCATGTTATTTGTTACAGGGTTGGCCCCAAAAAGAGCAGGTTATGACTTGGGCCATGCAATAAAAATGGAAGTGGTCAACGTAGATGAGGGTCGCTATGAGCAAAGGGAGAACCTTATGCCAAGCTGCAGCACTGGCTCCAATACCTCAAGTAGTATCTCCGAAAGCAACTACAGCAGTGAACAATCAAGCGATGACCTCGACAAGTCAGATGACGAGGACCTGAGAGAGGATCTACAAAAAACCATTCCAGAATGTTACAAGTCTGATTCAAACATTACATCACAAACTTCTACAGACATCACAAATGATGAAGAGTTTCAAGCGACAGCTTTGTGCCAATTTATGGACATTTTGAATGACTTAGATGAAGTTTTAGATAAATCTCTGCTTGCATGCCTTGACGATGGAGTTAAAAATTATGATAGTGATGAAGGGGATCTTATTTGTAAAATTAAAGAGTGCATTGGTGATGCTGGACATTCTAATGACTCAGCACTCAGTTCCATGGATGATAATGCTCAAGTAGTAACAGCAGGTTTAAACAGAAACTCTCATGTAGATGAAATCACAATACAACATGTACCTGACAGACGTAATCAAGTGATACTAGGGCGATCAAAAAGCTTTGCTGAGCTGACTGGAAATAATAGAGAGGCTTTGGTACCTACATTAGAAAGAGCAGGCACTACGAATGATACCTTACGCAATTCGATGCGTCGCTTAGATCCGATAGTTCTACCAGCTATATCGACGCAGGAGTCGAGCGAACCGTTGACGCTGCCCGTGATATTGTTTTTGGAGCATCATGTGAATTTGAGACCGACGAGTGCGCCGATACAGTTGCAGGTGACGGCGGCTAACTTGAGTACTGATGGGTCGTCGGGGCCGTTGATTTTGGGTCGTAGGGCATTGTTGATGAACCGCACGCTGTCCCTGCCGTCGCCGGGGGACAGCGACGTGACCGGCGACTGGCCGGGTCGCAGCCCCGCGCGCAGCTCCAGCTCCTCCAGTGACTCCAGCGAGTCCCTGACTGGAGTCACCGCTGCCGAACAAACTGCTATTGCTGCCACTGAAGAGAGGTAAGAATGTTATGAATTTCATCTAATGTTGTTCACAAGTAAGTTGGGTAATGTTTGGCAACCTGAGGAATATACAATGATTTTGTCTACAATCAACCATTAATGTCGCTTTGCCTTGTCTCATCCCGTCTACTATCAAGGGACACAATGACAGAGATGACACTGTCTATAGTTTTATCTCTGTTGTTGGTAATGTTCACCAAAGCTATATAATTTGTTTCATATTAACACGGATCTATACGTTCACAGAAATGAAGAGACTGAAGAACCTCCTTTTGGAGTGTGGCCGCATCGTATGAGCGCCATGTTGGCCTGCCTCAGCTGCACCGTGGGGATATTCAACATTTCAAGATTTGCCATATTTAGTGTTCATTTTGGAGCAAACTTCGTGATACAGTTTTTGATACTGTCGCTTTTAGTCGGTATACCGTTGTTTACGCTGCATCTGTGCTTGGGCCAAGTGTTGGAATCCGGGCCCGTGGACATGTGGAGGATATCGCCTATTTTCCAGGGTGTAGGGGTTTCCATGCTCATCACGCAGGCCGTTATGGGCATTTACAGCATCATAGGACTGTCCTGGATTTTCGTGTACTTCCGGGACTCCTTCATAACGTCTAATGACAAATACAAGTGGGCCTTGCCGCACGAATATTTTAATTTTGAAGGTTAGTAGCTAAAACTCTCATATCGTTTTCTCAATATTTTTTTCAATGTTAATGAGCTCTTAATGTCAATGGACAAACGAATCAGGAAGCGCTGCTGAAGGTCGTCTATCGCGGTAGTCAATTTAGTCAATTGGTTTTTTTGATGAGCCTATGCAATATCGCTGATTTGTTAAACGATAAACAATAATAGTTGTGAAATTACCGTTCACTTTCAGATTCGGGCGCGAGAAATGGTACTTTTAAAATACAGGATACACTGCCACAGTATTTTCATGGGGAAGTATTGCAAAAAAATACGGCTTCTAATAACAGTTTAGGCACCATAAAGTTTCAAGTGGCGTTTAATCTGGCGGTCGTATGGATGATAGTGTTCGTTTCACTTAGCAAAGGCCTGCGCTCGTACGGCAAGGTAACGCTTACGTCATAGTGCAGTACCTACATAGAAATGCAAATTGGACGCCAATTTAACGAACCGTTTGACATGTTGCAGGCGGTGTACGTGCTAATATTTCTGCCAATATGCGGGACCCTGGTGCTTTGTACCAAGTTGCTGACGCTCATACCTTACGACTCTGTGACCAATATATTTTCGGAAACTGATTGGAGTGAATTCTTTGTGAACAGTAATGTATGTTGTTGTACATTTATTCCTTTGAATTTAATTATTTCATAAAACATGACGTAATTTACTGTCTTAAAATTGTAGAGTTGGACCGCGGCAGCTCAAGAAACTTTCTTAACCTGGGGCCTGCTAGGGGCTTGTGTTATGCAGCTAACTTCACACAAGAATGCTAAGAACAAGACGAGCACGATGCTGCAAAAGGAAAGCGCCTGTATTGTGGCCTTCACGTTTGCCATACTTCTGCTAGGCTCCTTCTTGGCTAATACTTGCATTCAGATTTTGAAGAATTATGGATATGCTTATATACCTGGAAGCTTTGGTGAGTTTCGGAAACATTTAAGCGACGCTATTTAAACCGTAATTCAGTAGTGATTTCCACATTACATATGAAAGTTTAGGTGGGTTTCTGCAGTAGCGGTCTTAGGGGATGGCAGGCACGGTAACCGCCCGGGACCGACCGGGCAACTACCTAATTAGAAAAAGTCATTGGGTACTAGAACAAGGGCTTCGTAAGGATCTGTCGCCGGAGTCTCGCAAACGTTCTTAGAAACATTATTTACAAACATTACCTTTTTACCTTAGATGCTATTGAATACTGTTCGTTTCATTAAACTCTTAATAATAGTTACGTTTGAAATTTTAATACAGTAGCGAATTGTAATGTACCAGAACTTAATAACAGCCATGGAAATGAAACTAATTTTATCGTAAAACGTTTCAAGGCCTTTCAGGTCACATGGTCATAGGTTTTCATCTTAATCTTCTGCTTTATAAAAAATAATGTTTGTTTGATCGTTTCCGTACCAGTCACCATACAGTCTGCTAAGAAAGCGTAGAAAGTAAACAAAAAAACTGAACTCCTTCACATAAAATTATTGCGACGCATTTTACGCGAAAAATGAACCATGTAGGTACAAAGAAAGCATACTTATTAGCATCCTCATGAAATCTGTACTCGTTCTAGGCGTACATTGTGTGTATTTTTTCCGTTTATAGTTATTTTATTTCCCATAAGAAACACATTTTACTTAAATGAGAAATTTTACAAACTAGATTGGTAGTTCTTAAATCCAGATCCCTTTTTAAATCCAGAAACTATAGAATCCACCCAATTCCTCTGGCCTACTTCGGAACCGATGCCTGGCAACACAGTCTCGACTCCCGTGCGCTACAGAAGCCACTATGCCAGTCTGGTTGGCATAACTGTCTGGAAAACTGGCAGCGCGGCCAAGATACTCAGCGGTTGGCAACCCTTGCAACTGGCAACACAGATCGTGCCTGCGACATTGGCAGTGCTGCCACCGAACATGGTAAGTTTACCGATACGATTTCGGAATCTTTACTTCTTTATGGCCAGCAATGCGTCTGCGATTCCTCTGATATTAAAAAAAATACGGACTTCCTTGGAAGAGACATAAACACGGTCAGCCTCTGTACTTGTATCCCGTGGGCCTATTGGGACCGTCTACCCTATTTGCTACACAACAATCAGTATAATATTGGTGCTCCTGCGTATCGGGGAGGCCACTGACTTTGTTATATGGCCTGAAAGCCGTATGCGCCTCAGCCAACACCTTACGCGCTGCAATACCGCGGCAGCCCTATCAGCAAACTAAATGTGTTGGTACGTTCAGTGGCGTAGCTTGGTGATCATAGGCCCTGGTGCAAAAAATTGAGGCCCTATAGTCAAATTATACATAATATAAATAAGTATGTAATTCTAGTGGTCAGAGAATATTTGCGAGATCCCTATAACTCTAGCTGTCCTACTCGCAAATATTGCTGCGCCAGGGCCCCCTGATCTTGAGGGCCCTGGGGTAGGGCACTGCCTAGCGTCTGGGTAGCTACACAACTCGGCATTTTGTATTCTGAAGATATTAAGGGTCTTCAACATGTCTATTACATAAAAGCCATGAGATACACGTATGCAATAAAAATGTAATTAATACTAGATTATTTACCACCATGCGACTCGCTTGCTAGTTTGTTTTTATATTAAAAAACATAAAAAGTTTACTAAGTTTTCATGTGTAATTAATTATGTAAGTACAGTTTATAGGAAGCTATAATGTTCCTCTTCCGTAGTAGTCCTAAAAAATGTACGGGTGTGTTTTTCTTCAGGAAATTTATTGACGTGTCGTCATTACTCATTCAATTGTTGTGTCGCACGTTAAATCAAGCAGTGACACTGAACAAATTAAATTATGGTTAGATTTAAAAAAGAAAAAATATGAAACCTTATTTTTCTATAGATTTCGGTCGTTACGTAACTTGTGTATTGGTGTCTAGGTTTCGGTAATGTTTTATAACGAGTAACATTCGTACGAGTAGTCTGTAACTCTTACCATGAGTTTACAGTGACCGTACTCGACGACGTACTCTAGCGACGACGTAAACGATTTGCATGTAGAATTGTGCAGCGCCTCTAGCGGTCACTAATATAACTAAATATCGCTAGTGTCTGAGTCCAACGATAAATTGCCTATCGAAATCTATGCGCTAAAATCGGTCCCATGAGTCACCAAATAATCGAAAAATTCCGTATCGACTGTAGTTAACACTTTCACTAGCAAATTGGAACGTGTTTATCGACTGTAGTAACGTAATATGAATTTTCGATTTTAACTCATAGTAGTGGTATTGGACTAGGTAATATAAATCCCTAACTAGGTAGTTTCAATTGAAATATCGTAACTTGAAGCTTTGTGAAATAGGTCAAATCATAATATCATCAGATATATATGACGGGACACTGATGATCTTTACTATTAATTAATAATAAATAACTTACACAATCTGTTTATTTATATACAATATTTTTTTAAATACCTCACTTAGAAGCGTATGACACTAAATATAAAAATTATAAGTCTTTAAGTATAATTCACGTTCAATAAAGTATACATGAAACACGACTTTATTAATTGTTTAGCATAAACGGGCCCATAACCTACAGTAGCGTCTTCTTATTAACCGTGAAGGCAAATAGCGTGTATAATTGAAGTCCCCGTCTCATCATAATAAAATAACGCTGTTACTGTATGTGATTTGTTTAATACAATATTACAGTTTCGCCCAAACTGCATTCGTCATACTCCGTTACCTCGTCTATGCAATGGAAATAATTCTTGCTCGTTTATGCAACGGATTATGCATGCACAACACAATTATATTTTAGTTCAAATGAATATACACTAAAATGTTAGAGTTATGCAGACTGACATGCTAAATTATGCATAACCTGTTTGTGGGAATTCTGAATGTTTGTTCTATTAAAAGCGTTTTAAAAATGACAATGATGAGATTGTTTGTATAATAGAATCCGGATTAACTAACTGTTCAATACGCTGCACTATGTGCGATGTGTGTGTGTGGTGAGAGATATTATTTTAATTGTTTCATACCATGTACAATATGTACATCTTGAAGCATTGCTTGACAAAAGAAGTGCGTCAACAAATATGTTTTATATTTTTTAGCACCTTGCACTGATATGTGCCATCGGTGCTGAAATTCGGACGTTCCAAACTAATAAAGAATAAACAATGCTGGTTTTTTCCAAAGATGGCTATCTATCCGGTGTAAAGCTGCACAACCATGAGAAAATGACGTCAATGTGAATCGAAATCTTTCACGTCTGTTATGTAACGTCGAATAACGCTTAAAGTTAGACAATAACCTTTTACCTGTATAAAATAGAGGTCATTATAATTTAAGTTGTTCCAAAAGCCAAAGAATATACTCTGATCATTAAATACATTACAAAATGAAAGAAAGAATAAACTTTTTACTGTGTATTTATGTTATGTATTGTTATATAATCCAGGTTTTTGATTATGTTGCTAAACACACTGCCCCAAAATGAAAGCGTAGATTAAAAAATAGGCGTTCCTCTCCTCTTCCTCTTCAACATTTGTATGTCACTGTATCTCTTTTTGTCATTTATGTTTTTTGGTACAATAAAGAATTTACATACATACCTCTTAAAATCATAACCGTGTAAACTAAACAGATGCTGCTTTACGTATTCTCCGTAGATTGTTAGGCACAAGCTTTTTTAATCTTGTCTCAGTTTATGATTTTTTAGGATCCTAAGGAAGTTTTTATGACCATCTTTCCACAATGGTTAAAGAATAAAATACCAGGTCTTTAAATTTCGAAGGTCTTGGCATTCCAAAAACTGACAGACGAACAAACAAACAAACGAAGTGATCATATATGGGTTCCTTTTTTCCTTTTGAGGCACGAACACTAAAAACAATAATTGAAATTCAAAATTGCGCAGTGTAGGCACTTTATTTATTTACTTTATACTTTAGTCATTTGGTACAGTAGCTAAGCTGACAAGGTCTACTGGGTACTTTAGCTTTCGTCTTTCAATTCCAGCTCTCACCAGCGTGGGCCGTGATATTTTACTTCATCCTGATAATGTTCGGCATCGCGCAGCAGCTGGCGATCTGGCACTGCGTCATAACGGGCATCATGGCTATCAACGCCGAGGCGCTGCGGGTTTGGGAGACCACTATCACGTTTCTGAGCTGCGTCGTTGGTTTGGGGACGGGCTTGCTGTTTACTACTGATGTGAGTATTACCGTAGATTAATAGTGAGCAATTTCACACATATTTATGACGTCAATCGGAACTTTAACGCAATAAAAGCAACTTACCCCCTTATTCATAAAAACTTAATAATATTTTTAAGCTAACCAGTGTTTTGTCCCTTTCATTTGAGGGCAAACGCCACAATGACAGATAAAGACAAAAAATGTTAACTAACAAACGTTTACGAAGCGTTTATGAATAAGAGGGTTATTCTTGATTAAAGAAGTAATTTTTTCATATTATTTCGATAAAAAATTGCGGCAGAAAAATGGCTACAGCTGGAAAAGATAGGGGTCTAAAATTACCGTAATATTTTTATTAGTTTTTTTACTTACATAAATGTTTTCTGAGTACAAATTAAACTACTACTAAAACGGCTTTTACGTATTATTATACATTTATACTGAGCAAGAATTGATATGGTAATTGTAAAAAATGATAACAAAGTTACCGCATTTTGGGGCAGAGAAGCGTTAAATTAGTTTAATTTCAATGTTTTCAAATTGGCCAAATACCAGAACTTGTTGTTTACATACAGCAAATACTTAACACAATACCTGTTGACATACTCAAATCATTATTTGCGTGAAAAAGTGTCCTTTAATTTCGGATGTACTTAAATTTCAAATACTTAACAACTAATTTCACGCAGACGTTTATATTAACACCGTGAAATACAAATACAATGACACCCAGGGACTCTCATACAACACAAAAGCAAATAAAAGCGTAATAAGTGTGTTTTGAATTCAGATGGGCTTTGCTGGGCTGACAAATCGGTCCTATGAACTAATTGTATCCACTCAAGCGATTTGACAGTGAAAATTCTGTTTTTTTAGTTAGCTAATAACTGACCTCAAGTACAATCGCCATGGCAAACACATAGTCAGGAATACTTTGCAAAGAGATCACTGGGGAGCTGATTCATGACCCCTGTGACCCCTTTAGACTTCGCCTGGCTATAGTTTCATGTGTTAAATGATACACGTAAATATTTCAAATCCGTTTAAACGTGACTATTAGGTACGTAGAGCACATGAACATAAACTTAAGGCATTTCTCTGAAGTCAGAAGTAGTTGAACACTCAAAGAGGTCAAAAGGTCTTTACAAACTTTTACTCTCATGACAATAGCGTCGTGTCAGAGCAACTAGCACGAATCTGTAACCCGCCGTAACTCGATATGTAGCTCAATACGTCTCTACCCAACTAACCTTGTAGGACAGAGACGCACTGAGTTACGTAGTGAGTGAACGCGTGTCGTAAAGGTGCTCTAATTCTTTTGTCCTTTTCTACTGTGTAGGCATATCTGCTTCTGACTTACACTTTGAATTCGTTTCAAGATTTTTACACGGATAATAATTGAATATTTTCATTTCGGGTGCATAGTTTACCGTATATGCCAGTAACCTTGTATTCCGTTGTAGTTTAATCATCCTCATTAACTAGTGATAAAATTACTTAATTCCCGCAGCAGCTGATTTCGTCATTTTAACTGAGTCATCTTTAGCGAGGATGTACAAATGCGCTAAATTTCAATGACTCACTTTACGGTTCGAGTAAATCGAAAGTTTATCTTTTAGACGTGAGATAAACCGTTCAATGTATAGAGGTCAAGGCCATAGATAATAGTGTATTATAGAGCCAAGGCCAAACAACAAATATCTGGGTAAACATCTATACCTATGTTATTCAGGACACATCATCTTTTTAAAGTACAATGAACTCTACCGTCTAAGAATATTCATTAGTGTGAAGGCCACAGGATGGACGATGTTTCGATTTCATAAGTACAAGCGTTACATTACTTTTCTAATGCCATCAAAAATTTAGCGTTGATGTGTCAAACACTGCATTTCACTATGATTATAAACTTCGTTATTAGTTGAGCCTTTAGACGCTAACTTTCTAATATTGGCCGTCCTTGTGAAAAGCCAGGCGCACAGTTGCTAAAGACAACACTACTTTAGAATAATTAGGATTTGTTTAGAACGCACGCTGTTCTCTAGGGATATGGAATTTATCATCTCGATCCTTATCGAACCCCACGTGGACACTGTCTTTAAGTTTATGTTCATTGATGACCGGATTATCTTATTCTAATAGTGCTTAGTGACTTTAGTTATAGTCATTCGCTTCGCTTGAGATGGGATTTTTATATTTTTCGTAGTTTTTATTTTATTGTGACTATTTAACCATACCATTTGGCGTATTTTTTTATCAGCTTGAACTGTTTTGCTTCGGTAAGGGCGAAACCCCACTGCGACACACGCTACGCACGTTTTTGTGCGCAATGGGATCTTTTGTGCATTTATCCCTCTTTTGCACTTACCTATTCATTCGTGTTTTCCTCTTCCATCAAATGGATAGTGTGGTACAATGGTAGTGCCTTGAAATCCTCTGGTTCGGGGTATAAGTTACCAAAGAGTTTCATTCTCAGTCTTGCGAGGGCACAATGTTCCATTATTTCAGCCACACATTGTACAATCTACTCTGTAGTATAGTCCCATCTCGCTGACCTAGTAGGTTATCGCGTAGTTATTATTATTATTAGTTATCGTTACGGCGGGGCTCTCTAATCCGTTATTCTCTACGCGCAATTGAGACCAGCTCGATGCCCAGGGCACCGCCCCGTCTTGCTCTGACGCGCTAGCATGAGCGAGCGAGAACGAGCAACGCCTCGACGTCGAGTTCGACGCTGATGCTTCTAGAGAACAACTGGGCTGAACGGTTTTGGTTTCAGCTAACAAACTGGAACAAGTTACCTTGCTCCTCCGCAAGTAATTTCCGCGGTAATCTGTTCCAGTTTGTCGATATGGACCTCCGCAAAGTATCGCCTGAATCTATTAATTATTGGTCGGAGCTGAGTAAGTTTGTGCTCGCACCAGGCGGGCGTGCGGCTGGTCCACTTCGCGGACTACGTGTGGGTGGGGTCCTGGGTGGCGTGCGCGCTGCAGGTGGCGCTGGCGTGCGGCGTGTTCGTGGTGCGCGGCCGGCCCTACGCGGCCGACAGCGTGGTGCGCGCGCTGTACGCGGCGCAGGGCCGCGCCGCCTGCACGCTCGCCACGCTGCTCAGCTTCATCTGGACCGTGGCGCTGCCGGTGCTGCTGTGTGTGAGTATACTTCCGCGCGGGACCAGGGGGGTTCCACTCCGCACTGTAGGTGCGCTCGCCGCATCACCTATGGCGTAGGTTAATCGCAGTAGGTTGCCGGCTTGCCGCGCGCGCGCCCGCTACTCTGTCGCGCGTTGTGATAGTATTATAGTAAGCAGCCGAACTCTAGCGGTGCGCCAGGGCATTGCGGGTGGAAGACGGGCGCGGGCGGCGCCTTCCTTTGGCGAATGTTTATAAAGTAATACGAACTTTTTGATTTTGATGATAAAGTTGGAATTCGTTTAATGGTGGTCGAAAAAGAGAAGTTTCTGTACATTAGTACATTTATTCTGTGGCAGGACTTCCCGCGTGACATTGTAGCGACTCTAGCGCCATCTAGTTTAGAATGGAGGAAACCAACTGACATGCGCTACAACAAGCTGACGAAGTTTCGTAACACGGACGCATATACAACTTTCAGCCTTCGGACTTCGGTCCCCAGGCATAACACCCGCTTGGGAGAGATCTCTCTATTGACCTACCTCCAAAATATACTTACCAGCTTTCTGCCCGTGACTTGGTCCACATTGATTACACACTGACTTCCATTCCCCTTTTGACCATCTGAATGGTGGAATTTTCAAAAATACTTTCTTCCTCATACCCTCAAAGAACACATGTTTCAAATTTCATTAGTTTCTTTCTATCTTGATATAGGTTTTGCGTTGTCTGTCAATCTATCAGTCAGTAACATACCTCATTTATAGATGAATAAAAAAAATTACAGAATGCATCAGCGAGGTTAGAATACCCTTCCGCCGTGATTTGAATCGAAACGTAGTTGTCGCCGATGCATATCGCTCGTACGCGACAAAGAGCCGTTTTCAGTGATAGCGGGATAGTAAGTTTTCGATACGCACAGGTCGAGTGATTGCTCGTGAATATGAATGGAGCTCACTCTTAGACATTACCTTAGTAGTTATTAACTGCCTGACTATATATAATACTGTAATTTGTTAATTTCCAGGCTATCAGCGTGATGGATTTCCGAGCCGGACAACATCGGCAGTTGTACAGCTGGAGGAAACATTCTGGGTATGTACTTTATAGCTCTTATTAATTAACTTTAATTATATTCTAAACGAGACATAAACGAGGTGTCCTTGGATTTTTTATATCAAATTTTAATCCACATTAATTAGTAACGTGGAGCGGAATATCAAAATAAATAATTACCATTTAGATATATCTATTTAGATGTACGTACGACTCATAGATTATAATTATTATAAAAATGCGGGTGGTAGGACCTTGTGCAAGGTTCGTCCGGATCGCTACCACCATCATGCTCGCTAATCCTGCCGCTAAGCAGCAGTGCTTGCCTGTTGTGTTCCAGCGTGGAGAGTAAGACAGCCGGTGCAATTACAGCCACAAGTGGTATTTCATCTTAGCCCTCTGGGTTGGGAACGCATATGCAATCTCCTTGGTGTTGCAGGTGTTTACGGGCGGCGGTGATCACTTGCCATCAGCTGACCCACTTGCTTGTTTACTTTCTATGTTTTAAAAATAGATTATGCTTTACTCGACTCCTCGTGTGTTTGCAGTTACTGGGCGGTGTGGGTGCGGCAGACGGCGGTGGCGATGCAGCAGTTTGTGCTGCTGGCCGTGCCGGCCGCCGCCTTCGTGCAGACCTGGCGCTACATGAGCAAGGGCCCGCCCGACATACTCGACGTGAGCCGCCGCACAGGCCGCCTGCGGCTTTGCCACAAGGAGGGAAACTATCTTAACCCATTCAGTCTATGGACGCCAAAACAGTAAAACTTCTGTGTCTGGTCTACCGCGCATGAATGGGTTAAATATTGTAGATAGAAAGTTTTACTGAAAGAAGACTTCATTTTGATTTTGACAACATTTTAAACTGCATTCAAAGGTTTTTGAATAATCGCCTGTCTGAACCGGGAGTCGAACCCGCCAAATGGTAAAAAAAACACCTGTTATTTTTAATGTATAATTTCATGGTCTTCCTTTTATTTAAGATGCTATTGCGCCTTTTGATCCGGATCGTAAAATTACTGTTTTTTTACCATTTGGCGGGTTCTGTCGATTTAGACGGGCGATTATTGAAAAAATCATTGAATGCTGTTTAAATTGCTTTCAAAATTTCTTCTTTGAGTAAAATTTTTGTATCTACAATATTTAAGATACTTTCCCTCCAGGGTGGCGTAGCCGTGGGACACCCTGTATATGCATGCCATTGCTCGACCTTGATCCAGGATAGATGCGGAACGCTGGACTTTTCACATCAGCTGTGTCGCGACTTAAAAACTAAATATAAACAAAATAGAACTTTAGCTTGTTACTCTGAGAAAATAGGATTACATACATTACACATACCTTATTGTTAACCTTTTCACCGCCAACGACGCAAGCAAAAGTTGTCATCGATGCGCCAGGTCGACATACTCGTAATATCGAACGCGAATTTGAAATTTAAACATATGCTAGTCTCTACTAGTTAGTTTGCTATTGCACTGTCATGGAACAACTGTGTGTCCGTGGCGTGATGGGCTCGACAGCTCACGACGCCTTTAAGCGTTCTTGGCGTTTAAAGGATTAAACTGTTAACTACCTCCACTACCCTATTTTACACGTGTTTCGCTTCTGTACGAAACAGTTGATGCTTAAACGAATGTCATATTAACAAATCATAAACGATCTTAGCAACGTTTGTTACAATTTGTTAATATGGATTCCTTAAAGTAGCGTCTGAATCTATTGATTATATGCAATTCATATTACAAAGCACTTGCATAAAGAAATCTTGAAGGCTTGAAGTTGGAAGAGAAAGTGTCATTTTTCGAAACGGAAATATATAGTATGCACTACGATTTGTACCTGAGCTATGGAAAATTCTCTATGTATTAATCAATCAAAATAATGATATAAAATCTACCATTACAGTCAAAAACATAATACGATAGAATTTAAACCTACATATTTTATTACATGCTGCCAGGATTATGGAAATAGCGAATGTTTAGAGGAGCTGGTGAGAAACATTTTACGATTCTGGCAAAGGTTTTAGTTATCAAATAGGCGAAATATGAATTTTAGAGTTAAATAAATACTGCGTAACGACGAAACGTACCTACATGCGTGTCATGAAAGAGGAAGTGAGTGCGACTGCGTGTATTATGTGTTTATTACTGCTTGCCTGGAAACTATTATGATTTATGATAATTATAATACATTGTATTGTTATATTAGTTGCGCGTGATAAACACATGCCTCTTCCAGATACAATGACGTTATACATACTGTTTAATCTTTAATGCAGCGTTTCTGCGGGGCTATTCTCGGTTTCTGCGAGATGCATCTCGCACGGAAACAACTGTCAAATCCCTTGGAAATCTGTCACTTTTAGACTTATCTCGCACGTGAGATGCATCTCGCATGAACCGAGAATTGGGGTCCTGATGCAAGACTTAAAAGTCTTGCATCAGATACGCTGCATTAAATGGCTGATCCCATTCTAATGATACCTACAATGTTATTACTTGCGAACATCTTAACTACGCAAATCGATCTGCGCACAGACCGTGCGCAATACAGGCGCGTGATGGATGTTACGTCTGTCGGCCTACACGCAGAGCGCGTACTAGCATACCGTTATCAACTCGTACGCGCACGTTTATACTGTGTTATTTAACAAGTAAAGTTATTCGAACACCCGATTACCGATTACTTAGCTGTGAGGCCCTAGCTTGCTACCTTTTATCAATGAAATAACATATCTCTTACTAACAAGTGGCGTGTGCGAGAGGGACCGAAACTTTATGTCCGTGATAAACGCTAGCGTGCTACTCTAGCATCATCTCTCGTTGACACATATTTTAATGAAATCAAATAAACAAGAAATGTACCATGCAATTGTCAGAGCTCTGTGGTCGCAAAAGAACCTTCGACCTTCCTGGAACGAGACGCAAAGTTTAGATATCGTATAATTTTGAGTAAATAACAGTTGATAGGTTACAATATGAGTACTAAAAAGTAAAGCACCGCAGTCTTTGCATAATGCAACCTTCTTTAACAATTATTTGTACATAGGTCTCGCAAGGGCCTCCTCTAAGTCGCGCGGGCGCACGCCAATAGAAAAACAGTATGAGAGCGTCAGCTAACTCGCGCGGGTGCCCATACTATTGTTCGATAAGCGTGCACCCGCGCGACTCAGGGTCAAAACATAGCAAGCGCCCGAAGCGCGCGTCCAAGGCGCTGCGTACTGTGCGCTCCGTTAAATTTTATAAAATTGTATGTGACGAATTAAAGCAAGCGGCCGAGGCGCCGCCCCAAACGGAATGCGTGCTGAGCGCGTCGAGGCGAGCGCCCGCGGCGCGTCCCTTTTACGGTCGAAACGCTCGTGAACAGCCTTTTCTCTGTTTTATTTGTTTTTGTCGTTTCTTCCATATTAATAAAATAACAATTGCGATTACTTCAGTTAGCATGTTGATGGTACCGAAGTTGGTCAAAAAGTGGGTCATCCTAGTCGCACGGGCGCGCTCACCGCGCGTCGGTGTGCGGTGTGTGGGTGCACGGATACGCGGCGCCCGAGGCGCTGCGCTCGGGACGTTAGCTATGTTTCGTGCCTTAAGGCCCTCAAACACACTACGTTGTAACCGTGCGTGTCTCCCTCAGCGCGCGCAGAGCCTGTACCGGCCGCGGCTGGGCGCGGCGCCGAGCGTGCCGCGCGCGCGCAGCCCCGCGCCGGCGCCCGACCCGCCGCCCAAGTACACGCCGCCGCCCTCCTACTCCACGGCCACGGGCGCGCGCCTGCTCCACACGCTGCGCCGCAGCTTCCGCACGCTGCGCAGGTACGCCCGGACGGCGCTGCGCTGCTCCCTTCTGTAGCCCTGACGTGCATGCAATAGTTCTGAACGCTTCTATGCTACAAAACGAGCTGTCACCGCGGCCGTGTCTTTTTGTGGGACGCTTTAGGCTGCGTTTCCACCAGAGATGTGCGAGGATGCGTAGCGAGGGATGTGTTTGTAAAGACCCGATAAGCCGTTTCCACCGGAGCTGTGCTGACCGAGGCGAGGTAAACGAAGCGATTCTATTGGTTCTCACGGACACATCCCTCGCTGCGCATCCTCGCACATCTCTGGTGGAAAAGCAGCCTTAAGACACGCAGTGGCGTAAAAAAATAGAAGCAGGAGCAAAACATTCGTGGATTAGACAAACTGTCGAATGCTGACCCAATTTTTCTTTTCAGGATAACATCGGCCCGCTCGGATACTTTGCCTCGCGATGACGCATCCCAACTGCCCATCACGCTGAGCGAGAGCGTGGACCGCGAGCGCAGCAGCGCGCCGCTCCCACCGGACTACAGCGGCGTGTTCTCGCCGATCGTCACCATTAGCAACGAAGCCGAACGCGGCCGGCCGCGCTCCTCCACCTCGAGAAACTCGCTCTCGCTGACCCGCGATTACCTCCGTCGTTCGTTCGTCAGAAAGAGCGATTCGGCCAAAAGCATACGCTCCAGTTTACGCAGAAGCTTCAAGTACGGCGGTGCCTTGACGACGAGCCACGAGCAGTTGGTGCGGGACGCGGAGCCGATCTCCAACACGGTGGCCATGTCGGCCATGCTGCCCGCGGCGCGCAGCGAGTCGCCTCTGTGATATCGTACGACTGGTGCTAGACTTTGGGCCGACGTTGGCCGACTGAAAACGAGGTAAAAATATGCCGAACGGCTGGCACGCGTTTTTATTGTCTCGCTTGTCGCTTAGTGCGTTGCACTCCTACAGGAATTAGAAAACGCATTGAGCGCCGATATTCTCACTTTTTTTGATTTTTGTTTGCCCGATGTAGAATTGATTAATGTGAATATTTTAGCCCAACTTTAAAATACACAGAAATCAAGTTATCACCGTATCATTATAATTATTTCCGCGTAATACTCAATTTTTGTGCATGTACTAGAAGCGGCGAGAAATTGGGCAAATTGATAAACAGTTATTCATTTTCGAATTCGAGATTGTTATAAAATGAATGTTCGCCACCGTTACATCACTAGTTCTCGTTGTATTGTTAAAATGCGTTATCCTTTAGTCAACATTAGTCTGTGGAGTACAATTTGTTATAACGGCTTTGTAAGCATTTGAGAACAACCGGTCTCCTTTAATAGTTGTAAACGTAAGTAACCATCTTAAGTTTCAATTTTCAAGTGTTTTAACCGCATGTTTGTTTTTAAACAACCGTACAAAAGGTAGTCATTACGTAATAGAAAAGACAATGTATTGTGTGTCTGATTTTAGATACACAGCGGTATTTTACTCAGCCAAACTCGAATAACTCCGAAGCCTGTACTTTTAGAATAATACTGTAGGATGATAAGTTTGTTAGTGCAGTCAGGTTCAAATAATAACATGGTTTGAAAAGTTTGTTACTTGGTATTAGGAGTGATGTAGCCCAGTGTGTTAACGGACGTTATTATGATAGTGTTCCGATGAATATTTTATGTAGAGAGTTAGTATAATATTACACTGCCTATGCGGTTGGTAATTGATAAGATCTGAAAGCGGAGTCTTTGATAATCGTATTTTGATTGTCAAGTGAAGTGTCGATAAATTGAACAGTATTTTTTTAATTGTTGAATATTATAATAATTTTGGCCCTGACTGTGCGGCTATAGTAATTATACACGGTTTTTATAGTAAGGTTTAACAGTGTCAAGTAGTAATTTTAACTGTTCTGGCCTTGATGGCGTCGTAATAGATTATATGGTAGCTCCACGTAATCATTGTTTTCATTATTTAATTTACATTTACACATTCATCACGTTTATTATAATAAGAATAAATTCACCCACGAGTATTCAGAGCCATGTAGCTAGTTTTACAATAAAATATACTTAAATAGTTTAAGACTGTACACTTAATGAACTTGATAATAAATTCAGAGCTTAGTAATGATGTTTTAAGACTTGAAATTGTTGAGACAAAAAAACGGCAGTTATAGTTATTTTAGTGTAGTTTTTGTACTAGCAATGTGTTCTCGTTAGGTTAAGTTGTTGAGTGCATGTTTCCCGTATTGATAAGATGTTTATGGACGTTTTGGGTGATGCGATTTATTTTTTTACTAAATTGCCCCGGATATATTATCTTGCAGTACTTAGTGTAATAGGGCATTGCCTGAACGTAGTGAACGCCGCTGCGCCTCGGCAAGGAATGCTGAAGCTACGGCAATGGTTTGTGGCGACGATTCGTGACAATATTGGGTAATGAAATTAAAGTAAAACATGCCACGTAACGAAGACTTTGTTAAATTGTTACATAACTTGTGACGTCGTAAAACAAATACATTTTAACTTTTAATCGATAGTTTTAGACCCCTATAAAGTTATGCAGAAACGGCTACTTGAGTATAATTTTGTAAAGTACAATGAATCTAAACCAGTTAGTGAGTTTTGTTCAATTAGATTTAAAATAATTATGTTTAATGGTAGCTTCGCGGTAGTTCCTTTTTTGCATTTATCTGAGCTCGTGTTAAAATTGTTCTTTGAAAAAATTTCTTAGTTCTAGTCACTAATATACTTCCACTTTATTTACATTTCTTTTTGGAAACAACATCACACGAAAAACGATATTTTTAGCACCTCTTTCTCTTTACATTCCTTTGTTGCAATACATATTTACAAAGTATGAATAAGTAGAATTTTAAGAATAATAAAAACTTTACATCATTATTGTGTTTCCTTTATAAATATTTACTGACACTTGAATGGCCTTCCTAGAAAGCAAAGAAAAAAGAATAGATAAAGACAATTTAGTGTAAGAAAATACTTTATTTCAGTAAAATAACAAAATCACACATGCTGAAATTCAGTTCATTTAGTCATAAATTCATTACACAAAACAATACCCGCAAAATATTTCTATAAAGCCCATAAAATCAGGAAGCCGAGGTAATGAAATGTTTCTTTTTGAAAGAGAAATGAAGATAATATAGTAGAGCCAGGAAGAATAGTCTAGAAGAATTAAACTAAGACAAGAGTTGAGAAAGAGTGTTGAAATATTACATTTTACGACCTCAACTTCTCCATTTCGTCAAAATTAAGTTGTTCAAAAGCGAATATCTTCAGTGTTCTAGAAGATCAATACTATGAAAATACTGCCGTATAATGGCCATTCACAATATTCAAACAACGGGTAGTTTTACCACAGAATAAATAATAGCACAAATACAGAAGTTATACTTTGAGCAAAAATGGCGTTTTGGTATAAGAAGCGTCCTAGTATATGCCTCTCTGTCTATTGTAAAACGCGTATTCAGTCACACGCGCGTCAGCTAAACTGCAGCGGCCCCAGTGCATTGGTGCATGGATATTTCTCAAGATCCGCGAAGTAAGCCACGCCTGGTTCAACTTAACTATCAAAAGTTAAATTGAAAGATTTCTCATAGATTTGTATCAAAATTAAACTGTTGGTCGGTAAAACTACCCTTTGCCTGGATATTGGGCAAATGGGCACAGCCATAAAGACGTCAGGTAAAAACACGAAATGAATACTGCTATCGCATTTTTATGGATACACATGGTAAGGAGTCACTAGGATGGTTCAAAAATAAACAATAGTCTTTTAAAAATTAAGCATCTATAACCAATGTTACTTCAATAACCATGATTGGTTTCTTAAGCTAAATTGTAAAGATCACAATTATCAGTCAAAACACGATAACACTTCTATTTCTGCTCACGACCATTTTAAGAATAATATGGCAAAGTAATAAATAACGATTCATTGGTAAATTCAAGTTATTAAGTTAGTCAAACTAGCAAAACAGGTCGTAACAATCGCGAAATTGCTAAAATTATATTCTTAACCAGCCCTATTTTTATTAGAATTTATTTTCTAACTGTAAATGAAAATAGATTTAATTTACTTCCAAATGAATTACAATCAAAGTAAGCAAAATACAATCAAAACCGCATATCAATCGTTAACGCTATACTTAACTGTAATTCAATTAAAAACAGTTGATATGAAAATGCTCTAGACTCGGTAAGAATAAACTTTTAGTGGTCCTATAGCTTAAAACTCTACGACTATTGATTTCTATCTAACGCAATACAACTTTTTAAATGGTCTACATTCAAAATATATTTAAATAACATCAAACATAATACGTCAAGTTCAAGACCGTGAGCAGAACATTAAGAGAAATTGTATTACCTAATTAAGGAATTCAGATTCAGTAACGATTTGGCTGCCTTCGATTCAATCGGGTCCTTCTTTTTCGGGTCCAGCATGAAGCATTTCCAAAGCCTGAAAAAATAACCTGTTTTATTATATACTAATTATGCTACGCACTACGCGAAACTGGTGTTAAGATTACAACGTAAAACGCTGTTTAACTATAGGTCAAAGTTTGAATGAAACTTGCCAAGTTTAAGATGCCAATAAGCACGCGTTAAGGTATAGTCGACCAAGTAATTGCTTGACCACTTTTGAACCTTATCCCTTTATAATACGGTCGAAAAGTGGTCAACCAATTTCTTTGTCGACTATACACAGTGTAAGTACTCTGGGGTAAGCTTCTTATTAAAAAGTTTCTTTAGAAGATACGTTTCTCAACCGGCTTCCATCTATATAATAATAATAATAATAAAAAACCTTTATTTCGAACAAAGGTATCCATAGAAAAAGTTAGTAATTACATTGAACTTAAGGATAGGGTTAGAAATAATTTAATTTAAATGCAGTATTATATAAAACCTAGGCCTATTTCACAGCAAATTGAGCAGCACTTTTTATTTTCCCTACCCAGTGCTTAAGGATTGGGCAATCATATTTGCTAGCTATCACTTGTAGGGTGATGTTGCGACTAGCCCTCACTCGACCAAGCAGCGAGACAATTTTCTTCCGGATTATGGCGTGAAACCCGTCTGTCCGGGCCTCGGCGAACATGCCTGAAGCGCTACACCGACTAGGCAGTCCCAACAACACCCTAAAAGCGTTGTTGTACTGAACGCGTAGGGCGTTGTAGGCTCGTTTCGTGTACCGGACCCAGAGGCTGCTCGTGTAAAAAGATTGACTATATGCTCAAAAAAAAAGAAAGTTTTTAAGAAGATATTCGCGAAATGTACAAGATATCACCAGGGCCGTGTTCTGAATCAGTTTACGTAGCTCACGTTTTCGGACCGAATCACGCTCACAAGACTACCGTAACGTCATTGACGACGTTACGGATTTGGCTTACATCGCTAGCACTGCCAGGTATAAACAATTTAAACGTAAAAGTTCTAAGCACTGTAAACGTTTACTGGGCAGCGTCAGCGATGTAAGCCAAATCCATGACGTTACGCTAGTCTTGTGATTGTGATTTGGTCCGAAAACGACGTAGACTGATTTGGAAGACGGCCCAGCAGTGGCCGTGGCCCGCCTCACCGCAGCGTCTCGTCTGCGCTGGCCGACAGCACGGTGGTCCCGTCGGGCGACAGCGCGAGGTGCAGCACGCGCGCCATGTGCCCCGTCAGCTCGGCCACGCGCGACATCAGCGGGTACTTCCATATCACCAGCTGGTTCTGGGCGTAGCCGTGCCCCGATATCAGCTCTTTGTAGTGCGTGCTCCACAGGATGGAGCAAACCTGCAACGGTGAAGATTTATCGTGTCAATATCTATTTGATGACGTGAACGGTCCTTCTTTTCGGTCATTAAGGGGTCACTTATATGTGTATAAAGGCGCAGACGCACAATACCTGTGACTTGGTGTCGACGGTGTTGAGGTTGGCGCCGGTGTTGACGTTCCAGATGCGGATGGTGCGGTCGGCCGTGCCGCCGCCCGACGCCAGCACGCCGCTCGCCCACGGGCACCAGGCCAGGCCCTTCACTGCCGCTAGGTGCTGGCTGCACAAACACGGTACATGGGGTCATTAAATAAATCCATATCTATAATCCATAGCACAGGGATGCTATTTTTGAATCTCACCAGGTGATTAGAGCTCACCAAAATGGCCGAATCTCTATGAAAAACGGCCATTTTGGCGAAGTTTTACTCACCGGTGAGATTCAAAAATCGCACTCCTGTTCACGCCAAGTTTGTAGGTAGATTGGGACTACTCAAACTAAGCAAAGCTTGTTCTATGGGTACTAGGCTATAGCATAGGATAGGATAATCAATATCCTTCTGATGCACATATGTGAATCTAAAGACAATAACATTTATTAACTATAGGCATGCCGAATGCAGTTGCTGCTGCCGCGCATTCTGTTGAGCAACGAGGCCGTTTTCTTGTGCCAGAATGTATGCATGCAAGTTTAGACACAATGCTCAAAGACTGTCACTAACAAAATGTCGCATTATCTGTGCAGGCAGAGCTATAGTCGTTAGTGTAAGCAGGCTTACTTGAAAGAGTAGAGGTACTGCGGCTGCGAGTAGCGCTGCCCGGTCACCGCTGGCCAGATGTTGAGCAGGTTGTCATTGCCCCCCGAGGCTAGGTACCGCCCGTCAGGGGACCACTTCAGCCCGCAGATCTAATGAGTCACCAATATGTATAAATTACTGTTCGAGCTTGACTTACAATAAACTAGACTACTCATACACATTTTGGTAACTTTAATATGTATTGCACTTGTTGTGGAGTGTGCGCGTGCGTGTGTTAGTGTGTGTGCGTGTGTCTGTGTGCGGGCTACCTCCTGCGTGTGCGCGGCGAGCGTGGCGACGGCGTGGTCGCGCTGGCGCACGTCGTGGTGCACGACGCTGCCGTCGCGCGCGCCGCTCGACACCACGTACATGTTCCACGCGAGTGAGCCCACGCGGCCCGTGTGCCCGTCCATTATCTGCACACGTTCACCTCCAGTTTAACATTGTAACAGTTGTAGGTGTAAACAATTAGGAACCGAGTGCAAGGCCCATTTTACGCGCTCACTTCTTTAAATCGCGTAGCTAACGGGCGAAAACAGAAGCGAGACGCGTATTCATGACCTTTTTCATTTTAACGAGTCTAAGGCTGGTTTTAGTGTCGCGCTGATCATGGGCGCCGAGGCGTCAGCCGTAGCTGATCTGCACCGACAATTGACGATTCGCGCGGATCGTTTTAGTATGCGGCGGCCCGCAGTCGAGGCGGACCGCTCTGCAACGCTAATGCGACGCACGTACGGGTATGAGTAGGTACAATAAAAAACTGTTTCCTGAAATACCTAGTTATGACCTGATGGGAAGTTAAGCTTTACACAGCTCCTGAGTTATTAAACATTTATCGATAAAGTGTACTATATTTTATAACATATCTAAGTATATCACTCACAAGTACACATCAATGTCGCAGCAAACCTGAAGTATTATATTATTCTATAAATATAGAAAGTAGCCATCAGGCTACTCGTATGATCACTTGCATACCCTCAACCGCTTCTTCTTCTCACAGTCCCACAGCTCGACGGTGGCCGCGGACGTGCCGACGGCGATGTGCGAGCCGCCGCCCTGCACCCACTGCACGGAGCACACCGTCTCCGAGCCCTCCAACGTCAGCAGCTCGTCGATGTCGCCCGTACCGGCGTTCCAGAGGTACACGGCGTTGCCGAGAGCCACCGCCAGTATGTTAGACGAACTCCAGTCCAAAAGGTTTAGATCTGGAATGGAAGGAGTTAAAAAAAGGTATGAAAAATATACATGACGAGGTTTCGCGGAGCACGAAGTTAATTAATCCAGTTAGTAATATTAGTATCAAAAGAAGAAAAACATTATTTTATTAGATACAAAATTATGAAAATAATGAAGGCACAATGCCTAAACCACCTTTTTAAAAATAAAAATAAAACTTCTTTGTTTCAATTAGTTATGTAAATCGTAGAGAGTATGAGAGTAATAACTTAAAAACAGACTGGTTTCAGACTAAAAATACAGACATCAAACATGGAGTGTTTTCGTGATGTTTGCCCATGCTTTATTTGTTTGTAATTATTTTTGACAATAAATTAAAAATGGTTCTTACAATAATCATCTAGAATTTGTGGAGCATCTAGAATCCTGTCTGGAGCTTGAGGAATGTATCTTGTAGTGTTCTTCACTGAGGATGGTACCTTCGCCTAGAATTAGCATAGGCAAAAGTTTTTCAAAAATTCCATTACTGTAACACAGACTGTTCTTTAATAACTTTGTCATCAGGACAAGCCATGCTGACCATTGGAAGTATGTCAAAATAGATTTTCAAAATTTAAGATATATAATTGTAGATTGCTGCACCAAGCAGAAAGTGCAATCACTTGCTGTGAGGTTTACACTCTGTTTTTCTTCCTAATGTATTTTTTTATTTACAATAACATTACAACGGAAGTGAAAGGAATTGAAGTAATAACTCTTATTGTATTAACATTGTGTATGTACCTGTGAATAAACAACCCTAAGCCTATTCTGGTATCCCTCGGGAGCAGCAGGGGCTTTGCAAGTATACTGCAGCAGTCGTCCGGGCTCCATGTCAGTTAGCGCTCGCCCAATGGCTTCCCCCGCCACCTTTTGAGCTACCACCTCTTCTCCTTTGTCATCTTCACGGCTCATCTGAAAGTGAAAAAGACAATATTCTATGTACCAATAAAAATTATGATCCTTCCGCTTAACATGACCTATTATCCTTTCTCCCATATGCAAGTCTATGTTTTGCATGTATGTATGTTAAATATGGGAAGTGCAGTGGGTCTTTTTCCAGAGAAAACAGTAAAGGAATTGTGCAGGCAGAGTGATTCTATAAAGTGGCCTACTTTTATAACATCATACCTGGGACATGATTTGAGTTTGAGCCTAGGGATTGGCTATGATTCATTAATAAAACAGCTGGCATTCTGTGGGTTCTGCCTACCCCAAAGGGAAACAGGCGTGAGCTTATGATAATAAAACAGCTTGGTATATCAGTGTGGTGAAGGTGATTTAAGTCTAAGTCTCTTTCAACCTAGAATTTCTTTATATTTTTAAAGCAAGTGTATCACAATATTTATCAGTACCAATAACATCATCTTTCAGTGATTAAGTCATGGTTATTTAAGTGCGTTACGACAGCATACAGAAGAATAGCACAAATACATTTTAAACTTACCATGTAATGGCACAAGTCATAATTTGAGTTACTTCTAGATGGAATAAATCTATCTGCCTTATTTGGTGTTTTAGCTGCTTTGTTAGGCGTTGGGGTGGTGGAGCGTCCTGCAAGAATGGTCATTATTACGACAGAATTCACTAGAAAATAATTTACTTTTACAATATGTTTAATATAAAGGCACCTGGTGATTTGTTCTTTGACGGAGTCTTTTTTCCTTTCTTAGGTTCATTTCGAGTCGGGGTTTTGTTAGAATGAACGCTATTGTTGCAGCTTTGGTTGGCTGAAATTGACAACTTCTGCATGGACTGGTTGCAAGCACTCATGTTTACATTGGAAGCGTTTTTGAATGAAGCACTTAACGAAGGATTTAAGTTTTCATTATTGCTCTTTTTAACCCAACGCTGAGGTGGACCTCTTGTTATCGGGCCGTCCATTGTAGTTGCTAAACTATTTAATTCATTGAGATAGTTGAACTGTGCCATTGCTTTGTATCATGCAAAAGCACGTTCAAGATTGTAACAGCCACAAATATTAAAATCGTTTAGCAAGTTAACCACTAATAGCACTACACAATGCAGAAACGCATTAGCGTATTTGATTATTTAAACAATCAATGTAAAAAAACATTCGCACTTCACAAAAGTACACTAGAAATTAACGTAATCCGGAGTTCCGTTAAATTTTCAAATTGAATCATCGTTCACCAATCACAGAACAGAATTTGACTTTTTTTTTAAATTATTCGTGGCCATGGGTACAAAATCCCTTCAGCCAACGAACTAGTTTGACGTTAACAGATTGTTGCCAGTACTGAAACAGCTGTCGAAACGTTTAAGCACTGTGTAAAAACGACGGCAATACGGCAATAATTATTTATTTACTTGGTTATTTCCGACGGAGATTTGGAGAGTGCACAAGATCCGATATTTGGATTTGAAAGAGATATACTTTGTTTAAAGTTGTCTCTTGCTAATATGTGACGAACGGAAGCCTAATAGTATAGTTAGTGAACCCGACTACGAAATTTCCGGTTCAATCCAATAAGTATCCATATTTGTATGTACTTGTAATAATAATTAATGTTACGTATGTATATCCGTCGTCTAGCATTCTTGGCAAGTACATTATCCATTTGCATTGGTAACTAATCACGAGTTGGATTAAACTAAGCTAATAACAACGAATGCATTCTTAGTCATACAATAATGTATAAACTACTAAACGCTTTAAATAAGTTAACAAACAGAAGTCTGTTGTTTTGAAAAAAATAAGGCTTAAATATTTTACCCATGAATTCCCAAAGTTTACGAAAATATAATACCCACTGATATAATTACTTTTAGACACAGACATGAGCATCTATCCCTTTTGCACACGTTACCTGTTCCGAAACAAAAAAAGTGTTACCTCTTTAAGTGGAATAAGATTAAAAGGAAATAAGTGAAAACCAACATAAAAAAATGTATTTATTTAAAATGTAAAGATTTTTATTAAAAATAAGGGTTATCATCGTAATAATGTCTACAAATATAATTCTACTAACTTATTGCGTTACATCAAACGACAAAAATCACTGCTGTTAATTCTTGATTTTTGTTGACATCTAACAGCCCAAAATAGGTTATTTATTGGGGACTGAACATGAACACCAATTGAATCGAAATATAAAATAAACATTGCGTATTTACTAACTAAATAAGTCTATATTCCGTTTACTGTACTACTTTATGAACATTACAAAAAATATTTATATTCCAATAAAATGATAGTTATGAATAAAAGTTTAAATCATAAAATAAGATATCATCATAAATTTCAGATCGATAATCAAAGAAATTAGTAAATAATTAAACTAGGAACATTATATAAAATGCATTATTGAGCATCGCATATTTCTTAAACAGCATAGTACCCAATCCATACTGGGGCCCACATAGGGACTAAAGAGCCAATCATATGGTACGAGTTCTCACATGCGAGTTGCCTTACATTGCGGACTACAGAGGTATGACGTGATGGATAGATTGATCGAGGCGCGCAATGTAATGCAACTCGCATACAAGAACTCACACCATGTATACATATATTATGGCGATTAAGGCTGTAGCTACACGGAGCCGTGACGAGATGTGCGAACAGCTATCTGGTATTCAGTAGTGTCAATATTATTAGTCGAAGACGAGCTCCACTGTTATCTCATTGTAGAATCAGACACTCCGTCTCGTCACGAGCATAATACGGTGGCAAGGGGGCCAATAAATTGGTTGTCATCCGGTAAGTGTTTCAAGCACTGCCATCACCATTCGCGTAATATTGGTCAAAGGCAGATGCCAGATGCTAGTCCTGACGACTTGAACAAACGGGTCATGGATTCGACCATAGACCAATTACGGGTCCGGATTTAATGTGCAAGGTTTCATACTATTCGAACAACACAGACATGCATGCTAAGCGCCGCACCGCTACCGCCCTCTGTGTGCTGGCAGTCAAATTGCTGTGGCCAATTTTACGCCAATGGTGGTTGTAAAGCTCCTGAAATGATCTTAGTTCGTATTGTTCCCCTTTTTGCTGCTCAATGGGTCTCTTTCATAAGAAACTAAGATAAACGTAAGCCACATGTGAGTCGAACAGGCTACAATGAGACACTTTAATATTCTGATAGATATCGATACAACAAAAAAATCAATATTATGATATTATAGCACCATTACATTATTACATTCGATATTATTATAATTTAATATGTACATTTTAATTGGAGATCCATAGTGGATTACATCACATAATCTTTACATTACTATTACTACGTATTTACATTCAACCAGTAAAATGGCACTTAATTTATGTTTACTTAAGAGAATGTTATGCCATAGCTACGTTCGTCTCTCTCTTAATGTTTGGGTAAGAAAAAGACGGACAGCATAAATTGTGCTAGCCGTTGTATGTAATTTGAGATACGGTTTTTGTCATACAATACATAGCAGGGAAGTTTTCAACAATTTACTTATCGGATATATAAAGTTCAAATTAACGTCGGCATATTCTAAATTCATAAAAATAAGGTTTATTATTAAAAATGACATAATTTTTACCATATTGGTTTTATACAAATTATAATATTCTTACAATATTCATTTAAAATGGAAGTTTAAAAGTGTTTTTTGACTACAAATGATTTAAAAATATATTTATATAATTACACAGTTCAAAGTTGATACAACCGCGAAAATGGTGACAACATTATTACTCATAAAAATAAGCACCGCGTCTGTGGCGTGCGATCAATTAGTAGACATCAGAATGGCTAGCACGCGTGTTCCTCTCGTTTATCGCTCAGTACGTCTCACTCCAACTAAGGTAGTCATAAAGAGACACACTGAGCAACTAAGTTGCGCTGCAGTCGTAGTTATCAGACTGCGTCTACTGGTGAAACGCTACCGCCGCGCGGATGAGTTTCCCTAAACGGCCCTGTTATTCCACTCTCTGATAAGTTCCCGATAGCATATCTAACAGATATTTGTAATTTCATAGAATAAACAGAGACACACCACAGGTATCTGTTGGATATAATACCAGGACCTTGAGGAAGTAAATCACAATGGAGAGATCTCACCAGGCGGGTGCTATGCATAGGGACCGAAATCTGAAGGATGAAAATTGGTAGTTGTGTATATGCGTCCGTGTTACGAAACTTCGTTGGCGTGATGTAGCGCATGTCAGTTGGTTTCCTCAATTGTAACCTAGATGGCGCTAGAGTAGCCACAACTTATCAGAGAGTGGTGAAACAGACTCATACAAGCATAGTCTACGACTCAACGTACACCAAACTATCACTATGGCGGGGCAATACCGTAGTAATATTGCGCGGCACGGTATAATGCCACTTTAATGTTCACCAAGCACGGATCGCAGCCGGCACGTTAAAACACTATGATGTATTAACATAACGGCTTTTGCCAATATCCCTCAATGTAGTTGCACCAGTCTGCGTTTAGTAAACAATGGATACAAGATTTGTTCGTGTTTGGACGGCACTCGACCACATTAACTTAAGTCGTTAAACCATTAAAGTATGAATACACGAGAGATTGTCTGACTATACTAGCTATTAATATGTACGTATTTAAAATCAAATGGTGGGATTAAACACACGATAATCTCATAGATTACAAAGCACTAACCAAAGCAGACAACTTATGGTTAAAAGTTGCAAGTTGATTTGCACTGGACTTACGAATTACAGCTAGGAGTACATTGTTCCAAATTATTAAAGAAGTTATTTTTTTTAATACTTTTCTGATCTAACACGTAAGTTCTGTCGATCAAGTTTAACGAGTTAGTTATAACCTAAACTCCGATGTATTTCGATTGAGATAATGATACTGAATTGAAATAATTAAATTAGTTAAATGAAAGCAATATTTTCATACTTTTAAAAATAAGTTGTTGAGCTTTTTGATTGGCGTTCGCAGTATCGATTCTGTTGGACCGAAACAATCAAAAGTGAACTGTAGGCTTATAGTATTTTCAATATAGAATCTAATGCGAAGACTTCTCCATAAAGCAATAATCTATTAGGATAGTCGATTTCCCTAATTAATTAGTTCATTTCACATTCTTCTTTACAAACCCAGTTATAAAACCAAAATGACTTCATATGATTTCAGAAAATACCTGAATGACTGAAAATTTCCTATGCTTAAATCTATCAGAAATGCTTACATTTAACAACCTCCGTAATTACGCTAAAATTGTGCGCTTGACTTTTCTACATTATCACCTCATACATTATGTAATTTTTTTCAAAATATCACGTCATAGTGAGCATTATGTTCGATGTAAAAATATAAGAACGCGGAAATCACATAAAAATACCTAAATTATACAAATCGTTGTAAGTTTTGATAATAATTGAGCACTTAAACTGTTTCCCTACATTGAAATTATTTTAGCAGTTAAAACGGTGCTGCGATAGAATCTACTGCTAACATCAATCCAGCTTATTAAATGTTATCTATTTGTGCACTGCGCTAGTACTACAACTTTGAGAGCTTGTATAGAGAGACCAGTACAAATAATAAGTATAATAACAGTAAATTTAAAGCACCCACAAATAATGCACATTGTGTGTAAAGTTAACAATTGGCATAATGTAAAATTATATAATATTTTGAGCGCAGTATTGATGTCAAAAAAATGTTAAGCGCAATTCAGTTTTGATCATTGTAGAGTGCAAATTGTAGAGCGTAAGTAAGTAACCAAAGTATAAAAAATAAAATTATTTGAAATGCATTGGAAGAGCTGGTATATCACCATTTCAACTTAACTAATGAAGGTAAGCGAGTTCATAATCTAAATAAAACTAACGTTAACGCTAAAATGGATCTTATAAAAGTGTAAAATATGCTACTGTACAAAAACTTAAGGTAATTTAAAGGGTTATCGAGATACTTTTGTTATTGATATTATGTTGCATTTCTGGATAACAAAAAATTCACCTCTCCAGTTAAATACCAAATAATACTGTTTCCAATTAACTCATTGCCTACGCATGAAATAGCCAAATAGTTTTATGATGTTATGAAATTGAATTTAATTGTCATGCAACAATAATATCGGCAGTGACAGCCCTTATAAATGCGCAGCGGCAGTGCTACGTATTCGACATAACCTTCATGATGTGTGTGTGACCAGGGTTGTCGACGGTGACAAAACACGAGAACTTGTCGTCGAAACACAACTTTTTGGCATTCATGCCCGACAGCTTGATGCATGCTAGTATTTCCTTCTTTTTAGAACCCTCTTTGTATCTGAAATGAAATAATGCATTCGTGAAAAAAAAAGCAAATATCGGATTGCGTCTTGCTAGCTCAATTTAAACTTAATTTCTTGCCTCTTGCATAATGGAAGAATGTACCTACCAATTGCTCAAAGTACGCGGATAAAAAAAAAACAATAACATACGTATAGTCGACAAAGTAATTGCTTAGTCACTTTTGAACCAAAATATGATCGAAAAGTGGGACACTATGGTTTAGGGTTTTTCATAATAGGAAAACCCGGCTTAAACCAAGCTTTTTATATTTTAATCCAGGACATGATCTATCTGTCTACTAAGTTTCATCTAAATCCGTCTAGCCGTAATGCATGACTGAGAAACAAACATCAAAATATCCGACTATCATCACTTTAACATTTATAATCTTAGTAAGATAGGATAATAGGATTAGTACTAGAAATTCTAACCTACCGGTAGGTAGGGTAGGGTCAAGCATCAGGCTACCACGGCCTAACCATAGGTAAGGATTTGACTCACGTCTTGGATTTCCACAGATCCTTCCAACAGTCCTTGGCTCCCGGCAAACCCTCCCTGAAGAAGAAGTTAGTGGCAGGTCCGAGCGTCATGTTCTGCACGGCGGAGGGCAGGTCACCGCGCGGCTGCAGCGGGCTCACCAGGGGAGTGACCACGTTCACCAAGTCCATTCTGGAATTTAATTACGTATAAAAAAACTTGGATATAAAATAGGCATGACGACTAAAATTTGTCTGTTCTCGAAAGAGCTCGCCGAAAGAAAACAAATTATACTTTTACTTTTTGTCTACGATCACAATCGTATTGCCGATATTTCAACAATCTTGAAATAAAATAAATATAAAATAAAAAATTTGGAACAATTGACACCAATCGACCTTTCCCAAAGTGAGCAACTAAATTTGCTTGTACAGACAAGGAATTGAATTCCTCACTCATTTCGTTGAAATGTCGTCAGACATTCGCAATGCATCAAGGTCGATATGTCAAACTAACGTCTTGCTCTATAGCTCCTATGGTGACAGTTTGCTATATGCTATTGAACCTTAGGTGGGTTGGAAATTAAATTCCTTGACTGTATTACGGGTACTAGACAACGGATATACATCCTCACGTAATAAATAAATGACATAACATCCAAGACGGGAATCGAACCCGAAACCTCAGCTAAGTATTCCACTAACTTCCAAATACTCTTGCTCGGGCGAGTCTTCATGAGGTAGGTGATGTTCCACCAGACGATCTCGGCCGCCATCGTGACGAGCACCAGCGGCGGTTGGCCGTCGTCCGGGCCGCCGGGCGCCGGCGACGCGGCGGGCGAGCCGGGCGCGGCGCCGAGCAGCCGGCCGGGCTGCGGCGAGAACGCGCACCACTGCACCCTCGCCTTGTGGTGCTTCAGCAGCCGGAGCTGGCGCTTGCCGTGGACGTTCCACAGCTGAAATATAAATGAAACAATGAAACAGGAATAAGAATAAAAGTCAACTAAACTAAAATAACCCGCCCCTGGCCGTTCCCGGTGCAAAGGTGCCCATCACACTAGCAGCATAACCGCGCTGAATGGCGATGGCCAGCCTTTGCGCCAAGATCGAACCGGAGCGGGAGTCGCCGGTTGTCTCTCTGAGCCTACGCCCAATGTCTCCCACAAAACTCTTTGCCTCTGCACCCCAACTGCCCAAGGTCATAAAATAAATATCTTGGGACACTCCGATTGACCCAGTCCCGAAGTAAGCAACTAAAGCCGCTTGTGTTATGGCAGGGGGGTTCCACTCTGCAATGTAGGTGCGCTCGCCGCATGACCTATGGCATAAGTTAATCACAGTAGGTTGCCGGCTTGCTGCGCGCGCGCCCGCTCATTCTGTGTCGCGCGTTGATAGTATTACAGTAAGCAGCCCAACCCTAGCGGTGCGCCAGGGCATTGCGGGTGGAAGGCGGGCGCGGGCGGCGCCTTCCTTTTGACACATGCCGCCTGGTGACTGTTTATGAAGTAATACGAACTTTTTGAGCCTGATTATAAAGTTGGAATTCGTTTAATGATGGTCGAAAAAGAGAAGTTTCTGTACGTTAGTACTATTATTTATTCTGTGGTTATGGCTACTAGACAACGACGAACACACAACAAAACAAACAAACACAAATATCACAAATACATATGAGTGCGATTGATAAAAACCAGCCAAGTGCAAGTCGGACTCGCGCACCGAGGGTTCCGTACAAACGTAATAAGCGTCTAACATTGCTCAAGACAAAAGATAAACTGAATTTAGGGGTTTTGACTTTGCCGTTGAAAAAGTCTTGTCTTTACCAAGTACGTTTGTAAACGCAAAAAAAAAGTAATAACAAATTTACACATTATGCATTATCTATCTTTGTATGATGAATATGAACTATTCCGTGCAGCCTAGCCCTAATGTGTACCAGCACCCACCACAACCTCGCCGGAGTCGAGCCCCATAGCCAGCACGGACCCATCTGACGTGAGATCACAGGAAGTTATCTTATTGTTTAGTTTGTACTCCTGAATTGTTTGGAGCACTATTTGGTCACCATTTTTCAACTCGAACGTCTGAAAAAGTTACAAAAAAAAATCTTTTAAAAGTGTTTTACACTACCATAAGACTAGATAATAGCTTAGGTCGAACTTTAACAGTATTAACACTAAAGCTTTTTCAAACTTCAGATATAGTATAAACAGCTGCATGTGTCTAAGCCATGTTTATTTGTTCTGTGATACGACGGTAACGATCTTACTTTGATTTAGCTGTTCTTTTGAATATCAATTGTCACAGCAAGTGTTTAGTTTAGTTTAGTTTTGTTTATTCAGTCAATATAAAGTTACATTATAAATTGCATTGCATGTCAAATTACACGAACTTATACTGAGATCGTCAAAATTATATAATTATAAAAACTAAATTAAAATCAACTACAATATTTATAACACCATTTTTGATACAAAATTATGAAGATTACAATAGAATGTCAAGGTAAATGAAATTAGTCTCCAATAGGGATCGTCAAAAACACAAACAAAACAAACCCTATTAACCCTTCTTTATAGCGGCAGTCAGGTAAAAAGACTCATTTGAATTGTTTTTTGCAACTATTTTCTTGCATTGCCGACGTAATACAATAAAAACTTAATGCTTATAATTCAGAATAAGTTCTTACCTGAAACTTCTTATTATAATCATCACAAATAACGAGTATGTTTCTTTTGAACGCAGCGCAATTGACATGTACATCGACCTGTCTTCCATTCAACACTCCAGGCAACTTGGACAAGAAGGTCTGATCCCAAAGTTTCACTGTAGCATTGTATTCTACCGTCATCAGTCCCCTGTCTTGGATCCAGAAGCAATCCACCAGCGTACTTTCACTGAGGCAGCCTCTATTGTCCCCAACTGGGAACAAGCGTTCTCGGGAGCTTAAGCTACTATCGCTACTCGCGTTTGACAGCTTGTCAGATTGACCGTTCTTCTTTTTTATACCTGGAAAAAAAAACAAAATTGGTTTATAAATGGAATCGTTTTTAAAATGAGTGCGAAAGTTAAATACCGTCTAAAAGGAGCTCTAAATTAACATTAGTTTAAGTGAGGTTATGAAATGGATAATTAAGTGTCGAACCGTTACTTATATATAAATGTAAGTGCGCACACATTGTTTAAGCATAAAATAAGATTTAACGACGGGTATTCATCGCGAGCATTCCTGCATAATCTAAAGCCGGGTGTAATGGACGTTGTGACGGGTGTAATGTAGTGCAACTAATAAGGTAACGCTCGAATGTTCGCGTTACGTTACTCGTTCATTTAATTACATGTATAACCCGTCTGGACCCGCCTTAATTAAAGTAACAGCTGATTCGAGCACTACAATAAAAACATCGAATAGCTAGCGCGTCTGTTTCAGATAACAATTTTAGATTAAGTGTAACGCTTTGTTGTATTAGAGCAAATGCTTAAAGGAAGGCATGCGGTGAGTACTCAGCTTAAAGAATGCACCGCCAAGCTTATTGCAAGTCTAATTCTACGCACTTACAGATCCAGCACAGAGCTTTTATTCTAAACAACCAATTACATACAGTTTCAAGTAAACGTCTCGGAAAGTTTTTATCACGAATAATATCTGTATATCTTTGTTCATTTCCACTTCTACAAGTTTTTATTTCTCTGCCTGATGATAAACCATAAGACATGCCATGAAATAATGCTAATGTAACAAATAATTTAAGTTGTGTCTCGGATTAGAGACATTCTTTGGAACTCCGCATATTTGCATTAAAAAATGTGATAGACAACCACATCAGCTATCAAGCGCCAAGAAAAAAAATATTTTTTTGGTACAAAACGAAAGTTTCGAAAGTCTGATCAGGACTAATGTTCACAAAATTCTGATACAATATGAAATACTAGCTTTTTTCGTAGAGTACATAATAAACTCCACCCCCTTTTTAACTCCTTAAACGGTGAAATTAGAGCACCTCCACACCCCTCAAGAAAAACATGTTGAAAGTTTTAAGTCCCTAGGTATAGGAGTTGGACAGTGGGTTATCCGTCAGTCAGGCTAGGAAGCCTTTTATACGTTGTGTCTTTAGTCTTTTAACATAGATTATTTCACTTACCCTGTATATCATTCAATATTTCCTGAGATCCAAGATGGCTATTGCCTTTCTGCAGCATTTCCGACATCCACGTTCCGTCATTAGTGAGTCTATATGCCATCAGGCACCTGTTTTTGCCCGCTGCGATCAGTAAATTTGGATTAACGAAGTTTAGATACTGCACGGTGCTATTCACGTCGAGGATAACTTTAGTTTCTTTGGAACGGAGTGTATATTTCTTGACACTTCCCGAAGGCATCCCGTAAATAATGTATTGGTTGCATGGTGATATTTTCAGGGCTGATATTCTTTCGTCTGCCTTAGTTACGATTTCTGCGAGTAACTTTCTTCCGCGCATGATCTGTAAAAAACGAATTAAAAAATTGGTCGAGTTGTGATCTGCATAATGATGTGTCAATAAAACTTAATTATATGAACAAACGTGTCAACCCTATCGTAATCCGCTTAGTGATTTTAAATCCTAAATCCAATTAGAAACCGTTTAGATAAATTAATTCATTTAATTGAATTAATCCATGCAATTGATCATTATAGAAGTATAAATATTGTTATCTTTCATTGGACAAGTAACTCCATTTTTCGACTTCGATTGTTTCAAATAGAATGGTATATTTACTTTACTTTTTACCGTTTTTATCCTTTCGTTGGAAAATATCTATCGATTCAAATGTCTCCTTTCAAACCAGTTGAAAATCGTTTAATTCAAAATCGACCTTACTTGTATATTGTGTTTGTCATCGACCACAGCCAACAGGGGCTGGCTGCCGCCGTCGTTGTTGCCGTTGCAGATACCCTTCAGGTTTAGCGCCAGACACGGCTTCATGCCGTGCCTGTCGAGACTCATGGTCGATACGATCGGTTTCTTTTTCTCCATTTCGCCGTGGGTGACGAATGATTTGATCCGCTTGGGCGTGTTAGCGGAGGTCTGCGCGCCGCCGTTGGTGTTGGAAGGCGTATGCGGCGACTGTGTGTCCACGAAACTCACGTCGAACCTCGGTGTTAGGCGCACCTTGCTAAAGGAATCATACAACACAATTTCTAATGAACCATCTCTCAACACAATCTTTACTGGATCCACTCTAATGTTATATGCGAAAGCGAATGGTACTAGTTTTGTTTCGCTAGAAAACTTTTGAAAAATCTCGTCATGCGAGTGAGGCAGTAGGCAAAAGCCGGTTGTTAGACGTACCCATTTTTATGTGTATTCTGAGACACGTAGGAAGGGTCCAAATGCCAGACTTTAGCGGAGTTCTCTACAGTTCCAGTCCCAGTTAGGAGGACGTCGGAGCCCGGCATGAAGTCGTACCACACCTCGCTGACGCCCATGGAGATTACGTCGCTAAAATTCAAGACAATATTTTAAATATGATAGTAGAAATATCTTGAATGCGAAGTTTTTAAGAACTGAAACACAACATTATGCAAAAGAGAGGACAAAATTAACATAACCAATAAATTATTTAAATTATCATTAATATCATTATTAAATTAAGCAAGCATTCTAAGCGAGAAATGGTGTAACATACCCTCTACGGTTCTCCAGGTCAAAAATTCTTGTCAGAGTCTTGAGATCGATGCAAATAACTCGACTATCGTCTGTAGAGACAAACAAAAGCGAGCCGGCCTTGTTCACGGCGATCGACAAGAATGACAATTCGTTTTTGACGAGTTCGCTCGTTATGACAGATCTGCTGCGGCATATGTTGAAGTTGTTCTGGGAACGGCCGTTCAGTTCCAACTCGTGTTCCAGAATTTCGTTGTGCGTTAGTATGATTATTCTGTTAGTCCCTGTATTTGAAAGTTATTGAATATCAAAGTTAACCAGCTAGTTATCAGTGGGCTATAATGGAATCACATCATCGATAGTGTTTTTACTGGCGAAAAATTCAGTGATGGTAAGCACAAAGTGACAGCACAGCATACGTTACCATCCTATGACGGTAATATAGTATTTGTTTGTTTCTGTACCCATAAAGCTGGCTTCCCACCGTGTTATCACCCAGGTGGAAAGCCACCTTAAGAAGGCACACTGTCAATATCTTTGTGGTATGTTTACCTGTATGCCGCTAACTTCCGTCCCAGGTCCGTGAGCAGATAAATAAACAGAACATTTGTCTTTTCATCCCTTACAATATGAACTAAAAGCATCTGTTAATCAGTACGTACCTGGCACCGTTAGAATGTCTAGAACCGTTTCATTTTCTTCAAACGACATCACTTTTTCTTTCGTTATCGAATCAACTACTTCCACGTAGTGATTGTTGTTGCTCGTCGCCATTACCAAATATCTGTCGTCGTTGCTCGGAACGCAACATAACAGGTCTCGGTCTCTTTCTATTAGGTCCGAGAAACTTTGAATGGGTGTTCCGTTCGGGTCATAGAGGATTACCATTTTGGAAGTATGAGCGATGAGTATTTCGGACTCATTGGCCCATCGACAGTTGATGAACGGTCCCGTTTTAGGGTTGATGGCGAGACTGCTTGGGTAGTTGTTATTAAACGACTCTTCGGAGTCTGAAAACAATAGTTAAGAATACTTAGCATTCATCAGTTTTACGGTCACATAAATAAAGGTCTTCTAACCTCGGTAACAGGTTGACAAGTTTTAGTTTTAGTGATCACTAGCGGCTGTTTCTTTTTATACGTACTCTATCTATGGCCATTTCATTCTTCGTTTCTAAAGGTTAACGGCGCAAGTTTATAGATTACCTTCTTCCGCGATTCTGTCGGTATCATCTTGTTCCACGTCGTCAATATACCACAGCTTGATGACTCCTTCGTAAGAGAGCGCAGCGATGATCGGCGGGTTGACGGGGCACGCCCCTATCCACTTAATAGGGGACCCGTTGCCTGCCAGTTCTTTCTTCAAATTATTTGTGGATATGTTAAACACCTGAAACGGATATATGGCATTTGGTGAGCTCCTTCAATGAAAAATGTGATTGTTTGAACGCCGCATGTGATACAAAAATCGACATTAGAACGTTAAACTTCTACTCATAAGAAAGGAAGTTCGAACTTATGCGATTGCACGCAGGCCACTTGTATATTATGTATCTGCTGACGGATACATTCGTCGTTGGCACTCAACCTGTGGCGATGGATATATCCGTTATTGGTGTTGGAAAGGTAGGTTTAAAGAAATTTATTCTCATCTAAGACATACATTTGAAAATAAATTGTTGCACTCGCAGGTTTTGTTTTAACAATGATGTAAATATATATGGACATTTTACTGTGATTATCTTCATCACATATACGGGTGTGTAATGTATTTATTTACGTAGGTGTGTCGCTTGCGCTGAACCTCTTAAATACTTCTAAGATTGGCGGTTAGCAACGAAGTTAATAGCAAATAATTTTGTCCGAGTACCGCAGTAGGTCCAAATTTGAATTATTCATAGTTACAGATAACTTACCTAACCTTGGGCTTACCTTTATACATCCGGAAAGAGTGCCAACAAGTACATAGTCTCCGAGGAAGCAAACGCACCTAATGCTTTCCTTTACATCTATAGTTGAGTGTTTAATCTCTTCTACGTTTTGTTCATGCCTGAGAATATTAAATTTTGATTTCATTTAAAGCGGTCTTCAACAAGTAACATTTAACGTCAATATGAGGTCCTATTGTGAACCCTTCGCTCCATTTCTCCTACTAGACCGAGACAACTACACGCAATTACAACACACACCACCGGCACACTTTATCCCAACATATTGGGTCGTTTATAAGCCTCTTAAAGTTAAGTGCTCCAAAATGTATAACTATGTTTTACTGCAATTCAGCGCCGCGGTATAGATTTTGACATGACCAAGGTGCTCTTGCTGCAGTTGCTAAAAATTACTTAAAAAAGTAATTTGTTAAACTTTTTATTGTTTTTGTCTAAAACATGTTTGTCAATTGTTATGTCTTTCATGATTTAAAATAATAATGATAATAAATGATTAATACTTACAAGAACTCAAAATAAAGCTCATTTTTAGCACAATTCTCGGCGGCAACGGCCATTGCTTTACTGTAGAGTATTCCTTTAGACTCGTGCTGCAATATACTCTGCACCAGGTCTGTGTACGGGTACCGGTACAGGTCTATGCCGTGTGTACTGAGAAACGCTTTCATAGCGTACAGCAAGTCTTTGTCCAAATCCTAAGAAAATATGTGTAAGATTAATAAGGAAACATGCGCAGAAATAAGGAATGGTTAATGAAAATTGGTTAAACACGCTCCTCTACTGGGAACAGGCCCCCGTTCGTAAAAAGGCCTCGCGTTCATAAAAGCGACATGCCACCGACACCGACCCGACGTAGAAGCAGCAAAAATCCACTAATAAGAATAATTAAATGATCAGCGGAAACATTTTTATTGATGGTTACTTTTTTTTATTTTTTATTAGCCTATATTTGTGTCCCACTGCTGGGCAAAGGCCTCTCCACAAGACTTCCACAACTCCCGATTTGACGCAATATCAGCCCAGTCCTTTTCAAACCCGTCCAAGTCATCCCGCCATCTCTTTCTTGGCCTGCCTCGTCGTCGATGGCCGTTCTGCGTTACATGCTGCTTTAATGAACTAAAACTAAGAGAGGGAGACAAAGAAAGTGTTTGAAAAAGTTTTTGATACTTACATCAGCGACGATAAAATCTTCATACTTCTGGAGATCCAATATGACATCTGCAGGGCCTGTCAACTTCACTTTGTTACCCAAGAACTTCAAGTCCAAGAACAGCTTATTAAACAAACTCCACTTGTTGTTCGCGTTTTTAGTGTTATAGATGTGGTAGCCGATATAAAAGGCTATGTAGCCATCATCCACAATCTCCACTGGCGTCGTACTGATGTTATCGTAGTGATATCTCTTCAAGAATTCAACGTGAAGCTTTTTCATTTCATCGTCGCCCATTGAAGATTTCAAGCAATCCATTATTAAATCATGTATCTCATAAACGTAGTTCTTCTGCTCGTGAATATAATCCTCCATGATGAGGCATTTCCTTCGGAGCCGTTTCATGATCGATTCCACTTCGGACACGTCTTTGTTCCACAGACGGCCGATGACTTTAGCTGTGACTTTAGCATTGTCCGGGAGTATTGCCAGCATTTTGAAAAGCTGCAGTGTGGTAGAGTCAAGCGCGTTTATACACACTTTGATCGGATTATCGTGTCTTGGCAAACTGAAAAAAAAGTCACAATTTAAAAAAATACGATACCTGTTTGACAGCATTAACTTTGATCTCTCTGTTACGATCTAAATCTTTAAACAAACACTATCACCATTGAGCAATCACAAGTTAGGCCTACCAGTTAAAAGAGATAAGACTCGGTTTTGTTACTTGATTGTAATGTCTTAGCTCTTAAAAAACGTTGTGGAACGCACACTTGTAAATCGGCCAAGTGCGTGTCTGACTACGGAGTCTCGCATTCCTAGAAATTTTCTGAAGTAGGGTTGTGGGCATGCATACCGTGCCCACAATGGTGGATCGGCACCGATGTTTATTGTTTACTTACAATAAGAAATCCTTTTTCTGCAATTTGTTCACGTAATAGTTCCATCGACTTGTGTCATGAATCAGTCGTTGTTTGTTCTCGGCTAAAATGGCTCCAAGCATTGTTATGGAGAACGGGTTTCCTTTGCAGATATCGTGCATTTTCTTCGCTTGTCGCGGCAGCTTGCTCGGTTCGACGTCTAAACAAGACGCGAATAGTTCTAGAGACTCTTTTTCTTCGAAGTTATTTCCTATCTGTAAACATTAAAATTCATTAACATCCGAGCAGAAATTATCTTAGAGAATTTACAGACATGCCCACGGCGACTTTCCTCCGATGCGACGCAGAGGGTTATTTTAAGTTTAAAGTCTCTGTATGTCTGTCCGTGGACTCGTAACTCCATTAACTGATTTTAGAGCAGTTTCATTTGCTTTAAGAAAGTTGTTTTTTAGCCCTGTGACAAATGGGTAAGCGGGTAAGTGCCGAATCGTCAGAAGCAGCGCCGTGGTCTTGCCCTTAAAAAATATGTATGTACATCATTTACTTTAATAATTTGAGCTTGAAACTTATCGACGACGTCTGTGTCTCTAGTGGTTATTAGTATTTTGCATCCTATATCGAATGCCTCTAGGTATTTCTTCTCGTTGACTTCGTCTAGCACCAGTAGGGCTTCTTTGAGGGCGTTTTCGGAAAACTGCGACTTGAGTTTGTCGCGCAGCTCCTGCCAGGTCCAATCGTAACTTGATAATGATTGGCTGTCGGCATTGGACCCAATGCTTGACATGGATATCGACGAATTCATGTATGAATTGTGCATATACATCGATGATGCTTTGCGGTACAATCTGAAGAGGAAAGTTGTAAAGTATGAGTGATAACAAGTTAACAAGTATTGTGGAAATATTCGCAAACTTTAGATGATAAAATTATTACTTTAAATTGTGAAATTTAGTATCAATACTGGAAGCACAGTTAAAAATTTTACTTTAAAATTTTGACAGTAGAGTCATATCTGGATAACAGAAGATCTGGGAACGAGGTTACAGAAAACCCATGTAACTTGTTCCTTTTAAAAATAAGAAGAAGGCGAACCTAGACTTGGAGAATACCACCTCTACATTCTACATTTGATAAAAAGAGTCGCAATTTTAGAGGGTTGCCTGTTCGCCTTCTAGCCTCTATTTTCTATCATTAAAACCATTAAACACATTTTGTATAATGGTATGTCAATGAAAGTGTTTATGCCTACTTTCTGTCCGCAAATAAAACAATGACTCACTTGTTTTGCAGGCTGATGATATCGTCCTGGGTTTTGCAGTTGCCGAAATTGAGCCAAAAGACCACGCCATTAAAGGTGGAGTTGATCAAGTCCGGGTTGTAACGCAACGCGCCCAGCGCGACCGATGTTTTGCCCGAGCCTGGCATTCCATGAAGCGCCAGTATTTTGTGCCGCGTGAGCTGTTCCAATTTTGATACGACCTCTTTTTCCTGCAATAATTTACCATTTTTAACAGCCCATGTTATGTCTCATAGCTCTCTTTTAAATCTCCTTAACTTTAGCTTAAGTGCAATATCAATAAGTAACCTAAACGCCAATTGCTGTGTCTTTAATTTCAACTAAGGCATTACTACCATTGTACAATATTTGTGTTACGTATGTCAAAAAGATGTGTTTTATTTCCTTCAGTTCTGGGTCTTTAGCGTGAGTCAACTCACACTTAGCCGATTTTTATTATTTACTGTTTTACTTTATTCGCAATATGATCACACCAAGTTTGACGCTTCTTGGGGGCGACAAGGGGAGTTTTTAACTGTATGTGTAAGGTCTAGTTGAGATTACTTGAGTAACTTCTCTATACAGTTTGTAAGCTCGGTATATTATTTTTAAGGGGATATAATTATGTTGCAGAGCTCATTTGCAATATTTCTCAGTAATAAATAATTTTCGGACCGGATACTACACAACCTTTTTTTTATTGTAAACTAGCTTCTGCCCGCGGCTTCGCCCGCGTGGCCTACAGAAAACAAATGACATCTAAATCCGAAAACCCCGAAACATCGTTATTTATTTATAATGAGCAGCTGCAATTCTAATTTTCAAGTTTATTTTTATTATTATTATTATAAGCTCACGCCTGTTTCCCTTTGGGGTAGGCAGAGACCACAGAACGTCATTTGCCCTGGTCTTGGCATATTCCCTCGCTCCCTCCACACACATTCCTCTCTTCATGTAGGCTCGGCGGTTCCCTGTACTTGTGGTTTGACCTGTCTTAAGGACATCACAAATTTGTCAGTCACATCACCTTCATAAATTTGCTTCATAATTGGCTTTCATCCATTCGTTCAACATGCCCAAACCAACGTTACATTCGTTTCTCTATTCTAATCACTACATCTTCTTTCAGACCTCACCTCTCTCTTATAACACCATTTCTCACTCTCTCAGTCAGCTTGATCCCACTCATACTACGCAGAGAACGCATCTCCACGGCATTTATTCTACTCCTATGCTTCTTCTCGCAAACCCAGCTTTCGTTTCCATACATCAACGTGAAAACTAACACAGCATCGTGAACAGCCGAACGTCGTAAAAGGCACGTTTGGCTGTTCACGTTGCTGGATGCGACATTCTGGCTGCTCAGCACGCAGAGCTCCCAATTTCCCGCTTTCAATCTCTTTTCAATGTCTTCATCGTGCTTTCCATCCCTATTAAACATACTACCTAGTACACAAACTCTTTCATTACCAATCTTTATTACACATTCAGAAACCTCTTCATTCTTCTCTTACACCATTACTTTCGTTTTCGTAACATTAACTGTCATCCCTTAAAATCTTCCAAGTTTATAATATCTTCGAAAAAGCCTCCATAGCTCCATATAAAGTTTTAACCCCGTTTCTCTCGTTTTAATTGTGAAAATCCAAATACCCTTAAACACGGCGGTATTCATTTATGCTCAATAGTTCTAACTTTCAAGTTTCTACCTTTAAAAAACGCCGATACCTCCATACAAACTCCCCCCTCCCCGTGTTACCCCTTCAAATTAAAAATCTAAAATCTCTGAAACATCTCATTATTTATTTATAACTATCTCCTGCCCGCGGCTTCGCCCGCGTGGCCTACAGAAAACAAATGTCTTTTTTTTTTTTAGAATCAAAAAACTTATAAGTGCTCTCACTCCCTCTCATATTTTCACCGTCCGTTTTGCCCCCTTCCAATGTAAAAATCCAAATACCCTAAAACAAACAATCATTTTGAAGTTCTTATTTTTGAATAAACCGATACCTCCCCATCATACAATTTCACCCCCGTTTCCCACCTCTAAAATTGGATAGTCATAACACCCTGAAACACATAATTATTTATGATAAGTATCTAAAGTCAAAATTTCAAGTTCCTATTAAAAACCCGATACCTCTATCCATACAAACTTTACTCCCCGTTTCCCCCTACAAATTTGAAAATCCAAAACCCCTGTGACGCGTCATTATTTATTTATGATAAGTAGCTGTATTTCAAAATTATAAGCTCCTATTAAAAAAAAATCAATTTGTCTTATCAAACTTTCACCCCCGCTTCTCCACCTTTAAATGTAAAAATGCAAAAATCCTGAAATACTTTATAATACATATAAGCTATTTATGATCAGTAGTTCTAATTCAAATTTTCATGTTTATAACTTCAATAAACAAAGTCTTTCATACAAAGTTCAACCCCCACCCCCCGTTTTCCCCCTAAAGGTAAAAAATACCAAAAGTGATTTCTTAGCGGATGCTTACGTTATAAAATAAACCAAATTTCAGCTTTCTTGATTCAATGGTTTCGGTTGGACGATGATCGCAAATCAGTCAGGACATGTTTGCGCGTGGCAGACAGACGGACAGACGGATAGACGGGTGGCAATAGAGGCTTAGTAATAACACGTTACCACGCACGTTATTTTGACTTCAATAGAAAAAAAATTGTGAACGAACAACTCAAATACAAAATGTTATCCCCATTTTTCCCCTTAAGGGTTGTAATTCCAATAACACTCGATATACACGTTGCGTTATAAGCCTAAATAATAAATGTAGTGATTTTTGCTGTGAAAATGTAGGCCTTTCCATACACAACTTTATCCCCCTTTTCACCCCTTCAGGGGTGGAATTATCAAAAACACTGAGACCCGTATAAATTATTTTTTTTATGTAAGCCTAACAACAAAATTTCAAGACCCTAACTTCAAAACTAACGGACTTTCATACAAACTTTCATCCCCTAATTTACCCCCTTAGGGGTGGAATTTCCAAAAATCCTTTCTTAGTGGATGCCTACACTATATAAGGTATCTATGTGCAAAATTTCAAGTCTCTAGGTCCAGCGGTTTGGGCTGTGCGCTGATATATCAGTCAGTCAGTCAGTCAGTCCGTCAGTCAGGACTTTGAATTTTATATATATAGATGAGCTTTGCTTAATCCCCTTAAAATTACTGCTTCGAGCTTTTAACCACCCTGTATATTTTCTGTGGTAATAGAATCCCGTTGCCCACTTTTCGGTGAAATAACAAGAATAAATATTCTTCATTGCACGTCACACACAAAAAAACGGAAGAGGTAATAAAAATGGCCTCATTCTCCTGGCGCTTTTCGCCGTTTCTTTTTTAATTCGGGGTACGTTTTGCCCATGGTCCCAGATTTGAATAAACAAAATGGCCCGATGTTCGATATAACATACCAAAGCCGTCCTCTGTACATAGTGGTCGGGCAGCCGCGGCACGTCGCCCCGGCTCAGGCTGTCCTCGAAGCTGCTGTTGAACATTGGCTCGTTGTACTCCACATTGAGCTTCTCCCAGAGCCAGTGGTAGTCCTTCGAGAGGCTGTCCACGAACGCCTGGTAAGCGTTGTTATCGCCGGTCTGAGCGATCACATCCAGGACGTATCGAGTGCGTTCGCCGCGGTTCGACTGAAATGTGACAAAATGAAAAAAGGTAACGCGATATTTTTATAGGCTTGGCATAATATATTAAAAAAATACTTAATAGAAGCGACACTTAATCCCCTGTTTGCGTTTTTCTTTTATGTTGAAATCGTGGAGAGGGATGAAGTGATATTTTATTTAATTTTTATTCATATGTCATTAGGGAGCTTAGTAGGTACTTAGATTAACACGGTTTATGTTTTTAACTGTACACATATCGTCATAGTTTGACAGCCTTTTGAATCAGTTATGTTTAACCATCCCACCTACGACTGACTTTTATTTATAAAAAAAGAAGCGTAACACGCATTGTCATATTTTTAACTTCATAAATTAGGAATTTCCACACACATCTGAAGGTGTCTCTCCTTATCCTTATAATCTCTTTAGGGGATGAACTGTCAATTTTTTTTCTTAGTGTTCATCTACCTTGTAGGAGGAACTCCTGTACACTAGAAAGTCAAAGATGTCAAAAAATTGTCTGTAAGACGTGGTTCCCTTCCCCGGTACCAGATTAGCTAGAGTGGCTCTACCACTAATAACATGGAGTGATAACATTTAGTTATATTTACAAGCTATTCTATAGTAATATCTATAGGTAGGAAGACACGAGAGTCGAGGTCAAAGATTACTCACACAACTAAAGGTAGGCAAGTACCTAGAATGAAAATCTCTGGCTCACACACGGACGCAGTATGCGTGATGTCCCTACCATCTATACGCACTGAAAGCAGTTGTTTGGTTTCAATGATAAAGACTTACCAAATTAGAAATGTGTTCCAAGTTTTCATCAGTTATGACTTTTTTCATAAATAGCTCATCCATTATGTAATTGATGTCGAGATCTTTAACGATGTCTTGTTGATGGTGTTGCAGAAGGACCCTGTTCTTGTTATCCATGATGTTGGTGTCATCTGCAACGAAACATTTATAGAATTCAGAACACCTTGCTTTTAATTGCCTAAATGAGGTAACAAGACAAACCACCTGATTAAGGGGAAATCCAGGCGGTGTTTTCTTCATGCAAACGCACATATATTTTTAATAGTAAAAACAACACATGTGTTATGCGACAAAAAAACATAACCTTAATTTTATATTCTCTATTCAGAGAGGAAATAATGAAGAACGATTACGAAAAATATGTTTGAAAAAAAGAAGAGCAGCGAAAACCAGCAAATCAAATGGATCTTTCGTCTGGTAATTCGAGACTACGATGCGAAAGATTAACCTGACTGGCTTTGCTTCATTGGATTTGTTTACGTTCTTTCTAATACCAAGATTGACTTTTAATAGTTGTTATAATCATATTTTTTGTTTCAAAACAAGAATCAGAAACTGGATGATGATCCAACTAAAAAACCAGTATCTGCGACTAAAATGCAACGGCACTGGCTCTACGCTGTACTGTTAAAAAAGCATTTAGTCCGTTAGGTTAGCTCCTAAACAAGGGTTCCATGTTCACAGCGTAACCCTAAAAAATCTTTGTGAATAGTGAAACAGTTCACTATTCATTCATTTCTAATAAATTTGTTAATACAAATTTGTTCAGCATAATCATTGCATTCGTTGGATTACGGCCCTACTGATAAAAACTAGTACTAATCAGTGATTAACAAACATGCAATTCTACCAAACTATATTATAAAAATAAATAAGCACAGACTCTACGTATAAATACGAGTACAAAAAAAAAGGTTTACAGGTGCCGAAAATGCATTAAATTAATATGCAATTCATAAAAAAAATACAGAAAAAAGAAATGTTTACATCTCTTCCCATGCGCCTTTTTCCTTATGCGCGCGCGCATATTTCGGTACGATTTTCTTAATTGCACGTGATTCATTTGAACCTCGTAAACGACCTTTATAAGGCGCGGTGAAGCACAGACTGATATTGTTTCGCTAGAGCCGGCTAAATTATATTTATTGACAGCTTCAGTTGAGTTCTTAATAAGACAACATTTTGGGTTTACATTGAAATGATTGGAATAACAAAATGTTCATGTTACTTTCTTGATATTGTATTGGCGTTCGCATTGAGTAATACGTAGCTCTATCCAATCGAATCGTGTTTTGTGATTTACACTACATGCGCTTGGTGTTACATGATGCCAAATTATGTAAAGCAAAAAATATTAAACATGTAGGTAATTAGTAAGTAGCTGTTATCAGGATAATTAGTAGTTGTGTTGTGCTAAAAACAGGTTACAAAACAATACACAAAGTTTACATCGGTACTTAATAAAGTGCACAGGAAGTCGAGATTGGATGTTTAGTTTTGCACAATTTGTTACTACAAATGGTTTTAATTCTTATCATTATGTGGCAATACGGCTTGTTTAGGTAATACAGTTAGTCGATAGGTACCTTTACAGATCGCCTTAGCAGAAATATATTATGAGCAGCCGAGAAGTCTTCCGAAACAAGAAAATTTAGCCAACTTATCTGCCGGTGTCTCGTTCTTTAAAAAGACGTCCTTGCCGCGAATATTCTGGTTCTTGATAGCTATACATGCATTTAGCTTGGGCCGGATTTAGTAACTTATCACTGTCCACATTTCTAAGTCTCAAAACATCTGTCTGGAGTTAAAAATAATGAGGAATACGTAAAACGGTGTGATCTGTTCGTCATTAGTATTCAGACTGCGGTGTCTTAACATTATGGCGACCTTGCACAGTTAGAGCCGCCTACATAACAAGGTAAGTAAGCATCCATCTCGCCTAATACGAGAATGATTCGGCGATCACAGGCTACTATGATTGCCAAGGCCAAGAACAGAGTAAAGCTTGAAAATAATGTTACGTAAGTAAATACGTATAGGTGTTTAAAAGGTGATTCAGATCTAAGCACAATAGTCACTTAGATGTAGAGAAACTAATGGTCTTGTGAAATTTGAGAGCAGGGTACGTTATGCACGCTTATTATTAGCGAATCTTGTTAAACTTTTTATTGTGCAATAGATAAGCATGTAGTTATCGGTGTCAATGACCTGAAAATATTCATCAAGGGCTCAGCCAACTGTTTTTGCAGTATATGCCTTAAGGAGTTATTGGTAACCTAACGAGAGTTGGTCACACACACTCCTGCATGTTGTGTGATTGGGTACTGGAGATTCGAATTTTCAAATTTTTGTTTTGTTTTGTATGGAGCTGTTTAGTGGTGTATGTAATCGTCCACTTCAACCCTAGTTGCATTACCTATAATTCCGAACTCAGAAATTATTTTATGGAGTCACTGTCTATGCATTTTACTTATATGCGCGTCCTTTTCTAATTTCTTATGATACTAGTTAGAAAAGGCCGTGGGGAGGGATAAATTAAACTTAGTCGGTCATGTTAGGCCCGCAAATGTTAAGCGACGATGCCGATGCGGCCGACACAATGAAGCAAGTACTGTTACTTGCTTCGAAACACTGCTCTAGGGCCTGTGCCCTAGAGCAGTGTTTCTTAACCTGAATTCCGCAGACCCTTGGTATTTGTACGGGGACAATCTCATATATAGACCATAACAATAATATTTATTTATTTATTAGCCACCAAAAGTCTCGCAATCGCTACGCTTGCTTACTTAGCATAGCGGACGTGCACCAGCAGGCGGTGTCAGAGACTGACTGAATTGACTGAAGCCGCCTTTTTTCATTAATCCTAAAAATTGTGCATGATTTCCTATGGATCTGTGGAAGGTTAAGAAACGCTGCCCTAGAGAGTACATATTCACTCGTGATTTTTCAATTTCCAAATTGTACCCACCGGAAAACGGAGATTTAGGCACGCGTTAAATATGTGGTAGCAAAACGTGATTTGCATGGATTTAAGGAGGGACTAGGTCTACTCTACCCCATTATTTATTTTTAAGGAAGTTTTATTTACTTCTTTAGTGCCTGGTACAAAATAAGGTTCTTAACTTTAAGAGGAGTGTGAACCCAGCGCTCTCCATACAAACGGCGATAACGTTTTCTACCCTCAAAACCTTAACCTATAGCCATGATTTTTGTGTATATTGTCATTATGCCCTAAAACTAGGTTTGGATGTTTTGATTTTTTAAATATTCTTAATAGTTTAATTCCTAAAATACAAATATTGTCAAATCTATGAACAATATTTAAAAAATCAAAACATACTAACCTAGTTCTGAGGCATAATAACAACATACCAGAAAAGCATAGGTTAAGGTTTAGAAGGTGGAAAACGTCGCCATTTGTATGGGGAGCGCTTTTTGGGGCTGGATTCAAACTCCTTTTAAGATGTGGGTCATATTTTAACAAACGCTTTGTATGTCATGGACAGTTTATCTAGTAGGAAGCAACTAGCTCTCAGCTTACTCACTCGTAAATTGGTGTCACCTGCACTGTGCCAGGAAGCGGTCAAAAGTGATAAGAGCGATGTACGAGTACAATGCTACAGTTCTATTATTGTACCTACTAGTGTGTTATCATATTTGGACTATAGTGTGTGTGTATAAGAAAAATACACTGCGTGTAGCAACCAGCTTATCAGTGACATTTTAATAAAAAGCAAAAAAAATATGTTTGTAAAAAACAAAAAAATAGCTAATGGATATATGCACTTAAAAAACACTTTTTTACATACCTATTTCAAAAAGTTGGCTTGAAAATGAGAAGCCAATTCTAATAAAATTTTAGGACCTTAACCTAGGTTTTAAGAAAGTAGCTCATTGTATATGCATTTTCTATAAATGCTACAAATAGCCACTAAATAAGTAAGGGGACTAGTAGACCTGGGAGCGATTTCACATTGTCCGATACGAATACGGTATCGTTATCAGAAGCCGATAGGATATATCGGGCCAAGTAAAATGTAAAATATATCAAATATATACCGGCCTTTCGCATTGTCCGATCCGATATACTCAATACCGTAGAAAGAGAAAGCTATAGAATGACGGACGTCTTCCTTTTCACTTGCACAAGAATAAGATATAAATATGAATTTGCTTGTGAAAAAAAGAGACAGAGCTTGATATCTTTTGTCCCTCATGGCATGTTTAGTTTTTTCAAGGTCAGCATACTTCTATGCTAAACAGACTTTGACGTTTTGTGACAAGCTCAATCCATGTTACCGGAAAAATTACAAAAAATGTCCGATTTATTTAAAATTACGTGGATTATTGTTTATACAGGCGTTAAGAACAATATAACGAGTCTGCAGAATGGTGCGATGTTGTGTTTTAGGCTGCAAAAGTGACAGTGAATCGAAAATTGATGAACTATCTTTTCACTCTGAAGTTTTTAAAAATTTGATCTTATTTGACTTATTAGAACAGATGTTTCATATTGTGTGGTTTCTTCCCGCTTTATATTACACATCCTAACGTGTTTCAAGATCAAATAAAAGCTGTTTTATGCATTTTTAGTTGGTGCTTTTTACATAACCTTAAAACTCAGTGTTGTCACTTTTTCCCACGAACATTACCCCACGTTAAGGGGTAAATAGTACGTTGATGAAATATTGGTATAGAAAAAACTTATACAGGACCCTATTTCGTAAAGCATGTTAGTCTAGTATTTTGATTTATTTAATCGTTTATTTTACGAGATAAAACACTAGTACACAGATAAAATATGCACTTGTGTAACTCGGAGGTCGACTCAAATGCTGTATGAAATGAAGCCCTGTGAAGTGTATTCTGGATTTAACTTCCAGATTTCCCCACGAACCACATATACGGGAATCATGGATTGCACCTACTGGAATCTTCCAGAATGTGTTGTCAACACTTTGACCGACATCTATTGTTACAGTGTGGGTTTACTACATAATTATTTCTAACTTTTTTCGCTTTAATTAGGTACCATTGTTATTATTAAGAGTGATTTTATAAATTCCTGTTAATTATTAAAAACATTTTCCAAAAGTAATTCTTTTTTTCAATTTAAAAATATTGTTTTTATATTGACATCGTAAATGACCCCAGGGAAAACTGCCTTAAAGATGGTAACCCTAAATATTCATGTGTGTGTATTTGCTGTCCCTTTCGGTGACACGCAAGACCTCTGTCTTCCCATAATAAGTCTATGCTCAATACTCAATATTTTACTCGTAATATCGCACAATAGAAAAAAAACATATCAAGCAAAACTTTAAAATCTTTCAAATAAAAAAAAAGCTTTTCAAACACGCGCCGTAGGTCAGTACCTAACTGTAACTAAAGTATACTGTTTTATACTTTGGGAATCCCAAGAATGGATTTTTCATAACTCAGTTTTGTACATTTTGCATTACGTTTTTTACTTCCGAGCCGATATTGCGTGCGTGCATGTGTAAACGGCTTGTAATCGTCAAGTAATATTTTTTCTCTACACGTATCTATGTGTGAAATGTAATAATTATGAGAGTCATGTAATTTCTAAACAAACGAGTAGGTGTCGTACTAGTAGATATCGTACAGTAGGCACTATAAGTTGCCAAAGTTTGGTTCATATAGCATTCTAGACAGTCAGCTAATCTTTAACATAAAACTACCGTGAGACTCGGACATATTAAAAAAACGGATCACTCACGTATTTTTACGCCGCGAGGGCTCATGATTAAGAACCACGGACTGGTCCGAAACATGTCGGGCATTTCTCGACGTAAAAATACGTGAGTGATCCGTTTTATTAATAAGTAAGCTGATTATATGATTAATTTGCCGAAAAATCTCTAATTAATATGTATACGTAAATAAGGGGTAAATAAATACATAAATGCATGAATCATTGACCACAATATTACAGATGATTCGCTCCATAACTACAAGGTTATTACTACTTAACAAATTGGAATAATTTGTTTTGAAATGTATTTAATCTTCGACTCTTAAGCTAGTTAAGCTGCGTTCAGACTGGTGTATTGGGGGCAGTCCAATAATCACGTGAGGCTCGAATCGGGGGGGGGGGGGGGAGGGGTCCATACAAAATCACGAAATATCACAAGGGGGAGGGGGTGTAGTAATATATCACCTGTATTTATTTTTTCGGCAAACGCGCGATACTGAAGCGAAAAGCGGCGCTACGTGTATTTATTTTTTCGTCAAACGCGTACAGTCAAGGAATTTAATTCCCTACCCATTTCGTTGAAATGTCGTCTGACATTCGCAATGTATTAAGGTCGATATGTCAAACTAACGTCTTGCTCTATAGCTCTTATGGTGACAGTTTGCTATATGCTATTGAACCTTAGGTGGGTTGGAAATTTAATTCCTTGACTGTACATAATCGAAAGCGGCTTGTAGTGTGACCTTGATTCGCCGTTGCCAGGCAACGAACGAAGTGAAGTTCCCGCGAGCCGCGATCCTTTGTTGGTACAAAAAAATACTCGTGATATAGGGGGGGAGGTTGTCTTAACTCTCACCATGTATCACCAAGGGGGGGGGGGGGGGGGGGAGTTAAAAATGCCAAAAAAACATCACGTGATTAATGGACGGCCCCTAAAATGCAAGGTAAGGTAACACATGTAGTAATAAATGTGTATGGCAAATTCATGCATTATATGTTACATTGCAGCAATCTGTACGCAGCATTAATGTAGGTTCCAAAAGCTGAACAAACGTTTAGTGATCGCAATGAAGTCATATAAAAATATAACCCCCGACCAGTGTGACCATATGTGGCAGGATCCTGCCTTTTTGGCAGGTTTAGCCCTTCATTTTGACTTCTGGCAGGATCGTTTGAATTTTTCAAAATCTGGCAGTATCTGGCAGAATTGCAATATAAGCTGGCACGTTTGGCAGTATAGCCTTAGATTGGGTTCACAGTAAGCATTTGCGAGCGATAAAAACGCAAAAACGTGGCCACTGCCCAACCAGAGACAGCCATTGCCGCGTTTTTCCGTTTTTATCGCTCATAAACTCTTGTTATAAACCCAGTCTTAAAGGAGCTTAGCCATAAGAGTTTGGTTTTTTCAGGATTTGTCAGTTTTCTAGCCTAAGTAGGGCAGGATCTCTAATTTTAAGTTGGTCACACTGCCCCCGACGCAAAAAGAGGGCTGTTATCAAGTTTGTCGTGTGTGTTTGTTTGCCTGTCTATCGTATCTCACAAGCTGCTGGACGGAATTAGAGATGATTTTTTTAAGCTACTTAATCGAGATGGTTCTTATCTATGGTTGTTAAATATCAGTTCAGCCGTTTGAGGATCATCTGCCATTTTCCTAGTTGATGAGATCTCAGCAACTAACATGCCGGCTCTAAAATGACCGGCCAAGTTTAATTTATCCCTAAGTGTGCCCTTTTCTTATGACACTAGTTATACAGAGACGCAGTGAGGGGTAAATTATACTTGGACCGTCGTGTTAGGGCCGCAGACGTGTTTGGGATCATTAAAATGGTCTCAATGGTTAGGTTATGGACAGGTGGTGATGAGGGTCTGATGATGGAGCAGGAAAGAGAAATAATAGTAAAAAAAACCTCATAAAAATACACAATTTAGGTACATGTCTTGCCTTACGGCAAACAAATAAAAACAACTACGTTTTCTTTAAAGCTCGGCAATACGAAATCTCTTTGAGTTAGTTAGTTTGGTGAAATGAATAGGAACCAGAAGTTTCTAAAGTAAAGGTCGCGCCCTTACTTTAGAAACTTTAGATATTCTTCATACAATGACGTCGCCGAGAATCTCAAATTCTTAATGCTTTATTATGACGTAGGTACGCATGACGTTTGGCTTTCAGCGCCGCGTACGGTTGACTTTGATGATGACGAGATACCTACGTCACAAGTCACAACTCTATATCCTCATTAAGTAATAAAAACCGGTCAAGTTATCGGGGATCGCGCTCTGACTGTGGGCCCCGTAGCATCGCACGATTGCTTGTGTTTTCTAATAAAAGTTATTTTTAAGGTTCCGCACCTCAAAAGGAAAACGGAACCCTTATAGGATCACTTTGTTACCCGTCTGTCTGTCAGTCTGTCAAGACCATTTTTCTCAAGAACGCGTAGAGGTATTGAGTTGAAATTAACATCAAATACTCAGGTCTGCAGTCCCTTAGAGCCGTGAAAAAATCAAACTTCTAAGTCAACGCAATAAAAAGATACGGCCGTTTATGCCGCACGTTTCATACATTCGCAAGACACTCAAAAACCTATGGGGTACTTCCCATTGACCTAGAACTTTGAAATTTGGCAAGAAGCAAGGTATCACAGTACAAATAAAACGATAAATCCGAAAACCGTAAATTTGTAGTTAAAACACACAATTTTTTTTTCGGTCTTACAAAGCAAAAATGTGATATGTGATGTTGATGACGGAACCCTTGGTGCGGGAGTCCGACTCGCACTTGGCCGGTTTTTAATATTTCATTTTTATTAGAAAACTAAGAGGCATTAAAAACTTGTTTTGGAATGTACAAATGTTGCCCTTTCATATTATACCCTGCTAGACCTAGTAATTTTTTGGGTAGGTACCTAATATTTAAACTTACAAGTCTAATCCAAATCGATACCATTACCTGTGTTAAAAGATAAAGATAAAGATAAAAAGTCATTTATTCAAGTAGGATTTAGAAAAAAATCACTTTTGCATCGTCAATAAATTTGTGCTGTCATCTAAACAAATTTCTCATGCACATTAAATGAGATATCAAATCATTATAAACACAGAATGACAAAAATAAAAAACAAAAAAATAAAAACAATTGTGTGAAGTCCTATAAGAAGGGCAATGCCTTCTTAGAGAACTGAGTCCTTTAGAAACAGTTAACAACAACAAAGAAATGGAAGAGACTAAAGAACTAAATAAACATGTAACTTTAGATAACATTAGGCCAGGCATTCTTATCATTTATATAATCCTTAACACAATAATAAGCTTTTTCCAACAATGTTCTTTTTAAATACCTCTTAAGACTCGAAAAGGGCAGCCCTAGTACTTGCCTGGGTAATTTATTATAAAATTGCATACATTGGCCCACAAACGATTTTTTAATTTTCCGCACACGAAATTTTGGTATTGCTATTTTGTGACTATTGATTGTTAAACAAATAAACATATTTCATTTTGTAATATTTTCTAAAATAAAGCAATGTAACATTCAGACGTATGGAAAGATGAATATGATGATTCAACTTGAAGAAAGGAGACTGATGCGGATCGAGATAGTCTTCAAGACGCATGTAGTCTCAAAATAATTCAAAGTTTTGTGAATCCCAATCCTTTTACAAGAAACTCATTAAATCATTACTAATACACTTGAAACTCCTTGTTAACAATGGAGTGCATTAGTACGAGTCATTAAGGAAATCTGGCCATATTTTGAACAATTAACTTAACTAATTACCTAATGTGATTATTATAAGCCAACTGGCACATTTTAACCAACAGCAGTGATGGATCTGAATGCTTTTGTACTTTCCAAAGAAGTACAGCATGGTAAATGATCTACGCAAGGGGTTTAGAAAGGATCTCGCATGGTCAGCAATGCACTAGTGATATTTCTGGCATAGCAAGCTGCAAGCCTCCATATGCAGCGGTCGTTGCCTACCATTAGCAATGTAGCATGCGAGTTTAACACCGACATGTTTAACACACTGGAATAAATTACCTTGCTACTCCGCGAAACCATACATACATACAATAATTTGTTCCAGTTTGTTGATATGGACCTCCGCAAAGTAACGCCTGAATCTATTAATTACCGACATGTTTGAAAGAGAACTAAAGTATTCAAGTTTAAACTATCAAAGTTTCAGAAAGTGCTTCAGGTGAAAGCTCAGAGCTTGATTATTAATATCTCAAATAATACACAACATCCAAATAACGTGAAGGCAAAGCAATCACGAAGAAATCTACTTCCTATGACAGTGAGGGGCTAATAAATGGCAGATTTATTAAAGTATTATATATAGCGGTAGAGCTACGTTATGGCCAATAGTTGGTTGCAGTGTGAATGAGCTGTCTCGGCCAGGGTAGTATCACAAATATATAAAATACCAGTGTGGAGTGGTACCTGTGTTTTATGGTGAGTGAGAATCCAAAGGCCCTGGGAGCTACAATTCGCCAACGGGTGAACAATTCTGGGTAGGCAGAGATACCCATAGGCGGCGGTGATCACTTCCCATCAGGTGACCAGTATGCTTGTTGGCCACCCTTAACCCAATAAAATAAATATATCAAAATTATCAGTGTCTTCGTTCACCCTAAATTCAAACCTTATATCTAATAATCATGGAATTTCGTACAACATAAGAGTAAATGCATCCAAAGCCCTACACAATAGGTTGGTGTTCATCGATATATGAGCATCATGTCTACATTAATATATCAAAGGTACCTTGCGGATCAAGCTTGCAGCACATGAAACAATTGCAGATGGGAAATGTGTAGAAGGTCCCTGTACCGCAGCAAAATCATACTAAGGCCTTTCATTAATTTTCTGATTATAGTCTGTCATGTGGTAAAAGGAACTGGCTGGTGAACATCCTTATGACTTTTGTAAAATTCATTATGACTTTTGATCAACTACCCATCTAAGCTGTTTATGGCCAATGTTAGCCTTTAAATAACATAACCAGAGAACTTTATACATGGCTTCTTCAAAGTCAAAGTTAAAATATTTTGATTTAGTTCAGGCTTACAAAAATACATATAAATACAAATAAAAGTTCAGAAAAAAAATTGATGTGAAGATACCTGCACGAAACTCAACAAGAAGCTTAAAGAGTGTTTTAAAAAAAGCACAAACTTAGAATGTTAATTTTTACACCATAAGTATTTAAAACAGTAAGTAAGTAAGTGGAAACAAGGATCACTAATGCTAATAGGGATCATCTACCTCATCTAGTTAATTGTCTTAAGAGTGATCATATCCGGAGTCTAGATTACATACCATAAATTAAATAAAAATTTAATTACCTTGCCATTAGCAATAGATGATGACTGAGCTTTCTGTTTAGTTTTAAGTTATTCTGTAACTAATCAAGCTACTGAAATTAAGAATGACAATCAAAGCCCTAAGGTCCCTATGAGTCATATACCCTATTGTTGTAAAGTACCTTTAGTGCAGCTGCATCTAGTTTCAATCATTTCCATTCAGACATACATTTTCTGTTATGAAACAAAGGAAAGCTGTATAATAAACGTTTTAATAAAGTCAGAGCTACTAGTGAAGTATGTAATAGTACTTTTGAATGTTGTATAAATCTGATGATGCACCTTGGGTGTTAGTGAGATGGAATAGATTGAATCTATGACTGATTAAAGGTATATTTTGGGGAAAAACGTGTATTATTCACAAATTCAGAGTAATGGAGCAATAAGCTTCTAATCACTGCAGTTCCTAGAATTCCTTTGTTACAGAAACATTAGATAACTGCACTTCCTTCAAAGTTTTAATAAGCGATCTTTCTTACGATACTTAATTATAGACCCATGAATACTATTTACGTGAAAATGTCTACATTAAAACGGAATTATCGTGTTTCCTAAAAGATACCAACGTAAACTACGTAGCGAAAGATTTGCAGACTAAAACAAAACTCAGGAATAGTGCAATGTAAACTTACAACAGTATAATTAAGTCGTGATCAGATCTTACATAAAAGGGAGAATATTACATTAACATTACTTAACTTATACGTATTTGACAATGTGAATAAACCAAGTCCTTGTTTAACCGTTCATGAAGTTTCAAACAAACAACAAATAACTTACCCCGTGATGGGCAGCGGGAATCCTGCACAGATTTATTAAGCTTGCAGATACATAACAACAAACCGTCCTGTGGTTATGTGATAAAAGAACTTAAATTACTAAAAACAAGAAAACAAAATAACACAAACAAACAAGTGTATTCTCCAATGCATTCATAAGCAATGCACATTGTATGCATCTATTATCTTTCAAATGCATTTTAATGTTTCCAGTTTAACCTGTCAACAAAATGATCTTGCTTCATTGGTGTATATTTTCTTAACTCTCGTCTGCCATTGGTGTAAATTCTATTGAAGATCGTCTGGATTTGACGTTTTGAACAACGAAACCGGCTAGTTGCTACTTTCGGATGGGAGTTATTTTGCCATTTGTTGTTGTTACATTGCATTTTCTATTGAATTTGATATATATTTGTTTCAGTGGTTACTTTAAAAACAAATCGCAATCAATAGAATCCACAATATCAAAACTCATCTCAGTTATAAGAAATCAAATCCTTATTAGTACTGTACATTGAGGAAAATAGTTTTCAAGTACTTCGCTAGATGTCACTTAAATAAATATCACAACCAAATTCCTTCTCATTCAATGCATACGGAAGTAGTTCGCAAAATACTCACTAGATGTCATTAAAGTAAATATGACAGATTGTCTATTCGATCTCGGCATTATGTTTGAACATGTCGTAAAATTAAGCACATTTATTTTCCACTCATTTTCTTATATAATCAATATAAACAAAATTTAACTGCTAAAAATAATTAAGTAGCTATTTGAAAGGAGAAAAACAAGTCAAGCTGTAAAAAAAACCTTGCTTGAGGAAAGCTGCTTCAGCATACAGCAACATGAACATGCCACGTGACGTGTGGCTTTGAATATCAGCGAAAAGTAAGTGCTTATGTTAGTAAAATAATTTAAAAAAAATTTGCGCGTTCAAAATATTTCGACGCAGGTATCTATCTACCTATCGTTCTGGGCTTAAGATTATTTACAGACTTTCCATAGTATCTGAAGGTATTATTGTAGATTTTAACATCCACCCACCCCCTTTAAATTTAAACTTCATTAACGGACCGTTTACTTATCAATGTTTAAATTTTGACACACTTTCTATGGGAAATTTATTAAAATTTTACGTCTATAGGTAAAACTATCCGTTACTTGCAGGAAAGCGGCATTAGATTAGTTAGGATTCTTCAAAGGGTTTGCTACTGACTTTAATCTGGTCTCATGGTGGGTAAGCTAATCTATGTCTAGACTGACGGTAGACCCACACTCCACAGCCACAGAATAACTAATCACAAGTACAGAAGATTTACTTCGAACAAAATCGGCGTTAAGGTATATCGTCCTACTGTATGCCTCTCTGTCTGTCGTATAACACGTATGCATTCGCACGCGCGGCAACTTAATTGCGCCGGCCCCAGGGCAGTGGTACCTCGATGTTCTTGTAGCTCCGCAAAGTATGCTGCGCCTGCCACAGCACAGATGATATACAAGTTACGTAGAGCGGCCTAGGAGTTGCCTATAGCTACGTATTGAATTGATGCTCTCTGTGTAGTAGCGTAGCGTTCTAGGCTAGGCAGGCTAAAAACTTTTACAATTTAGGCTTCTAGGTAGTTTCGCGGAGGAGCTAAGTTTATACTTAGACTTTATTGTATGATCCCGACGAGCATTTTAGTGGGTGGCTTTAGTCACCAAGTAAAATGGGCCATTGGGACTTCCCTTGAAGAACCGCTTCTTCCGTTATTTCGTCATTGGTAAAAATACCATGCACATAGTGCTGAGTTAAAGTTTGTAAGTTTATTGTTCTGCATTTATTAATCATGTGTGCGTACGTTAATTTTACTAAATAAAATAATATTATATGGAAAAAATGTCTCATTGCATCCTTTTTTTATGACACTTATATGTAGGAGATAGAGTCGATTGAGGGATAATCTAAACGTAGGCGGTCACGTTATTGCAACTGCCAGCAGAGCCAGCACTTTGGCTCCTGTGACCATATTAATATGACCGCTCAAGTTTATCGCTATGTGCCGCGTTTTCTTATGACACTATGGTTTGGTAGAGCCGTAAGGACGGATAAATTAAACTTTAGCTGTTTATACATCTTTGAATTAAATTGTAATCATTATATGTATCCATGAAACTGAAAAAACTAAGTAATATTTATAACGTTATCGGGACTTTAACGCGATAAAAACATTATTAATTTACCTCGACGTTGTGGCCAACGGCCGTGGTCACGAGTAGACGAGTAGAGTCATAGTACTCGTATGTGTGAAAATCGCGAAAGTTTAAAACAATTTTACTAAGTAATAGTTAAAATTCGTGATAGAGGCCACAGGGGCCTCGTTGATCGCAAGCATCGCATTCTCAAACGCCAAGATTGCGAAAACATTAGCGAAATATCAGGTAGAGTAGCGCAGATGCGTCACTACAAAAGATATCCGCCTTGAGCTGCCTGTAAACAAACTATTCTTTATACCGGGATCAAAACCCATGAATGGCCGTGTGGCGGTGTTAGCCTATAATAAGATTTATTGTAACCGATCTTGTTTTGACAATGACAATAGTGCGGGATTCTTGGTGGTAAGACGGCTTTGTATGGTCCGCATTGTGTGATGTATGGAAAGTCAAAAATTGTTTACGATAACACACCTGGTTATGAAAAAATATCAATTATAACAGTTTTGTGGTGGAAGCGGACTATTAGTTCTATTGGGTAAAAGGGCCAGTAACTTTTTCTGTCTCTTCGATGTCCGTTACGTTACGTGTGGTGTGGTGGTACGTATGCAACGCGCAATACACTTTCGAGGCAAAATGTGAACATGTCAGGCATTTTCTACTTTTTTAAATATCCAATATCGGTACCTAGTTCAAAAAGCTTCACGTCTGAAATACTGTTAGGCAGAGGTGTGTATCTACGTGTCTAACTAATTTACTTAAGTCTGAAATTTTATTGGGAATATTTTTTAATTTTTTAACATGCTATTTACGTTTATTAATATTTATATGATTTTATGATTTTATTTAGTTTCATACATACGTGTAGTGGTTTTTTTCTATTTTCACATATATTGTATATCTTGGCAAAAGTGTGCCACAGTTGCAATCGTTCTTAAAATAAATTGTTAATAAGAAAATGAAGATACAACATTAAAGATCGGATGCTATTCTCATTATACCCAAAGCTTGACTGGCAGAGATTACCTTATGCTAAGTTTGCCTTTTGTAATTTTTTTTGTGCAATAAAAATTAAATAAATAAACAAAAGGTATTGTACAAGTCCTTATAAGCACTTAAGCTATGTTAATAAACGTGTCATTGCTTTATTATAAGACGCAGGCACTTAACTTTTCTTAAAATTGAATTAGCAATGCTGCATTCTTGCACTCCATTTATTTTTGTTCAGCGAAGTTTTCGGGACTTTTAAAGTGTTAATTTCCCAACTTTTAGTTATACTCTGATAGCCCAGTTACTTGTCGGAATACTTCGTAGTATGTAGTAACAATCTAACGATTTACTATGCACGATAGCGGTGAAATCTGTGATTTATGGTAATGCAGCCTGATAGCTCGGGAGTCCCAACGGCCTACGTTAACAAAACTCTAATCTAACATATAAACATAAAAACGTGCATGCTCGCGTCACTAAAAGGCAATTGTTGTTAAATTTAATGGGGCATTAAATAAAATAAGACGGCCTGAGTCACGATAATTACGGTATTGACAAATAAAATGAACCGGGTTAGGCAAACCCTCACCGAGAGTTAAACGGAGTCTAACCTTAGAGCTAACCAAAGCTGTGAAAGCTTTATTAATCGATTAGATATGATAAGTGTAGAGTCTCTAATAAACTCGATTATACGCAGAATCAGCATTACTGGAACACGGTTTGCTTTGCAATCCTCATAAGTCATATTAATTAATCTACGGTTAAATTACATTAAAAATAGTGATGTGATTGTGGAACTAGAAATGATTGACACCTTAGCTAGGTAGCTACTAACTTAATCATTCGCTTGCCTCATACAGCAGCTAACAAATCCTCATGACCAGCCTAATAATATCACAAACATTACAAATTCTACAATTTGACATAGGTACCTAACTGTAAAGTTTTGCATACAAAAATGTGCCAGACATTTTAAATTGTAAAAATTGTAAGTTATGTGGTAACTACAGGGGACAGTTAGGATTTGTCAAAATATTTCAGTAAAGTTAAAGAAGTAGAATAAGTTCAAGCTAGTTAACAGATTAAGTCATGGAGATAATTAAAATAAATTATGCAGGTATTTTAAGTTATTCATAAATTTCAATGATAACAATACATTTCATTATGCTATTTATATTTTCATTTATTTTATTTTATAATTCTGGAACATGGTATATGACGTTCACACAAAAATGGCGCAGTCATCCATCATGCTCAGGGTACCATTATTGGGACTATTAAGGGAACAATCATCAGAAACCTAAGCTTCCGCATATCTGTAACACAGAACGAACACTGAAATTCATTAAACTAATTTATTAGAATTGTCACTTATTTGCATTCAGGATTTCTCAATTTGTTTTAAAGAACATCATGAGGAAACTCCTACATTCGTGTAAAATGAATGTGTAACCGTGATTGCGACGGTCCGGTTTCCCTGTAACAGCGGTTACGGAGGGCAGATAGTAATCGCTCCATTATAATAACTTGACCTGCCAAATTTGGGACCATAGTCAAAGCGTACCCCGAATTAAGAAACGGGAAAAAGCGCTAGGATGATACGTTAATGTTTAAACTTAAAAAAAATGTAATCATCCGATTCCCAGTTGCGTTCCAGATTACTGAACCAGATACTTCAAACGTGGAAGAAATCGAGTCTTGCCCAGTGAATGTCTTGTAAAACAGTCTCTTTAATCTTGAATAACTAAAACGTTATCTCCCGAAAACGTTATCAAGTCCTTTCGTTTGACCCTATTAACGAGAATCATTTTGGGTCCACTTTTACTTTGGTTAAGTCCAAATCGAAATCACATTAAAGTAATGGACATAAAAATAGTCGATTTGGGAGCAAATGTAAGTATCGAATAGAACTTAGGAAGTGGTGGGAATTTACACCGACATTCTATGCCGAGCGTAAACGAAACGCTGATTCAGTGTTCCCTTGTAGAACTGAAAATAAAAATGAATGTTCTACAGTTTATGTAAAGAAAAAGCCAGCTATACAACGTAGGTACGAATAGGTGTAGGAACATAGGAATACAATTCAGCCAATTTCACCAAAACAGAGTGTCATTTAACCGTGCCTATTGATTGCTTGAATCACTGCCGCCATTACCATGCGCTACCACTGCCCTAATTAGTGACAATTCATCGCGCTACCGACAAATGAACACATAATCAAAACAGACAATGAACGAATTTCGGTGTGACAGCCATTGGTTACAATGGAGGTAAATATCAGAGCTTTGCAGGCCGCGCACGTCCGTGATTGGTCATTTCAGTATATCCTGTTAGACGCCACACGAATCCCGAATGAATTACGAGAATTGTTTATACGTCGATACTTACCGATTTTGTCTGATTCTCTGCAAAAAGATCAAAGCAACCCATGCTGCAGTTTGAATAGCAAGTGTGTTTAGGCCAATGTACAGAACTTAAGATTACGTTTAGAAATTTTCTTTAACTACCACTGCACGAAACCGTTGTCCTATCTTTACGACTTTTCTTCTCTCCTAGGAAAATAGCTAAAGTTCACTTAACGTAAGTAAAACCGTTCCCATTGGCATCCCATTGGTAATTTCTTAAGTACGTTGGTTGTTAATTACATAGCCAGTTACTATTGTAGTTTGAGTTGATATTGGCAGAAGCCAATAATACAATCACACAAGTCCATTTACCATGGTCTATTTTATGCCTTGTTGCGGCGTTCATGACGGTTTACTGTCATCATTTGTCATTACTTTATGACGTCATTGTATGATCGCCATTAACCGGGCTTAAACGATTTAATTTTCGACTTTCCCTCAAACTTCATTGACGGCACCTAATCACAGCCCACGGACAAGATAATCCTCTTATTTATTGGCCATAACAACTGATACTGTCGTCAGTCTGTGGACCTACAGATTTATAAATAGTTTGGTGCTAATGAAATTATATTGAATTGCCATAAATTACGCTACGACAATGGTCCGAGGTGGGGTGACCACAATGATGAACCAAATTGGAACTATTTACAATGGTCGTATTTGGGTTTAATAGCACTGGTCACAACACGGGGACCACCCTTAATGTTTGGGTGCACCTCGCGGCATACAATTGTGTTGGGCAAGATGTTTTGGTCGGTTACAGATGTGTGACGTTGGTAATTTATTGGAGTTAACTGTATTGAATTAATAGAAGGATATTTTCAGACCACACGCACCTAGTGAGGTTCCTCGCTGGCGTTAGCAACTAACATTCCATTGTAATAACTAGTTGTAAAAAGTGTATTTATAAACTCATATCCAGAAGATTCATGATATATAGTTTTACTTCCTTATCGAAGTAAGTTTTTTAATACACACCACCGTTTCTGACCTGTTTTTTATCCCTCTCGTCTCGAACAATAGCAACAAATTGATGATTATAAACGATGCGGTCGGGTTGAAGCTGCACAATTCATAATTAGGGAATAATTTTATAAAATATCCTGAGTTATTCTCACGAGCTTTCATTTGGTGGAGCATGACGTGACTGAAATTCTCGTGGACAAAGGGATGTGGGGCAACAGGAGCGTAGGTAGCGGTGCGGTGCTGCGGCCTTCCGTCAATATCGTAGACAGCGGGACACCATTGTCGCTGCCCCCATTGTGGCCGCTGACGCTGCGAACGAAGCACTGACCAAAAATCATTAATTTCCTATCACAAAGCAAGAACCCACAAATCAAAGCCCTGAAGAAAAAAATAGGGCCCATTCAGGACCGGTCACTGACACAGACACGAATGCCAGCCCGTATCGTGAATATTTCCATCTGAGTTTTAATTATACGATTTAGATGACGCGCCCGCCGACAAGGCCGTGGAGAAGATTTGATTATTCATAACTATTTTATATGTTTAATCACTTATCGGGCATGCATTTGAAACAGTTAAAGACTGTAATATTTTAAGCTAACAAACACAAACATTTTTAATTTTGAAAAGAAAAATCCAGCGCACCAGCGCAGTAAAAGTTTCGTTTCTTTAGAAGATACTCAGCTACAGTCAGCAGTAGAACTAGCTGAACACTCGAACAGGTCAAAAATAAATTGAAAATTTTAAGTTACTGTTTATCGTAAAAACATGCTGTGTTGACTGTTTTCAGATTTATACCAGACGTGCTAATTAAGAATTTAGTTTTTTTTAGCTTAATACAATTTAAGCTCATTATTTCGTTTGTAGACCAAACATGAAAAAAGTAATCATCGAGCAGGCACGTATTTTGGGGGTACTTGAAAGATTGTAATAAACCCAGCGCTTTGTTTGTCAGCCTCGAATATGAAACAGGCGCGACAACCTTCGTAAGCCCGTAGACTAAACGTGTAGTCGGTCTATGTTGCTGTATAAATCACGAACTCTTTTGTGATTAATGTCAACGTTAAAGCATAAATATTCGTATTTAGTGCAGCGCAGTCCTAATGTCCGTAACCAAACCGGATTAACAAGACCTCCGTATGCGGTAATAAATAAAACTTTCAGCTTACTGTTTACTCATCGAGTCACAATTATGTATTAAAATCCCCACATAAATCTAAAATCATCCGGCTAGATAAAGAACTTTTTTTTGATATCACCAAAATATTTAAACAAATCATTCAAGTATTAATAACATGTGGCGTAACAAATACGATTAAGAGCGCTAAGTCAGAGCTCCAACACAGATGCTTGGGGTAAATTAAAAAGCGTCAATGAAAAAATGGTCTTTGTGTTGGCAAAATTCTCTTTATCTGGTAAACCGGAATCCACGGCCCCTCGCCAAATAATGCTAATCATAATGGCATTACATTCATTCGCCGGATTTCGTCAAGTATCCAAGGATCGGTCCCGAATTCCCAAATTTTTTTTCGTCTCGTGATCTCGTCTCGAACTTTTTTCTTCACAAACCACTAATTTAATCGGAGCAACGATTGTGTCTGCTAATTGAAAATTAAAAATCTTTTAACAAAGCAAACCTCAGTAACGTAAATAGCAAATCTTTGCTACTCACGTTACAAAAGTTTGGCTATGTTATTTGTTACATTTTTGAGTTTGTTAACTTGGTGGACTTTTGCAAAGTAACATCAATCAGTCTGAATCTATTAATTAATTGGTTATTAATCTTCGATCATTTTATATGTCTAAATTAAAAGAAAATACAGTAAAGCAAAAATAAAAACATTGCAAAATATTGTACATTTGGCCACAATATCCCCGTATAAAGCAACAATTATGAGTTAATGTCGAGCTTACAAACAGTGGCCATTAGCACAACTGATACAAAATATTTTGACGTTTACTGCGAGAAAATATGTATGGGTCCTTGGGGATGGCGTGCATTACCGCCATAGAACAGTGTGACAAAGCGAATGGCAGACAGCTCGGAAGATCGATTCGATTTATGCGTTTTTTGCGGAAACACAATAGAGTCTATTTATCGACAGATAATGGGATTGAGGAACATTTGGCGGGAATCGTCATTTGGTAACGTGGTTAGTTATGGTGATCAGAATCGCATATCACGTGGGATGCATCAATGTTTATCAATCGAAGTGACTTTGTTCGTAACTTTTAAAATTAAAAGTCTAAATTTGCAAACCATAGAGAAAATACAGTTAACTTATTAAAATTGCCGAATCATTACATGTTTCCTTAATAAATTTAAGGGATTCTTTTGATTGCTGACCAGCAATTCTTGATTATAAATAAAATGGGACTTAGAAGTGATTGATTAAAGAAACATCTGTCCAAAATGGTGAAGCCATCTTCCCGTAAAGTACAAAAATATCTAAGCGTCGAATTATTGCGAACTTTTCGCTTTTTTGAAGTCAATTAAAAAGGTATACTTGGTTCTAAAGCAACATTGGACAAAGCTTAATTAGGTAGCTCTTTCTGAATTTTTTGGTGGTTTTCCATTAGTCAGAGATATCTGATGATTCGAATCACTTGCCAATGCTCAACTATCAAGATGTTTGAAAAATTCTTTTCGAGGCCATGTTCAAATTCATGGCCAAATTCCAGTTCACAACTACGCATATCATCAATCTTCGTTGACAGAATACTACGTTCAAAGATAACTATCGTGTGGAAATAAAAATACTAGTTTCTTTGGACTCAATCTACGAGTACGTCAAGAACGCGTCAGAGAGATACCTATCCGTATGTGCGGAGAACGCCGTAATTCTTTTATCTTAGAAATAAAATGATGTTAGTTTAAAGTATCTCGTCTTTTGTAGAAGGTGACTAAGTGATTAATTCGGACCATCAAGCTTGACAGACGACGATGGATGTGGAAAAAATATTTTCATCTGACATCTGAGCGACGCGATGCAGGATGCGTTCGTAATAAAAAGTAGATTTAACGTTTTCAGCGGTTCGCCTAAATCGCTACCAGTGTATTAGGAGCCCTGATAGCTCTTCGGACTATAGCGTTGTTAGAAGTAGAGGGGGGCAGAGCGTGTCATAGTGCACTGGTGTGGTTGTAAGAATCGGCTGACGAGTCGGTAGTGTTGTGATTTACAACTTCCTGAGCGAGCGGGCGTTACGTTGGCACTGCATTTGATGGCACTGGACTGAGCCACATAATGCTAACTAGTTACGATGCAAGATTTACGTCCTTTTTTAATGTTCTGTACATTGGCTACAGAGAATGTGTTGGGTGAAGCAAGAAAATTGTTCGAAGATAATTTATGGCCTTTGGGAAGATAAATAAGTTATTAAATAACCGTAACCAATGAGTCAAACAAACTACAGTTTACACAAAGAGCTGACTATTTTCTGTTTTCGTAGGAACCGATTTCCGAGCAGATCCCTATAAAAAATAAATTAGATTCAAAAAATAGTAAAATCTTTTTCTCTAATAATTTTTGGCTTTACTTGTATACTTTGAAATTATTACGGTATACATTTTGAACTCGATATTTTTATTTTACAGAAGTTATACACCTATGGAACTGAAAACATTGTTTATCATAGTTAAGGTATAAACCTACATAACTAGACGACCTAGGTCAGACAAAGCTGAAGAACCAGTACAAGCAAGAAAACAACTACACAAAGTCAATCCCGCCAAGTGAGAGTCGAATTCGTGTTCAGAGGGTTCTGTAGTACCATATAGAATAGCAAACCCGGTTCTGCCCTATAGGTCCTTTCCCCCCCGGGGACTTCGGATTTCTCACTCATCGTACGAAACGCTGCAGTTAGCTGCTACTTCACGCCGGTAATCTGTAAGTGTTGTACCACTCCAGTCGAGCTGACCCGGTTGTTCTGCAACCAGCAACTGGCTGTAGTGTGGCTCTACCAAAAATAAAGTTATCGTATTTTTTTAAATTCTGTCAATATAAAGTGTCTCATGTTGGCATAAGTGGACGAATAGTCCAATACCACTGTTAATAAGAACAGCTGGCATTTCTGGGCATGACACCCAAAACAATCATGTCAATTTTAATTAAAATTGGTTCAGACGTTTCCAGTTATTGATAAACTTCTAACTAACTTGTGCACGTGGTATAGACTGGCTTGACCTACTGTCTCACAAACGTGGGGTCATGCTAAGGGTAAGCTTGTACCTTTGAGTTTTTCAGAATGTATGAAAAATTAAAAAAAAATTACATAGCTCTTCGGTGAAGGGCAAACATTGTAAGGCAACCTGTAAACACCTGTGAAGCTATTTAATATTGTGTGTTCTCTTTTTTGCTTAGAGTATAGGCGAACTGTCGGTATACAACTCCAGTTGTCCGTCTATCATGGCAGTAATACACAAAAGTACCCCGTCTGCTCTAGGTAGTGTTAACGCTACATATGCTAAAATACATAATTAAATGAAAAATGTTCATACAGGAATGCATCCTGTAATGCAGCGGCACTGCCAAAGAGGCTGTCTCAGAGCAATTTTTGAGAGTCTCGGTGAGAAAGCCAATAAAAGTCTTTTCATGTTGCCCGACCGCTTTCATACGTCTCAAGCACTTACAACGCCAAGTCATCGATTGATATCATGAAATGTTCAAAACCTATGCACTTTGAACCGAATGCAAATGCGAACTAAATTGCGGCGGCAAGCGCTTTGTGCAATGCTGAAGCAAGCCGGATGCAGACACTATGGTTTTATATGTTAGGAACAAGTCTTAGCTTTATCAAGTTGAATGATCAGGGTACGGAAGACAAATCATTTTATACAGAACTAGTTTTTGCTTGGTTTAAAAAAATATTTCATATCATCGTATTATATCTTATCTTATCTACTAGGACTCCTTTCGGATGCACTTCTACCCAATGGGATTATTATTTATTATTAATAATCATCTAAAATTCTAAAAGCGTAAAAGTGACAATTAAGATATCTAACCTTTGCTTCTAAAAAAATAAGCCTAATAAATAACATAACCCTTCCCTTTGGCTAAGTGTAGTCAGGTAAAAATGAGGCATGTCACAATGTTTGTATTCAAAAACAACTTCAAAAAATGGAATGCATTTTGTGAGCTTAATAATATGCATAGCATCCAGTATGGCAGTATTGGCAGTATCTAACCTAGGTAAAGGCGGTGGTATTCGGCATCTGTGCCTACTTACTTGTATACGTAGTAGGGTGAGGTACTGCCCGTTGTTTCTTATCATTAGTGTGATGAATCATCACTGATGATGCTGTGTAATAATAGCTTTTATCTATGTTAGTTTGTTACAAACCCGTATCTTCAAAAACGTGTACCAACCTGTTGATTAGTTACCACGACTATAAGATTAGTTTATTAAGTAATTACTTTTATTTCTTGTCATTTTGCACGATTTATTTTTAAACAACGACAATATCAACACCTAGGTACCCTGTTTAGAACTCTTTTTTAAATATGCATGCTTGTAAAATATCATACAAACAAAGCAAATTTCGTTTAGCGATTAAAACGATGCTAAGTAGGATGCAACGATGACTTCATAATGTTCTGAGTAATTCGTTAAGTCTGACTGATAAGCCGAGTTATCGGTGCCTGCAGGTAGAGCCCTAGAACAAAGGGTGCCACTTCGGCTCACGTGCTGATAAAAAAACTAATCATAATCTTGACAAGGATTGCACGCAACGTGCGACGATTATGCACTTCCGTGTCGTTTTTTCATATCAGTAAAATGACTATTGAGTGTAAATACACTAGACAGTATAAGTACGAAAGTATACATGGGAGTGTAGTAAATAAGAATGCAGTGGCACTAAGCAGATCTTGCTCTACCTAAGCTCTGACTGGAGCCCTTATCATGATTATCATGTTCAACTTATATACGTCCACTGCTGAATACAGTGAGAGTAATAAGTATTATTGTAAGTGCTTCGCTATTGGAGAAAGAGCACGCATCCAGCTAATCACAATTTGTAAAAACAGATTGGTCACACGCTTTTCAGAGGAAATTCCATTGAAGTTTTGATTAAAGCTAAACAAACAAAGCACCGCCATGTTTATAAAAGCTTGCAAGGCTCGCTTCTGTTCATGCCAATCTTGCGGCGAGCAACTTGTTGCCGTTGTGAACTTTTAAGAAAAACGAGAGGTGAATATCGGAGTGCTCTGTCGGGGGAGGAGCTCGCGCGGGGAGCCAGCCGCGCCGCCGGTCGCTCAACTCGCTGCCCGCCGTCACTCAGTCGGTTCCCACACGCTGTCGGGAGTGGAGTGTTCTGCGCGCCTCTCCGCCCGAGCCGTTATGTGTCGTACTTCGTAACAAGTTTGACGGGAAATTCGTGAAGTTTTCCGGGCGCGATCGCGATGTGCGCGTCAGCAGCGAACCAAACAGTGACGATTTAAATTAAGTGACAGTTGAAAAGTGTGCCATTCGAGATGTTATCGATGGGATTATTGGCGGTGTGGTATTCGGCGTGGTGTTGGATGTGCCTGTGCGCCGGCGGCGCGTCGCTGACGAGCCGGGTGGCGGAGGCGCCGCAGGAGTGCGAGTGGCAGCGCGTGTCGGGCGGCGCCGGCGAGCCCACGCGCGTGCAGCTGGCGTGCTCGCTGCGCACCGCGGCCGGCGCCACCGACCTGCTCGCCGGCCTCAGCGCCTCGCAGGCGCAGCGCATCACCGCGCTCGACCTACACTGCACCGACGTCCTTTTCTTCGAGAGCTCCCTCGACATCGGAAGGAGGAAAGAAGAAGGAACTGAACTTCTTTCGCGGTTCCACAACCTGAAAGAACTGAGAATAGAGTCCTGTAAGATACGATATGTACCCTCAGCAGTGCTCTCGCCGCTCAGTGGATTGCGCGCCTTAAGCATACGAACTCATAACACGGATTGGTCAGCGATGTCGATGGAGTTTCATAGAGATACGTTTCGAGGATTGACCGACTTGAGGTCTCTCGATTTGGGTGATAATAACATTTGGATTTTGCCCTCTGAGATATTTTGTCCGTTGTATAACTTGAAAGAGTTAAACGTTACTCAGAACAGACTACAAGACATCTCTAACCTAGGCTTTTCGGACTGGGGTAACGGCCCCACCGCCCCCGGTAAATCGTGCAACTCGGTACTGGAAACATTGGAAATGTCGCACAACGAAATTAGTGCGCTGCCAGATAACGGCTTATCGAGTTTACGCGCGCTTCAAAAGTTGTTTTTGCAAAATAATAGAATTTCAAATGTAGCAGATCGTGCGTTTGTCGGTCTAAATGATTTACAAATATTAAATTTGTCTACGAATGCTTTAACGGCCCTACCACCTGAAATGTTTCAGTCTTCAAGAGACATTAAGCAAATATATTTGAACAATAACTCTCTGAGTGTGCTCGCACCTGGACTCTTGGAAGGATTAGACCAGTTGCAAATATTAGATTTATCTGTCAACGAGTTGACGAGCGAGTGGGTCAACAGAGACACTTTCTCAGGATTAGTTCGTCTTATAGTTCTGAACTTGTCTCATAACAGAATCACTAAAATAGATGCGCTATTGTTTCAAGATTTAAACAATCTACAATTTCTAAGTTTGGAGTTTAATAACATTGCGCGTATTGCAGACGGCGCATTTTCCAACTTGAAGAATCTTCACTCGCTTTCGCTAGCCCACAACAACATTTTAGAAGTAGACAGCAGTCATTTTTCGAATCTGTATGTACTAAATCAATTATTCCTCGACGGGAACAGAATAACCAAAGTGGACCTACGCTCGTTCGAGAACATAACGAAGCTCCACGATTTAGGCCTCAGTGGAAACCAGTTATCCGAAGTACCGGAAGCCATAAAGACGTTAAGATTCTTGACATCTCTAGACTTAGGCATGAATAGAATAACGAAAGTTACCACAACGCAATTTGAAGGATTAGACGATTTATATGGCTTACGACTAGTGGGGAATAAAATTGAAAAAATATCAAAGGACACTTTTGTTGCTTTGCCCTCCTTGCAAATATTGAATCTTGCTTCGAATAATATTGACCAAATAGATGACGGCGCATTTTCGTCAAATCAGCAATTAAAAGCAATCGGACTAGATGGAAACAAATTAGTGGATTTAAAGGGAATATTTACAAACACGCAGCCTCTTGTTTGGCTCAATGTATCAAACAATGAGCTGCTTTGGTTCGATTATAGCCACATTCCTTCAAATCTCGAGTGGCTCGATATGCACGAAAATAAAATTGAAAAACTTGAGGACACTTACGGAGTCAAAGAGTCTTGTAATGTTAAGATGCTTGATGTCAGCCACAATAAAATAAGAAGTATTGACGAATTCTCATTCCCCAGCAGTATTGAAACAGTCGTTTTGAATAATAATCATATCGAAAAAATAAACCCCGGCACTTTCCTGCAAAAGTACAACCTCAACAAAGTCATGATTTATTCAAATAAGATAAAAACACTCGAAGTCGGCGCTTTTGCTATATCAGCTGTTTCAGACGAGAAAGATTTGCCCGAGTTCTATATCAGTGAAAATCCATTTGTGTGTGACTGCACAATGGAATGGCTGCAGAGAATTAACCAATTAAGTGACCTCAGGCAGCGCCCGAGAGTAATGGATTTAGAAAGTGTAAGGTGCTCTTTAACTCATTCACGAGCAAAAGTGGACGTGCTTCTGCTCGAGGTCAAATCTTCTGAATTTTTGTGCGAGTATGATTCACATTGTTTCACTTTGTGCCATTGTTGTGACTTTGACGCTTGTGATTGCAAGATGACTTGTCCAGATAGGTGCTCGTGTTATCATGATCTCACCTGGAACTCCAACGTGGTCGATTGTTCGCGCGCCGGCTACGATCACGTGCCGGACCGAATACCGATGGACGCGACCGAAATATACTTGGATGGAAACGATCTTAAAGAATTAGGCAATCACGTTTTCATTGGTAAAAAACGACTTCAAGTTTTGTATCTCAATAACAGCAACATTAACACAATACAAAATCGAACATTTAACGGGATCGAATCGTTAAGAATACTCCACTTGGAAAACAATAACCTAGAAGTTTTGAGGAACACTCAATTTACGAGGCTACAGAATTTAAATGAGCTTTACTTGCAAGAAAACAAAATAAAAATAATAGAAAATGATACATTTAATTACCTGCCGTCACTGGAGCTCTTGAACCTTGACAATAACGGCTACGTTGATTACATGCCGTGGCGAGTCATTACTGACAATAATCCGCGCACGCGTGTTTCCGTCGATGGTAACAATTGGATATGCGACTGTAAAGATGTGGCCCAGCTGAATCAATGGTTGATTAAAAAATCAAAAGATACCGAAACCATGATGTGCTACTTTGCTCATGGCCAACCGATGAATAAAACCATCGCAACCGTAGCTAAGGAATGTGTATCAGACACTACTACCGAAGAAACCGAGACCGAGACCCTAAAGCGATTATTCATTGAGTCGAATGACGGTGTGGAAAATTACATACCATATATCGCAGTAGTGCTCATAATAGCAATTATTCTTTTACTAATGTGCGCCCTACTCTTCATGTTCAGAGAGGACTTTAAGTTATGGATGCATTCTAGACATGGCGTCCGCGTATTTAGCTCGACGCCTAAAGACATGAACGATAACAAAAACAAACGGTTCGATGCCTTCTTTGTGTACAACCCGCGGGATGAAGATTTCGTGACTCGTGCAGTTAGTTCCGAGTTAGAGAATTCGGGTCACTCCTTGTGTTTACAGCACAGAGACTTGCAGCTTATTGAAAGACGCTCTGGCGATAGTTTAGTAAGTGCATCGGAAAGTTCTAAAAGACTCGTGATAGTGTTATCGATAAACTTTTTACAGCAGGAGTGGTATGCGCCCGAGTCAAAAGCGGCCGTACAAAGTGCTATAAACTCAGTGAACGTTAGACATCGACGTCAAAAGATAATATTCCTAGTGACGACTGATTTGAGTGCCATAAATATAGATCCGGACCTAAAAGTGTTGCTTAAAACGTGTACAGTGATCGTGTGGGGCGAGAGAAATTGTTGGGAAAAGCTAAATTTTCGGTTACCGGACGTGGACGTGACTTTGCCGAATCGGACGCTTCATAACGCTAATAACATCAAAACGGGGAATAGGGAAGGGTTCGGGCGGCACGGGAACTTGAGGTACACTGCGCCGCCGACCTCGCAGGATCCCTGGTACAAGTACGGCATGGCGCCGCCCGTGCTGATGATGTCGAGCCCCATGCACTCGACGAGTGCGAGCGCGGAGGTGTCGGCGCGCAGCACCGAGGACGAGACGTGCTCGGTGGCCAGCAGCGAGGGCCGCCCCGACGACCGCCTGGCGCACCACCACAGCTACGTGTCCATCGACAACCACCAGTGCGAGGAGCGACCGCTCAGGCCCGTGCAACAAATACCCATGTCTAACACTAGGCCTAGTAACATGCGAAAGACTTACTTTGTTTAATTTATTATAGTGTGATTATCATGTACATTCTTGTAAATAATTGTAATATAGAGTTGTAATTGAAGTTAATAAACGCACGTTAAAAGTACCTATGAATAACACTGTAAAATATTTTAGTTAGCAAATTTTGGTGCTGTAATAAAACTATTAGGTGAACAGTTGACAAGAACTGTATGCGTCTCCTGGCTTAATGTTAGTACTGAAAGTACCACGACATGAAAGGATTGTATTTAACCGTACCGATTTGTCGCATTTATCGTGTATTTTTGTACCTGTCAGCTTATTTTCTCTCTTAACTTTGTAAAGATGTTTGCCGTAGAGCCATAACATTCCTCTCGTTATAATGAAGAATGTATGTATGTAAAGACGTAACTGGTATTTTAAGGTTCCTGATTAATTTTAGTCCCGGCATAATACGATAGGTCATAACGATAAAATTTGTGATAATTTTAGGTACTTATGATAATGTGGAAGACTATGAAGTAAAGTGAGACGAGAATGTTGTAGAAAATACAGGTAAGAAAACGAATGTAAAAATACTTTAAGGTAGAGTTCGTCGTTTGTTTCAAACATAAATGTAAATATGTTGTCATGAAAATATAGAGATAATGATTAAGCAGCCGTGATGAAGTGAAGACGTATGAATGAAACAATCGGACTGAAGTTGTTAAAGAACTGAAATGTACCCTAGTCAATTGTAAATAGCTAGTTTTATGAAAATAAGTACATAATTTGTGATGTAATTTTTAGCTAGACTATGAAATTTTTCGTATTTATTACGCTTCCAATCGCAGAGTATAAATAAAATAATATTTTATCTACTTCACGGAATTTTATTAATGTCTTCCCGTTCACATAGATATTTCAATAAGCGAGCGTTTCCAGTTTTATGAAGCAGTTCTCATATCGATGAATAACTGACGACGTAACGTTCTCAATTTACTATTAATAAACACATACGCTTCTAAAGTCTATAGTTCCGTATCTACCATCAGTGGAGATGATTGAATAGAGTCAAGCGACTCAAGCGTCGAAAAAAACCTCATCGGCATAGCTAATCAATTTACCGAATCGCTTTGTTCGCCCATCCACAGACAAATGTATAAATATTTATTTTTATCTAAAGTGATCGAGTCGGATAAGATCACGCCCCTGGCCGGTACGATTTTAATTTAAAAAGCGGGCGCGACAGTGCGCTCGCGCCGATTGCCCGCTGCGAAACTATAAATCATCTTCCGCCGGCCCAAGACGGATGAATAAACAGCATTTTAATTGACTTTTGAGTACACGATGTCTCTTCATCGTTAGGCCGTCCCGTGTGGAAGTAGAGCATACTCGTAGATTACACTTCTACAATAACTAGCAACGGGCTCATGATTCACGATCGAGATATTCACTCAATCAGACCATTTTATATCTATCTATTTTGAAACCATTACCTTTACTCGAGTGCTATTTCACAATATTACAAGAAGTAATATTTGTAATCAAGTGTGACATATCACACTATAAAGAGGCAATAGGTGTCAAGTTCTACGTGTAAGAATAAACTTAAAAAGTTTTAAACATTAACGAGTAACATGGCCACGCGAAGATCGTATAATTTAGTAATGAGCCTTATCAATTTCTTAACTCTACCTACCACAGAGTTTTTTTTAACAATTCTCGAAAAACTGATAATATAAGATACAACATCAAGGGCCAAAATGTTCAAACATGTAGAAACTTTAGAATAGCCGTTAAAGAATAAAGAATATAAGAGGATTTGAAAACGTCTCAATTAAATTGTAACATTATCGGCCTAGGATTCGAGTATCGAATGTCGTGCATGTAGCGTTTGCTTGGGATTTAAATCGTGGCCGGTGATCGACTCGCGCCGCGCCATGCGGGCCATCTATTTGTGCCAACACTGTCCGAAGTCGACCACTCATCACCTTTTTTCCTCTCTGCCGTGTAACATGATACCCGATCGTTTATAGGCGTCGGCTATCCCAAACCCGTTCTAAATGGATTTGAGACATGGTGAACTTAGGTGGGAAATATCCGAGCTCTAGGTGACAATTGATTGTATCTGTCCTGCGGAGACAAAAAGCGGAATTGCCCGATTAGTTTTGTCGCTAGCGTAGGCTTGGAAACAATAGATTGGTTCTGGTTTATGATTCTAAAAACGTTTATGTCCCTATAAACAGCCTTTTGGCTTTCGCTGGAGTTTGAGGTCGTGATGCTATCGGTCCCGACAGGTTTATTACGAAAGCGTTGATGGCGGCTTTTATGAAAATGAATAAAGACATCATAGGTCATAAAATGCGAGCCTGGTGTTAAATTTTTGCAGCGCTATATATCTATGATGACAAATCATTGTTGAATTATACAGCCAAATTAACCTGGTAATATTTAGAAGCAATCTAGGAATGTATTTGTAAACTCATCTCTATTAGGTAACTTAGCGTATAACGATACTGTTGATGTGAACCTCTCCAAGTCATAATCACGATAATATTGATATCCGATACGTAAAGTTTCTGTTAGAGGCTGGTTATGGTATTTTGAGAGTTTAGCGTAGGAGTAAGGTATCGTAAACGGTAGTAATAAAATAACTTTTTCTGATGACTTTATTTAACACAAATTCTATAGTTTAAGTACCTCATAACATAGGTTACGTGACGGAACACCCGGACAGAGAAAATGTGGAGGTTTATCTATCATTATAACTCATCATCATCATCATCATCTCAGCCACAAGAAGTTCACTGTTGGACATAGGCCTCCTCCATGGATTTCCAAAGTGGCCGGTTGGAAGCAGAATGCAACCAGCGCCTTCCTGCCACCTGTACGAGGTCATCGGACCATCTTGTGGCTGGTCGTCCTACGCTGCGCTTGCCAATACGCGGCCGCCATTCGAGAACTTTCCGACCCCATCGGCCATCAGTTCTCCGTGCTATGTGCCCTGCCCACTGCCACTTCAACTTGCTAATCCGCTGGGCTATGTCGGTTACTTTCGTTCGTCTGCGGATCTCCTCATTTCTGATTCGATCACGCAGAGAAACTCCAAGCATAGCCCTCTCCATAGCTCGTTGCGTGACTTTGAGCTTTCTTATAAGGCCCATAGTAAGCGGCCACGTTTCAGTGCCATAAGTCATCACTGGTAACACACATTGATCATACACTCTCGATTTCAGACACTGAGGTATATTGGACAAGAAGACATTTCGCAGTTTCCCGAACGCTGCCCAGCCGAGTTGGATTCGACGATTGACCTCTTTCTCAAAGTTGGACCTGCCTAGTTGGACTGTTTGTCCTAGGTAGACGTATTCGTCAACAACTTTGAGAGTTGAGTTTCCTACTGCTATTGGGGTGGGCACTACATGGACATTCGACATGACTTTCGTTTTGTCCATGTTCATCTTAAGGCCCACCCGTTGGGAAACCCGATTGAGGTCTTCGAGCATCGTGCTAAGGTTTTCCATCGATTCTGCCATGACTACTATATCGTCGGCAAATCGAAGGTGAGTGATGTACTCGCCGTTGATATTGATGCCGAATCCTTTCCACTCCAGAAGCTTAAACGCATCTTCCATTGTGTTGGTGAACAGTTTCGGAGAGATAACATCTCCCTGTCTCACACCTCTTTGCAATGGAATTTCCTCCGTCCTCTGGTCTTGTATTCGGACCGACATGGTGCCGTGGGGTACCGGCTTTGCCGTGGGGTACCGGCTTAGAATAGTACTTCCCCATCTCTTCCCATGGGTGCCGTAAAAACCGGCTAAGGGGTTTCTTCTCCAGAAGGTGGGCAGCAGCGCCTTCTGCTCGACACGTAAATACTGCGCTCGTCAACCCGCTTGCCAAGCGTGGTGAGTATGGCAAAACCCCTCCAAAGGAAACAAAAATCATTATAACTAGTCATTAAAATTATTAAATTGATCCAACACCGGGTAAGGTCAGCAAATTTAATTAGTTCCTCTGTAGTAGTAACCAATACGCATTCTTGAATCTTAAGTAAATAGCGCCCAAAGGCAAATGGCATAGGTAGGGCTACTAGCAATTATTATTAATTAGTGAGCTACCGCTTAACCTACATACTACCGCAACTAGCCGGCTGATTTCAACCAAATAATAGTGTCCTATCGAAGATTAATTCTCTAGAAGTTAACAAGTTATTACAGAAGTGGCCATAGCCGAGAGCCCACGTTTGTAATTATAAGTGCTGCAGCTGTTTCCGTCGATGGGTGGAGCCTGAGTTTTTTTGAATAAATGTTCCACCGTTATTGGTCGAGGGAAAGGAAGACACGATGAGGGATTACAAATTTAAATTCACAAGGGAAATAGTCCGCGACGTGTTGAAGGTGAAGAATGCAGCGCATGTGTTCTGCTGATAATGAGGTCGTTAGGTTGCAGTTTTTTTTTGTCAATATTGACAAATCAGTCAATGGATCAGCGTGTAATAGTGAAAATGACGAGTAGGTAACATAGTGAGATGTAGAACTAATAATAATTTAAAGGCTCCTGGGAGTAAGCTTACAACATTGTACGGCTGTACAGTTTAACTGTACAATGTTGTAATCTAACTATAAATACATTTGTGGCCTGACCGATACAAGTTTTAGTTATACCATAGAACATCTCTTTTTTAAGATAAGTACTTGTTAGATACAGCTGCACCAAGGGATAAGTTATCCTTATGCCAGTCATGTAAGGACCGTAGCTTCGGTTAGTTAAACAAATAATTACTACGTTTTGTACTTATTTTGATGTTTTTTTTTTATGCATTCTAATAACTGCACTACTTAAATATAAAAATTAAGTTTATCCCTGACACATTTTAAAATACCAGTATCTCAAAAACCATCAAATATCATCAAATAAGAACAAACTCGGTTCAGTCAGCTACAAAACGAAAAACTGAGTTGAAATTGTTTCATCGGATCCGGTGAGGCCACAGACATACAGACGGACAAATAGACAGAGACTTTAAGTTTATAACAACTCAGGAGTTCAAAAACAAAATAAAACTGCCATTCGTCTAGTCTACACTTACAAGATACGAGTGTGTAAACCACAGCCCAATACTCGCGTCTTCGCAACTTGGAAACTCAACGGCGGCGAGTTTATTTAATTAACTCTTGACTTTTAAAGCTAATTAAAAATAATGTTGCCCAAATACGCGTATGTTTTGGCAGTTCCGTCTATTTCTAGCGAGTTATTACTGCTTGTTAATCCGCCGCAACGGTCTTGGGTGGTTTTTGAGATCGAAGCCTGATAACCGATTTAATTTTAATTGTTATCATAGATCAGTGAACATCTAACCCCTAATTTCTATTTTTAATAAGTTTTTATGTTCTCTAACTTTGAAAACATCTGTAGGCCATTAGTCATACAAATCCTTGGCATTAAGGCGGAATTTTTATCTTTGCTTTCAGTGAAAGGATGGGGATGAGATAGTGTAGTCTAGGGGTGATCCGGAACTCGGGTTTGCGGATGTAATGGTGAGTTAAACTGGTAGACATATTGAGCTGGTATTTGTTTGAAATACTTATCTCAGAATCTTTTGTAATAAAATAAAATCCCAAACACCGAATTTATTTGGTTTGGTTGGTAAGTAGCAACTGTAGCAACATACCATCAATCAGTAAATACCTACTCATGCCACCAAACAAATGAGAGTTCTAATGTGACGTTATTGCGGTTGGACTAATGAACAATCGTTATTTTGCACAGCATTGCATCAAATTATGAATTAAATTTAACAACAACAGCAAACACTCTTCATTAATTCACACAAGTAAACAAAAAAATACATGCAGAGAAATTTTTCAGGGGATTCAACAGGCGGTCTTTAAGATAACAAAGAAATCTTTTATTCCACCTTCCGCTTGTGTCAAACGATTGTTGTCAATTCTGTAGACAATTGCTCCAAAGCAAAATGATACTTGCTGTGTAGCAAATACAGACTATGCCAGAGGCGTTCCGCTGCTTCCCCGTGTAAGTTATTTAACTATTTCAATGTATGTATTGTATATTTTTTGACAAGAGTGCACATTGTGACATAAGAGTACATACAGCCAGGTTTTACTAAGTAAGTAATTTAGCACTTTTCAGTAAACTAGGTATTTGGTATGCGTATGATGGAATTCTCTATCTTCTAGTAGACCACCTACAAGTTTTGGTGCCGCATTCAGAGGTAAACAAAGATAAAAAAAATATTTATCTTACAAACACACTTTTATACGATGTCTTTGTCCTCGAAAGATACAGTAGCGTCATAAATGCTCAAATGCGTTCATCTTAAATTATCTATCAACTTATGCGAAATACTGACACACTTAATCTCTGATAACGTTTATCTTATAGGTACTTTCTTTAGTCATACCCTTATCTGGTGCAATATACGAAAGGCACTTGAAATGTTTTAAATAAGTAAGTAAACAAATTATTTTCACCTGAAGTCATTTATTTACAAAAAAGAAAAAAGGGTATACAAAATAATATAAACACTAAAATCAACTAACTGTTTTTAATTATTTTCATATAGTATAAAGTTAAGTCGATATTCGTTCCTGTCTGTTCTAAATCCTTATAGTGTATGTTCAGCCGCCTTCTCTTTCTAAACCACGCAATGGACTTTGATACGGTTTTCACTGTCATTTAGGAAATTTTCTACGGCAGGTTTTTATGTGCATTACAACCCGTTTGTACCAGTGCGAAGCCGGGACGGGTCGCTAGTTATACATCAAATACACTACACAACATTACAAGTAAAATAAAAGAACCTACGACACTTTAAAAAATCTTTGGTCCCGTGTTACTCTACATTCTGAAGAGTACCATGACATAAAATGAAATATTAAAAATGTATTTTATTAGAAGAAAACTTTTCTTAAGAAATAAAAGAAACAGTTTTTTCGTAAACATAGAGTTTAGAATCTTTCGGCTGCCCTTTGTTCTTGTTGTTATTACACTCAAACCACTTCAATCTTGACTCACTACGCAAAATTTTCTCAATATATTATCTCTCATACGAGAATGCTTTCCTAGGAAGTCACTATACTCGTAATACTTATTGTGAAATCGTTTCACACAAGGTCATGATTCAAATGACTGAAATGTACTTATCAAACCAAATATCAGATACAAAAAGAAATGAGAAAACCTGGCATGTGGGCCTGGACAATAAAATACTATTTTTTAAGCGCCGGTCGACATTCAACAACAAACCACAACAGAGAACGTTAGTTGAAACCCCACCATATGCGCAGATTTAGTTGGGGTTGCACTTGTCACAAAAAAATAATTGGCTTGAATTAAATATTATGCTGATTACGGGACAGACTGCCAGTATTTTGGCGCTTTGGTTTCTACAATAGTTCGTTAAAACGATCCTGAAGTAGGCACAGGGTGAAGAGACAAGTGCGTTGATAGAGATTTTTAAACTGTATGACGTTGCCATTTAAAAATATTTAGCTACTGATTATATGCTTTCATGAATAACTTTATTTATTTGCCAAAGGAAATATGCCAAAAATGTACTGTTGGTAGTTTAAACTATTTGTGGTTTGACGCCGGGAATGGCAACGACCACTAACTATTTTTATATTTAAACTATATTTGACGTATTTGCAACTTGTTCATTTTATATTTGAAAAAATTAAATAATAAGTGATCTTGTTTAACATCGAACTATTATGTTTTACACACCATAATAAATATTATACAGTATTTTTTTTATTAAATATTATTTGTTATCATTCTATTTTCGGTTTATTATGATGAATGTTATAATTTCTCAACAGTATTACAGTAGGTGCATCAGTGAGTACATCATTATGTTAATTGTGGGATACCCCTGGGCTCCCCCGCGCGGAGCTGCCTCCGCGCTCTCCCTTTGCATTCCACGGCCGCAAGGCTGCTGCGACCTACTCTAGCTTTTTATTTCGGTCACGGTTCTTGAATTACGTAATTAGCGGTAGCTTATTGGAAGTTTGGAGGCATCCTGTCGCGGTCTAACCTGATTAAGTACTCCGCTGAATAATAAAACTTTTGTATTTTTTGACTTAGTGTACGTTATTTAACGACCCTAATTGTACGCACCGTGTTCCTGTTTTGACCTTTATGAAAAGTTACTGCGGCATAAATAAAAAGTGGTTCAGTTATCGGCCTGGACTTAATTGCGTGCACTTGCGTTGGACGGCAATAAAAAAATCAATTAATAACAAGTGGGCGCAAGTGCGGCCTTCATCATTCAAACATGTTATTATGTGATACTTCGTGTGGAGACGCACCCTAATATAGTTTTGTGTTCTTTATGAACGGGACCCCTATAAATAAAGTGCACATTTGGCATCGGGCTGGCTGACAAAAGGTTAAAAAAGCGACGCACATAAAAAGCATCCGCGGTTATCTATTAGTATCTAGTTAGTGTTACACGTACAGATGTTACAGAAATAATAATCCGGCGGTGCGGCGTGGCATCACGAATCGGTAACACGTAAAAAAATATTCCCCTTACCTGAACGGTAAGCTTAAGACAGAAGGAATTTGTTCCGTTAAAATAAATAGACGGAAATAGTTTTCAAGCGCCGATTTACATTTTTAATATTGACACATTAGATTTTAAGCCCGTTTGCGCCCCTGTTATTTTTTTGACAAATAAATTATCTGGTTTCCTCATCTTTGGATCCGAATTCACTCAATTGTTCATGGTTTTGAATAGTCGTACTACGAGTATTAGTTTCAAAGTTTTACGTAATAAATAAGTACATATTATTATTATTATTATATTTTGTTACTTATAATAGAAAAAAAAACAAGTGCACAATGTCTACGAATCGTATCGTAACAAGTTGTCCGACATTTCCTGTTTTGCGACACACCCATCTGCAATTGCTAGCAAATCACATACAAAAATATCGCATTACAGTTTGTGTTCGTTTTGCCTTTCATAAAGCGCGGATGTTCGACGTTTGGGAGATTTAGGGGTGCCTTTTTCTGTTTTTTGGTGCGTATTAAAGGATATTAAATGACTGCGGCTGAGGCCAATTAATGCAAGGCTCACAATGGTTTAAGATGGGCGTGCAACCGAGTTCCGACCGGAAAGGTTCGATCGCGAGGCACAATCGAACGAAACACGATCCTTGCGAGGAGAACCCACCTGTCGCCGAACGCCGAACATTCAGGAGCCAGGCCAATGAATGTATTCAGATTTTTTGCATAAATTGCGCATTTTGGAGTCTGTGTACTTAGAACATTCAATTCAAATTATTGTTCAATTGTATTTGTTGATGCGTGAAACTACCAAAATACTAAACCGATAATACACGTCGTGTGCCCTCGACGTAGAATTAGAAATATCAGTCCTGTTACAGTATTTAGAGAATGTGTTTAGAAATTTCAGCAAAGGGAAGAGCGCTGAGTGTAACTAATGAACAAGCCCTTACAGCTTTCAGGCGGCGTGTTAGTGCCAAACCCTGGCGCGAGAGGGCGTAACTGCTCGATGTCTCCTAGGAAACCTTACACCAATTTAGTACGCAAAGCTTGAAGCGTGCATGTGAAATTCTCTTAAAGTCCTAGTCAAAACATTACTAATTAAAAACAAATTGAATATTAGTGGCAAGACATAGTCAAGGATTATTTGTCAATTAATAAGTTTGCTATTAATTACTATAAAATAATTAAACCTACAATGAAAATAATTTGCCGGCTTTGAGAAAAATAATTGCAGAATAATTAACAAATGAACCATTTAACAAAAACAACAGAACAATCATAGTGCCAAGTTACGGGCCTATTACGGATAGTAATTTATATGTGGAATGACATTTAATATCCAGGTGATAAATTTTAAAGATCGTGCGCCTCGAGTCTCCGCATTGTAGGGGGTTAAGCGAATAATTGTGCGGTGAGTCTCCTGGACGGTATATTATCCTTTAATAGCCCCCTTAAAAGTGCTTGCTTTTAATTGACTAATTTTTAACGTCCTGACACTAGGAGGTCTCTCTGTTGATACCTTTGATATCGAGCAGCGTGCGTCAGGTCCTCACGTTCGGGCAGTGATTTATCACTGGCTGGAGTGCCAGAGTCAAGCTGCGTGCACCAGCTGACTGGCGAATCCCCGCTCACCCGATATGGCACAAATCGTGAACAGCTCGTGTCCGGTGACTAATCTGGGCTACGTCAAATGATAGGTTATTTGTATTCAAACTGTTCACAATTTTACCATTCAAATTGATTACGATTTTATTGCCGTTTGGGTGTTCTAATCCAATGGCTTTACCTTTTTATGCAATTTACAATTAAATGCGTATTAGAATTTTAATCATAAAAAATATTATACTTTCCTGGGCTAAGCTCGTATTATAAACTATTTTGAATAGACTTGGAACACATTATACGACTTTAAAAGTAAAATTCATTAACATTCGCTCCGGGTGACTGTGAGACTAACACGGGCAGAGATGCTAACTAATAATAAACAGGATTTGGACATTGAGTGTCAGAATAATAGTGGTTTTAAGCTTAACATTTAAATTAATAGACGATTTTAATTTGCTGTAAGCTAATAAATATTCTGGTATCACAATGTCCATAAATGTCATCTTACCGGCTAGGTGATACACAAATAAGCTTGTAGATACAAGTATATAGATTATTTATTTCTATTACACAGACTGATCCGTTAAAACTTACCTAGATACCTATTATCTAAGTGTTCGAGGCAACATGGGGTGCCTTAATAAACTTTGGCCTAGTCTTTACTAGTAGGATACAAAGCCTGTGTTGTAACATATATAGGAATGAATGAACAAGAAGGAAGAACGCACATACTTTGCAATATTTTATATTAACGACTTCTGCTTGCCAGTCATTAAAATATATAATGTTGGCTTATTCATTTAGCTTCAGTTTATTCATGGAATTAATTGATCTGACATGATGTGGAAATGCTTATATGCAGCATCATTTTAAAAAGGGTTATTCATAATGAAGAATAATACACTTATGGTTCGGTTGCCATTCGAACGGCTAGCATGTCTCTTTCTAACCAGCTAGCGTGTGCGAGAGGGACAAATGCTTATATAAGTGCGCGATTAACGTTGGCGTGCTACTACAGCAGCCGGCGTTCCATTTTTTTCGCATTTGCGCAGTGCGTGTCTCTTCTACTGTGCTAACCAGAAGGAGATACGCTGGGCGACGAAGTGAGTCGCAGTGTATCGTGCTAGCCACTCAGATATATTTAAGCATGCATGTTTCTCAAAAGGACCTGAAGACGCCGCTCCATAACCTATTACAATTGTGCATATTTTTGAGCACTTTACCCGCTTTAAATAATTATTTTCGACAGTTATACCTTAAATGTCGTAAGAGGCATATCCCTTACGACATTTGAGATTTCCACTGTCGATTTGATGGTGACTATACTTCGTTTACTTACCATTCCAATATTAATTTTCAAAATCACACACTGTTAACTGTCTGTGTGTAATTTTGAGGCTAACATATTAATAATAATATTACATATTTTTATTTTCAATTTCAAACTTATTAGTAAGTTTTTTACTTTAATTTTCTAAGTATCTGCCATAAATAACATGTAAAACGTTTATGGTGATAAAGCTGTTATGGACCGTTTTGTACGGGCCGCGTCGGCGCAGCGATATAAGTGCAAAGCCGATAAAACGGCGCTTGCGACTTCAGCGTTTGACGGTTCAGGGCGTGGGTTTAGCGGCGGCGCCCGTTTTGTCGCCCGAGTCGAGTCGTTAAGATAACTAAGTTTCAAAAGACGAGCAATTTTCATCATTGCCAGGTTTTTGTCACATCGTAAATTTGTTTCGTGGCAAAAATTGCTAAAGAAAATGGCAGGACGTCTGTGGCCCGTTTCACTAAGCTACAAGTTACAATATTACAAGTCAAAACCGGCAACATTGGTCAATAATGACCAATGGCAATGGGCATAATGACCAATGTTGCCGGTTTAGACTTGTAAAACTGTAACTTGTAGCTTCGTGAAACGGGCCACTGGAAGCGCTTTAGGAAGTATGTACCTAACAGCAGCATGTGATTGGCAAGCGTATGTTACCACGATTCGTCTCTTTCCACAGAACTTAGATTAAATAGACGAATAACAAATGGCATGTCCTGCTAGCCACTCTGAGAAGTTAGCACACTTGTCATTTTCTTGTTTGTCTCTATCAGTGGATCTTGCTCATAAAGACTTGGTTAAAAAGAGATGCACATAGCAACATACCGCATCGCGGCCATCTTCAGTAGCAGTGCTGATAGGAGTATAGGTACGCATTTTATCTGTTGGACAAGAGGACAGCTTTTTGTCTAGAAATGGGGCGCAAAGCTCCCTTCAATTTCATATTTAAATATTTATAGCAAATATAAGCATATTTGTTTTAAATGTTGAACCTTTTAATCATTAAATTTAAATGATATGCAATGAAAACACAAAGCGAAACTTGGGCATCGTACTGAATTTGAACCTGCAACCTCACTCCAGCTCTCTTTACTGATCCGAGGTTCAAGTCCTGCCAGATGCCGAAGATTTTCTTTGTGTTGTCGGTGCATATCATTTAAATATTAGTCAGCTTTTTTCGCTTAGTATTACTTTTGTTTTCTTCGAAGAATCAGCAAGGTCCGAGCAAGCGGCGCAGGCGCTCGCGCCGCTATCGGCTTCAAAGCGGCCGCCATGTTTGCATTTCGACCCGCAACCTGTGTTTAAGTTGACTCGGGAATTATATTGCAGCGATTAGTGTAATAACTGGTTGGGTCTCGGGCTTTTTCTGTTTTCAGCATGCGCTTTCACTTCAACATCCTTCGCTGTTCGATTGTTCGGATCAGGCTTATTGTTTTCCACGCTTCACACATTCGCTCAGTTATTTCACGATTGATTTTATTTTTAGTGTGGTGGCGTAGTAATTTGTGCCCTCGAGCGGAAGACTAGCTTTTGTGTTTACGCTATTAAAACGTAGAGCTGTATTAGTATCGGTAAAAATAAACATTAAGAGAAGGCTCTAATTAAGTATCTTTGGTAAGATCTGAAGTGAAAACTCGAAAACTTGATGCGAATAAAAAGTGAGAGTGTACATCTTTTCTTAGTTTGAGAAGTTTAACAAATGCGAAGAGCGTCTTAAAAGTCTAAATTATTTGAAAAACATTTCCAACCACTTTTAAGGACATGTTAGGTTTTGTCTTATTAAATATAAAGGCAAACGAGCACCGCCCATGGATACCCGCAACACCAAGGAGATTGCAGATGCGTTCGCCAACCCAGAGGGCTAAAATGGAATCCTTGTCTTTTAAGAAGGGGTCGTGAAAATAAAAAAATCTCAATGATTAATTTCACTTATGACTTAGATTTTCAGCTGCCCGGGTACAGTCAGCCTCAGAAGTAGCTCAACTCTCAAGAACCTTGTCGTAGTTACGTATGAAGTAAGAGTGTTTCGAATTTGTCACATTACTGACAGCGACGAGGTACTAAAATGTTACTTCTTAAATGTTACTTATCTTCTAGTTACCTCTGAGGCTGACCGTATCTACGGGTTCTCCGAGTTACATTCATTTCAGGATGGTATCGTAATGCATTCATTGAGAGGCGAGTATTAGTAAATATCGTAAAGTATGTAACATTATGCAAATTTGAGCATGTGATAATAAGAGAAAATGAACATGATCAGTGATAAAAGTTGCTGAGTTAATAAAATGAATCCTTTATCTCCAATAAAACCACATGATCATTCGGTATCGATTATTTTTCATCAGAATGGTTTTAAAATGTGAAATAGGTGATTTCAAATGACTCGATGCGCATCGCAATATCATTAAAGCCGAAGATTGCACGGTGGGTTATTTATGCACGGACACGCAGCGGCCGGTGTGCGTCCACCTTTATTTAACTCTTTATGGTACCCCGCAGGATTAACGGCGAGCGAAGGGTCGCTCGCCCCCTACGCGCGGCGCAAACTCGATCCAGAGCGAAGCCAGCGATGTAGTAATATATCGCGTATTCTCTCGCAAGAAAATAAATATTGATTGTAGCACAAAGAGGCGCTTGTAATTGCGTGTGCGGTCCGAGCGCCGAACGCAGCTTTTATAAAACCCGTCGGAAACCGCACGGAATGTAAACCAGAATGCTCCGGGACATTAATGTGTATTTATTGAGCGCGTTGAGTAATGTTTTTATCGGCAGCGCTTAAGCCTTGAACGTGGCGATCCGCCCGGATACGTGTGTTAGGATTAATGTGGCCTTAATTTTATTCAGCTCTCATTACTTCGCTGTGACATTTTGATTTAACCATATTTTTGCTACTTTATTTACCTGTAAAACTATACGAGGCAATAATTTTGGAACGGCACAATTAAGTAGAAACATGGGGGTCATTAATTCTGTTGCCTTTAACAAGACTATTCGGTACACGACATACTAAAAAATGCTCTATATTTTTACGACTAGAAACTAGAGTCAAGGGCGGACGTTATGCTAATAATGAGCCGCCAGTTAACCGAAAACGACATCTAAATTGCGGCGTTGATATTAGTCATATCCTTTAAAAAAATACCAACTAATAAATAACAAATGCTATTTTCGTTGTAAATATTGTATTTTTTTAAATTATTGAGGCAGCTGCGACCCATGTTGTAACGTCGGTTAGACTATTAGTGCCTGGGGGAAATTAAAAAACTAACAACGAGAACTGGCTGACGGCAAATTGACTTGTTCAGCCGACAAGAAATGTTTACGATGAAAATGCTTGTAAACGACGCACGTCTAAACCATATCTCTAACTTTGTATGCATTCAAAGAAATGAAAGTAACAACAGTCATATTTTTGACATGTCTGCGGTTGAAGTCAAATTATGTGTCCCGTCCGACGTATTTACGATTTCGAATAAAACTCGGTGTACAATTAACGAACTTGTCCTTTTTGAAGAATTTAAAACGTCTCATCAATTTACCTCAATGTCGCAAAAAGGTATGTTTGCGAAAAGTAATACGGCCTGTGTCTCATACTAATACGTTAATGAGGCTTTGTCGGTGCCGTGATTAATACTGCAACTGAAATTTACGCTGAAGTGATAAAACTGGAGCTCTACCATGGTACGTCTCTACTCTGCGCATCTTAGAACCATAAATAGTAAGTACATAAAGAAGGTAATGAATAAAATTGAGATAAAATCTATAAAAGTAGTTAAATGCAAGTTAATCTAGCCCGCTATAGACATTCAAATAGTGCAAAAAATAGTTAAATAATACCTAAAGTCTAGTCGTCCCCCCTTGTCTTATCATGTAAACAAAATTCTGACCTAAAACTTCACTTTTTGTCACTTAAACATCGTTTATCGCCTAAATAGAGCAAACCCAAGCTTTAAACTGAAGAGGTGACTTGTAATTTGTTGCTTTGTAATGTTTTAATCAGACAAACAATACTTTGGTGGCAAAAACTAAAATTTTAGAATAGAATGTTGTTTACTACTTACTTTTTATATAGTCGTAGCTTTTGCCCGCGACTTCGTCCGCGTAGACTTGTTTAATTTAATCAAGCAAACGTGCACCCAACATGCATTCTGCAATATTTCCTAGACAAATTAGTGAGAATTAGTTGCTTTGTTGCTCATGACGTCACGGCGGCGTATAACTCGCTTATCGCTATCCCGTGGGAACTATGCATTTTTACGGCATAAAAAGTATCCTATGTATTAATTCAGGTTATAAACGATGTGTATGCCAAAATTTCATGCAAATCCATTCAGTAGTTTTTACGTGAAAGAGTAACAAACATCCATCCATACTTACAAACTTTCGCTTTGATAATATTAGAAGGATAGTAGGATTAGTATTTTACTTTTATCTAGTAAGTTTTATAGATAAAATTTCGCTTAGTAATGTCATTCACTCTTTACTTTTATCCCTTCATTATCTCTAATTTCTTCCTGTGCATAGCCCATTGCATAGGGAAGGGAGGTAACAAGAAGCTAAACGAGACCGCCGGTGACCGCTGCAAATTGTCTCAATTAAATCAAGTGGTCACATCGGAGCATTCCGCCCATCGCTCGCCAGCAGCGATTGAAACTGTTTAAGGATGACAACCTCTGTCGTCTCCTAATTGATCCCGAATAAATCTGGGACATCAAGTGGACCACATCTTTACAATCGAATTCGTTTAAGCATTTATCATAGGCCACAGGTCGAGTGGTTTTGTATGGTATATGATCACCGATACTTAATAAACTCATTTGAAGGCTGTTTGTTTTACTAAATTTCATAGTTTCAGGTCTTACTTTATTCTAACTTGAAGGACATTTCACTTGAACTTCCGGACTCATTTGTGCGACCCTCAAAATTGAACATGAAAACTACACCGAAAAAAATCTGTGAACCGGCCATGGTCATTTGCGTAATGTTCCAAAAATACCGACAATCCCATAAAAATTCACAGCATCAATGTCATCTCGTAGTTTGAAAGCGTTTAGAATAACATTCGTCAAGTAGAGAGCTCAGTAAATGGCCAGGAAGTGATTATTTTACTATTCCTAGGTGTCTCCGCGAAGCAGTTTTAAATCCATTACCCGACAATGTCACACGGCAATTTTCCAGTAGCTGGGCCCCTCGCCCACACGCAGTCGCGTTTACAGCCGAAAAGAGCTAATAACTATTATCTAAAACTGTTGAGGAGGCCGCATCAGTGAAAATTATGATTAATATCTGTTTAGCTAACGGTACGGGCGCTCGAGAGAAAGGTCGACTAATTTTGTAGATGCTGAATGGTGATGGGAAACCTCGCTGCTACCTATTGTTTGTGTTGCCGTCACTCGATACTTTGTGATTTCAGGATCGTTAACAGTCATATCACAAAATTATAATGCCGCCGTCGATAGAAAACTGCATAGACAATGTAGGAGTTTTATAAGCTGTTCTTAGTCTGTGCTCTAATTTTGCTAAGAACGTAAACAACTCCCATTCCCTCAGTTGAGTTAGATAGCGATGTTAGAGTAACAATTCGGGCATAGTATGCATAAGACATGTCTCAGTTGCAAGCCGATTCGAGTTGGGTTTGTGTTATCGTTGTTCCTGGTTCCCCATTGCGAAGTAAATTAAAGCCCAGGAGTCCAGAACAATAAACGCGTTGTGTAATCTTACGCTGTTCTCGTATTGTTCTTTGTCCCGTGTAATACCGAGTTTAACGTGTTTCTTGATAATAATAGATTTGTCACGGATTACTTGCGGTAAGGCTACAGTGGAGTCATACATAAAGCGTATTCTGGTATTTTTATGATGAAATCTATACTCGCGGCTTCAGTTGCATGACATGACGTTCAGGATAAAAAGTAGCCCATGTTAGGTCACGGTGTAAGCTATCTCCATTTCAAACTTCAATAAAATATGTCCAGCCGTTTCAGCGTTGAGGATTTACTAAAATACCTAGTCATATACAAACTTTCGCATTTACATATAAATTATTAGAGTTATTAGTGTGATTATACAAAATATGCGCCATTAAAGTAAGCATTCGAATAACTAAGCGAATTATGGACTAACAACTTTCAACCCTCGATTCAACGCAAAGACGAGTAAAACAAGTTTGAAGCCTTTGTCTGTTTATCTGTGGAGCTTTGGAACCGATGAACCGATTTCAATGTGGTTTTCTTTCTTTGAGAGTTGAGTTAAGCGAGATGGGTCTTAGGTATGTTGGTGACATACGGGGGTTTAGAGATAATTAACTTGTAAAATTTTTGTCACTAATAAATTCAAAGTTTTTACTTCGTGTAGTAACTTAAAATACAACTTTACTACGGATCGACGGAGTAGGATATTTTTATCAAGCCAACTCCTTTACGAACTCTGGCCAGCACACGTTAATATACCTACTATTGTTCTTCATATCTATATTACTTACAGGGCCAGTTTATGATCTAATTTATTGGGTGCAAAATAATAATAAACAATAATCAATGTGTCAATCTTTTCATAAGGAATAACTATTCTCCAAATGGAACAAATTACTTATATAGCAAGGAAATTTGTTCCATTTTGTTGATAGGGACCACCGCAAAGTTACGTCTGAATCTATTAATTAATAACTATTCTATTTTTATTATACCTCTGAATATCATCCATTTTCATCACAAATAGTTGTAGTGAGTAGTGACCACTTTCGATCGCTCGTGGTTTAACAGCAGCCTGTGCTATCGCAAGCTGGCGGGCGTTTACTTTAACAGAAATTCACTTGCTCACAGAATATCGTTTATCTTTTCTGTATTGCCAGGCAATAATCGATTGGTTCTTTGTCAGCAATTTAAATAACAATACCTTTTAAAGTTTAGATATTTATGGCTTATACTGTAACGATATTTGGACGTAACTTATAAACGAGGTTGGCAGGTTGAAGCGTAGGCGTCACGAAGTCGTATAGATACATTGACTATGCAGACGTTTCTAAAAATAATGTCATAAAAACGTAAAAATACCTTTGATAAGATTAAAATGATTGGTAGCGTATAAAAACGACATTAACTTTGATGTAAAGTAACTGTTTAGGACTTTAACAGCTCGTAATATTTTATGAAACTTTATTTTACTTAATCCTATTAGTTATTTGATCTTGCACTATTTTAATATATGCTTGCCAAAATTTACCAACGAAATTAGTTAAAAAACATATTTTAAACATGTTATTTTACTAATTTGCTGCAGTTGTAGAGCCGCAGGCCTGAGAGCGGGAACGCTAGGGGCGACCTAGAACTCCTCTGACAGCCCTCCATTTAATAATAGTCCTCCCTCGGAAGATTATCTGAAGTGCTATTCCGCAACATCAACTGCAAAGTAATAGAGCGTCTTAAGCTTTTATTGAAGATTATAGGCAGTTAATGAGGGTTAAATCTTGAATCCAAAAACTGCCAAACTTCTTCTGAGTGCAGTTCGTTTTAAGATCACAGCTTCAACAAATTAGTAGAAAGTATTATATTAAAAAGTAGCACTTCCAAAAGCCATTCCCTGTTTATTGAACTTAATTGCGGCTTAAATTAAAACTAACAGCAGATTGATATTTTAGTAAGTAATGACAATCTTTAGTACCATTAACATTAACGACAGACTAATCTATTAACAATTCTCTTAATAGCACTACATCGTGATTATTTCTAGAATTACGCTGTAATGGAGTTTGCAGTCAGTTTTATTGCAGTTCTAAAGCAGTGAAACCATTAGAATCGCACCAACGTTCCGACCCGTCCGCCCAGAGCGCAGAGCTCCAGCACTGGTAGCCTGTTCGCCATCATTATGCAATTGAAACTTAGTGAATTATTACGCACGATAATAATCTTCATAAATAAATAAATGCAGCCGGGCGGGATTATTGTGTTTGGCGTTCACTCTCGACGAATCTTCGGCCTGGTGCAGGCGAGCTTTATGAAATATGCTGCGTCTTGCTTTGGTAACTTAGGGTAGCCGATTTGAAAAACGATTGTACCCAACAGGAATTTAGTAAAGCATTAAAAAATTCTGGATTACCAGTTCTTACGTCACTATACGAATGAACTACGACTACGAATATTTAAAATGAAATAATCCAAAATTATTGTCAAAATGATACGAGTGCAAATTATTAGCACGACGTGTTCAATATTAAAACTATCAAATATAACCAGCATGCTACTTCTTAAATGTAATAAATAATTAGAAAGCAAATCCGCTCTTCATTTACTTCGCCAACATTACGAGCAACTATGCTATGCTACTCTATGGTATGCAAGTACCTACCTCACAAAAACTTTTAACTTGATTACTAATCACTACAAAGCAAACATTCAATTTACAAGGCAAGTTAATTGCACTGGCTCGCACGATGCTTTATAAAAAGACTATGAAAAAAAGCCTATCTTAACTTATTTCTTAATTATAGACTGATTCGTAGCGGGGACGGAGCGCCGGTCCGTGCCGGCGAAAAGTTGACGGGCTCACCTTCGACTACAACGCGGCCAAACAAGAACTTCTCTTACTCCATTCTAACAAGGAACAGAATTGTGTAGACGCAGCTACTGCAAAGTTAGACATTAGACGTCTTAGTAAAATGGTATCTCCGATAATTACATGTAGCTCAGATGGAGGTTATCATCCTCTTAATTCAAGTAGACACGTTTTTTAATCCCTGCAGTAGTTCTGTATTAGCCTTAGTGTACGTGAACTGTAACTTTATTACGAATAAGTAGTTTGTTACTAGCAAGTAAGGTGGTAATTAAGAGTCATTACATGTGGTCGGATGTGGATTTTTACGGGTCGGCTTAGAGAGTCGTATTGTTAGTAATGGCACCGGTTTAGGCGACAAACGGTACAGCACACTGTCCTCAGACAGAATTAAACCCGGGCATTACCGTCTAATTTGAAAAAGCCAGACGTATAAATTTAGCTCTAATCCTGCAAATGTGTGCGCGGGAAAATTGGACGCAATTTCCTACGCACTCGTTCGGATTTTAGGCCGCAAATCGTCACAGTTTATTGCGTAATGAGAGTAGGTAGTACTACGAATGTAGAGCTATATTGGATGTATTTATTCGTTAAGGTTTTGTCAAAGCACCCGAATCTAAGTGATGGAATGCTTACTCGTAGTTATAAAAGGGTTCGTAAAAATTTTATGCCGTGGTAAACGTGGAGTAACCTATTTTCTCAGTTGAGGACTTGTTGCTAAATTTAGATATAGTGACGATATAAGTGTCAGCTAAACGATTTGTTAGTAAATAATAATAATAAGTGTGAGTGTTATGAAAATTTGGGCATTATCATGAAAGAGATCGCATAAAGTTTTTGTCACTTCAATCATGATGATATTTTTACTATCTTAAAAACACTTTCAAAGTTGCAAAGTGACGTTGCAGCTATAATAAAACGTATTGCTTATGACATTTTATCCAAACAGCGGAACGTGCGTCCTCGATATAGTATATTAACAGTGATGAGTTGTTTGCCATTTGATACACTTTTACATTCACGGTCCAGTTTCACTGAGAACGTGATTCGTTTTACACTCACTTTTAGGTACTTACTTACTTCTGGCATAATTTTTTACTTTAACATCGATTTGCTACTTACGTGAAGTATGAAATTTTATTGACAATTTATCAGCTACGGTGGAGCATGTCAAATTTGTTTGTTATACCATGTTATACTCGAAATGCGCCTACACCTCTTGTATACTGTGACTTGAGATGACTTTGATTATAGTTTTTCCATAATATTGGTACAATTGTATTTATTCTCATCGCTTTGTGTTTGCGTGTTTCTGGGTCTCGGAGGACCATTTGTCGCGGGCAGCCGGCGTGAGTGACAAACAATACGCGGCGGCGAACATAGGCTGCGTCCTAGAGCGCCCTGTAACGACACCGACTCCTCTGTTACATTACAGAAGGCTGCCGACGCATTGCTGTTATCTGCTGTCGTGCTCCACTGTAGTCTCAAGTCTTAGATTATTCTCTTCACGAAACTAAGTAATTATTTTCTAAGATTATTTAGGTTCTAATCTGTATTTACTACCACTTGTTAACACCACCTGTTACCACTGAAGTTTGGCTATTCTACGGACAGTGCCAGTTACTTTCATCCTCATGCGGACTTGAAATTCAACGCTTACCCTGCTACGTTTTCTTTTGGGTAAACCTTCCGACTTACGAGTATGAAATCCATCCAACTCCAAAACAGCATAGCTGATGTTGTTGCCTGAAAGCTGAAGTGGGACTGAGAAGACTGCTTCAAAGTAGGAAGTAGGCGATACAAGATAGGATGGCGATGACATGGTGGGCTGCTGGAGCTGGCGGGATAATCTAAACGTGTTCCTACGCAACTGGAGATTGTTCAAGGTCGAGCGGAACGGAAGGCGTGGAGGAAAGCTTTTCCCTAACAAACAGTGGGATATTACTACAGGTTATTTATAGAAAAAAACTATGGGATATTCCCATTCATTTGTCATTCTACCGTGTTGTATTTATTATTATAATTTATAACACAATCGACTAGTGGTAATTGCAGCGAACAGTCCCGACAAGAGCTGCCCCACTGTATTGCATTAAATCCGAAGACCTTTCTATAGGTAACGAGTAAGAGTAACCGTTTTGGCACATTCCCAAGCGCAAAATTGTTACTATTGATACATAACTCTTATAAGCCACAATGGACAAAAAGTACGTCAATTACTGTACCCCGGTATCGCTGACTCAATCGGCAGAGGACATGGTACAGCTTATGACTACACAATTACAAACCATTATATTCGCAGTAACCTTTTACGGGGCAGCTAACCAGCTAACCTGATGGTGTATTCCGCTCTGAACTTACGCGCAGACGTTATTTATACTTATTTATCAGATAATAATTGTAATGAATATGCAAAGCATGATCCAGTTAGAAAGATTCAGGAACCTTTCTAACTGGATCATGCTTTGCATATTCATTACAATTATTATCTGATAAATAAGTATAAATAACGTCTGCGCGTAAGTTCAGAGCGGAATACACCATCAGGTTAGCTGGTTAGCTGCCCCGTAAAAGGTTACTGCGAATATAATGGTTTGTAATTGTGTAGTCATAAGCTGTACCATGTCCTCTGCCGATTGAGTCAGCGATACCGGGGTACAGTAATTGACGTACTTTTTGTCCATTGTGGCTTATAAGAGTTATGTATCAATAGTAACAATTTTGCGCTTGGGAATGTGCCAAAACGGTTACTCTTACTCGTTACCTATAGAAAGGTCTTCGGATTTGTAGAAATAGTGATAATTTGTTTGATTTCTTCATGGTTAAAAATATTTTAGAGGCACATTTTATAAACTCTCAACTTTTGATGTAGAGTTTAACTATTCAGGTACCTACATAAAATTGCACTGGTTAAACTTTTTGTTGTCTATAGGTAAAACAAAAGTCGCATACCTACTTAACTGCGACAAAACGTTGCAAAATAATTACATCACAATTATAGCGATCTTTTCCTTTACAACTTCTAAGAAAATAATTATATTCGCGACATTTTGAAAGTTAATATGACTAACGTTGTAAGAATAGGTACTTAGATAAACAAAGCACGCAAGAGTTGCGTTGCGTGACATGATCGTATTAACATGTTTTTTACAAGATATACTAATACTGCGGCTACTGCGGCTGTCGGTTAGTTTTTTCACTATGAAAGCTATTAACCGGGTGCGTGCTGACAAAAAGTTATCCCAGAATTCTTGGCACTGCCCTGAGGCTATTTCCGCAGAGATTAGAATATGACAAATGTACAAAATTCTTTGCCTATGTGTCATGTAATAAGTTGGTTATTGAAATATTGTGCAAGTACGTAGTTATTTTACAATAGGGCACATCGCATAAAATAATTCAGATGCCGCGTTTTTTTTTAAATGCCTAGTTCTTGATGGTGCAACGAAGCATTCTTAGAACTCACACAGGCAGGCAAACGATGCTAGTGTGCAGTCAGCAACTGATATATCAACATCAGTTTTAAAGTACAAAATCCACACACGACTCTATTGACAAGAGAGTAAGAGCTTGTCTAGGTCTTCTAGACCTCTTTAAGCATTCAATTTATTCTGCTACTGACTGTACTCATATGTAACTTTATCATAATGTCACCTGTTTACTTTTGCTTCCATAGACATCTTTATCCCTATATAGTATGAGACAAGGTCACCATCTGTTCCTGTCTGTCCTAATGGTACTCCGTTTAAACCACGCAACTGATTGTGATACGGTTTTCAGTGTGATTTAGAAAATTGTTTAAGGAAGGTTTTTATGTACATTTTGCCCTAATTGGACCAGTTCAAAGCCAGGGTGGGTCGCTAGTATCCTACTAATATTATAAATGTGAAAGTTTGTATGTTTGGATGTTTGTTACTCAATCACGCAAAAACAACTGAATGGATTTGGATGAAATTTGGCACACACATAGTTTATAACCTGGATTAACACATAGGATACATTTTATCCCGTAAAAATGCATAGTTCCCACGGGATAGCGATAAGTAAGTTTTACGCCGCCGTGACGTCATGAGCAGCAAAGCTACTCATTCTCATTAATTTGTCCAGAAAATATTGCAGATTGTATGTTGGGTGCACGTTTGCTTGATTAAATTAAACAAGTCCACGTGGACGAAGTCGCGGGCAAAAGCTAGTATTTAATAAAAAAACAAAATAAGGTTTAGACAAAATGATGTTTTTTTTTGCAGAATATCAGCACACTGAGAATAAGGAACAAGAGAGTGAAGTAACAATACTTGTTTTAAATACTAGAAGTACGGCCATTAGAATGTTACAATTGCCTAGTCTTCATCACAACTGGTTATGAGCTGTTAATATTTTTCTTTAGTCATGCGAAAAGCTAAATCTTACTCGTGTGCTAATGTTTATTTGCTTCATTACCTATTTGGCACAATTTTAAGAATTAATCGACTTTATGATTAAGTACGTGTAGGTGTCTGTTAAATTATCATAGACAGTAAAAAATCAGCCACGAAAGTAAACTGTCGATTAACTAAGTTTATTTAAACAGTATCAGAGTAAATATGTCTTCAATTGTGAGTAGATTAACTACCAATGTGCTATATATGGGGTTGGGCATACAATTAATCATAGGGAAGCTGGTTGCGTTATGATTCCATATAAAATAGAGGAATCATAAGTATTATAACGTAACCAGGTCAAACTAGACGGTAAGTTTTCGGTTTCACTTAAGAAAAGTCAATAACGGTCATTTGGTTTTGCTCTCTGCCATCTACGATGTCCATTCATTTTTTGCGCGCAGCGTTACTACGATTAAAAAAAATTGAGATAAGTAGTCTAAAGAAATCATTAAGATTCACTATCACTTCAACATCGACTATCGACATCAAAGAGATCAATTTTAAATCAAGCCACAGCCTGCTTGTATGTTTTGAGCCTTCCGCACCGCTACAATATTTTATATTCACTCATTTATTTATACAAGAGAACTCGTTACGTCTAAATGAATAAAATTGATTGCTTATACAAACTGTGCGCCCAAATACTCAACCATCACAATAAATAAGGGCTTTTGGAGAAAAAAAAGTTAAAAGCGTGGTCCACGGGCGGAGAGGGCGAGCGACGGTTGGTGCGTGGCGCAGGCGCAGCTTTCAGGGTTGCCACCACCGCCAAACATCCGTTGTTATCCTTAAGAGACTTATCAACAAAGCATTTTAAATAGCTAAGTCATTTTTGAAACATATAAAAGCTAATTACACGTTTTTGCAGCCTTTGCTTATTTTGCGTACGTGGTAAAGACTATGAATCCGTGCAGTAAAACTGGCAGTAGAATTCTCGTCCTCCGTCACTTTTTTCTTGTCTCCCAGCTCGTTACTCGGAGTAGTCGGCGTTGGTCGTCCAGTTTTTGTGCCAGCCCTGTCCGGCCGGCGGAGCGGGCGCAGCGTGCCCGTCCCGCGCCGACCTTGGCGCGCTCCGTAAGACAAGTCGATTTTGTTATTTGTTTATACACAACACTACCTGTTCGCGGCGGCGAGGTGTGCACCACACACGCACACAGCTATCTCACTCGCAGCGATCCCATCGATGTCGAATCGCTCAGATATTTTACGGCGATTTTTGTAATGAACCTCGATTTATTGTGCCTTTGGAATGCCGCTTGAAATTTATTTTATAGACAAATATGAACGCAATTACTTACTTTGTCGAAACAACAAGTTCTTACGGAAACATGAAACGAAAATGCCTGATTCAGTGTAAATTTTATGTTAGAGAGGCAATTTATATAGTCTGTTTAATTCCGTTTCTAAAATCTTAAACTAACATGTGATAATTCTCAAACCTGCTCTACAAAACTTACGAAAGTTACGAACATCCATACTTCGTTTGTTACTGAGGGTTACTGGAGAAAATTGTGTAAATTGGTTGAGCAAGATATGTAGAGCTATATAATGAAATAACTTATCCATAGTTCTCGCAACTGTCATTAAGAGGAACTCAAATTGATATTCCTGTGAAATGCGAGTCAATGGAATAATGCCGTTTTTCATAATAATAGGCAAATGTATGTAACAGGATCCGACGGGACTCGACGGACGACACGGAAGCCGCTTTTAAAAGCCATAAAAATATTTCACTGCGGGCATTGGCGCTACCTGATAAGGCTACGCAGTCATTTGTACTAACCTCGTGATCCGAAGAGCGGACAACCTCCTACAATTTATGTGTAAATTGTCAGCATTATCTACTTAATGTGTTTGGAGACACGTTCGGTAGATAGGCCACTCTCTCGACTCTCAACGGCCCAAAGGACAGCGATTTTTTCGGCCTCTTTTATCCTGATTTGAGTGCCGATCGAGCCGTATTCGGATGCCTTTGAGAATAAAGGCCGGTGGACACAAAAACAATCAAAGATGTTCATTCTGAACTGAATTGGGTGACGTGACAATATGATTGACAAAAAATTTTAGCACTCGCATTAATAAATGGCAATTCGTCGGGTCGAGCCTTTTTTGTCTCGATAAAATATTGGCGCTGGGAGTGCGCCGTGACCTCTGCTTAGAATCATTGTTGCGATTACGTCCAGTGATTTAGGTTAGTCTTACGGGGTCGCCTCCACAGATGGGAAGTCGTTGAATTACTGTCTTCCCGTCGCTTTGTTGGTTTTGTACCGCCGTTAGCTCGCTAGTTGGTAATTATGAGATCATGTTTCAAAGTTATCTATTGATTTCGAACTCTCCTAAGTCTCAATTATGAATCATCGATTATCGTTCATCTCGAGAGAGTTATGTGAGACGGTTCTCTATCATCAACGTTTTCCTTTAAGTTTATTAACCTTTCATCAACGTGCTCATATTCTACAGTTTTTTATGATAGAGCAGAGGAGCAATTGAGCTGATCGGCCCGTGGGATGATAAGTGGGTACTTTAGCCTGCGCAGTTTAAGAAGTTGCGAATAAAACAAACATAGTTAGTAAATACCAGTACGGTATTTCTTACTTCTAAGTTTTATATTTTCAAGCTGAGTGAAAGTCCTAGTCACTTAATTGTATTACAAGTACGAATAAACAGATTTCAAGATTATTTATTAACTAATGTGTACGAGTACGGTTTGTTGAGGGAAGAGGTATTCTTTGCGTAGTGATACCTGAGCTTTGATATGAATATCTTGAATAATCTCGCTTGAATACGTCATTTTAGATTGATAGTTATGCTCACAAAATTGCGAAAACGTTCAAAACAAATTAAGCATTAGCAGTCTCCGCACGAAGACTATCAAATAGCCCGGAGGATGGAATTCTCGGCGAGCATTGCGGGGTTGCAGCAAGTAGGTAAGTACAAGAGTACAAGTGTAGCGGCGCGCGTGACCGCCCGGCCACGATGCCCGCGCGCATCACTCGCTCCTCCCCGACGTTCTCACGACACAATTTGACATTTCACTGAACAAATATAGAAGCCAGTTTTGATCGGTGCTGCAAACATGCAAAGAATGCGAATATATCGCTTCCACGTTGCTGCGTTTCGACAATGCGCCCACCGATGTGTGTGTAGGTTTAAGAGGTCGCAACTTTATAGAGATCTGATAGAGATAAAATTTACAGTTACCCATTTTTTTTATAGACGCTTTATCAAAGTCGCGATAGTGATGATAGAATAACCATAAGAGACGCTCGTAAAACCGGCGAGAGCGACCGCGTCCGATTTCGGTATCGCTACCGGTTAAAGTTACTATTTTTCATTTTGGAGGCGGTAGAGTCTATACAGTAAAAACTCAATCAATGCCCATGAAATTTACAAGGCAGTTAATATTTAATTTAATGTTTTATCGTGGTGGTGCGGGCGTGTGTGTGAGGCTGTCTGTACACAGTAATTATGCGGCGGGCGGGGCGGCGCGGCGCAGCGCCGGTGGTCTGCCCCCTCCCGCGCTCGCTGCGCCACGGACCTCTGCTACACAACACTACACCTGGGAACAACCGGACACCATTTGTTTTCAACTCGGAAATATTAACAATACCTTACTTTGGGCCGACGATTAACGCGTTTTGATCGGCCAAAGTAAATAATGCTTACGCGAAAATGTTATGATATAAACATTATTGTCTATTAACAGTACCTACTACTCAATGTGAGAAATAGTAATACGGATCACCTTTAAAATTTGGAAAAAAAACATTAAGACAACAGTAGTAGTAATACAATAAGTAAAATAAAAACAAATATTTGTTAGAACGATTAGTGTTACAGTTAGATAAATCAGGATCTACACTGATAGTAAACAAGACTCCGTGCCGTAAAGCATAAGTATTAGTTATGTATAGGTTGTTTAGAATGTCTCATCAGATTGTAAAAACACACTAATAATTATAGAACTGAAAGTTATGGACTTGTGTTACTTTTAAGTCTTTTAAAAGTATGAGAATACTAGGAAGTAGCCTGGGAAAATCACAGACAAACCGATCCATCACATTGTTGTGAGCCGCGCCTGGTCGCCGGTGGATTACGCAAGTTCTACCTGGAGCAGATTCACTGAGAGCGGGCAGCGGGCATTCGGCGACCGATGCTCCTTTGTCTACTTTTATTTGCCTGTCACTCAAAGCGCCTCTCACGGACGTGTGTTAAAGCCACGACATGTAACTCTTTGTCAGGGGCTTTACAGACCTTTAGAACAGTAAATTTCGTTGTCATGCATAAAACCATGTGTTTATATGGAGCAGTGAGAGAGTTGTTCGCTGCCCGTTGACCGCTATTGTTGAAATAAGCTCCGGTCAGCATGTGCGACAATTAACGTTGCGATTTTACTCCTGAATTTATTTGTATTCGCAAAGCTTGCGGCTATTAAAGATAATTGTTTTCGGAAAAATCCTTTCACGTTTATTTGTCGCATGAAAGCGGCACGTGCAAAGGCATCGGTCTAAATTTACTAACAGACTGGTAATTCGTGATACGCGCAAACACATACCTGTTACCTTGTTCCGTTTTCACTTCTAAATAATTACATAAATGCTGATGTTGAATTGGAACACAGAAAAGATCTCAGCAATAAAACTGGTGTCGTAAAACTTAGTGTGCTCAGTAATTACACCGCCGAGTTGATGAGTGGCTCGATGGCAATCATCAAATAAACACCACCGATCATAATGATCATTCACCGAAAAGTATACGTCATTAAAAACCGAATTAATTACAGCGGGACAGGAAAAGCGCGTTCGTTTTGACAAGTTGCCGTAATATTTTATGTTGCAAATGTTTCGGACGGACGGGGCTGGTAATTTTGTCATCTCCACACAATACTTCACAGCGTCGGCTTCCGTTAAACGCTTTGCTTATTGAAGTGAAACAACTCTTTACTGTCGCATCTTTTCCTTAAAGTTTGTTTTGTCAACATTTCTACTAACTGTTCCGTTATTGCCAATTTATCCCTTTTCTTTAATTGGCGAAAGCTGTTCCTTTGAAGATTTTTACAAATTCGGGGATTTATTTGGGGCAATAAAACGTGCCGAGAGCCCTTTTCGCTAACGGGTTTGGAGGCGCAACTTAATGATTGTAGACCCGTAAGGGTTTGCACAGATTCCGAGCGGACCTTTCTTTTGTGCTTAGAGTATTGTTTTTTGTAATATTTGCAACTCTTTTGCGAGCCCTTGAGTACCGTTACCGTTAGCTAGATTTATGGATCCACGTCACGAGTAACGGGGCGTAATAAAAGTCGGCACTGTCTTATATTGAACGCACTTTTAAGGAACCGTTAACTTATTAGCAGATACCAATAAAAATAAATACTAATAACAGTAATAAAGAACTCAAAATGAATGATACCATGAATGAACGCTATATGGTTCCAAACACGTAAAATAACATTAAACATTGTGAGATACTTCGAGCGGTTTTTATGGCAATAGCTCAATATGTCTTCGTTTTCACACCTAAGGCGTTGTATTTAAAAATAAATACTAAAAATATGCATTTTCTCTACAGAGAAACTGATGCAAATACAACAGGCATTACTTTGCTCTGAGGTGAGTTCGCTCGTCTACTTACATTGACCTTAGTATTATCAGTATACGCGAGCTTCAGAACAAGCTCAGATAATCAGATTAGATCTTCATCGTGAACCGCCTGGGCCTGGATTCTTCTTATTTTAGGATAGGTTAAGGGCCGAGCCAGAGTTCAAGCGATGCAACGACGTATTCAATGCTTACTTTCAGTCATACAGACGAGACGTAGAACTCCTATAGTTAGTATGTGTACCTAGTAAGTTAAACTACAACTTACTAATGGCTACAACTGACTTGTGCACACATTTCATTTTTCTAATAGATTTATTTTGGGTAATGATATTGTTAGCTACAGTTAAGGAATGAGTGGATAGTCCATGTCGAAATCATTAAAAATGTTTGATTTTGTTTTGGTCCAGCGGCTTTTAGCGCGGTCCTCAAGTAGGTATACCTTTGTTTTTCTGTTCTAATCTATGTGACTTAATATTTAAATTGGTGCATGAATTTAGATTGTTTTATGTTCTTGTATTTAATGGTTTAAGCACGTACTTAAACATGGTGGATAAAAAATAGAATGCGAGCCGGGCACGCATTATCGTAGCAATGTTTTCCAAATAGTTCGGACCAGCGTTTACCTTTGCTGTTGACTTTAGATGCTTCATTAAGTTTATACCAAACCTCTGTTTGCTTATAATGATGACATTTCGCTTTCCCAAACATCCATTGACATTCAATGGTTTCACCTATGCGATGACTTTATCTGATGAGAAATGGGGCAAGTGAAAATTTTAAATTTTTTTTCCACTACATTGGTGTTAAACGAGAGCCATGCATGTCAAATAATAGTCACTATTTATCGTAGGTAATAAATATTAAAAAACTTTGACGCACAATAACATAGATAACTATCAAATATAATCAGTTAACCGATAAGCCATTTTATCGATAAAACAACTCATGATTTTTCTACAACAATGACTAATTTCCGACAGGTTGGCATGCATTAGCATATCAAGCGGGGTTTGTTGAATGGTACCGCCTCGTAGCATACAATTATGCAAACAGTATAATAGCTCGGTGTCAGGAGAGCGCATATGTCCAGGGCTTATGCAGGCCGCTGGAAGAAAAGAAATGTCAGGGCATCCGGCTCTCGCGATTATCGCGTCGGGATCGCAGCCATGATATATGTTACGCTTGCTGTATGTACGCGTAAATCTTACTGGCGGGTCTGAAGCCTGAACTGAACATGAACCATGACATTTTATAGGTGACAAAACGGGTAGCGTCGAGGACAACTAGAGGACTTTGTTCAGTCAGCGGAGTCACCCGCTTTTTAGAGAAAATGTTGTGACTGATGTCGAGTTCAACGCTATTTTTATCCACGCATCTGTAGAAAGCTCAGCAATCTTTTTTAAATTAATAAGTAAGTTCCTCTATCGAATAAATGTTATTATTTATTAACTATAGTAGTATAGTAAGTAAATGAATCATCATTTGAATGGATGACATCCCTAGAGATGTATGGCATCTTGTTTCGTCACACTAAATTAAATACTCAAAAGACCTTTCCACAAACAGGTTCGGAATATGACCAGACATTACCATTTCCAAAGAGGCCGTTGATGCATCTCCTTTAGAAGGCTTTTTATGAATTTTAGCGTATCACGAAGACAAATCTTGTGAGGTGTCCTAGAGCCTGCTCCCACCGGCTTTTTTACCCTTTCCACAAAGGACGTAATAACCATATCAAACAGCGTGTCCCTTCGCCGCGTTGCATACATATCGTCGGGAACGGTCTAGCGACGCCTTTGTTGTATATTAAAATAGTAAAGAAATGCTTTTTGTTTCCGCCAGGGCGTTCCTTCCATACCAATGGGTTGCAGCGTATGCTCGGTAAATACCGGACGTGTCGCGAGTGGGATCGGCTGGACTAATCCTTGTGTATTGTGTGACATCATCCTTCGATATCCGTATGGAGAACGAGTTCCACTTATTCGCTATTTACATTAGATTAAAGTTTATTTGTTCCCGTGAGTAATTTGCAAACCGTAGCAGCCTTAGTCACGATTCAGTTTAGCTGCTTGCACGGTAATATGAGCCATTTCTATCAAGGAGGTTTCAGGACTTGACAGTCTAACTGCGTAGCAACGGTAAACGAAGGTTACGACTTTCTATGAAAAGCTCATTATTTTAGAGTTGATAATATTTAAATGTCGCATATAGCAGGTAAACGTCAGAGAGCGGGCGTGCCTCGGAGTCCGGTACGTGAGGGGCATGAGAACCGTACAGAACGACCCCGCACATAATTTTAGAGTTCTCGTCCTTTGTGCTGGTCGTCATTGTTATTAAAGTAATCACGGCCGCCCTCCATCATGCTCCAATCGAAACATTATGGGATATAAACAAAAGAAAGCAAGAGGAATTCAATGAAAAGCCATTATGTCGCCGTGAAGTGCCCTCCACCGAGCTTGTTGTCTCAATATTTTTCTTGGTGGATGGAGTTGACGCGTCATTCTCTCGCGTCGTTCAAAAACGCCGCGTGGAATTTTGAAGGGCCCTCGATAATGGCCGATATTTACGGCCTTTAGATAATGTTATTTAAACGGCTGGGGACTGAGTTATAGTGGATGAAACAAAACGAAATGTCACGGGGCCGTCTACCATCTGCGAGATTATTGCCCGGAATCTCAGTGTTTGTGGTCGAAAAGTAGCTTATGCATTATTTGTGGAGGCTTTCTATCAGGGGATTAAGATATGTGTCGCAGAGGAGGGGTTGTGATCCGACAGTCGGTTAATGCGTTTATAGGCGGCGCGTTTGAGTCTCCATTAGAAGAGTCCCGCGGCCCGCGACATTGTCAGCTTAGTCTGAATATCCCCGGCCGACAGTCTAGGCGCATTCGATACCCCGATGATACAATCTGTCGGTAAACTTGTTTAATGCACTTTATTTTGTTACGCTTTATGAACAACAGGCCAACTATTCCAAAAGTATGTGAATAAAAAGTGAGTCAATTTATTCACGAAATAATTGTTTACGATTTGTTTACAGCCAGTAGGTAACTATTATTTGGCGGTTGTAAGTATTTTATTTTTGCTATGAATTTCATCTTCCACAAAGAGTAATGGCGTCATAAAACGTTAAACATATGCACAGTCAATGCCCGGATTTAAATGGAATGGTAATGTTTAGGAACTCATAAGAATATAGCGCTCGACAAAAATGTTCGTTCTTTTTAGATGGAATGTTTTGGGGGAACCAATCGTAAATTGGTAACGGAGCAATTTCAGATTGTATCGTTTGTAGTCAATACGAGCTTCTACAGAAAACCAACATAAGTTGCCTCGTGTCTATTTTTATTAGTGAATTATTAGTTTTGTGTCAGTATCGTGGGACAATAAATAATTAAGCATCTTCACGATAAACCAAATAAAAATAATTGGCCATTAAAAAGATATTGCTTCCGAACATAAGTTATAGTTTTCGACCTGTTTTAACCTAAATAGTTCTGTCAATGACTTTATTTATACGTACCTATGCATCATCTGATAGCGGTGGGTAGATATTTATATATTTGTTGAATTGAATATGTTGTTAGTTGGAGTTTATGCATTTTAGAACCATAGCCTTGATATTCAGTTTAGTGTAGGAGTAGGTAACAAGAACCACAATTATGTATGTATAAAAGTGAGGTAGGTAAATATGGCAGTCGCAAGTACATTTTTACACATTAAAATAGCTTAGTGAGTCGAAAACCGCAATGGTTATGTCGTCATTAAACCATCATAAATAGTATTCAGGTCTGAAGAAAAGAACCAATCAAAACGTCTTGGTACTGTTATTGTAATTTAATCTAAGCATGAGGCATATAATCTTCAATTGGCTTCTGAAATGTATCACATCAACATGCACAATCAAAATATTGTTATTATGCGCGGATGCACGTAAAGGACAAAAAAAAAACGACGGGGTAGCGCTTCAAACATGATGAGATAAATATTTATAAATATTTGTAGCCTTCTATGTAAAGCGGATGGACATTTCGCCTTTCATTTACAGAGACAAACTTATCGGAATCTAGTTCTAGCCAACTAACGATGTAAATAGGCACTAGATTCTCAGGAAAGAGACAGTTGTCTCTAGTAAATAGGCTAAGTGAGTCATCCCTCGTTGCGAAACGGTTTGTTCCGCAGCATCGTAACAAAGACATCGGCGTGGCTGTTAAAGATCTGCCACTATTTATGTTGCTCACTCTTTATTGCTGCGGTAGAGATAAAATAACAGCAGACTCTAAATTAATACTCCTTGCCTTGCTACTTCGAAACACCAATGTTAGCCCAGCATCCGTACAAAACAGCTGCATTAGAAAAATCTCATAAAAAACTTATGCACCGTGTTGCAAGATCAAATTTTTAGAAACCGTGAGTCGGACGCTAAAAATCCGTAAATATGACATATGGGTTTTTTTATTTCAAATGGTAATTTCTCACAAATTTTATTTCAAACTCTCTTGAAAAACTGTATAAAAAAGCAATTTATATGAAAACTAGGTTATTTCTAATCAGTAATCTTTTATGAAAACTGTATAAATAAGGACTAACATTGGTTTCGATCGTGGCTCGATTTGTCGTCTCTTTATACTGTCCTGAGCAAAGTAACGAATAATCACTCTATTCATTCGTACCCTATCTATGTGGTCAACTACGTTCTAACCTAAAATTTAACTATGTATCATCAAATTAGTATCATCAAAATAAATTGAAGATGGAAATCGAAAATAACGACTTTTAATTTGCGTCTTTGGACTTTCTAAAAGGAATAGAAAACACCAGGTATTTTGATGTCAATTAAGCGATAATCTAGGTGCAAATGTTGTTTATCTCTTTAAATGTAGTAAAGGTACCAGAATGGTCTGATTAAACTTTGAGTAGTGCAAGTGCGAGTTCATACATTTGTTGCTTGCACTAAATACCTATTGTATACTAATCAAATTGTAATCAGGCCATAATAAGATGTAATCTGTCAATAGCATGCTGGAATATACATTATTACTCGTGTTACAGGTACGATGCGAATTATTTCTATTCATCGTGGTAAGGAATGTGTGGCAGACTGAGCTTGAATAACATATACTGAATTGAATGTAGGTACATTTGGTACTCGATCTCTACTCTACTCGTACTCGATTTGGTATGAATCGATCAAAACATTAAGGTAAGGGGTCTGTCATTGTGATAAAAATAGACCTTTTGATCACGGTTTTTCATTTTGGATTCTATTAGGTACTACATTATGGTAAAGACAAGGTGACCAGTGTAGGGTTTTATTGACTCGAGTTATTCGATATGATGTGTGACATGATAACATAATGCTTACCCTGCATCTATTATGTTTATCAAATAGGTATAGAAATGCTACCCGGTTCAAAAATTTCGGTTTTAATGGATGCAAGAATCGGTCCTACTGTACTATGCCAAATTTAAGATTTACGTTATTGACTGTTTATTTTCTGTTTACAGCTAGACGGCAACCCTTTGTTCAGTTACGTGGGAACAATTAACTTTAACTGGAAATGGTGAATTTGTTTATTGCACTGCAAATTTCTAAACGGGGTCCTAGCGAAATGCAAAAGGGGTACCGGACTTTGATAGAGAGAAATGTCTGCAGTTTAAATTTATGACGCTTAGTCAAGAACCCCGAAACATTAGTTTTGTCTCCGTTAATATACTTTCTTCCTTTTTGTCGTTGTTTGTTGCTTTTATCAGTGTTTTCTGTTTAGTGACATCCAATAATAATTTTAAAAAGGTATAATAGTTGGAAACATGCGTCCATCTATTTTATTATAAGAATCTTCAAGGATTAAAAGTAACACGTAATAAGACGTATGTCACATTTATTCGGTCATGACATGATTTATAAACAAAAAAAAACACATGTATTAATAATATTATTCGTCCGATCCTTCAATTATCGTTCATGGCTCGTGGCTATTATGCTTTCAACTTTTCAATGCAAAGCGAACGTCTAATCTCCATATAAACTACGGGATCGCAAGCTGTCGTGCGATATCGGGACGTTGATCAAAACTTGTCAAACAAACTCTGTGGTGAAGGTACGTTTATATCGGGGGCCACGGGTGAAAAAAAATTACAACTTCTATGGTACTGTGCACCTACCACAAATCATTTCGACACACGTTAACTCCGTATGTAACTCAGTGCGTCTCTCTTCTACTGCACACCTAGTACGAATATTAATAAAAATCAGCATCATCATCATTTCCAGTCTATGTGCATCACTCTGTTGGACACTGGGTACAACTCGGCACCAACCATACATAAAAAATCAAAATAAATAAATAAATAGTGTATCTAAAAAAATGTGCCACAGAAACGTAGTCTAATGTGGTATATAATACTTGGTAATCGCTATAAGTATTCCAAATCTTTTAAAAATGAAAGCAATAATAATGATAAATTTAATTTCGAATGTGAATATTTTTTGGCTTATTTTATAGTAATCTTAAAAACCATCATTTCTCAAAATGTTTAAACTATGCCCACGTATTAGATATGTACAGTTATTGACAATGTATGAACAGATTTTTTAATGCTGTCAGTTGTGCCGGCCGGCCGACTAATGCACAATACATGTTTTCATCTAACAACAAACATGTGTAAGTATTTGTCAGTGAAGTACATTACACGCCATTGTTTCATTCTACTTCGACGAAAGAGCTATTGTCGAGTATTAATCAAATTCATTTTATTTTCTGTTTGCTATCTAGCGGAGCTTTTATGTGCTTAGTGAAATTTCGTGTCGAGTTGTTTGGAAGTTCGTGTCCCACGGCATTTGCTGACCGTACTGGGAAAACTGCGGTAGGCTTGCTTAATGGTTCTATGGTGGCAAAAACTATGATAGAAGTCACTTTGAATAAAGCTGAGCACCCACCAGCCGAGCAACCAGCGTGGACGGCAACCGGTTTCTATCTTAACATAACCAGTCTTGACGTTTCAAAAAGGAAATAAGAAATTCATAAAAACGTCACCATTTTAAAAACAAAGTAATATATTGTTAACGTTTGGCTCGCGAAGTCCTACACTGGGGGCAATGTAGAATTTTAATTACAGGTAAAGTTTTTTACCTGCGCAAGATCGCCGTAAGCTACTAAAAATGCTACTATAGACATAAAAGATAATGCTTTCTGTGTCTTTACTTAACCACACGTCAACCCGCCGCGTTCAGTATTGAGCCGTAGGCGGCCGCATTAGGATCGTCATTTGTTTCGCATTTCGGATTCAGAACTACATTCAATTTGTTAGGTCGTGTGTACACAGGACCCAAAGTGCAACGTCGAGACAAACATCATGCTTTGTGCTGCTCATGGAAAGAGTAAATATTAGTTCTTTACTTCGGGGAAAAATTCGTTTTAGAAAACATTCGGCCGCTGTGTACTGAGTTCGTTATTAGAATTAAAGCGTGGCGGAGGTTGTGTGCGGGGCTTTTGTGCTGGTGTAATATGTTGTTTAAACTTGATCTGGGTTTGATTGATGCCGACTGCCGCCGCAGGATGCGTCGGCACTCGATACTAAATTGATAGCACATTAATTTTCGAGGTAATAAAATTTGGTGGGCGATGTTTGTTTTAAACGGTAGTTACGAAAGGCCGAGCGCTTATCAATTTTGGTCGATGTTTGGTGCTAAAACTACCGGAATATATAATGCGTTAGTATTCTTAATAACTTGTGAATTTATTAGTTATGTATGGGTATAGTTGCCATTAGGAAATGTATGCAGAAAACGATGTAGCATTGACAATAGTTAAAGATAAGAGACACTTAGCACTTTGTCTTTTGAATTTACGTGCATGCTAAAATGAAGAAGACAACAGCTTTTTTTAAGCCATTATAAATCTACAGGAAAAAATACAAATGGTGCTAACATTAATGTCAAAATAAATAAATAATTTGGATTTGTGAGCTTCTTTTCTTTATCTTTACATTATATGTAGATATAAAACAAAGCAGCTATCCGTTTTTGTCTGTCCTCATCATAGATCGGCCGCTTACACCCTCTAAACCGCGCAACGGATTTTGATACGGTATATTATGACTGTAATGTCATTTAAAGAATTTTATATGAAAGGTTTTATGTATCCTCCTTGTACGCGTACGTGCGTACGAAGTCGGGGTGGGTAGGTAATACTGTTTAGTCATTTTGCAATATTTTGTGATACTATGATTTCAGACTGACTTAAAAACATTGGTATGAACTATTTTCAGAAACGCAGTGGACTTAGAATTTGGCTCATTGAGGACCTACAGTTTCCATCAGGTTTATCAGGGCGTATAAGGGGCTCAATAAAATCTTAACACATCCGTTTTGTCAGGGCTATTATAGGTATCTGAGGTCCCGGTTTTGTGTTAAATTCTGCAGCAGTACAGCAAAACTAGTACATAGCTACATACAAATAACATATAACACATTAACAATTTCGCAGATTCATAAATAAATCTTAAATATAGGTATCCATGATTCGGTTTTTTAGCTAGAAAGCGATCTCTTCCAGACAACCTTTAGATAGAGATAGACATGATCAGTAGACGGTGCATAAAGAGAAGAATGAATAAGTACCTTCCTACTTTTTTACATAACATAAATTTTAAAGTTCCCTATACGCGTGGTCACCAGTCACAAAAAGACCGGGGGCTCATTGACAGTATGCCGGCGCGGTCATAAACCTGGTCAATACGCCGGGAAAAAAAAGTCACGCCGTCCATTCACACGTCCGTCCTAAAATCATCCTTTTCTGAACTCCTAATCATCTGAATATATACAATAATAATTTTGAAAAAGTTTGGACGAATAAGTCGAACTCTAAGGGCACTAGTTCCAGTACAGAACAAACTCATGTTTCAGTTCGGAACTATGTAGTATCAAGCTGGAACTAGAGTACGGTCTAGCACCCTTAGATATATCTACACTACACACTAAGCTTCATAATGAATATTGGATTGTTTTGATGGTGGATGATGTATTATTATAACTGTAGTATAAGAATAGCGTATGTCATAAAATATTTTTAGGCATGTTATAACTATATAAGGATTGGCAAAGAAATTATTGTTCAAAGTCAATTTCGAGTAAAAGTGACTTAAACCATTACTTCCATTGTGGTCTTCATTTTTAAATAACGTACGAGAGAAGATTTGCAGTTTTTTTCGATTTGTATAAACACAAAAAAGAAGCAACAATGTGACAATGGACAGTGGGGTGCAGTTTTGTGTAAAAAACAACACCTTCATAAAACCTAACCTACTAGGTTCTAGCTCTTTGATCTATTGTGTCTTTGTCAACTAGTTAATGTATGTAAGCTCTTTATTGCACATAAGCACTTACAAATACACAGAAAAATACAGGAAGTGAAGGAAGTACAGGAAGTGGTACTTGTTAATCGGTTGCAAGCTTCGATTAAGAGGTTACTTCGTGAATATTTTCTATCTGAGATATTCCCTTGCCTTAGTTACAATAACGACCTTCGAAATATCAAGTTACTGACACTAGTTTTTCTATTGTGTTAAAAGTAATAGGTTTTAAACAGTAACGTTATATTTAAGCTAATTTCAAGGTCATTATTGCCCCTTGCCCCTTACACGGTTGAAAGTTCGACACACAGAAATCACCCCCCTGATTCGACGTTCCTTCGAGTACGGTCAAAAATGTTAACCATCACTCTTTGCCGTCCGTTACATTTCAATAAAGATCAATTATTATTCTGAGAACATGAAACATACGGGCAGCCGCGCCGTGCAATTACCTTCCAATGCATTTACATTCCATAAGTGCATAATTATGGTAAAAATTAATAACCGAATGAAACCAGGGAGGACAACTAGTCCCGTCAATTGCGTTTAATTTCAATTGAGCTGTAATTTATGGGTAGAGGTAAATGGTGGACAAAAACCGGCTAATGGCAGTGTTGCTTGATATCCCATATTGGCGATTATGGTTAGTGAAGCCTGGATTTGGCCTCTCCGACCTTGGGCTTTAGGGGTCTCTCCCCGCACCAGCGTTGATGGTGTAATTTGCCGGTTTTTAGCCAAATGGATTTTTAACGAATTTCCGAAAAGTAACAAAACAAAGGTATTCATTATAACCCTGTAAAGATGTTCGTTCATATTCCTTCGATAAAAACTGCAACAGTGAAATGGTTTGAACTGGGAAAAATATTTTGTAGTGAGATCTTGTAAGAGTACTTTTAATGTAGGTAAATAAAAAGAAATGAAATACTGAATAACACATTATTTTATTTACAAATCAACGTGAGGCCAAGGCGAAATTTTGCAGTTGAATGAAATAAAATAACTTAAAAAAGTTAAACTAAACTTTAACTTAAAGGCTTAAAGTGCAAAATCCACTAAACAAAGATATATATATATTTTGAAACCCACTATAATCGTGCCTGTGACTTAATTTTCGGGAATTCCCATTGTGTTGCCAACTTAGTTGGTTGTCTATGATCTGGATTCTTCCCCTTTTGGTCAAAAAGTTTTAATTACCAGAATCTAATAAAAATACCTAATTATTTTAACATATTATAATAATTATAGCGCAAGTAGTCCAGTCGCATATTTTATAAAAGTTTTAAATTGGGTTTACAAAATTACGGTTGATAAACGTTAATTACAGGATCTTTCTGACTAGCACAGTTTTTCTTAAATATCAAAAATCCTTCACAAAGAAACAAAGCTTTCTGGGTCAGATATTTCTCTTTCACGCGATGTTTGGGTAAATACATAAGTTTACATAACACAAACACATCGTGATACGGAACTCTCTATGCGCGAGTCCGACTGGCACTTGAGTAGTTTTTACTAAAATGTCTAATTTTAAATTAAAATAAATAACCAGGCTCGCTGGTGGGCCGTTGTCACTTCCAATAATATAATTTATTCTGTAATGTCATTATTTACAGCGAACTGTATACAAAATAGACAATTTGCTTTAACCTTTACCTTAATGTGGCTGCATTAAAAATTAACATGTGGCAATATTTTATTCTAAACACTACAATAAATACATACCTAAAAGTATATTCTGGGTAGAGTATTATTCTTAAGCCCGTATCAAATTACTCAAGGCGTCAAATAGTCCATTAGTTGCTTATAAAGTCACACAGTAAATCCGATACGACATGTGTTGATGTATTTGCATAAATATGTCACAATAGAAGATTTTTTATGAGTTTATTGTTTGGCTAAAGTCACATACATTTCAATCATGTTTAAATAACGTTTTAAAAAAGGTTTTCTTTCCATGTAATAGGGTTTAGTGAATATAAAAAAGTATGAAAAATGCACTTTTCTGCCCGCATGATGGTTACGGAAAAGCTACTTTTTGAGCATATGTACTAAAAAATATTTAATTATGCTTGCAGCTTTCAGTAATTGTTTGAGACATGTATTGTTAGCTAAGTGTAGTCGCTGGCTTGGCGAATCGTTGAAGTCTTTCCTTTGAATCGACGCGGGGCCAGAAATAGCGCCTTACGAAGGCTTTGCGGCATTCTTAACGGGTCAGTGCATCCCTTTCTTATGTTACTAGTTAGATAGAGCTGCACTGAGAGTGTTTATTCGTCATAAAAGAAGTAAGAGAAAATAGATAAATATATCAATGTTCTTGTATGCAAAATTCTTTCACAGACAGAAAGCTACACTATTCCTGACGGACATAGGCTACTAATTTTACGTGAACGAAGTCGCGCGCGTCCGCTAGTAAAATATAAATAGCAAAAAAGATATTTACACGTTTTTCTTTTGTAAGAATTTATTTTACTGATTTACTTACTTATATCACAATGATACCTTAAGACTCGTCGCAAAAGGTTATAAATTATTTTATATTTTCATTTTGAACAAGTTGCTGCCAACAATAGAGTCTAACTAAAGTTATTGAAACTAATTGAACACCCTTTGAATCCACCGATAAAATAGCGACGGTCTCAATATTTTGGCGGATCATTAATTTTAACCTGTTTTTTTATTCTCTACGCGCAACGGAGACCAGCTCGACGCCGGGGCAGATCTCCCTGTCTTGCTCTGACGCGCTAGGACGAGTGAGCGAGACAGTAATCTCGACGTCGAGTTCGACGCTGATGCTTTCAGAGAATGACGGGGCTGAAATACTCCATATTCGCTCCAGCTATTTAAAACAAGCAGCCACTTTACTATTTCAGTTACAGCCGCCGACGCCTCGTCCGATTGGCCGGGCGATTACTCCGTTGCTTTGAAGACTGAATTACAAATGGCTGCGGCGCCGGGAGCGACGCGTGCGACGCTTTGTCGCAGCTGCTGTCGTTAGCGGCTAAATATAATGGAGTTACGACATTGATATAAAGAATTTGATCCCACGACCAGTAACAATATTTACTACGACTTATTTACTTTTATTATTGATTGTTCATTACATTTGCTCGCTATTCCTGCCGCTAAGCAGCAGTGCTTGCAATGTTGTGTACCGGCGTAGAGAGCAAGACAGCCGGTGAAATTACTGGCACAAGAGGTGTTCCATCTTAGCCCTCTGGGTTCATCTGCAATCCCTTTGGTGTTGCGGTTGTCTATAGGCGGCGGTGATCACTTACCATCAGGCGGCCCACTAGCTTGTTTGCCTTCCGATGTTGAATAAAAAAAAAACTGTGTTCCCTACTGACGACGAAATGGTGTTTTTTTTAAATGTAGGTATTTGTTTTCTATAGGGACATGGATAACTTCCCATAAGGTGATCTCCATGCTTATTTACATCAGACTTCTATGCAATAACTTACAAATGCGATAACATCATCAAAAGTTCCAGAGATATTGGAATGAAAAAAAAATGGTATCACTTACTTATTTACGCTACCGTAATAAATATTTAATTTAATTTCATGAATTCAAAATGCTTTTCTTGTCATGTCAAATATATTGAATATGTTCTATTATTAAAATTTATTTCTATTTACATACGGAACCTAATGAATAAAAACTACTCGTATTCTCGGAATTGGATGTCGACAGTTTCATTTTGCCTATCTGCTGATTTAAATAACACGATGAGGCTCATCCTGTAGTTCGTACTCGTATTTACGTCACTGTATTAGAGCCACTTTCAATTGTTTTGTCATAATTTCTAATTGTGATTGAATATAACTTTACAAATACTTAAGAAAGAAAGAAGAGAGTGTTAGGAGTTTGAATCCTAATAAGGATAAATAGATGTCAATGCTAATGCATTTTTGATAGCTGACATTTCTGTAGAGTGATTCTCTAAGCGGAAAAGCGAAGAATTCGACGCTGGGGCAGCATCCTGTCTTGCTCTAGCGCGCTGGCTTGAGTGAGCGAGACACAGCTATGCCTCGGGGGTGAGCTCGACTCTAATGAGCTAAAAGAATAAGGGGGTGGGGGCTGAACTGGTTCTCTGTCAGCTCAGTTTGTAAGACATTAGTGGTAAGTATTGTATTGTGCTTCCTATTTTATGAAGCTTATTTCATTTCCGCAAAAATGAACTTTTTTATTTATACTTACAGAAAGAAGTCTTCGTTTTGTAATGTTACAAATAAAACTGAAAAGGCATGTAATGAAGTAGTTTAAAAAAATCCTCGTAATGAGTCATGTCAACTGTGAGCGACGCGCATGCGCGTTGACGGCGCTGACAGGCGACAGTCGCGGGCGCAGGATAATGAGTCGGAATTTAAATTTCATACGCTATTTGCCTCGCCCTTGTCTTTGGAACACGTTCGTATCTAATTTAAATACAATTATGAGAATACTTGTGGTTATCTGATATTGATGACTGCAAGGTGAATTCCGTAAATTTACAATGGTAAATGTAAACAAATGTAATCATATACATTGTTGAGGGTATACATTATATGTATATGTATTGTAAAGGGTTACATTTGTTCAGGTAGAATGCACATCAATATAAAAATATCAGCAGCAGCAGCAGTAGTATAGGTAGGTACTTGACATTTCTGAATGATTTTGTAATATTAGCAGTTTGTTTCAATTAATTGTTCACGTTAAATATAATGTGTTCTGCTAAATTATTGATGTATTTTTTAAAAATTAGTAATTAAGAAATGATTTTGCGTCGTGCTTTAAAAACCGTGTCGGAACACACTCGACATGTTGTATATTAACTTAGTATCTTAATATTTTTCAATGGGAAACCGAGCAGCCTTTCGTGTGGGGTAAGATTTGTATCGACTTCACCAAGTATTTGTTTTTAAAATTACAAAATCATCGCCGGGTAGTTGGGGCTTTTTTAATAACATTTTTTAATTTCGACCTCGAAGTAATTCTATAGTAATCTTTAAAAATGTTCACATTACGGAGTGACTGGCTGCTCATTAATAACATAGTCGTTTATGCGTGTAGAGCCGGACTAAATCGGCCATCCGGGCCATCGTCGCTGCTCTTTAATGAATTTTTAACAAAAACTTAATTAAAAATCGTATCTCGCATGTTCGAAGGAAATGAACTCATTCCTCGGACTGGGTGACTGACGGGCGGACTGACGGAGCCGTCATTATGGAGAGCGGCCAGTTTACAGAGAGCTCTCCCGCGGCCCTTGGCTTACCAAGGACTCGAGTCACGAAGCCTATTTCAATGACCTGTCAACGGCCAACGTTAAATGGCCGCTTTGTATGTTTTCGAAATTTTGTAGTTGACGTGAACATGCCGTAAATGTTTATTACCTAATTATTAATTATTGTCTTATGCTAACGTTAATTTTGTATGAGAGTCGCGGTTATTATGATGACAAGCGAGCGTATCGGATGCTAATGAAAGCATGTAATTATTTTGAAAATTTGCTTTGTAATTTTGTAACGGTTAGGTAGCGTAGACACATTTTTAGAAAAGCTATTAACTTTGACCGGGCGGTTATATACAAAAAAATCACAGCGTGTCTGCTTTTTACTTAATCAGTATCCTTTTTGAAGGTTCGTTTAAATAAAATTTGGTAAAAAAATGTAAAATTAAAATTTTTCATGGCAGTTATTTAAAATAGCTGTCGGTGCTAGTGATTATTTGTCAAAACTTGCCAACGGGACTTATATTATGCTTACGCTGTTTGTTCGTTATCCGTCTGTCCGGCTCTTCTACTTTTTTATTGAAAGTCAGTAGTTTTTCAAAATATGTGTTATTATGGCATTCTTACAAATAAAAAAAATCACAAAAGTAAAAAATTAAGGGGCCCCATACAAGAGACATGTTTTTCTAACGATTTTTGCCCTGGGTCTTACGTAGAATCGGCAACACATAGACAAGCGTCAAACTTAGTGTGAATCATGTGCAAAATTAAAACAAAAATACAAACATACATAGACTGCTAAAAACATAACCCTTCCTTTTGGCTTTGCCGTAGTCGGATAAAAATGAGTCGGGCTTGCGCTAAGAATCGGGATCTAAATTAAAGGAAGTACTTTACGTAACACAAATGTATTGTGTGGTGGTACGGAAACGTCACTGCATAAGTGCTTGGTTGGTTTTAGAGCAAGGTAACAATTTAAAACTATCGTGAGACTCGGATCTCGGACCCTTTACCTTTGAGCCAATGACTAGGTTGAATAGATTTGAAACATATCGATCTATATACACCTCACTAAATACGTGATACCTTTTGTACAGTAATAATAAGGACGCACTTTAAAAAACATAATTGATTACAGGATTTATTTAGACATCATAGGTACTTGAGTCGTCCTGTTCGATCATAACAATATTCCGCAACATTTTTTCACGTGCGCTAGTTGAAATAAAAAAGCTTCGCGTCTGTATGAAGACGCTGGTTCAACAAAACCAACACGGGGCTGCAAATTGGCGGTTCAGCAAGGCGGGCACGTCGTGACCGCGCGGCGCGCCTCCGGCGCGGGCGCACGGTGCCGAGCGGAGCGGGCGCGGAACTGAAATAATCATAATTATGGTTAAAATAAAATAAAAATGCGAATGATTGCTATAAATGATAATAGGTAACCGTACATCTTATAAAAATATATTTCGCGTAAAATCAGAAGTATAAATAAATCAGTTCAGCGCGGCATTAGGCGTTGTACGTACACGCCACAGATTACAACTGACATCTAATCTCAGGCACGGTCAACCTGTCGTATACGAAACACTACACTACTATACTTAAACCCAGCCTCCTATCCAGTGACTTGCCTGTATAACATAATGCAAGCTTTTCGAAGTTTTAACGATTTTTTGATTTTGAAAAAGAGCTTTTTTTAAGGTTTATTCTAAAATATACATTGTTTATTTACCCGTGAACAATGTTTTTACATTTGGTTGGCAGTTTAAATACCTACTATCTAACTATTACACAACGCTACATGAAACTAAAGGTAAATGCCATGTCATTTGCTTTAAAGCTGCATGACAGCTAAGTTGTTGGTTAAAGATTCGTATTTTAATGCTGGGTTTTATGGTCCGTTAGATAAAATTTTCGTCAGTTATGTCAAGAGTTTACTGGCATTTGATTTTTCGGACCTTTAAAAAACCGGAGCTAAGTTAAACTGCTTTACAAGCGGTAGGTAAAATCGTAATTCGAATAGGAATGTAAAGGTTTGTCAACCGTACAAGTGGTTTTAGAATACCATCTATCCTATCCATCTATCCTTTCAGGTCATATTCTTTATTAATCAAGACATAATCAGTAGAATCACACTAAATTATAACGCTGAAAGTTTGCGTGTGACTTAAATGTTTGCTACTCCTTCACGCTAAGACAGCTGGATGGATTTGGATGAAATTTGGAACGGAGATAGCTTATACCCTCTTGATTGACACTTAGGATAGTTTATTTCGTTAAAAATGCACAATTTCCACTGGATAAACGAATTGTACGCGGATGAAGCCATGGGCATAAGCTAGTGCAATATAATAGTTGCGCGTAATAAACGTTAATGTTGCGCCACTTTCCATTTTGTTTCTAGAGGGTTGTACAATGAGCTCAGGGGTTTACAAGTCCAGTACGATTATTTGCCCAGTAATGGTAGAAATCCATTAAACGAGCTTCTTTTAGTGATTGAACAACGACATCGCCGCAGTCCTATTCTGAAAACTAAAACGCACTATAACTATTTAAAAATGGTTATAAAAGTCGATATTATGGTAAAAGTGGGTTATTTTTTATTAATATTGTGTTAAACTGAAATTTTAACTTTATAAAACAAAAGAAATGCTAGAGTAGTATTATAATTGTAAAAAACAGGTTCAAAACTCTATCGTTAATTCGGAGTTTTAGTCCGTTTATTATACAGTTTCAATTAAGTAGCAGTTGTATTGAAGTCGTGTTTAAGAATGCAGAGAAGTCATAGTGCATTTACGAATCCCATCCAACCAATTTACTGCCGCTAAATTGCATACCATGAAGTTTTTTGTTCACTTGCATTGCTCGCTTGTAATAGATATTGTGTAGACGGGCCTTCAGGCTACTTCGTTGGTTGTCGTTTTTATTTTTTATAGTTTCCGGCTGCAAAGTTTTGTTTTTCCACATTGATTTCACTAGCCTCTTCATGCATGATACAGACATTTACTTCTATTTTTCACTAGACTAGCTTTCAGTTTGTATTATGTATATCAGTACAAATTACTTACTTTCGGACGTAATTTTTTTTTCGGACGTCAACTGCTAAATGTGTACATTTAAATATATTCTGGTATAAACATAAAAATTAAAATATCGTTTATACATAATAAAGCTACACATAAAGTTCACCTTTTATTGGTATTTATACTTTTTTTTATATCACTCAATTTTAGAAAATACGATAAAAAGAGGTTTATATATTTAGTTTAGATATAATTAGGTATGGACACTTAATAATTATATCAAGGAAAATGTTCACCATTATAATTCAATTCATAACTACAGTAAGCGCTTTGTCAAAACTATTCAATCTTGCTTATTTTTAATTAAAATGGGACCGACCCTGTCGACTAAAAAAATAATTTTCCAGTTCGGTTCTGTTCTCTCTTCTCCATGTAATCAGTGAACATACAAAAAAAACAAATACATGCGTCGATTTGAAAGCCTTCTCCTTCGGTTTTTAAAAGTAAACACATCACCCACACAACTGCAGTAGTTGAATCGCTCAGAGACAACACGGCACGCACGGCATTTCGGTCAACAATACGTGAGGCACTAATGAAGAGACACATCCACGCATTGTGATCACAAAAAGCAATGATGACTTCTTATCAAAGCGAGAATGCATTTGATAACCAGACAATAGATTTCACGGGCTACCGAGATATACTATCGGGCCCAATATATTGTGTGACCCTACACTTTACACCTTGCTGCTGCTAGGTAAGCTGCCTAAATTCGTTAGAAATTTGGAATACGGTATTCTTATTTTTTTTTTGTCTCTCTCTTATTGTCATTTTTTCAAATATCATGAATAGTAAAATGACAGTTGGCAAGCCTTGAAATAATGCTTTATCGCATTGTATACAAAAAAGCGTGCACTAGTGATGTTACTATTATTGTATAGAGCGCAACACTCTGAATCGAGTTTATTTTAAAAATCGACAGCTTTTAAATGATTACCCTCTCAGTAAAATGGTCTATGTCATTTCTGTGAATTCTAATGAACAAACATACAACAACATAATACAACAAAAACACTTTTTTATCGTTATAATTTTTAAAATATAGCTTTTATTTTATCTTCTGATGTGGGTTAATATGTACGAGTATATTTTTGATGATAAACAACAATAATTTTACACTTTTATTCCATTTAGTTTGCGATTGTAAGGCTGAAATTCCATTGCGACGTACGCTAAGCACGCTCCATAGAAAAAAGTAACTCAAGTGGCTTTGTTTGAAACGTGCGTAGCGTGCGCCGCAAAGGAATTCCGACCTAAAACCAAAGCAGAGACGGTTTCAACCGAAAATTTTACGGTCTTCATTATTATGTTTATTATTGTTTTTAAAATCAATTGCGGATGGTTTACTTTTGTGATATTAACTCGGGATTAAAAGTGGACTATATAAAAAGCATCTCGAATGGACACCGCGTATTGGAAGACGAATTATTTTTAAGCCCCCCACAAGGTGGACCGACGACGCGATCCGAGATGCGAGCAGCACAAGACCAATCGACGTTAATATCCTTTGGGAAGTCTTATGCTCAACTGTGATCGTCTTTGATGAAGAAAAAGAAATATTCACTTGTATCCTGAATTTTGATGAAGATCGACAATTATTAACCTTTTATTGCAAGTTTAAAGTTCCCGTTATTTTTGAAAGTAGCTTATTGCATCTAGGTCATCATATGGATGACACCGAGGGTAGTTGTATCCTTAAAATCAATAATGTAATGACCGTAAGACGAAGCACATTGAAAAATTCGCAGGGTAGGGCAGCGGCAGTGTGGCGAAACTGGAAAACGCAAGGCACGGAATGCTGATGTTGCAGGTTCAAGTCCTGCCATTGCCCTAATTTTTCTTTGTGTTGTCATTACAATTTTAATTTAATAATTTGAATGTTAAAAACATTTAAAATAAAAATCGAAAGAAATTTCGGTTACAAAATGTAAGGCTCAGTAAAGTTCAAATTAATACAGATTAATAAGTTAAAGTTTTTTCCGTCCCTAGAGCTTGGCTCCAAATCTGCATTTCATGGAACCTGTGTTTTTCTGCCTGCTATCATTATACCATAGTATGTCACAGCCTCGGTTTTGTTTGCTGTGTAATTGGCTCTTCAAATATTATTAAAAATCTGTCCCATGATTAATAAGTGACCTAATTTTGAGAAATTACCTAAGCAGCAGTGCTTGCATTCTTGTATTACGGCGCGGAGAGCAAGACAGCCGGTGCAATTACTAGGCCCAAGAGGTATTCCATCTTCGCCTTTTTAAGCGTCTGCTTCGAAAACTCCATCATCCATGCAATATCTCAATGATAATGTGAATGACCTTTAAATCTTTTTAAATGAAAACACATCGTGATAACCCAGCGACATCCTAAAGCGAAGTTAACGCTGCAAAGAAAGAAAAATAAATCCCTCCTCCGCATTATATTGACAGGGACGATCGTTTGAGAGACGTTAGTAATTTTTAACTGCTGGGTTACAACCCACGGAAAGCCTTTTGACCTTAGCCTGGTAATACAGTGAAATTTACTGCCGATGAAAATGTTATTATGGGAAACGCCATTCCAGCCACTTCCAGGACCTTCTTTCGCGATGTTCCGATAATTTAAAAGGCTGTTAGGATTACATAGATAAAAAGCTCGTTCCGACGTATTATTTACAAGCTTTTGCTCGCGGCAGGTTTTATAACATTTAATAATCGACCGTCGTTGCGAATATACGCCTCAGTTACACTTGGATTAAATAAAATTCGTTTAAAACCTTCCTTCTTTAGATATCATCTTTAAAATCGTTCTTACAAGCTGAGTACGTTCTGCTATGGTTATAATAGGCAAAACAACTGGTATTTAGAATTAAGTCCTAAAAAAACATCCGTCTATAAAAGAATTTGCTTCGCTTATGCAATTGAACACAATACGCTGAAACTACGTAAACCGTCTCGATCTTGCATTTTCTTTATGGTCCAGATTCTTTTTTTATTTTATTACTAAACAATAAGTACCAAAAACTATCTGATAAGGAATAAAAATCATTGAATTACCAAAGAATTTCTCTGCAAAAGAGCCAACTTTTACGATAAAACGTGTAAATTCAGAACTAATAGGCTGTGGGGCACATGCGACGTCAATTTTCAGCGGCGACGCGAGCGCCGGATTTATCGAGCCCGCTTCATTTACATACAGCGAGCATAAATTCTCGTTTGTAAGAACACACTGGCACTTTTATTGTGAAGCTCTTTGTAGGGACAAAAAAATTGTCAGTTTTTTTATGACGACGCAGGCCATAACACGACGACCTATGTACGTATGCTTCACTGTACAAATATCAATTCTTTACATGATACAGCAGTTAATGGTACTTTACTGGACAAGGTAGCGTTTGTGCCGGTGATCTCTAGTTTTTATAGTAGCTTAACTTATGTTAAGGCCTTTATATCCATAAATTAAAGGCTGTGAAAGAATGAAATGTTTCTAAGTACGAGCTGTAATAATGAACAGTACCAAAATGAGACTAAGTTGTATATTAAACAATGATGTTTGTATTAGTAAATAGGTTTAATAATAAAGTTAGATTGAGTATGTATGGGCTGGCTCAACTGGGGTAGAACTATACTCTCAGAGAATACCGGCGTGAAGTAGTAGCTTGTTACTGCGTTTCGTACACGGAGTGAGAGATCCGGAGCTCCACTGGTATACATGAATTGCTTCCAATCAGGTGTCCTCTATGCTCATTCGTTTCCCTATTCTATAAATATATTGGTTTCAGCCGTTACCTGTTAACGATAACAATCAGGTCAGTCATTGCAAAGCGCAATATTACTAATTTATTTATATATTCGGGACGTGTCGTTGTGGGGGTCACACACGGCCATTCGCGATGAGAACTGCTCACAATACATATTTTACGAGAGAACATTAAAAGGGTTTTAAAATTGATTTACTGCGGGCCAAAGTGATTGCAGCATCTGAATTTCGAGCTAAAATTGTTGTGAGCATTCAATGAACAAACGTTCATTTGTTAATTTTGTTCGCCCCATAATGTTTACGGCTGCCGTTAAACTTTGGCTGTAAAAAGATATGAATATTCTTAATATTAGCTCCCGAGATTATCTTCACGGATTTTTATTGGAAAATACGGTATTGAGTGTAAATCATCCGTAAGGGCAATTACTCCAAAAGGTAAGCTTGTTGAAATAGGGCTCGTAACTTGAAGTTACCTTACAAAATTTAAATGTGATTACCCGCCCAAAGGAACCGGCGATCCCAAGTGAAATCGCTAATCCGTTGAACCCCCCCACGATATACACAAATATATGAAACATATTTTTAAAATTAGCCTTACTTAGCTGTAGTATTTATCCCTGTATTTGTTTACGATAACGTCTTGTTACGTGTACTATGCTCAGCTTAAATGGAGTATCGTGTTTCCAAAGAACCAAACCACAATTTTCGTCACCTCAACATAAATACAACAATAATCCAAATAGAAATCTGAAACAATTCCGACATCCAATCCAAGGAAGGAATGTGTTCGCATTGTCTCGGTGTGCTTTGCACCTAGCTCGAATCTTCTCGACTCGACGTAACTCAGTGGTTCTCGTTCTAACTAGCCCAGTTGGAGAGAGACGCACTAAGTTACGTAGCGACTTAACCATATCGAGAAGGCTCGTGCTAGGTCCACTGTAGTGATTACTCGCAAAGATGTCGGGATGGGATAAGTACAGCGCTGTTATTCTCTAAGCGCATCAGCGTCGAACTCGACGTCGGGGCATCGCCCTGTCTCACTCACTCGACTTGCATTAGAGCAGGGCAGAGCGCTGCCCCAGCGTCGAGCTCGTCGCTGGCGCGCTTAAGAATAACTCTCCGGATCCGTCGTGCTTTGTCGCCAGAGCGAGTGAGCAGCCCTGACTTATGAATGGTATGGATGATAAAGGTGCACATATTAATAGCCCACCTATTTATTTTATACTCAGCAAAAATGTAATTAGGGTGGTTTTTAGGAAGTAGAGAGTGATAATCCGTTCAACCAGTAAATTGTTATACCCACTAAAAAAGTAACAATGACGATTTCAGTATTTTTTTTTAAATTAATTGCTCGGAGTCAAAAATCACAGCTATTACTATTTAAAATCTTCAATGTCTGATTCAGTAGTCCAGAGTGAAGAGCAAATTTTTTGCATTTCAAATTGTACTGTGTGCTAAAATGTTATTGTTTGTTTGGGTAACCCAACATAAAAACGAAACAAGGAACGAGATTGTATTATGAATATGAATGTTTGTAACTGAGTCATATTATATTCATTAAAATACTATCTTTTGCCCTCGGCTTCGTCCGCGTACATTTTGGATAACATAAGTACTAACTGCCACCCTCCTTTTAACCCCCTTTCGACTAATGAAAGTGTTCAGTCGCGAATGATTGAGAACTTCCTTGAATGTAACAGACACCAAATGTCAATTCAACAACCAAGAACAATCATCTTATATATCCCGGGAAATTTTCCCAATTTTTTACTTCATATAACATATATATTACTATTTTAAAACAAAAATGGGCTAAATTGGTCAGCCGTTCTCAGTGACGCGTTTACCAACGAACAGAATTTAACTTTTATTCATAGAGAATACGTATAGATCTTATAATTATATATATAAGTATGTATATTCGTTGTCTAGTAATAAGTCTTGTTACGTTTGGGACTAGCTCAATTAGTGGAATTTGTCCTGAGACATTTATTTTAGTATTTACCAAATAGAACTCAAGTCCGGACAAATCAAGACAAACCCGAACATTGACATCAAAAATAAATGTCGTGGTTCTTCCAAAAATTCTGATTAAAATAATTTGTATGCGTTAACTACGACGAAATCCAGCGTCATAGTTAATTACTTTAGAGACTCGCAAACGGAGTTGAAAGAACTCATAAGCACGAATTTATGGTTGACGATGATCATTCAACATCAGGCTGTTATCATTGGTCGTCTGTCAGTCAGTTCTATGAACAGCTATAAACTATTTTTAAGAAGAGACAACTTTAAAAAAAAGAAGTGCATCAAATGCACAGTCAAGTTACGCACTTTTTAACATATTTTTACTACGACACTAAAATAAATAGTTATTAAGTACACTTTTTAAGTACGCTTTTATTTAACACCACTGAAAACCAGTCAAGAGAACATTCAATGAAAAAGCTAATTGAAATTAGTTAACCCGTTTAAGTCCCATAAAACTTAAGACACACAGACAGAGACTTATATTGTTAGTAGTATCTTACCGAGTTTAAAAGACAAGTATAGTGATACTAACCTAACTGTACCTTACCTTAAGAGGCGAATGATTTAAGTAATCCCACACACATTTAAAGTGTGAAATCCTCGTTTGCTCATATACGTATTGGTATTTATACCAATATGTTTACGAAAAAAACAACAGTCACATTTATAAGCCTAACTTTCAGCGACACAACACGGGATTTCACTCTACTTAGTTGAATGAACTGTAATAAAAGGACTTCGTTTGAATGCGATTTTAAAATTTAGGTGAATCCTGTTGCTTGTAGCCGCTACGTGTAGGTGTAAATTGCATTGAGTTCTTAAACAACGTGATGAAGGCTCCATGTAAATCCTAAGTACACAATAGCGAATAAGACGATCGTTTTGTTTGAGATAGCGTTGGACAGTGTTCGTCGACGTTTACTAGCACGGCCAAGACTAGTTTGAGCAATACTTGGCCATAACTTAGATAAAAAACGAATATTTTAAAATAGGCTCATGCTTTGGATGGTATTTCGATCATAACGTTTGTTTTAATGCATCAAAAAAGAAGGACAAATAATAATCGGGACAAAGATACATTCATATACGAGTACAAAGTAAATATTTAAATACGTAAATAAACATGTTTTTGAAATGTAATGCAGTTTATTTCGTATGTACATATTTGTGATCTGATTAGTATAGGTGAAATATATAAATGAGACCTATCAATTCTAATTAAACCACGCATAAAATAACAAATACTTTCCAAACAACCCACTTCAAATACTAAGGTTTGGAATTGAGTACAATTAAGCTTTAATAACTGGAACTTGATACAGTTTGTTGATATGGACCTCCGCAAAGTAACGCCTGAATCTATTAATTATTAAGATTGTAGCTTATACGCTTGAGATACGATCTTGAATGTGGCATCAGCCAAGGTAAATTATGAGAAACCAATGATATAAACCACAGAGCTGTCTGACACAGTATCGAGGCTATGCATCCAGCTAGAAAGAAAATGGTGATCTCGTACAAGAATGTTAAAAGAATTTGAAAATCGGTGGAAGCTTCCACGTGCAGCGCTCATGTAGGTAATGTAAATCCGTGTTGCCCAACAAAGCAACGTTGCTACCACTCATTATGCTCATGCACTAATCCCATTATCATATAAAAATTTTGTTGGTGTGGGCGAGAAGTCAAAATACAAAAAGCCGTTTTGTTCCATAATAGCCAATAAATCAGATCAACGTTCGCTGTTAGAACGCGCTAAAAAGACAAAGTTTACATAACATGACCATTACTCATATGGTAATAGTGTCTTGATGTAAATTAAATACGCGGCTACCTGCGGGTACGGTTTTTTAGACCGGTATCCAGCAGTGCCGGCGAAATAATTTGTCAAAAACTAGTCTTTAAATAATTATTATTACACCACATAGATCTTTATCTGGTTTGCTTTTAAGTATTTTAAGCACTTGTTTTATTTCTCGCCAAGATGAAAATAGCCTTACAGATAAATTATATTCAAGCTGCATAGAAAAACGACCGAAAATGCCTTAGCAACGTTTGACGGTAGCGTGGTTTGTGTTAAAATCAAGAAGTGGAATGTTGAGCATTTCATCTACTTCAACGTTATTTTCACGAACACCATTAACATTATTTACGCCCCCATTTACAAATGTTCCAGAACAGTTAAAATAAGTCCTTCCGTTTTTAACGGTTTCGACTCCATTCCGTTTATGGTCGACGCGGCTACTTATCGATACCTAAGCAGTTACGAACCTTAAATAAGTTTTTAAAGTACTATAGTCAATTAAAGGGAAAGCCATTTAAACTTTTAAAAATAAAGAGTACCGTAGATGCACTGTTTATCTTATCCTGAACAAGGCTTAGTTTACTTGTAATGTTGTTTTAAAACTTGATTTTATGGGAGTTTATGAACACAACGGTCATTAAGTTCTCTAATGATGTTATGAGGTTATTATATTATATAAATATAAAACTCGACGATTAACGAGTCTGAGAACATGAGGTTATCTGGCGTACAACAACTTACAAGCCATAATTGGCGGTTTTGAAGATAAAACAGGCATGTGATGTTATGACAAATGACTTAGGTAGACTAAAAAAACGGCATTCATAGCAAAAAATAAATGTTTAAGGAAACTTCTCAGATTTGCGGCATGTACTTAGCCTGCTAAAGCCCAATTTTTTTGTCTGTTAAGTTCTATAGTTTTAGCATTGACCTATACATTGGTAAGATTACAAATGTGATTGGAGCTTTGTAGCATTGAGGAATGTGTTCGAAACGAACTTGCACACTTTGGAAGTTAAAAAAGAAATAGTATGTTCGCACGTATCAAAAGATCAATCGCTAAGATTCTCAACTGTGATTGGAGGTTAAGAACGATTTTGAATAATGAATATCGAGTGGCTAATGCATCACCGGCACGACAATAACATGGGACGAGGACAATGCTGGCGAAATTACATGTGGCTGAACTGACCGGTGCAAATAAATATTTTAAACTGACATTTAAGAGTTGTTTTTTCATTTTGTATCTAAAGACAAAGGCAATATCCGCCCACAGACCGAAACTTGGAGGGCTACGAAATTATGGAGCGAGTTCACTTTCCGGAGCATTCCAGGACTAATGATTTCGAGCGATACCCTCCCCTTGAATGTAAAACGACTCCGCCCCCCGAATGAATTGAAACACTGCTGGGACTTTTTATATTTATTTATTAATTGTTGTTTTTCGACGGTCGGTGGCCGGGACCGGCTGGAAACAGAGCAAAAACTTTCGCCTTTTTAGATATAGTTTTATAGGTCGGGATTAGATTAGAGACATGAATTATTGCTGAGGCGTAATAAATAATAACGGCGGCACTGGCGGAGGCTTTATTGGAACTAAATATAAACGTAGGATTAATTTATATCTATAAACCATATCCATCAAGGTGTTTCGCCTCGTTGTTATGTTAACTACCAAATTCTCATGTCTGAATCATAATATTATTAACAAGTTCGCCCACACATGAGAATAGAAATAAATGGGCACCTACAATCTTCATCATTAATAATATCATTCACTGATGCATTTTGTTTTGACTGCCTTAAGATATACAATAACGATTGTCTAATAATTTAATTAAACATGGTAGTAGCACGGTAATCGTGACTGGAAGCATAAAGGAATTTCCGTTATGAAGTCATTCACGAGAATCAGAGATACTCTCGGGTACGTGATTCACTATAGTTTATTGTCGAGTACCGCCCAGCGATATGTTGGAGTCAATGGATTACCAAATTCAGAGAAACGACAGGATAATAATTAATCTTATACCTAGGTGTGCCTTCAAAACTAAAGTCATCAGTGTGTCAGTAGTTAACCAACCTAATTGGATCGACTAACACTTCGATCATACCATCGTCTTATTAGTCTAGTGTGCTCAATTCAATATTTATAGTATCTAAATATAGCAAAACGAACAAAGATAACAATGGGTCTAAACTATTTTACAAAATAGCATTTTAGTATTGTAAGCAATAGTTTGATTTCAACAAACCTCAAATGGCTCATTCGTATACGTGTCGGTCAACGTCAGTGGCAAAGGTCGTTCCGCATTCGATTATTTTTATATTACACAATGCATGAAATTCGCGCCTCGAGTTACGAGCCATGATAGAGCTAATCGAATCTTTGCGTAATCAAATCCAGCTGGATACGACCTTTCATACTATGTTGTAGTCCAATGAGGTTAGAATCAGATAATCAAAACACAGCGAGAGTAAATTAAGAGTGACCCATTGCGATCGCCACAGACAATAGGGCAGAATTCGGAGCGCTGGTAAGTAATGATCCCTGTTTGCGATTCTGATTTCTTACAGCAATTAATCAAGTGATTTCGTTTGCAGTGACCGGTTTTATTAATCGTATGTAATCGCGACGCCTACAGTGTAAATGTGTTGAAGTGATTAATGTGAGTTGGACGAAATTTGATTATCTGAAAAGCCTCATGCCGCGATCAGCGCTTGTGAAATACAATAATTGCGAATGTGAACAGGCGGACAATCGGTGCATTGTAATGAACATGTCAAGAGAAGACAGATTTTATTAACTTTTGACAGACTTGGAACATACTTCAAACTTGTGAATCTTAATCAATTCTCGTTCCTCTTGGTGTTTTATTTAGAAATATTAATCTTCCAAAATTAAACGCAACGAAATATTTATGTTATTATTACATAAATAAATATTGTATAAACAGTAATTAATACATTTTATTGCATAATTACATGTGTAACGGCATCTATAATGACTGCACAGATAGAACACGTCTATACTCTGATGTTGTTGAAGACCAAATTGACAACGTTTTCACATGTGTACCTGATACACTACGCGTTTCACTCAGACCTCCAAGTTAAATCTAAATGTAAGGCATCAATGTAGCTAGGAGATGGTAGCTATAGATAGATAAAGTAGGATTGCCCGGTCAGTTGACTTTGTTGGCGTTACGGGTGTGTAATTTGGACGGAAACGTTGGAAAAAAGCTAATAATTATGTAGGAGTGGAGAGCAATAATAACCGCTCATTATTATCATTTACAGTGGAATAGCGACGACCGGACCTCGGCTAATGAGCGCGCTCTTTGAGAATAGCGTGGACGCGCCATTACAACAACTTGACAAGATTTCAATATTTAAAGAATACATTTTTTATTCAGCATCTTAGTTACATTTGTTACTAGCGACTTGCACCGGCTTCGCACGGGGTAAAATCTTTGGTATAAAAATCTCTAAATCACGGTGAAAACTGTATCAAAGTCCGATGCGTGGTTTAGAAAGAGAATACGGCTGAACATACAGTATAAGGATTTAGAAAAGACAGGAAACAATAGCAACTTTACTTTATACTATGTAGTGATGATGATGTCAGTTCTCATAGTTCATGGCTGCTTAGAAAAAAATCCTCATTTTGCCTTCACACATTCACCTTTCATTTAAACGCCAAGTTACACCCTAAACCCATAACACGTTTCGGAAATAACTAAACGTTACAAGGAAATACCAAAGAATATGAAAACTTTTTTCCAATAGCCCCTCAGTTCATTGCATTCGACATGCAAGCTAATGCTTCTAATTGCACTAAACCCGATTCAGGGAGCCAAACAGAGTAGAAACTCCTTTTCCACTTCGGGAAGCAACAAAAACGCCGCATCCACAAAATTGTAATCGTATAACGAGACCGCCTAAACAACTAATAACAAATAATTCACTCTTCTAATGCGGACTCCAGTGACTACTTAAAATTTCGAGGGTTCCGTACGTTTAAAATTGCTGTTAATATTTTAGTATTTGATACCAACTGTCTCTAGGTCTATAGGGTCAGCAAGAAGTCGATGCATTACAAAATTAACTCAGACAACTAATGATATGTAGTAATACAGCATTATAAATAGTTTTGCTAGTATTATGACTTTCAGAATTTACTTTTTTAAATGTTTCAACTACTTGACAATCTAGTAAAGACAAATATTGTTTTCTTTTTTTATACGCGAGTCTTACGAAATGGATGGATTTGAAAGATTTTAAGAGACATCAACATTATTTCTGATATATTATCAAACCGCGATTGGATTGGGATTGGATAATAGCGTCAGCACACTGTCATTCCATATCTATATTATTATTATTATAAATAAAAATGAATCCCTATTTCTCTTGGTCACGACATCACGCCTGAACGGCTGGACCGATTTCGCTAATTCTTTTTTTGTTCTGTTCGTTATTATCAGGAGAAGGTTCTTATGAAAGAAAAAATCAAAAATCTGCTCTTTTATGGCGTCTAAGGCGGAACAAAGTTCGCCGGGTCAGCTAGTTTAGATATAGGTATGAAGCTTAACGCAAGTCTATGAAATGACAGTGTGCTGACGTTACTCTCCCATCGTATTCTAATCGAGGTTTAATTATGTCACTAGTCCTATTTTTGAAATAAAAAGAACGCATACTTAATTGATAAACAAGCCTAAGAGGAATGCAACTAAATGAATAGGTACCTACACAAAAAATATGTAAATAAAATTTATGTTACAAATACCACGGATCTGTTTCTTTTGACTTGGTTTTCATAGAATTTTCAAAATACTCACTACTTTAAAGTACGGAATTCAAAATGCGAGCTGGTTCGACTCTGACTTGACCGACGGTTTTAAAGACACGGAATAAAACAACATGTGGATGTCGTCATATTTCTCGTACCTTATTATAATCAGTGTCAGGTAAAATGTATTCTATCTATTGTTGTTGATTTTTTTCGGAAATACAAACAGTTTTAAAGTTCGATAGCTACCTGAGCACAAGGGCGGATTTTCGGTATTTCGGTTTTGAAAAAAAACTCGATCTTCACCGCAAACATTGTTTTTATAATGCTACAACTTTGAAGTTAAGGCAGCGTTGGTTGGCAACCTTGAAAAATCATTTTTGATGATGAATTTCATACAAATAATTAAATAATAGTGTATTAAAAATACTGTGATAAGGATTTGTAAGCAAACAAGCCATTTTCCTGTTTGTAGTTGCCCACGTATGTATAGGTAAACGACGTTATTAATTGAAACAGCTCAATTGTAAATTTATCCTTAAACTAATCACTTATTTGCGACTTAATTCAACACTGAATTCCAGGAAAGCAAATCAATTTAGCTTACAAAGGCTAGTTCAGCAATTGGTCTGCAATTAATAACGAACCTTCAGGAAGTTTATGTAAGTACACAGTTTGCAACAAAAGTCAAACGCTATAGATGACTATAGAGATATAAAATTAAATGGTATCGAAACTATCGAATAGATGTTTAATGAAGTTATTAGTTAAACGAAAAATAAATATGATCTTGTACAATTATTACTATTAAACTCAATTTTAACTAAATGTACCAAAAGTTTCCGATCTCTGATACGGCGCAGCAGGGAATCAGACAAATAATGAAATGTGCAGATCTTCTCTGTATGGTGCATCCAATAACAGTCCCATGCGTTTACATTGCTGTTTTAGATTTTTGAACAATATAAAGTATAAAAGCGAAGCGGTAATGTAGAGTTTTGGCGGGGAACATAAATTTGTGGGCGGTGGTGATGCGAAGGGGCGCCATATGGCGGTCGTTACGAATTTTACTTTGTTTTTAACGTGGGCAAAATTAAGTTAGTTTTTGCATTGTATGCTTTTTATTTGAAAAATGATGTATGCCTAATGGTGGGTTAGATGACAACAACTTGAATAATATATGGCTCCTTGCCGGGCCTGGGTACAGTTTTTTAAAAGTGGGTTCAGTTGCAATGCTACAGAATATGTATAAACAACACCGTGCACAATTCTATTGAATGGAATTATTGTAACTTTTGATCATTTTGAAATGAACAAATTACTCATTTTTAGAATGATAATTTAACACTCAATTTTATTTGTTTTCCATTTATTTATAACTGATACCAATTTTAATGTTGAACAGGTATTTTACCTGGGGCCAACGCAATTTATTTGCATAAGCTTAAAAAAATTAACTACAAGTTGGAATGAAAAAAGACACACATAATAGCAGAGGGACAAGTTAATGGAATAATTATAATTATTCGAGGAGCAAAGGAGCCGGCGGCCACCCGCTGGCCACGTCTTTCGGCGATTGTTACCTCCAAAAAAGCAATTAAAAAATGAACCAGTAAGAAATTGCTTCAGATTGTAAAGAAAATATTCTCTTTTTAATATTCCTATAAGACCCGCTTTTGATGAGCTTTCTATTCACGATTTGTAAATTGACGATAAAATAGCGTTCCAACAAAAAATGCGACCGAACTCGCGAATTGAAAACGTGTTCCCTCGAATTCATTTCAAATGCAAAAACTGATTCTAGGTTACAAAGGAATAACAAAACACATTTAAACGTTGTTATGGTCACGAACCAAGAAAAGTAGAGGAGAAAAGTACTATTTACCTAAGACTGGAAGGTATGAAGATATAACCTTAACTATAGATAAGATTCGTTTTGGGATATAAAATCAGCAGTATCAGATCGGAATTCCAGGTAATTAACAGGTTTTGGGAGCTCAAATTGGGATAAAATTTAAAGTATCTACGCTGCATAATCTTTCAGATCTAATTGGTCGAAATCGTTTGGGACGCTATGAGTAGTAAATTCATTATATATTGCGAGTAAAATTGAGCTGTCAGCCGCGTATATTAACAAATGGGCTCCTATGAATATTAATAATGTATGCTATATATTTGTTTGATTAGGAAAATGGATTCAGTGCCTCGGCGCAGTTTAAAATGATTAATAGTCCGAGTCGTTTGCGAGATCTTATCTTTTGAAAAAAGTATTAATAAAATTACTACTTTCCTCGAATCCGCCCTTTGGAAACTTTAACGGCCGTTTATCTTTTTTTATTAATTAATAACCAAGGTCAACTGTAAGGTGGGAGCCACAAATTGTGATGTTGAAGTTGTATTAAATAAACAGAGTTCTGAAGGCGGCGTCGTAACTCTTGGAGTGTAGAGGTAGTTAGTAGTCTCGTCACGAGTGTAAGTAGATTTACATGTTCCAAGCACGTGATCTTATTTTGAGTCTTACTACGCTCCCAGATTACTCTCGGATGAGGCTTTAAGCTGGTACAGAGGCAAACTTGTATTAAGTGCTCTGAAGACAGAATGAAGATAAATATTGCCAACACGAACAACGAAACAGCTATATCTACACTAATATAATAAAAAGTTAAACTTTGTTTGTTTTTTTTTTGTATGTAGGGGGTAATCTCTGGTTCTTAATATTTCTATGATATCCAAAATATTTAAATTTATGTATGTGTGCATGCATTGTACATTATATAAAACGCATGAAAATAATAGATTCCGGAACAAAACCGATGTACAAGGGTGAACTTATCCTTTAAAAGGCCGACTTCCAATTAATCTTTGAAAGATTGACAGGATCCTGAATTTGGAATAGACCTATTTATTTAACAAAATAAAATAAAACAATATTTTGTAACTAAAACGATGCGTTTTTACAAATCTTCACAAAATAAACTTAGTTCTGTAGTTAGGTTTTTTATTTTACGGTTTATTTTGTTAAAATACATAACATAAGTATTGCGTAGAGACAGGAACCCACTCCGCGCAAGTACGACTCACACCTGGCCCGTTTTTATTATCGACGGAGATGTATGAAATAAGCGGTAAATGATATCTGGTAAATTCATTTATAATATGTTAAATGTCCACATGAGATCGATGGAGGACCCCGCCGCAGGACCTTGATAAGATATCGTCTTGATTGAACATCTCTTGCGTATCATGAGTGTGACGTAAATTACTCGCACTTGATTACAGTTAAATTGAGGGCTTAAAGTTATCACAATCCTGTTGGTATTTTTTTTTAATACAGCGGTTGTATTGAGTTGAGGTGAGCCGACAATTAAATGAAATAAATGATTTTATTATTATTATAATCAACGGTGGTAAATTTTATGACATTCATAAGTGCTTCCTGTAAGCCTAATCTGATTAAAAATATATTGAATAAGACTCAAACTTTGAAAGGATTTTAACATCTAGTATTTAGATATGTTTAATTACGTTTTTTAAATATAATTCGTCATATTCAATGTTTAGTTATTTAATGTAGTGATAGTTTATTATTTTCTGGTTCCATTTGCTTTTTTTTGTGTTATGACGATCCCTATTGAAGATAAAATTGTAATTTTTATTTAATTTATTTATTTATTAACTTTTATTTTGGCGTAAAATTTTAATAATTTAATAAATGTATATTATTTGATATTTTACGTCATTTATAACGTAACTTTATATTAACTGAATACATAAACTCAACAAAGCTATGTAGATTACATTGTCTTATGGCCGTTTTACACGGTACTTAATTTACACGATGCTAGTTTCATTACAGTGCAGGCTACCGAAGTACGACTTGGTCGTATGATTGTTCGAGTCCCGCAATGTAATACGACTCGTATGCGAGAACTTGCACCGTGTAAATGGCCCTTTATTGTAGAATTCTGTTCCTTAATATCTTAGGAATATGGGTCCTATTCATTAACCTTCAGAAGGCGAAGCCACACTTGACGTTTAATTTTAGTAAAACGAAAGAATGTACTCATCTTACACCTGCTGACGTTATGATGACTTAATTGACTGCTATTATCATTTTATTTAATAAAACGGTTAATGCCCTTTGATTATGACTTCGTTTGGAAAGTTGCATCTGTCTCCTATTTATAATCTGGTGATTAGAACAAGTCAAATATTTCGGCAATTCCAAAAGTTATATATTAAGTTAATATTTATTTCTAGTTTTTAATACCTCATAGTAACATACTAGGAATCAATTTACTTTCTCTTTGATTTGACGGGCTCAATAGATATTAATAAGGGAAGAAAAATTTTTTTTTTAATGCTATTGTATTGTATTGCCCCCTCGTGAAATTGTTTTATTCAGTAAGTTCCAATAAAAGATGCATCTAAGATATCAAGCATACAAGCCGCAAGCGGGTATGCAAGTATTGAATAATAAACGGATCACCACAAATCATAAGCCAAAAAAGATTCGTTATAACGCCATTGCAAAAAGAAATTCAACCACCAGTTTTGACATCACATCAATTTCAATCCAAAACACGCCATAAATAAAACACTTCTTTTTTACCCGACTACGGCAAAGCCAAAAGGAAGGGTTATGTTTTTATCTCACGTAGTTCCTTAAGGAATTCTCGCGGTACAAAACAGATTGACAATTGATTTTCGGTCGGAGAGACATGTTGGAATCGAATACAAATATCGATCGTTGTGGAGATAGCCTTAGCGATGTTGTCGAATCGATATTGACATGGAGTTTTGATTACCCGATTCAATCGTCCCGGATGAGTGTGGTGCCGCGGCCGCGAACCGTGTCGTGGTAATGTCCGATACCTATCTTTGTCGGCCGACCTGTCGGATTGGCCTGTTCGGCTGTGTTACATAAACACGTTGGGCAATTGTTATCAAACATTCACACTAATTGACAGAACATGTGCCAATGCGTGTTCTCTAAGGAGCTGACCTTAGACTGTAAACCAACTGTTGAACAATAAATTGGCTCTAGGTAGAGTAATTAATTATTTATTTAGAATAAATTTAGAATAAAATGAATTTAGAATAAATTACAGTCTGTTTCTGATTTGGGGTAAGGTTTACGTAAAGGCAATTGTAGTTTTGATTGTATGTTTGTTTAATCTAATAAAACATATTTTTACTCAAGTAGGTACGGTACATTTATGTGTTAAGCCTCAATGTCGTAACAGATAATCAGATGGCCATATTGTCAAAAGGCCAGTGTCACTGAAACCGTTCTTGTTAGTATGAATGTATTTAAATCACACCACAATCGCATGTGATATGGATACGCAATGATATAAATTGCGTAATCCGATCACGCCTTGCCCAAGCTGACCCACCTTTGAAAGAGTTTAATAGACTGAACAATGTAACCAACTTGAACCCGTCCTCAGGCTATGCAACAATCAACGTACTGTAAACACCCAAATTTTGAGAGGATTTCGATCTTTTGCTGTACATCGAAAAGTTACTCTGAACACTTTGACTTATCGCCCCGTACTGAGAAAGCAATGAATACTGTTTGCAGCTTTGATAGCTTTTAACGTTTGTGTTTATCAAGTTTGATTGGTAAAGGTTCACCTGGCTGATTGTTTGGACGTTTTGACAGCTGACCACGCTCGTTACCACTGTCGTCGTGAAAGGCATCAGTAATCTAAATGCAAGGCTAATTGAATACAAAAGAAGCGATAACCATGGAATGCACTTTGGGTGCAGTTGTATTAAAAATGGGTAAAGGATTGAGCAAACGCATTATCATGACGAATATGACTGCGTGCTTATCTGCAGTATTTACGGCTTATTCTATTGTTTTGTGAAATGCGGCCTGCGGACCTGGCGCCTGCCTTACAATAAGTAGGTACCTTTTGTTAAAAATGTTTAAATAGTTGTGTGCACAGATTAGTGTAAGATGAAACTACTGTAAAGCAAAAATGCGACTGAACTGGAAATATGATTACTAGGCACTATATATATGTATTTAACACATGTCGTCTTAAAATCTCCCTCTTCGAGTCACTGGTGATGTCTGGGCTCCTCTCCGCCGGTGAGACGTGGAGAGTTACAGCAAGTCAATACTGCGCATATTTTGCCCTAAAACGATACGCAACGAAGATCTATGGGCATTGTGGCCAACAAACATCCATCTTACAAGAAATTGCTCAGCGCCAATGGTAGATCGGGCATATAATCCGAAGTGCGAGTGCTGCTTATGGGTGGCAGCTATAGGGAGGACGGCGTAGTCCCTGGCGACCCGTGCACACGTGGCGGCACTCTGTGGTGAGCGAACTCCGAGCCGTTGGTATGAGTTGGAGTGTGGCAAGGAGATTGCTGGGGACAGAAAGGAGTGGCGTGATCTCGTGGAGGTCCTTTGCACCATTGAGGTGCCATAGGACACAATATAACAATGATTAAGACTAAACTATTTCTTCCTTTTTAGAAAGGACCGTATTCGAACTTAAATACTCGTTGGGGTGTTTTCAGAAGTCAGCATTTGACAAACACCGAATAAGCAAGAGTGAGAATAGTATTGGTTTGCGAGACTAACTTCGTATTCAAATACCAATTTAACTATTTCCAACATCCATGCAGTGCCAATTTCCCCGATTGTTTGCAAAGTTTGCTATTTTTTTTCTAATGTTGTTTACTGCTTTGATATTAAGTAAACTGTTCTCTACCTACTTTTTTTTTGTCAAAATAACGTCCCGTGTTACGTCCTTGTTATTAAAAAGACACATATTTAAAACCCAAAATAATAATGAAAATAGAACTGATGAAGTTCCAAAAGAAAACGCGATTTTTCTGTTTTGACAACACACCGAGTGTTAAACGATACCTTCATTTTCTAACTATAATATCGAACCTAGAATGCTAACATTAGCTCACTGCACACGGCGCTCAGTGACAAAGAAGGCAACGAGAACCCTGAGGCATCGTGCAAGGCTCCTGTGTCTTGCACTTAATGACATCATTAAATATGAACCATCTCACGTACAGTAGTCCACGGATCCTCGTCGGCGCACCCTAAGTCATTACTTTAAGGGTTAAATTTGAATTAACTGGTGCACACGGTAATCGTGAGGTTTACTGTACAAGGACCTTTTTGAAACGAGAAATGGCGCTTGCGAGTATTCTGGTGTAGGGTGATATTACTTGGTTTCTTACCTTAGTATTACTTCAGGTTTTTTCTAGAATTTTTATGTTTTTGCTAAAGGTTTTTGAACACCGTAGCCTTATAAACTATCTGGAAGTTATTTCCACCTTATTAGTGTTGTAATTGCGTCTAAAATTAAGTAATATCCAGCCTATAACTAATGAACCCACTAGAAATCGAGATCGAGAACCTCTAAATAAATACAGTATCATGTTTTGTTCTTCCGTAGGTTAGAATAAAGTATCTCGAGTTGAATCTCAATGTGTGTATCAATTCAGAGTTTCTCTGCCAAGCCCGCAATGCCTCTTCATTCCAATCTCAAGCAACATTCACCGATTGATATTTAAAAAATGAAAGTACCTACGCCGGAACGTCGTTCATGCATGTAACAACTAGGACATGATAAGATATGACTTTGTAATGAAACAATGATTCGTTTTTGGGTTCGGTGTACTGACACAACGGGTCTTATCGCATCCTCTGAGGAACACTCACTCTATTATGTCAAGATCAGACCAGTGATTCGTTAACCCGTAACGTATGCTGCTCCTTCATAAAATAAAACCTGCAAACAAACCCATAATATGACATGCATTTGGCAGCGATGTTAATCAACATTCTAGTAAATATTATTTCGGGAACGTTTTTGCTTATCTTTGACTTGGTATAGAAATGAAATGGCATGTTTCTAAATGAATATGACCGTCAGGCTTAGTTTTGTAAACTTATTTTCATTGTAAAATATAATAGAATCATTGCTCCCCAAAAAGTAGTAATTTAAAACAATTTCCAAAATTACATACTACTTAATATAACGAACAAGGCTTTAATTTTGAAATAAAATTAATGCGTTGAGAATTTTATACACAATTTCATTGGCTTAAATACTCGTACATAATTGTCGCATATTATTGTTATGTTTTTATATCCCAATGTCATATCATATTAATTATTTGTTGCGTAAAAATGGTCTCTATATTGCAAATAAGTTGAGTCGGGTATGTGTACGTACCTACACATGATTATATTCGAGACACGTGGGTCAGGCGCCCGGCAGTGCTCTGCTCGTATCTCGCTAAGCTTCATACAAATTGTGACGATTGGCCCCGAATCGACTGTCAATCACGTCGCTCTTCAATAGAAACTAATGATTTTTTTACAACTCCGCTATATTTTTTATAGATCTGTGTCAATAAAATAACTGTTCGATTATAATTCGTCAGGTTTCCATTGTGAGCAAATTGTAAGGAATCTTGGTCAATTTGTGCCTTGTTTGCTTTGTAGACGCGTGATTGATAAAGTGTACCTACTTTATTGGCAACACAATTCCTCTTCGTAGCGTCGTGTGAGAACTAGCATTATCCAATTTTCATCACAACTAATTTGTCTATTATATATACGCAGAATCGTTAGCTCGCTGTGATGGTTATCAAAGTGCTTTCCTTTAAAGGTATCGTTAACGTATCGGTTGTTTAGCAGGCAATTCCCAACTATGTTGCATCGTCGATCACGCGGTTGCGTTCGAAAGTTGGCTCGGAGTGTTTGAGATAATAGCGGTCGTCTAAAACACTTGAACGGATCGCGTCAGTGGAAATTATGATTAATATCTAGCTAGTTAACGGTCGCGTGGAGTAGGGCATGGCGTGAGACTAGTAACGAACCCGGCGCGGCCCGCGGGCGCGTCGGCCCCTATCTGCGACGCATCATTTGTCTGTTGGTTTGTGAGGCCGGTCGCCGTCGCTACTGCTTTAAATTCATAATTTTTCAATGAGCCTTTTTGTATCACACTCGTCTCGCTGACAACTGCGCTTATGGCTCCGCAGATAAGATCGCGTGGTGCGCCATTAGCCAAAGTGATTGACGTTGTTGATTTGTTGTGTGTAATTTTGTTTGAAATCTAGAGCGGCGAGTGCCTCTTCGTTAGTTTGCCGTGTAACTAGAACAATGTTGACGTGAGATGATTACTTAACATCAGGTACCATTCGAGCTTTAACTTACAGTTTGGTTTGATTTAAAAATCAATTGCTCAAATTCAATATGATTTGAATAAAAATATTGTATGAGTGAGAATTTTATTATGAAAATCAATCTCGATTAGATTCCAATACTCTAACCGACGTTATTGTTTATTATTCATTTCAATCAAATTAGAAAGATAAAGTGGTTTTTTAGCATACTCGTACATACACCGCTGCGTGTATACATTACAGGTCCGATTACACTGGTGTACATGTTTGTAGATAAAATCGTAATAGCACTTAGCGTGGGTGGCTGTTTTTTTATCTAGACTTAGATATTTACAGGCCATACTATCTAGTAGCATCCGGTGGGCGCAATAATGATTGCACTAAGTACAACCGTGTTGACGTGAAAATGAGAGGTCATGTCTTATAACTATCTAGAGAATAAGCAACTAGAGTATTGAAATTGTATAGAAAAATTGCAGAGTTTTGAAAAGGTAGGAATTTCTCGAAAATATTCCATTTTAAAAGTTTCGCAATTCTAGAAAGTTTCCGCCGGCACAGCATAGGGTAGATCGTTCTCAAAAAGGTGGAAATGTTCTCAAAACCATTTTTACCCTGAACATCAGTAATAGTAACAGCAGATTATTATTTCTGCGAGTTGAGGTTCTAAGCGTTTCGGGACAATATGAGTTTCTTTTTACTAGAATATACTCCACAGTACATACTCCACTCATTGATTTACAGCTAAGCTGAAAGAGATTCTATTAAGGAATAAGTTTCCCTTTGTACTTACTATCTGTATCTGTTTGTTATTGATAAAGTAAATATATAAAAGAAAGAAAGCAACTTTATCAGCTACTTAGATATTTTTATTAAACTTATATCATAGGTAAATAAAGTGATGTTTAAATTGTCTGTAAGAGGATCTTTGCTGTTGATGATGATGATATTGATGATGATTCTGCGCAAATGGGAGCTTTCCATTGGGCAAGGAAAAACATTTACCCAAAGCCAAAGCTTATTTATTCAACTGTTTCTTAATTTCGTAACTGCCACTAAGATTGATGACGTCACTGTTTGATAGTGCAATTAATCCGGTCAAGACGCCGTTGCGCAAAGTGACGAATTGAGAAACAATGAAACAGCATCACGGTCGGCCACAGCTGACTACCGGTGATACGACCGGTCCGGGGCTGTGGTACAAGGTAGAAGAATTAAATGAGCGGTTTAGTAAGAAGTCAGAAGCTACCTGTCCTAGACTCTTTTCTTTTTATCCAAAAACAAACTCTTTCTATTAGTACCTGCACAATTGGGATGTTGACTAAAAAATAATAATTAGTCCATTTTTTAGAACGCCAGAAAATAGTAGATACGTATTTTTTCTTTTGCTTCTAAAACTTAAAATAACAAAGTTACAGAGCGGCGAAAGTTCGCGCTACGTCATTATTTCGTAAAATTTTTACGAACGAGTGACGTCACGAACCCCTACTCCTGAATTTGAATGTGCTGTATCTTTGTCAATATTATTCGTATGGACAAATAAAAAAATACGTATCGAGTATTTTTCTATAATCTAACTGACGGACTAATTAGAATCTTGTTGTTTTAACCCAGGAGACATCCCTATTATATTAGGGCGACATTGTAAAGCGAAGATTCGTTTCGCGCTGTGACGATGAAAACTTCGCGTTCGATTTAAAACGAAATGCATCAAAATTGTATAGGGTTCGGACGAATTCTAGCAATAAATATTCTGAACTCAAACAAAAGAAAACGAAGTATGATCGCTCGGACGAACTATACGCGATAAAACCCTGTGATGTGTACTGATTTACAACGGCGAAGCCAACGCCATTTGACTTCATCCGAATCATTCGCGATGGGGCAAACTACTTGCCCAGACACTCCACGACTACATGGCCTTTCGCTGAATCCCAAAGACATGGTCGCAGCATTAGAATTGTCTAGGAAAGTCTAGAAAATAATAGAACCTACAAGTATCGTTTGAGATACGTGCCCAAGAATGTGACTAAATATAGCGACCACAGTCCTTTCTCCTAATGACATAGTGTTGAATAGACGACTAAGAAATTCTTTTACCACCAATTATCATTTGCGCCATAAAATGTGATGGTTTATTTTGAATTTTAGGCAATAGTGATTTTCGTTGTCAAAACTGATGACGCACTGTTATTGATCAACAAGTTGAGCAATAATGTTTTGATTACGCCAATTATATATCACTACAGGATCCTCGGGGGTAAGTTTTGTTTTTAGTTCTATTTGAAGGATTTTTTGTATTTAGTTATTAGATAATACACTAAAGAATTTAAACTTTTAAATAACACCATCATCAATTATCAGTAAGACTGATTTATATATGTTTTATTAAAATTTGATTAGATAATATTATGTCTGATACTTTTAAAAATCGAAGCCATTCCATTTTAAAAGCCTAATCAGGACTTATCTACATCATCCATTTACATTTTTATAAAAGAGGTAAACGACTCTTGCAGATTGATATCATACGAAACCTTTGTTAAGTAGTTAATAACTGTACTGGAATGTTGGTTTCTATTCATAATATGTTTTCTACTATGTCTATTAACTTCTTACCCTCATATTTAAGTTGTGTACAGATACAAATTGGCAAACCGAACTGCTTAGGTAAGACTTTTGTTATCACATGCTTTTGTTGAACAAGTTTCGTCGACAGTTGCGGTATCTTTGCTCGCTAGTGGCGCGCACCGCGCCGCAAGTTTCGGCTAACTGCAGCGAAGTGATAACACGGCATCGCTAATCCAGAGGGCGACCGTGTTGGATCTATCCGACCCTGGCTTTAAAGAGAGGCTGGAAGAGATATGATATGACTCTGCTCGAGATTATGGCCTAGAGTGTTGTGCTTGGGAAAAGTTAGAAACTGTTATGTTTAATAGCACACGCTTTATGTAGTCATACTTATGCTGGTAGAGTTGTTTTGGGGACAACTTTTGTGAAACTCATATTTTTTTTTATTGTGTTAGATCTATTTTTAATGACTGGTACTGGAGTAAATTAAAACCTGCGGTTTTTATATAAGAAAAAAATACTAGAAATGTTTGAAGTAAGACAAACAAGGTTTTGTTTCATTCTCACCGTCTTGTCTTGATAGGTAGTTGGCGGACCACTTCTGTGCGTTTTGAACGTACTTTTTGAGCAGACACGCTTGCACTGTGAATTCATCTCTCTCATTCAGCGTCGCTATTTCAAAATAGATACGACTTAGAGACTTTCAAGAAACGAGCTTACTTATTCCTTTCTTCAAGGTCGGCAACTTTTCTGAAATAGCAGCATCCATGGGCGGCGGTTACTGCTTATCACGTGCGCCGAATCAACTGATGAGTTCAGAAACGGTTTTATACTTATGATACCAACAAATAAATTGACAACCCTTAGCAAAAACTTTCTGATTCGCAAGAAGAGCTTCAAGCTGTCATTTCTAGCAGCAAACATTTCGCGTTTCGTTACTGGTCGAGCTGGTCAGCGCAGTTGCATAATCCCGCGCTGCGTTTAGCGTGCTCACGCACGAGCCGGGCTTTTAGTGGGTAATTACTGGTGGCGGGTGTGGTGCTCGGATTATAGAAGATTACTCCATTTCTTGTTTGATTAGATAGATTCGTTTATGTTCAAGTTTTTGTCATAGGCTTGAACCTTGTCTTATGAGGGGGTATCAATTTGGCTTCGTTTCTAGAGGGCCGCATACGTATCGTGTTCTTGAGTACGTTGCTGTACTTAAAATGATCTATAATTATAGGCCTCGGTGGAAAAATTATCAGTGTGTTTTTTGTATGGACCGTTTAAGGAGACAGTAAATACAAAATTTTAATACATTTTTAAATAATACAAGGCTATTAACTAACTTGCCTCATCTACACTAACCTACATCTACATCAACACTAATAATATAATGAAGAGGTAAACTACTGAACCGATCCCAAAAAATCTTTCACTGATAGAAAGCTACACTATCCATGACGGACATAGGCTAATAATTTCACGCGAACGAAGTCGCACGCGTTCGCTAGTATTTTTATACATAGTATTAAATACCCATGTAGTAGTTTTCAAAACCATTACAAAAACTTGCTGTACTTACCTATTCTTTTTGATGTGATATTCAGAAACTTTTGCCAGAAGGTGATGCCAAATAAGTACCACCGCAGTTACGTGGTTAGTAAACTCTAGTGATAGGAATAGATAAAAGCTTATGCTAAAACTAAATTGGTTTTGAAGCGACAATAAAGAACCTTAATAGTGATAAAGATATTATCTGGTCGCTTTGGAAGCCGTTAAAGTATTGCATAATATTGTTATAGATGTTCATTTGCAAGTAAAATAGCATAAATATCATTTTAATGGAGTTTAAATTGATTTTATCAGATTTATCAGTTAGTTGTGATCTAGATAGAAAGACGACTTAGTGATGCGGATCGGTCGGTATTGCAATAATAAAACACATTAAATATAAAATTCTCTAAAGTGAACTAGTTTCCCCGAACAGATAATTTGAGGAGCGCGCGACACCCATTTCGGGGGTTATTACATTTTTTTCTCTCTCGAGAAACTGTGTGGCATCGTTATGTTGTTTATTTTGTTCCTGATGATAGGGACTCTAATTTACCACATGGTGCTCTCGTTCCCCATAAAAAATAATATCTACATGATTTGACGTAATTTGTATCGTGTTATGACGAAAGGTTCGTGTGTTTAAGAGCAATTTTTTCCGTAGAGCTATTAACCGGTAACCGACTTTTTTATTTTCTTGAATGTAAAAAGTTAACGAGGGTTAGAAACATAAGGACCATCAACGTTCCAGTGCAGTTGATGTGCTACGCACGGTCTGTTAAGGACACAGCAAATAATGTAGCAATTAAAATTAATTAATTTGTGTAAATTTTTGCGGTTTCCCATTAAAAGAAACTCTAAAATAAAGATAAACACAGGACAGTTATCGATTCATCGTGTTTTTGGTAGCTTCTGGAAGCACCAAGAATTTAAATATTTAACTTGAATATTTGAAATGAATACGATTCATGCTGGGTACCACATAAATAAGTCGTGGTGGGAGGATTGGATCGCGAGATTCGCCTTTAACCTAATAGACATGTATTGTTCTTATTTAGACACATTGAATATCCAAATTAATGTGCAAGCTCGTTGACTAAAGCTTATTTTAATATATACCTTCTTATGATTATGTCAGGATTTCAAATTTATGGCCCATATACCTATCGATTTGCCTAAATTTAATTTGAATTGATATTATATTTATATTCAAACAAAAATATACTTTATGAGTGGATTGTCGCTAACTCCTATCGGGATTATTACACTCAACATCAATAAATGTGTTGGAAACAAATCGATACTGAATAGGAATTGCCTTATAGAAAAAGTCAATATTTGGTCGAGTCATTTGCTTGGAATAAAATGTTAAATTTATGTGACTCACTCCATCCTTCCACGCCGAACTAGAATATTGATTTCAATATTATTTTCTATTATTCTTCTGATGGCTGTTGAAGTCTAGATTAAGCTGAAGTTATATGTGCATTATAGTTAATAAATTATATGGATCGTATCTTATCAGGCGAAGCATCTCGCGAATTGCTTACAAACTGCCTGCTTTATGAGTTTACTATGCTGTCCGCATTCTACAGTAGCAGAGTCCGTTTCATTACGAAAAATTAAGATGATAATCAGTTTTTAACTAGAAATTCCAAATTCCACTGTCAATTTGCATGACGGCTGTTTAATCTTATTACTTTAGATGAAAAGATAAAAATGTACCTATTTAACGCTTTTGGTGTCTCGCAATAATTGAATTTCAAGATCCCGCGTAAATTATTCAATTACGATTTCGTCCTTTTTGTAAGAATTTAAATATTGAAACATTGCTCGTAATTCTCCCTGTGGACGTATAGTACAAGTAAACATGAGCTTTACAACAAAAACAATTAGTTTTCAGACAACGTTGCCGTTAAAATTGAAGGGTGCGTAATAAATAAATATTAGTGCATGTCATATATAAATACACAGTTTATAGCGTCCATTGTGAGGTCAAAATAATTTATTTCGTTGGATATTGCGTGGCGGGCGGAGATGTGAGCGGTAGTTAACAAATAAGAGTTTTGTTCAAGTTATTTCGGAATATGTCCTCTCGTTCGCGGCCGAAGCAACAATAGTGACATATTCCCAAATAAAGTAGCTAACGTCTTGCTCGTATTTTGCCTTTGAAAATGAAGGTGTCATGCAAAAGATTTAAATCGTCGGCATTCTTTGGCCAAGAGACAGACACTTATATGCCTCAGAATAACTTTCCCGACAAGTTTGTGTGGCTTTGACGCCCCGCTGTTTTAAGTTGGCGACTTCTGTATTATTTAAACCTATCAATTTCATACCTACCTAGGTATCTAATTTAAAAATGTCTGATGTAAATATGTCTATTTATTATTCCGTGGGGTCTTGGGGCACCAGGCCTCTTTAAAGAGATCTCGAAGAGACTGGTTGTCGTCACAGGCGAGGCTACCAATGGGCGTATAAAAGCTTAGCTATACTGCGGGGTAATGCTGCCAGTATCTTCAGTGCCATGTCAGGGGGGCGTCTTTTTGATATGGTTCAGTTTTAATTTTAGTAATAATGTTTAGTTTATAGTTTTTTTTTTAGTTTTCTTTGAATAAATATGTTTTTATGATAAGACTGCGTACACCAGACATTTTAAGGTCCATTATGTTACATATATTATGATATTATTGTTAGCAACAGCGTTTATAGGTAGGTGTAAGTAAGTAGGATATCAAGGTTAATATTTTTCTTTACTTGGTAGTATCAGACGCGAAGCCCTCTAGATTAAAACATAATGATAAGACGAAAAATTAAATAATGTCGCAAGCGGAGGCGGGCGTTGCACATTTTTGTTGTTTATTGTTGAATAGTCATTATATGTAAATCGTCGAGTCGTGATGATCGTTAGACAGATAGTGACGAGGCATGTTTCGCAAGCACACGGAATGATAATTGTTTCGAAAGCCCACTACCGTGTGGGTGCTGACAGCCGGGCACCTGTCCCGGCCGGCGTAATGTCTTTCTCGGTAAAACACGTAAACTCGCGGCCTATGGGATGCTGGGAGACGAACAAGAACTTTAATTTTTTTACGCATTTTTGCTAAGTCCATGGTACATTTTTATAAGGTGAGAGTGAACTGACTAACTGCGTTTCATTACGACCTACGTACTTTTTTAACTTCTGTATTTTTGCTGATCATAGTCCTAGCGAAGGGTACGGATGGCTACGATCGCTATACAAATAACAATTTATTTAAACACTAATAAGTGATTTAACAATAATCAAAAGGCAAACCTATCGTCGATCAGAGAAAACTTTTCGCGTGTATTGACACAGGACTGGTTCTGTATTATGCATAAACACCACTACCAAAAAGATCACATAAAGCGATTTATCCTTTGACTATCGTCAATTTTATGAAGAAAATTGTGGGTGTAATTATGATTAGCAATGAAGATACGTTAGTACAAATAATAGAGATAAAGGACTACTACCAATACTGTAGTGAAAGAAAATGAGATTCGCGTAGAGATACCAAACAAGTCACAGTTTTTAGTGCTAGACGTAAAATGTACCATTTTTAGTGAAATTTCGACCCATTGTGTTTATAAATACGCAAAATATTACCTATCCATTACGTTCTGGTGTTCTACGGTCTACGATATTGACTAGGGATCGATATGAAGCTCCCGATTTTTTTTATATGCAACGAAATTCGTAAGAAAACTTCATGGCGCATTAATTATCGGCAGTTCGAATAAATTTCAGCGCAGAAATCAAATAGTTAAGCACAAGAATGCAGCAAACAAAAAATAATAAATAAAACATCGTTAGAAAGCAGACAGCTAACCCCTAATTTCACCGATACATCACTTTATTCTAAAACAACCTACGTAAAATATTAGTGTTCTGTCTAACTTATAAAATTTCTGCGCATTCGAATTATTTTCATACCTACCTCCTTGATATCTAGCACATCTAGTGCAGCATTTTATGAATTCTCCAACACAATTCTTAAGACAGAACATTTCTCAGTTTTGAATATCTCAGTCATTGCATGCCGATACCACTCCATTGCTCAACAAGTTCCGTGCGTAGGCAAACTAAAGATTCCCTAAAAGATAGTCCCATAGGGTTAATATTTCATAAACGTGACCATTTATTCTACTTTAATGCTTTAGTGGACATTATTAGCACGACGAGGAAGGTTAATTTAAAATTTGGCCCAACTTGGAGTCTGGGTGAGCTCGGATTTGGCTAACTCCGGCGAAACCAGGTGGTTGGGTGTATTTGGCTCCCTTGTCACTTGAAAATTTGGCTTCTGTTTCCGACCTAAATTAAGTTGGCATGCGCTTTAAATCTACTTACTTTTTGCCAGTTTCTATAACATTAAACTAAAGACTAAAAATAATTGAAAGCAGCTCAATTATACGTAATAACCAGAAATCTAGCACGTCATGTTAATGCCCATGTTCCTCAACAACCAGATAACCTCGAACAATCCTCCCCGTATTAATTATTTCGGAAATAAATAGCATTATTATTCAGTTGTCTCTTGCTCTTGACGTTGTCGGTTGATAATCTCGCTCTACATGCGTTAATTAAAAGGACATTCCCTTACACAATGATCGCGGCTGTCCCGAGAACTAACATGAAGACACGGGCATGCGAGCAAGCCTTTCTTTCCACTTACTGACTGACTACCAATACTACCCGTTGTAAAGGAGTAAGCCTTTAAGTCTTTTCAATGCGTATTTGTTTTATCTCGACCTCTACTATAGTTACTATCGTTGATAGCTATGAAGAGACTCATCGACTGCTGCTTTTGAGCTTTATTTCAGTAGGAATTTGGAACATGAAGAGTATTGTAAGGTGAATGCTGCGTTGGAATCGGTCACTGACGGCTGAATGGGCTATTTGAAGCGCTCCTGTGATCGCATCGTGATAATCGCGATCACGGCCCCCTGACATTTCTTTTCTTTTATCGCGGACGCTTACTGTAAGATAAAATGGCAATAAATAATCCTGGGAAGACATCGGCGGTACGTGCGCTCGGTTGCACTTTTCATTTGTATTATTCGTATAATTATGCCTTAAGCGACGTAAGGTAGCGTTATTTATGGCGCTTTAAGGACATTTCGGAAAAGGGTAATCTTATGTTAATGACCAATAATCGCATTAATATTCTTTTTTTACATCGACTTATAAGAATGATACATTGGCTTAGCAAAATAAAAAGTATGCGGTCTCGTCGCCCGTGTTTGGTTTTCTCATATTTTTATTTCAACAATTATTCGCTTCGATGGGATGCTACTGAACTATGGACTAGCTATTTAATTGAAATATAAGTTACGCAACGTCGGTTAAAATCATTTGGTTTTGTACTGATAACATTGCCTTTGTGTTATTAATACGCTCATAACGGACAAACTCCTCCTCATCTCAAATTTTCCGGCACCATGATAAATGCAAAGTCAATCTTATTCGTTCAAATTACTTCGTTTACATGCACACTGATATAGTATACCTACACAACCGAGAAAACAGCACTAATGACAACATTGTATTCAATGAATTTTAATGGCCAGTGAACGTCCAAGTATCTATACATTCTTCACTGTAAGAGTCTCGAATCTTCTTCCGTGGATTTGAAATTGTTTCAGGTAATCGGTTAAACTTTTGAAATTTCGGGGGCTTAGACAATCGCATGATCGGGCAGATGATTTACGGGTTTTATTGAGGCGCCGTCAATTTGCTGGCACCGGCCGCCGCTTTTTGACTCCACGCGATTGCAAGTTCAACTTTGTACTAATATTTTGGTGCATTGTTACAATTGCGATTCAAATTAAACTAATATGATCGGCTATTATTTTGATTCAAAGATCTTTGGATACGGTAACATTAGTTAGTTGTATTCAAATACTTGTACTTCAAGGTAATAGTATTATTTTATCGTGAGGCCTAAACCTTAGTCAAGTCTGCTGAAAACATGATACGAAATAATTTGCCGAATAAAACATTGGCCGAACCCTATGATAACATTGATCACCCAACTTCTAACGCCGTTATTCAATTCGGTATTCCAATCTCGGTTCTTAAACTGCAACTCGAATTTCCCGTGAAACTTTTCTAAAAGAGAAACATCGATAACACAATATTGTCGAAACAATAGGAAGATTATGCGCGGCACATCTCTGCGGGCCTTATTCCTGGGAATCTAATCTCGTGTCTCGATTCCCGTCACGCGTTTCCTACGGGATGTTACTGATAGCGACGCGATATAAGGAGTTTGAGCCTTGGGTTCGGTAGAGTGCTGACGGCCGTGGCGGGGACGGTATCTTGAAAAGACTTTCGGGTTTCATCGACACTCTTCAGATATATTACAGAAAACGATATAGTGGCAGTAAGGTAACGAAATTTTCTTGAAAATACTGATAGTTCTGTTTAAGATCTCACACACTGTACAGTTATACCCCCATATAGTACCCCCCAGTACTCAATATGTTGTGCAAAAAATACGTCGATCCGTTGCTTTATGGTTAAATGAAAAACGCTATCACATTCATTCTAATATATTAGTTATGAAGATTGAATGTTTTTTCTCAAACCATGAGAGGATGTTATGCACTATGCATTAGTTAATCTAGTCTTATGAAAGTGCCTATGTAGATCTAAAAGTGCAGGAATTCGTATAACTAACTTAAAATCTCTTTGAGCATTTGTCAATATTATCCAGAGTTTATAATAAAATATACTGATTTTACCGTCAACGGAATTTATTGACTTCCCTCCCTAAACTTTAGTCACCTTCGACGTACGCAGTGGAACCTTACTACTGCACTACCTCTAACTGTATTTACGCTTTCAAACATGCATCATTGTATTTTTATATCATATTTGTATGCGGAATATGTCCTAGCGTCATCTGCTTCCAGAAAACTTTTTAAATTGTAGGGGAGCTGAGTGGATTTTTGTCCCGCAATCGGCAACTTGAAAATGTTGCGACTTCGAAAGAATGGGTATCGAATACCTCCGTTCGAAATCCTAAATTCGCAGAAACATAACGACTTCGCTTAAACAACTAATAGAAAAAGGATTTGACTTGTTGTAAAAATATTTAAGTTAGTCGGTCTTAAAAATTCTTAACTCTCAAATCGTTTTTTCGTTATAATTGCATTTAATAAGGCCACATTTCAAAGGTATTGTTGAAAATTGTTTCGTCACACTAGTTTCTTACGCAAACCAGATTAATTACTGCGTATCTTTTTCTTAATTGGACACACTGATCTGTATTTAATTATCATCGACACATGGAGCACGTTAAGTCTTGTCTACATAACTGCCTTTTAGCTTAATCCGATCTGTACAGAGTATAACAGTAATAAGTAGACGGTAATTGAATGTCAAAGGGGCCGGCTGAGGACGGATTAGGCGCCAAATCCCGTCGAACGCGACTATAGCTGGACTCTGATTCGAATCAAAATTTGATACCCAAATACTATGCCAAATACAACTGTCCTCGCTTCCAGATAAAGTCTACTTTCTATGAGTATTTGAGGGATTTATATCTGTGATATGTGGCTATAAACGACAATTCCAAATCGGATGTTATGATTGACAGTAGCATGTAAATGGTTCGTTATAGAGACACATTTGATTGGCCCCATGTTCGCGTGACGGCGTTTATTATAGTCTAGATCAGTTTTTATACTAAGTTTTTGCGAATCAAACGTTATTAATCTCAACTAATTAGTACCGTGACAGATTTGTCTCGCTGAATGTAGAACGTCTGCGGGAATTATTATTGCAGTACTTAGATTTGTTAAGATGTTATAAGGGACGCTTAAGATGTTATATAATTATATTTTAAGTAATTTAAAATGCATATATAGTAATAGTGCTTATTTGTTGTCAAATATGTACGCTTTAAATCGATTTCATTGACTTAAATATTAATTTCAAGAAAAACAACCCTCACCAATAAACCCATGTCGTCGTTACACGTCATTTTAATAAAAACGATTAAAAGTTTACGACGACTGTCTATCATGTTCAAAAGGGATGCTTATATTTCCAGGAAAAGCTGTCAGTCGTGTTGATTCTTATCGTCGTAGTACTTATTTAAGAAAATCATGAAGTATGTGCCTAATTAAAAGTTTCGTTTTGCCTGCTATAAAACGTTCATAATTTATTAGCATTTCGTATATCTGAACACAAAAGAAATGCAAAGTATTCGACTTGGACGGCATAAATCACAAGCATTATCGACTGCGAAAATAGTTTGAGGTTAGTTTACATGTCCCAGTTTAGCAAGCAGTCGGTATCAAGTTTCGCCTCGGCACCACTAAGGACCATAAAATACACTGCATAGCGGGCATTGTTCGTCGTATATTTCGGCATAAACACTTCCCGGGCCATGCAACCTTCCAACGACCTGTAAACTGGGGGAATAAATTATAGCAATCAAGTGGAAGTCACACATTGTAAGTTGAAGCAAGTCTTTGGTGGAATGTATGTTAAAGAGGACAATATCATTTCTAAGTGCGCTTTATCGAAATGATGCCACAATAAAGTCATCGAAACTTTTTTCCTTTATTACCAAGCACGCGTAGGACCGTCGAGTACAATTTCTTGACTGAACCTAAACCGTTAAAGATGCTGTCCATAATAGATTTTTTTTGATTAAATTCATTATTCGTACTTATGTTAATAGCGTGCATTTTTTCTTGAAATGGAAGTATTTTTAGCAAAAATACAAGAATAAATACCATCTCAAAGGTCATCTCCCTATCACAATGAAATATATTTTTAAGAAATACAAATTTGAATATTAATTCTAAATATGTGAGCCACAATCACAACAGTCTCGTTAACCTCAGAGTTAAGCTGCTTTGGGGCATTCTTGTGGACGGTTAGTTTTGTTCGGTAGGAATTCAAGATGGTATCGTTTTACCGGGAGCTTAGCTTTATGTGAGTTATGGCGTAATAAATTAATGTACCGTTGCGACACCTACGTGGCGTCATCGGTCGGTCTATAATAGATTCGCTAAAGAGAAAATCCTCTTTTGTTTGGAATAAAGATAGTTTCCGATCAAATCTATTCCGGGTGGAATTTGGCAAAAACTTGCAAATCAGCACGGTCTTTTCAAGTGTCCAAGTATAACAAGATGGCCGCAAGATGTGTTTTGTTTGTGTCATGCCATATACGCGATGCCATATACGAGCCCTTTAAATTGTTTTATTACAATGGAGATTAAGTGGGGGGAAGGGAGATGATGGTATTTTTTGTAATTTTTCATTATTGTTCAAAAACTATGCGGTATGGAAAAAGTAAATATGCGTTGAAGCCCCTTTATGGACACCTTATCTAACTTACTTTAAAATCTTGATTCCTTTTCTATCCCTAAATATAGAAATAGAAATTATTTCAAGTTTTAAACAGATAGCATTCGTAGTTGCTGAAATATGCTGCTGTGATAGAGAAACCGATGGACAGGCGGACGGACGGGAGGAGTCACATCACAAGGAATATTTTTTATCTTTTTGGTATGAAATCTTAAAAGTAAATTACGCCATCATTCGTTAGTCGTTCAAGACCAGTTGACTGTAAAATTTAACCGCAGGGCTTCGAAGAAGTAATAAAATAACTATCGGCAAGTTTATAAGCTTCCAATTATTGCAATAATTAAATTCATCTCAATAAAATAATTAACAGCTAATTTATCAATTCTCACCAAGAACCAAGAAAGGTAAGTAAGTGAAGAATAAGCGTGAAACCGAGTAGACAGTCCCATAATATCGACCGCTTAAAGTCGACAGATGAGATGTCAGCAGAAAATTGGATTTCGTAAAATAAATATGTCGTGCACACTTTGAATTAAAAATAGTTACTCGAAATTGAATGCAACGCTTTCAGGAATAAGGTGCAATATTCTTCCGTGTGTGGCATTCGAGAGGATTTGACGAAAAGTTAATTTCAAGTGCGAAGTTAGTGTGCACAAAAGAATTAATTTTTGTCCAATATGGATACGGTTTTTTGTTATTTGGCTGTGTCCTTACCGAAGGCGGGTGTGGGATTAAGTTAGCAACTGCCAGGTAACATGGCACCTTGTTAACTTTATGAATGACATTTGTATTATTATCCTTAATCAATTTAACTATATATTTCTTTGATACGTATATTTTAATCGGGAGTTTATTATGCCATTTTGGACCACTCGTGACAGATCCCCATGCGTGTTTTATTTCACATAAATATATAAATCTATTAAAATAATATTCATTACTTTTATCTGACTTAGAATACCTATACGAATTACGAATGCACTAGGACCAATTTTAAATGTAAGTATACTTATTAGGTATCGCTTTAAATTGTCGTCTGTCGAACTCTTTAATGATTTTTAATTGAAATTGACAACATAGCCCACTCTCTTTTGTTTTATTGTTTGTCAGGTAACATTCGAAGAAGCCAAAGGAGGAATAAAACCTAATTAAGTACACCAACACTCAAATCTGTGAAAATTAATTTATTTTAATTCCCAACGGGTTTCAATTACTTGGCGATTTTTGATGCATGTTATTTACAGTGTCATAGTTGTTAATAATATTATATAAATTAAGTTTAAAATTCACCGTCGATAAAAACGTCCATGTCTAGCTGAAGGACACGGAAAAATCTAGGTTCTTTGGAGAGTAGTTATAAATCATTCTCAATTACGATCGCGTATATATGCAAGGTCGCATTTGACATTTTGTTTCTATAAGAATGAAATCTACTACTTGAAAACGACCTCTAACTATAGGCCATGTGTAAAACAAATACAAAGTAGGTGAATCGTTTTTCAATTTCTCTTACATATCTACTTAATTTTACTTTACTTGCTGAAGTTTAGAATCTTAAGGACAATAATGAGACCTCCCTCAAGCCATCTGTGCGACAATTTTGTCAAATTTGTATAACAAAAGTGAATTTTGTTCTTTTGTATCCTAGTTTTGTACCTGTCAGCGAATAGCACAATACTTTAATGCTTTCATTACAATGAAAAAGAAGATTAACAAGATTACTGTCACATTGAAATTGTCAATTTTTAGGCTTTTATTTCCTTCGCGTAATAATTTGTTATTTCTTCAATAATAAATAGGTACGTTAAGGGTGGCTGCTTTGAACTTACCAACGCCAACGAGCTTTATTTGACCACTAATAAGTGTACGTAAACAATAAAACATCATCAAACGTTAAGATCCGAACTTAACGATACTTGTTTTAAGATTAAAACGTTTCAAGCATATCGTTTCTGCTAAATAGTTGATAATCAAACCAGTCAGACAGCAACGTCGTGTAGTTCTATGACGTAATTGTGCATAAATCCTCCATTTGTTTGATCTAATATAAACGATAATGGGTAAGTATTAGGCAATTACAATACTTAATTATTTCCGGCACCATCCAAGTGCGGCGGTGTTACCCGTGGCTCAAGTGTGGTCCCGTTTTCGCACGACTTTGATGATTGGGATTCGAAACGTTTTAGTGTCCACAATCGGCTTTCGTTTCGTAGATATGCGCTAAGTGAGCCGAAGAATGCACGGCAATAAAACTGGACGAAGCTTTGACGAAACTGAACGCACGAAAAGTCGAAAATAATGTCGCACGCCCACAACGCTGTCCCAGAATACGGATTCCTAACTGATAATTCGTGTTCCCATAACTCGTTATGAGATCGCTAATGTGTATAAATAAAATTAATATGCGTTTTAGTGGTTAAGACATTAATGTTATTTTGGTTTAGTTAAAACATCTCGGCTGTTTTGTTTGTATTAGTTTTCTACTAGTAACTATCACAAAACACATCACAATATACATTTTGACAATATCACAGCTGTTAGAAATATTTAATTTGTATGAAGTATATAATTCTAATGTGTCGAGTTTAAAGTTTTTTACGCCACGGTTCTTGAGTGTTAGATCTTTAAATAATGATATTACGTCAAATAATTGAGACATTTTTCAATATGAATCTTAAGTGCCTATAAAATAACACTGTTTAGAGATTAAAATGTAAACAGAACAAAAAGCTATTCGAAATTTTAAGAGTTCGTTCTGATATCACGTGTTATGTTCATTAAGAGAGCAATATAGAACATAAATTAACACGTTCTCAGATACAACCTGTCCAGTCTTAATACTACCGAAATTTATAAACCGACCTGCAGTGTATTTTAGGGATATTACATTAGTGATTTATTTGACAACATTAACATGCGGAGGAGACCAATAAATGTATCGATTTGGACTCGGTCCCTGTTTCAAAAAGGTTTGCCCAATAAAATAAATACTGAAAGTACGAACACTGACATATTTTAAAAGGAACTGTCCGTACGGATTCTGTTGTTTTTTGAGGTTCTTTTTGTCGTTTGCTCAAGTTTGATATGACTTTTTAAGTTGTTTAATTGGGCATATTTATTATGAAATATTCTTGAATAATGGTGTACGGCGCATTAATTGCGAGGAGAATAAATTTCGCAGCTGGACGTCGTGCAGGAGGCCTCCTACTTTTGAGGTTTTATGGTATTTTGCATAACAACAAACTGCATAAATATGCAAGTCATATACAAATATTTTTCTTAATTTATTATGTCGTTTGGGTACATTAACAAAATCAGCCTTGAAATATAAGTTGATGGGGTTTTGGACGCAAATTTAAACTAAAAAGGTACAAATATTTCCTCATCCTAACCTAATGTTATATTATATTCTGTTTTCTGTAATTTTTTGCGATTTTTGTCAAGAATACTTAAACAATGTTTTCATCGTTTGTTTTTCGAGTGCATGTATGTATGTATGTGTTTTGTATGTGCAAATGTATGTTTATTTCTTTGGCACCTCTGTAGCAAAATGCCAAAATCCATTAAGCCGTTCGTTTAGGGCTTAATGGACTTTGACATGTGAGGTGTCGTTGACTCGTCATAATTGTGGAAGTGACATAGGTACGCTATATAAAAATTTAATATGGCGTCTGCGAATAAAAAAAGGGGGGGGGGGAGCAAATTGTATTTACTTATACAAACTTGGTTTAACGTTATTACGTAAATATGGTGGGGTTTATTAACCATTTCCGGCTCGTCAATTACTAAAACAATAAATTTGACATTAAATTAAATTCACTAAAACAAAAGACCTGACCTGAAAAGACCTTACTCATTTAAATGTAAGGTAAATTTATTTATGATTTGCACGCCGACAAACGGCAGAATTCATATATTCTTTTATAAATGTACCCTACCGTCTTATTATGTACTTGAGTTCTAGCAAATAAATGCATTTGAATTTGATTTTGAATTTGCGTATAAAATTAATAACTGAAAAGAGAAAAACAAGCCCTGTAAGCTAAAAAAGCTTCTTTGTACCATACAGATACTTAGAGACCTTCCTTTCATTATCAAACCGCTATTAGAATATAATTGGAAAGTAACGTCAGCCTCCGCCTACTTTCAATTATATTCCAATCGTGGTTTGATAATAAGTGTTTCAAATGTTATAAGGCGTGCAGGCAGGCCATGTAAATCTTTTCTTCCGAGTTTGAAAGGTAAAGATCGCGTTAATATTTTTTTTAATTCCGTAGTTTTTAATACTATTTTACTGTTGTTGTTGTGAGCTACGGTCATTGACCCCTGTGCTCGTGCCAGGAATTTTATTGTTGACATGACTACCGCAGTATCCTTTCCTAGTGGATCTATGACGTCTGCTGGCATGGCAAGTGATAGTGCCGTGGACGTAACCCGCGGTCAGCCGGTGGGTGGAAGCGGAAACGTCCTAACCGCATCCACTAGCTAGTTATATCCTATACCACGGGATACACAATACTCATAATATACAAATACCTATACGAATATAACGAGTAGTAAAGCGCAAAATCAAGTCATAGTCACTTGTACTAGCTGCTCACTGTATTAAACGTGAAACTTAAAACCTGTACGTGCACTATATTAAACTTTAGTAAAATGTTCTTCAACGATTTTTGAGATCTAATAGTACATGCACAATTTTTGAGATTTAATCGACTATTAATTTATGTCACTAAGTAGTCGGATATTTTAGCCATAATCTAAGTTGATATCGGGTTTTAGCCTAACTTAGTTGCCCGGTACTGTTTTGCCTGTTGCTACTATGATAGAGACATACTACTATTTTTGATATTATTAATTATTGTTTGTACAGTCAGTTTCAGAAGTAGCTAAACACTTAAGAACCTCGTCGTAGTAACGTATGAAATGAGAGTGTCTCGAATTTGGCACATTACTGACAGCGACAAGGTACTAAAATGTTAAGCTACTTCTGAGATTGATCGTGCCAATTAACTCTATGTACATTGTTAGTGGAATAAACTGCGAACTATTTTCTATGTCGTAATACTCGTAATTTCTATAACACTAAATATTTCTGTTGACAAGGTTGATCTTCTTATACAGCTTTGTTAAATGAAATAACTATCCTATAAGTACGCAGCCTACGACCGATGAAACTTAGGCAATTCACACCCTACTTGTAACACAAAATCACAACGATGCCGACCGGCATTTAATTAACAACCTTTGTCTATAACGAGTTTAATTCATATCGAGCCCACGCTTTCGATTGGAATAAAACAATTCATCAATAGAGGCATGAAATCGAAATCCGTACTTTCCCTGACCTTGCCCAGGAGTTGCTGGAGGTCGTATATCTAATTGCTTGCGTAATGCACCGTGGGCTATGAACAATAAAAACGTTGCGCAATCGAGTTGCAGTATTCGTTAGGTCTGCATCGCTAGCAAATTATACTGGCGTGAAGATTTTTAACGATGAAAGAGTTGAAATTTATATAATTTATAGATGCAAGCGTTAGTTTGCGGCTTAAATAACAAATAGGAACAAATAACATTGCTTTTTCGCGAATTAGCAACGTAATGTGTTTAAATTGATATATTAGAGTTTATATTACATTTTGATTTCCATTGGTTAATGCTCACATCAAAAATTCGTTTTTGTGAATTAGGGTAATGTAATAAAATTTTTAAGAAAGCTTTACGTGTAAAAGTATGACTTTTGTTTACGAATTAAAAACGACAACAAATAATTTAATTATTTTAGTTTTTGTTATAAGTTACTATTGCAACGTATCGCAATAACTCATGAAAATAATCAAACCAGTAAGTTTATTGATACTTTGGTTTTCATCTTTTTCAATAAAAAAATTAAATATTTACCGTATTACGTAAAAACGCAGACATACAAATAAAGCTATAACAATCACATGGAAGTACACTTATTGCATTGAGTAAAAATGCAATTTTTATACAAATCATTCGTGTGACTAAAATATACGAGTGCTCGTGGACTATGAATGCAAAGAAGCCGACGGCAATCTTGCATACAAAACTTAATCGTAACCAACATACTGACATAAAACATTGTTTTTATCCCGAAGCGCGATTCATTGCGCCCAATGCTTGTAATAATTACGCACGCGTTTGTAATCAAGTGCTTTAGATGGATTACAATCGTGATATCGCAATGAACCGAACAGATAACTTATACGCAATTACGTATGGATGTGTGTTATTATAGATTGTATCTGTTTTTGTACAAGGTTGGCGAAACAAGTGAAGCTCGACCATTATAAAAGCGATAGTGAGTTTTGGAGTGAAAGTGATTTACGAAACATTGTTTTACGTATGACTCTGGCGAATACACGACTTTTGATCTATTAGGACTTGAAAGTCGTGCATAGGAATTGACGTGTATAAATTAATTTTCTGTTTAATAGCGTAGGGTCATTAGCATGGTTAGTTAATGCATAGTTAGGCACAATAGAGAAGCCCACGCGATGCATTCTCCACTAATCAAGTCAATTAGTAGCCGATTCGTTAGCATCTACTAAAAGCTAACGGTCTCTGAGCGCGGGGTTGTTTTCACTTACCCTTCAAACCTTACTTGTCAAGGACCACTCTTGCATATTACATAAGTATAATTAAAGGCATTGGAAGTTATATATATCTTGTGTACCAGGTCACTCACGTGATCGTTCGTTTTACCTTTCCATAAAAAATGTGTAGGCATAATGCCACCCGCTAAACTCTGAACGAAACATTGATAAATAAACAATTAAGTTGATAAACGTACATTAGCGCCAAATTATGAGAGTTCATTTGTATCCTTACAAGATGGAGATTGAAGGTTTTTCGTTTTTTATATATATTTGGTTATATAGTGTAGTTTGGTAGTGATACGGTGAATATCGTGGAATTAAACATTGATAAGAAGATTCAATATTATTTTAAAATTTTGACGAGCCAGTACTTTTCACGTGTCTTCAGGAATTTTACTATTAAATGACTAAAGCCATTAATCACTGTTCAAAGCCTCTCTAACCTTTCTTTTCCAGGAAGGTTTTGAGATGTAGATACATAATCAGAAATATTATCCAGGCCAAAGATAGACGAGCTCAAAATCTTGAGAAAATACAGCAGCACCACCCTAAGCAAGTTATGGCTAGACTAGAAGGTAAGAGCATATTTAGTCACGTAAACACTTTATCGCTGATCAATCGCTGATATGAGCCTGCAAAAATGTTCCCCGATCCGTCCAAGCATGGTGTTGTTAAAGAAGAAACGTACAAAATTTCGCATGTATAATATAAGTAGGGGTGATGCTGAGTGCTCGGCGTATATCACTGGTGATGTTGCGCGGAATCGACATAATTAAGTGACATCAAAGCGACGGTGTGGCGTCGCTTCACGCGCGGACGCACTGTCCGGGCCGATTTGCGTGACAAGACGGAAATATCCCGTGTGAAAAAGTCAAGTAATGTATCAATGTGGAAGCAGTATTTTTAGACTCTAGGGGTTTGTTAGGGCAGTTGTGAATCTTTTTCTAGATAATAAGAGGCGAACTCAACACGTTCAACGACAGTCACTCGAACTAAAGTGCCTCAAAAATATATTTTTGTTTCCTAATTAGAGCGCAGATATGTCTTTTAGCAAATCTTGCTAGTAACATTTAGATTTTCCTGATTCAGTATTTTTTTTGGATTTAATTAGAGAAATCTTTTTATCCTTTGCTTTATTTATGCGGAACAGAAAACCCTAAACAATGCAAAAATACGTGGCAATATACCTAATCGGCCCACCCGTCCCCGACCCTGCTGCAACTTGAATAAGGGGCAAATAACCGTACATGCATATAAAAGCAGCTACTGTCAAAGGGCTATTTGTCTATTTCGGAATAGTAGCAACATTTCGCAGCGATGTACTCACATTTTATCTTGCCTCTGTTTTTCTATTTCGCTCACTTGACGTATGGGACGCATTTCCGTACTTTCGAATAATACTTCTGTATTCTCTTTTATGTGCGCGAAGCTTTAAAAATGTATTCGCTGTTAGGGCGCGCGTTACGTGACTCCCGCGTTAAGGAGATCTGTGAACTTATCAAAAATTACAACATAAATATTTTTCCTGGGAACGTTACTCTCGACTCGTTCAATAAAACATAAGTTAACGAACCTCTCTCTTTGAATCGGACTTTAGAGGATCTATGTAGCGGACGTGCAAGAGCTATCAGGCACTTGAAATCGTAAAGACCACACACATCGAAGTTTTCGCGCGCGCCGTCCTAAGCCCTTTTTAAGCGCAACGATTACAAACGAGTCTTAAATGAGTATATCGCTGTAATATATTACAATTACGGCAACTGTAAGAGGCGTATTTCAATGGGCGTTCTGATATCGATCAGGTAGCATTTCATCAAGGCGACAGAGGCGCTGCTGCGCACGATTATCTCCCACTAGGAAGCGATCGCGTTCGTTGATCTATCTTCTCTCGTATGCCAATTAGCCAATTAGACTCGGCAAACAACGCCAGCCAGCACAGATAAGCGAACGTTTTTGTTGCACCCCGAGACATTTCCTTTATCCCTTCGTTAAATCATTAATCCAAGTCAGGAATATATTATTGTGAGGAAACCGATCATTGGTATTAAGTCGAGGCTTCTAAGGTCGAGACAGTCATTTGTCTCGAATAATTCAACACGCAACATGCATTTACTTTAGAAAGCTGCTTTGTATGTTATTAACCAATTCCTATCAATAAAGGTGGATTTAGTGGAGATCTGTGCTTGTTGCTTAATATTCAGATACAATGGAAACCAGTCTTAAAAACCAATAAAATTTTTAGATCGTATATTACCACTGCCGAAAGATAACTTCGCTTTTTTTATGTTTAAAAAGTTTATCAAACCGTTTAACTGTAGCCTTAAAATAATATCAAAAACTAAACCAGTGAGCAGTAAAGTAGAGGTCACCTTGCTACAAAAAAAGTAAGTTTTGCTTTAGTTAAGTTGCGTTTATAAAAAAAATCTAAGTCCATGAAGAACAGGTACTTAAATAGGCAATTTTCAAGAGAGGATATAATACAAAATAATGCTATAAACTAACTAAGTCTAAGTAATGCCTAATAATTAAAAAAAAAATCAAAGGATATCCTTTAAAAAAGCCTTGCTGTCAAAATATAAGCGTAACCACGGACCGCCAGTCAATATCATAAACGGCTTAGTTGATGTTGGAATTAGATAAGAGTTCACCGTTTCGGGAATACAAAATGCGTACGGTTAATTTGTTTCCCTTATAGTAATAGGTGGTTAGACTTAAACTAAGTGGGTCCGAGGAATAACGTATGTCAACGATTAATAGAAAAGTACATCAAATGTTGAAATTAAATAACTAATTTATTTTTTCTTTGGGCTTTTTTGAACAGCCTTGAGAAATCGGAATAGAAGTGTTCGCTTTTAACTCAGAGCTGACTATATTCAATATTATTGTTTTTATATTTTTAGTCTGCGACCGTCTTTAAAATAAACGTCATTCACTATATTGTTGATAAAATGTGTTTACATAAATAGTCCAAGCTTTGGGTTTAGCTCTGCGGTTCTTTTGAGTTCGCTGGGCACATTAACTATGTTTTTTCCTCCTTGTTCTTTTGTCCAGGTATTAATTATTAACTCCCGACAAATAAACGTTGGATTGGTGGTGTATGCGATTGTAAGTCTGTCTTTCTGTGATATTATAAATAGGTAGACAGATTTGAATAGATGTTAGAACCCGGTTTAAGTACAGTTTGAAAGCAGGTTTTAATGCGGTGGTTTTTGGACATTTTTTGGTGGAAATCTGGATAGAAAACAGTTGTCGACGTACATACTTATTTTTACCTTTAAGTATTCCAGGGATACCTAAATTCAAAGTATTATTTTTGGTCGGACAATTTTTGCTGAATTAATTACATTACCCTTCGAAACGCTCAATTTTGTCCATCAAAATATATCAAACCGATGAAAACATAACTAGGTAAATAGTTAATGATAAAATTCCTACATCAAATTAAATTAAACTCTAATGAAATTAACACCATGTGAAATAGTAATATCATTTTTTTTGTAATTGCGTTATTAAAGAAGGCTCTAATTCGATGAAAATTACAGTTCGGGTTTTACAGGGGCGAATAACCGACCTAGCTATTCCTCTTTCCTGGATAAAATGGTTCCTCCTTGTTTTTTAAATTTGTTTTTAGCAGTGCTTGATCATCCAGTAGCTCTAACAAGGTCTGCCAAGTTTAGTTTATCTGACTTTATCTCTATAGACGTCCCTTTCTTATGATACTAGTATGACAAAGACGCAGAGAGGGATAAATTAAATGTAGGCCGCTCGTGGTAGGCCCACAGGTACTAAAATAAAACTAACTATTCGCCTGCGTCACTCGGTATATCTGCGTCAAATGTATAAACACGTTCTTTGTTTCAAATTTCACAGACACGCCCAACGTATTGAAATATCAAATTCCCGTCTAACTACATTACATAGTAAAGAAAGTTTTACAGCTCAAGCGTAACTAGGCGAGTAATTAGGTGTCACAGAGCGACGAACTGTCGAGTTGACGAATCGTAAACGGTAATCACTTGTAATAATTGATCTTAAGTTTCTGAGTGAGTTGTCGGCTCTATATGGACAAACGTTATCTAAGTAGAGTATCAATTATGAATCGTGTCGTCTCGTTAATCGTTTTGAGATTAGGGCCGGCTTTATCGTTTCATGTAACGCTCTTTCTACTTTTTTGAAAGGCTTTTAATTTCTATTTGTACAATGTGCCCGCTGTTTGTGATAATTTTAGTTAGTTACTTTTTTCTCCAGCTTTTATATAAAATATCTTATCTAATATTCGTTGGTACCAGATTGATTACTCTTTAGTCATATTGTGTTTTATTGTTAAAGACTCTGGAAACTCAGAGAAAACCAAGAAGTTAATAGTTATCTTTTCTTGAAAATGAAATGATGTCTATAAAGCTTAGAATTTATTGAACGATATCCCACAAAAGCTTTTGCACGACAGGCTTTGTTTCCAAACATCCGTCTTAAAGGAATCTTATTACAAACTTTGATTCACTTTGTCTGCTATTAAGGACCATCTACATGAAGCATGCATTATTGCGGGATTCGTTCGATCAATCTATCATGTCATTCGGTAACCTGCAGTTAATACTACTGGTAAGCTAGAATTTGCTGAATGCAAATAGTCCTTTAGTATAGGTATTAGTATTTTTGATCCATATCTTACAAGTAACTTTTAACCAGTTTCAATAGTTGGATTGACTTAAATAACCAATAACCGTGTAATTCTACCAACAAAGAAATGGTAACTATCAAGAATGTTTTAAATACTAAATTATTTCATTTCCTTCGCCCCTATCAAACATTTCGTTAACCTGGTAAATAAGTGCGTAAAAGCACATTTTTTTTGAAACTTCAATCAGATTGAATCCACGACTAGGCATCAAATATAATGTCAGAGGATGTTTGTTTATGTAGCCGCGTGCGCATGGAAGCCAGCATCGAACTGCCACGTCATTGTGTCTTATTTATGCAGCGTATATTTTTCATTATCTTATTGTAAAAAAATTAACACTGATTAGCTTCTGCAATAATTTGTGATTATCATCACGTTACTCAAATGAGACTGACCGATTTATAGTAAAATTTTAGTATGGTAACATCAACTTAAAACTTTTTACCTTTGTTAGTTTCGCTGCGGACTTCTAACAAGAATATATGCTAATAAGAATGCAATTATGTATAATAAAAATATAGACTCCGGACTGTATGTTGTGTGTGTGTGTGTCTCCATGTGTGTGTGTGTGTGTGTGTGTGTGTGCGCTGGTACTGATAATGCCTACCTAGTCGGCCGCATGCCCGTCTTTTACTTCTAAATAATTACACTTAAATCCTCAAAGATGATAATGAAATTAATCACTAGCCGGTCACTTTTACGCCAACTTCTTACCATTAAAAATCGTTTAACTTTATCTCATTCACAGTACAGAATACGATTCCATTAGTCGTATAAATTATCGAATATGTCAACGGTGGAGTACAGTAACGTGAGTAAAACTTCATTTAAATAACTTACCCGTTGACATGCGCCATATAGGTGCATTGCGGCGTTCACTTTGTATTTTTTATCCCATTGTATAGTTGTAAGGGTGCGCTCCTTATGCTACCAAGCACTTTGTAACAAACGCTAACCGAATGGCGGAAAATGTTACGTGTCTTGAAATGACAGCCATAACTTTTATTTTAAGTGCATAAAGAGTTTTACGTAAACATAATAATATGGTTTTAAAATTATAATTGTATTTTTTAATTCAAAACCCAACTTGGCAGCACCTACTTGTAATAGACACGAAAGTTCTACAAATGCATAGGTTTATGTAAGACTATGGCTTAGCCAAATCTAGATAAAATGTTAATAGTTCAATATTATGCATATTAGTAAATTTTCTAAGTTTTTTTTGCAATACAATTTGATGGTCTATTTTTATAATTAATATTTATACATCAAACTTTTATGGTATTACATATAAATTCACGTAAATCCATAATGCTCTTGATTATTCTGTTTGATTTATTTATTCAATAGAAAGTTGGCAAAATAATTCAAAACTTAACACTAACTATACCGTTTACAATAAATAAAAAGGTTTTTTTGGAGGTACAAAGCTACCGGCACGGCTCTAATATGAGCAAACCTATATTAATGTGGATAGGAAAATTGTACGACAAACATTTAATGAGGTGTTTCGTGCATATAAAGAGAGACAAGGGGCCAGCTTTTTTACGTTTTGCATATTGAAATAATGTAATGGACATCGTGGCTGGTTTATAAATTACTTGTATTGGGTTATTTGTAGCTTTTAAACGCCAGTTATGCGGTCTGGAGTTTATGTATCCGGTCCACAAGAAGAATACCAAATAGGAGGGGATAACATTCTTCAGATGTTACTTTACAATGTTTTAAAGGAAAATGTGAGATAAATATAAGTCTAATGCCGCGCTTATTAATGAAGTTTCAAATCATCTCTTAGTTTAGGTAAAGATTTCGTATGAAATCCAAACATAGCGTAAGTTAATGAGCCATTAGTTGACTCTGAGTTAAGCATTAATCTTAATCCAAACTGAAATTTTATTGAATAATGCCCTCCACCGTCGGATGGCAGAAAACAAAAGAATTTGCGTAACGATTTAAAAGCCGAGGATTCACTAGCATACAATCGTTTTAATAAGAATCATTAAATATTGAACGAACATTATTCATTGCGATAACCGGTGAATACAAGGATTTGTTTGTCGGTGAACAATTTATCGTTCATTAAAGTTTACAACTAAGGGAACCATGCATTCTCAGGACCAATACCGCTTCACATAATTTACATTTAATTTTAGTAGAATTGAATCTCATCAAAGATGAAGATATGTTTTAAATCACCATTTTTAGTTCAGTTTGAGACTAAGTTTAGTAGGATTATTGTTTCAAAAATTAGTAATTAAGTTTTATAAAGGTTAGTTTAGTTTTAAGTTGTTGATTATTTGTTTTAGTATAAAACGTGTGCTATATAGGTTGCTTATGCTTACTTAATAAAAAAATTAAATTCAAAGTAAACTTTTGATTTCCAGTTTCAGAATTACTGAGATTATTAAGAAGCGATTATCCTTACCGTTAAAAATATGAAGTATCGGTTGTGAATTTCGTTTAACAAACTCGAATAACTGCGTTCATGGAAGAGATTACATTGTTTACAGAGCTCGGACTTGCTCACGGGATATTGTTGGGTTAAATAATTTCAATACACCAGAAAATGTTTTATAAGAGGTTACAGGTTTCTTATCTACGCCCTAAATGAATTTAAACAGGAGAAGGGTTTATGTCTCTTGTATTATTGGTTACATAAATGCAAGTGTACAGTCAGTATAAAATATAACGGAGCAGGCAAGATAACTGAACTCGATTCTATTGTCAAATACGCGCGGGCGTGTTCCGATATTTTTACCACCTTGCCCCCTCTGATATTTGATGCTGACTGTACTCATCCAATTTGATTTATAGGCCACTGTAGAACGTTGTCGCAATGTGTCATCGCTGAAATATTATGACATTTATTCAGTAGTCATTATGGAGTTTATTGTCAAAATGTTCTACAGTGGCCTTTGAATCAAATTGGTTGACTGTACCTGACCTACCTAAATACGAGACATAATAATCAAAGTAATCTGCAGTTACGATATCGAATTGCAGTGGTCTATGAATTAGTAAAATTTTATTTATTCTGAACTTGGTTTTTTCTTATAAGATCTATGAACTATCTGACTGCTTGATTAGATCCTTGTACCTGATAACTGCGAGAAATTCGTATAAGAAAACTGTCGAAGACTAGTATAATCCTTAATGTTTCGAGACGAATAAGAAGGAATCAAATTGGTTAAAATATAAATGAAACGTTCGAAGTAATTTTACCTTATATAACCTTCGTTAATTATTTAGTTATTTTCTTGTTTTGTTTTTTTAAGTCTATTAAACTTTAGCGGCCAGTCACAAGAAAGAATGATACTTGTTTAGTTAACATAAGTAAAGGTGCCTAAGTTTAATTGATATTTTTAATAAGACGGCGGTACGTGGATAAATTTATCGCCCTAAACATAAATAAGTATAATTTTCGGAGTTTTGCTGTATGTCTGCCTACTTTAATGTAATAGCGTTTTTAACAAAGTAATAAAATGTGAACTCTAAATACTAAATTTGTATGGAAATTTGGTCAATTTACGCGTTTTTGTTTTCTCGGAGTAGCGAGGTAATTTGTTTCTTTTTGTTAATATTGAGCTCCGCAGAGTAATTTCGTAGGTATGTCCAAAATGTACTATCAGCATTATGGAACCCTGGCCCACCGCAGAACCGTATCAAATTGACATAACAAGTGAAATAAAAAGAGACATGTTACGATTTGATTTAAAACTTCTCTTTGACATAGTTCCGTGATGGGTCAGGGTTCCATTTTGTTGATTGTACCTACAGCCACGGTCTTTTAGAACAAAAACTAATAAATCGAGACTCAGAAACGGAATCGGGATTCAAAACTTAGGGTCTACAAAAGACATGATCTGACTCCGAATGTGGTCAGATCAGGACTATCACTTGCTGTGGAGGCATGTCATCTGATAAATCCGTGAGATATGGAAACGTATTCAGGTCATCTGATGAGAAGTGATCACCGCCTCTATGGGAACTAGCTATTGCAAAATAATCGCTGATCTGTTACCAGTCTCTAGCACCCGCTTATGTGGGTCTTTGGATCTCTCACTCACGGTACAATAGTTGCTAATTCACACCGGTATTCTAAGGGAGTGTGGTACTGCTCGGATCGGGTCGAACCAATCGTAATGCAACCAGCAACTGGCTACAGAGTTGTTCTCCCACTAGAAATGTGTGCTTCGTCGACAAAGTCGTAAAAATATTAAACATTCCGATCTGTACTGCCCACTCTTGGACTTAAGCGCTTTACACAATGAGAGCAAAACTAAGCTGCCAACTTATTTTCTAACTTAGGTTCCATTTTCCAAGCAATGAGCGACCGCAGCGACAGATAAACTTTTCTCGATTTTCGTTGGCTGCTTGTTAAATTGTAACAAATATTATCTTTAATAAAATATAAAAAAAGTTTTTTTTAAACTTAAAGTTGAGCTTAATTTCATCATATGTTAATGCGTGTATTATTCAAATATAAATAATATTAATCTACATTAAAAATTCAATTCCAAAGAAATTTCATAAATAAGCGTAACTATTTTAAAATCGCTATAAGTATACGTATGACATTTGAGAATTTCCCTCAATTCTCCATTGATCCCAGCAATTGGATTTTGATAAGATTTTGTAACAATCTAGAAGTAAGCTTTCAGATAGAAAATAGTCCTAATCGGTTTATAAATGACGAGGTTCGGAGGTAACCAACATGTAAAGAAACACAACCAAATTGAGAACCCTCTCCTTCTTTTGCAGTCGGTTAAAAATCATAATTACTATTTTTCTCTTTTGCCACTTAAACCTGAAACACGAGAAGCGTCGCGAAAGCGCGTTAATCCGATCTCGCCAAATGTTAAGCTACTGATAATGCTGATGCGAAGCGACGCGGCGCGGGCGCCTTCGGTTCTCGCGATGATTATAACTTATAACCCACTTTAGAGTATACAGGTTGAAGGAAAAATTTTACAAAACAAGATGTTAAATTCGATAGAGGGAAATTATTTTCTCCGCCATTTTTATTGTTGTACTTATTATATTTTAAAGATATAACAAGAAATTTTGTTTAAAATGAAACAATTTAAACAGTTTTGTTCTGGATATAGCAATGAAATGAATTGCCAACTTTTAGAGCCATTTTTAGATCTCATGTTCACGGTCAGACGATGGTAATAAGATTCGTTGCAATTTACACGACATAAACACACACACACGCACACACACATATATACACCACCTAAATATTTACTCTAAGATTATAAAACTGAAGTAACTAAAAATAAAACAAATACAAACAGTTTAAATTGTAGGCTGCACAATAAGATAACTTATTAGGTGCTTACTTATTAATAAAAAGGATACTATTAGCAATAAGCACCAATACAATAGAGGTCTTAAATCACTAGTAAAAGAAACCTAAACAGTAACATTGATACTGCACTAAATGTCGTTTAGCTTGTAAACCACAGGAAGTGTTGAGTACAGTGTCATAGGTCTCTCAACACGTACCCGCGTCAATAACCAACGAATGGTTCGACTCTAAATAATTAGATGTAACGACACAAAAACTTATTTAGTATTAATATATTCGGGACACGGATGCGACAGCGACGCCGTGCCGTAGACTCTTTAAAAAGTAAAATAAAAAGCAATCCAAAACACTCGGCATAATAGTGGGCCTACATATCTTGAATATAAATTAGCAACAAACTGACAGACAAAAAACCAAATACGTATACTTCACGCCTAAATAATGAAGCTAGATAGACAAGCGTGGATAATATTGGATTTATTACGTTACTACGATTATTTTCTATTAAGCGTAATATAATTTAATTTACATTTCGGTTTCGTTCGTAACGCATCGTATATGTAGCACGTGATACATACGTAAGTCATTGACTGGCCGCGATACGGTACTCTATCAACAGTCGACGCAAGGTCCGCGCACGACACGCAAAATACCCGAACATTAATTAATTTAAATAAACGAAAAAACCGAGAGACCATAAATTAAGTAAAGCGGAAAGGGTCCGACGCATATCGAGGGACTTTTTAAGAAACCTGTACACTCGAATGCCATTCCGAGGTCCATAGTTAAAATGCTCACAGAATAGCTATTCATTAGCGGGTGCGAGAATGAGAATTCTTGGGGCACTCTGAATATTCCATTGGCTGAAAGGCTTGTATTGTCTTTGGAAAAATGCCTTAGTCGATGGCTTTGGTGCTAAATTATGTCGGAGCGATGTTGGTGACGCTGTTTCTTGACAAAGACAGCGCGCGGCGTATCCTAGTTCATTATCTGGCAATTTTATAGATTTCGCCGACGAGCGCGCGAGAATAGCTATCGTTTTGTTGCGCTCGGAATGCTTTCTATGCTTAATTTATTTCAATAGGACGTAAGTTTACGTCGATTTATAACAATGCGCCTTTTTAATTATATTTATTGCATTCCAGCTTCTCCGCTTTTTAGTATCATATAACGTGTGTGTACTTATATTCGTATACCTTCGTGTATAGTGAATGAATGTCTATTCAAACTTAAACACATGCTAATTTATAATTGTTTACAACAATATTTAGTTATTCAAGCAATAGGCTTCTATGTTGTAATCCTATTAATCTTACTAATATCCTACTAATATTATAAATGCGAAAGTAAGTGTTTGGAAGCTTGGATGTTCGTTACCCAATCACGAATTTGCGGCAGGATTGATTTAGATAAAATTTGGCAGACAGATAGATCATGTTCTGGATTAAAATATAGGATACTTTTTATCCCGTAAGATGCATAGAAAATAATATTACCTGGACGAAGACGCGGCGCGGGCAAAAGTTCGTAAACTATAAAACTATTATCTTGCTGCTAAATACTGAAAGAAGTCATTAGTTATTACACTCCATAATCTTTATAGTGCTTTTTGGTAGTTATCAGTATCACGTAATCTGGTGGAAGACGCCTGCTGCTGGGCATAAGGCTTTCTTTAAGGATCATCATGAGGATTGGCTTGGTGCTGTTCGCATCTAATAGTTTCCCGCGATCCTCACTAGATTCCGTCAGACATCCCGCGAGATCCTCTTTGTTAGAGCGCAGTTCGTGGGATTTTTTCTATAAATTCGTTCTACAATTAAAATTGAATTTCAATTATCAACAGAATCAACGCAACACCAAAACGGTCGATTTAAACGACACGCAAAGCATTAAGAGCGTGTAAAATTATTCAGCATCCTGTCGGACGGCTGCACCACAAAGTTTGCACTTTGCATATTTAAACAAACCTTATCTCGCGATCGGAGATTTTGTCCACAGATATTCCCGGGAGAAAAACGGAGCAAACTAAAGGTCGAGATGACCAGGATTCTTCTGCGCGGGCGCACGCATTAGGACAAAATTAAGTGCTGTTATATGTTCAGCTGTCACATTAAAATGCCTTGGGCTACTTCACGCCACCGAAGAAAGGCGGCGAGTAACAGCCATCGGCGCGGCGATTATTCCTCGAACCTGACGTTGCTTTGTGAAAATTACACTTACGACTTTGATATAGATGGGTCACGGTAAGTCCTTGCGGAGCCGGAGCCAGGTGGCGATTAATCGTTGTTATTTGATAGCTGTGCTACATGCAGCGCTATAGTTTATAAGAAAGCGATAAAAGATGCAATTTTTAAATAATTTGTTACATAAAAATAATAACAATCAATAAATATTTTAGGTCAATCCACACCAATCGAACTATGCTCAAACTAGTAAAGCTTGTACTTTGATTTACTACACAATTGATATTCAAACGTAGTCACAGGAATCGAACCCAGCACTTCTAGCTTCTCAGTCTCGGTTATTAACTACTAAATAGGCTATCCGACGTTTATGTTTCAAACTTAGTTCACCTTCTGTCACGTTGAGCAGGAATTTCAAAATATACATTAGGAATTTTACTTCAAACCTAAGTCAGAACAAATCAGCCCCATGCAATTTTTTTTACTAAAACCTTTGTTTGTTATAACTTTAGTTATTTGTCTAACACTATAGACTAGGTAAAAAACCGTGACTCAGAAAATCAGATAGTCAAGTCATATTTTGCAGCAACACGGATTATGTAATATAGACTGCATTCACGGAGTCATGTGGTATTTTGGTTACCATTATTTTAGTACCTATCCAAAGAAAAAGCTACGTACCTGTAAGTAAAATAATTGCTGCAATTAACAGTAAGTTAACTTTTTAACCTCTTTCTAATTTGACCGAGCTGCCAGCATGGGTACGTAACTTGAGAAATTACAAAACAATTTATTTTTGGCCACGGTGGTGAGTCAACTGTTGAAAATCATTTCCGTAGCGAGTTCGATTAGTCTCGAGCATTGTGACCAATTAAAAGAGCAGCCGAAGGGACGAGACGGCATCCACGGGGTATGACGCGGTCGTGCGATCCACTGGGTTACGCTCCTTGAAAAATAAGAAAAAACAAGTCAACCGAACTAAAACTACTGGGCTTGCTGGTCTCGTAGAGCACCGAACTATTAAAATGTCGATTACTCGCTTCCGGTGGAGCGAGTGTTTTTTTATCTTTAGAACTTGTGGCTTTTCGTTTTAAAGTTCGTTACATGACGTGATAAAATTAAACGGGGTTCGGTTATATGGCATCGAGGTATTTTTAGGACGCGACGAGGGATGATTTTAATTAAGAGAATAACTATTCAATTTTGTTAAACGATGGAAAGCGATTATTTTTATAAATTACAAAAATAAAACCTCTCTACTTGATTAAAGCATTCATTCTGAGAGTGTATGAGTATTTGTTATTGTGCAAAACAAAGCCTTTAAGGGGGACCGACTAGGGTCGCTCTCAAACAAAGTCCCGTTAGATGGCGCTGTAAAAAAAATTACGGTTTTTTCGTAATTTTTCGTAACCTATCGCTGTTTTTTTATAATTTTTTTGTTACCGTAGGTATCTGAATACGGTTGATTTTTTGACTTCACAGTTGGAAGGTATTGTTGTGCCAGTCCTGAGAAAAAATGCAGAATCTGTTTACGAGCGTATACAGACACTATCGTCACACACACACATGCAACTATACAGCGCCAGCTAGCGACAATCTTTCGCGGCAGTTAGCTAGCTAGTTGGCGTACGTTTTCAGACTGCAATAAAACTGATATAAAATATTTGTATCGTGTTGTGAATTTCTGTATACCTGAATACACGAATGACTAAAATACATAACTTTTATTAGTTTTACTTGTGTAGACCAGAAAAGCCATCTCTTATGATTTCAGGCTTTCAAGTCTAAGATATAAAGACCCACAAGTGTGATTGTGATTATCGTAGTAAAAACTGGTGACCATGAAAGACTTTGGTGCTAAACTCAGATAAAGTCTTAGTAACGTTTTTAGGTGATATCAATCATACACATCACACCTAGGTACTCCTTACTCGAAATCTTTACAACTTTTTTGTTGTTAAAATACCAGTGCCTCATGATTGCTGGCTTTAGTGACCTACTGATGTCATTACAGGGTCGGTTACCATAAGTCGACCGAAGGACTGATCCTAAGGATTATGGTTCCTGATAGAAGGTACCTGTACCTAAATAACCACCAAGCTTATCTCGCTGACTGCCATAGGTTTGACCGATAATATTTTCGACGGTCTGATGCGGTAAGACGTTGGATACAGAATTGATCTTTGTGAAGAGCCTTACTTATATAGTTAGCATAGATTCCTGAGCTAGCAATAGCCCGACTATTGAGCGGAAGGTTCCTGTACCAAAGCAAAACCAAACGTATAGTGGAAAATAGAGACTTACAGGAGCCTTCCACTCGTCGTCAGACCGTAGTAGGTAGGACTTACCATACTTACATAAAAGCCGAACTTTCTCCACTCGCTGATAAGCTGAAGCATCGTGGCAGAGGTGGAGCTCCCTTGAGTAGAATACTTGCTTCACTAAATACCAGATTCGGGGTACGACCAAAACAGTGAAGTTTATTTATTTATAAAAAAAAGTCATGTGGAGTTACGATTACCCACAGAAAACGTCCATGAATACCAGTTTCGCAAAATACCTGACTCTCCAAATACTAAACTCACAAAATATCAGAATCTCCCACAAATATTTATACCGGCTGCCTACGTTAATCTTCTACTTTGCGTTTATCGAATGATAACCACTCTTGAGCATTTTCTAGTGCTACTGCTGGTAGGAGCACAAGGATGTTCTGTTCCTCAGGGTGGGGTCGACGGAACTCCGCTACTGGGCACTGGGTTATCTGACCATGGCCCCCAAAGCTCATGAGCCTTGATATAGCTTGGGGTTATTGTAACCTAACCTATGACCTATGATTATGAGTTTTTTCATACTCTTACTGTGTCGCACTACTCAATGCGAGCGAGTGAAAGTGCCGGTAGTTGAAAAATGTCTTATATGGACTAAGTATTTTGCGAATCTCTGATACGGTCATGTGTAAAAGTATATACTTACCAACGCTTTAATTATACATTGTTATAAGAGCGGTCGTTCATATTTTTGAGTATGTTAAATGGACCCTGATAGATGATATGATATTTTTTAAATCCGATTGAACCTCAACAAAGAAAGGTACATACAATTTTATTGGCGTTGAAGCGTGAATGTAGGTATGTCTAATCAAAATATTTTTTGAATTTTGCTTTTGCCACCCTTACATCGAGTCTGTGCAGACAATCAATGTGAATTCTGAGAACCTTTACCAATAAATGTCAAAATGACTTTTTATAGTAAATGTCTTAATAATATTGCTTTCATTCATTGCTACTAGTTCTCTAGAGACCCAGAGTTCAATTTGGCTGACTACACCGTCGACGTCAAACACTTTATAACTTATTCCATTGCAATAAGGTGGAAAACAGTAAACAGTCTTTGGCGTCAACCGCACAATGTTGTTATTTCTACCAGAACGTCAACGCCAACAATGCCACTTTGTTTAGGCACGCTGCTTTTGAGAGAAATGAAAAAGATGGGCTGTTATGAGTCTGTGAGATAATAAAACTAGAAAAGTGGTAATTATATAATGCATTTTTATTGTTGAGACACATGATAATCCTAAGGAAAATAATAGTTAAGACACGTATGATGCACCGTTGATAGAAACCCAAAGACAACAGCTAACTAAACGCCTAGCCATCGTTGAATAATATCACAGAATACATGAATAAGATAGAATGCGCCTTCGACGTCACGCGGAATCTCACGGGCATTCTGGAAGGCCTTGGCTGCCTGACTTGTCAGGTAGCAGTTAGCTATTATGTCTTGTGACACACCAACTATAGTGTGAAAGATGCAACATTCTGTTTTCAGAAATGGAGTCATGACACTTTGTTGCTAAAGTTGCAAAGAACTGTAGGTACTGATTTTTTTATATTATGAAAGTTAATAACCACTTCCTAAAATAAATTCATCACTTCCCAAAACGACCACTTCCCAATGTCCACCCCCATTATAGAATAGAATCAATTCATTTCAGGCTCAATAGGCCTATAGACATAGTTTATAAATAAAGCAGTACTGAAACTAGGCCTATTTGTTGAGATTGACATACCTACGCACCGGTGGAGTGTTAGGGTAGTCCTCGTATTTTTTATAAAATGGATAAGTTACATTTTTATTATTTAGAACAACATTTACTTGGGTTCTATAAAGATCGCGCGATCAAATAATGAAATAAATTAACGAGTTTACAAATAAAATTGGGTAATTAAAAAAACTTGAACATTTTAAAAAGAAAAAGTCACCCTGCATCCATTCGCAGGTGTCAATATATAAATAGACTAAGCCAGTAACGCGTGAGAGCTGGTCAGACAAATAGACAGACAGACGGAATTTCGCATTTATAATATTAGTTATGTTTATGTTAGATTTTTAACTGTTGATATTCTGTCTTTCGTATATAATTTCTTTTGAATCTGTCCAACAATTTCCTCTGGATGAATTGCAGCAAAGTGCTTGGATATTTTTACATTACAAAGTAATTAGTGCCCCAAATAACATTAGACTTTTTAGTTGCGCCATATAATTGTAAAAAATAAAAACATTTTATGACATTTTACGTTTTTATTTTTTTAAATTAAATGAGGCAACCAAAAATGTGATATTGTTTTGGTTCACTTACGAAGCTAACAACAACAACAACAAACAGCTAATTACTTGGTACCGAAAAAATATCCAAGCATTTTGCCGGTGTTCATCCCCATGGAATTGCTGTGGTTATAGTTAATGTATTAAAATAGGCGCCGTGCTTAGTAACCACAAAAGTGACCATATCATGACCGCTCTGCAGTTCAAGAATATTTGTCACATGCCCATAATCCAGGCTTTCAGCTGTTCAGGGGCCAATGAGATTGGACATCTAGAACTAGAACTTAGGAACTGCTACCAGCCAGAATTGGGCTTTTTTATAAAAAACTAAGTAATTTAACCCTTTCGATTCAAACTGATTACTTTCTAAAATTACCCATTCGAGATAAAACCGTTTCCTCTTAAAACTACCCCTAATCCGAACGCTTTTCTATAACTTTCTGAAACGACCAATTAAGATGATACCATTTTGCTTGAAGACCACACCTAATATGACCGCATTCCGATATGATCTCGTCAAGATATGACCAATTTCTGAGGAGACCCCTTCCTTATAACTCCCCGATATGACCACTTGTAGTCACTTCCCGATATGACCGATAATAATTTTTTTACTAGCAATCAGGTTGAGTAACAAAAAAAAATTAATTTCTGCTCCACATTTTAAATAGAAACCATTAGTACTGTGCTAAAATATGCCGCTATGACAGATAGATGGACAGATGGACGGACGGACGAATCGAGTCGTACCAATAAGCTTCCTTTTTGCTTTTCGGTATGACACCCAAAAATGATAACGGTTTTAAAAATTCAACTAGTAAGGTAGGCACACCGCCATATCATAATACTTTTGTAGTCTGAAAAAAACCTATGAAATTGGAACAAAGCAACAGCGGGTCGCTAGTAGATTTGTAGTCAAGTCACGTCACGCTATGAAATACTGGGAGTGATTTTATCAAGAAGTGCTCATTTTGGAAAGTGGTAAAATCAAGAAATGTTCATATCGGGACTTCATTTTATAAAATTGTTGCATTTGGTAAGAGTTCACATCTGGCAGCAGTCATTTAAGAAAGTGCCTTATACGAACCACAATACCATACAGTAGGTACTAATTAGAGAATGCAATCCGGTATGTTTCTGAACCCGGCCGGGCCCGGTTGCATTCGTCGCCAACCCGGCCGGGTCCACCGGGCCCGGCCGGGTTGTGTGTTAGTGATGAAACCTTTCAAATATTTTACGAAAATTTTCTATACAGGGTGTAATCGTTAAGTGTAGTCGGGCGATTATTCTGTGAATGTAACAGATATCAGAAAACTTTAATCTGATATCGAGAGTACGCTACCCAATGAGTAAAATTACATTAATAACTTTTTAAATAAAACTAGAAATATCCCAAATATTTACTTCAAACTCTCCTTTGCGGCCGTAAGTCTCACGCAGCCTCAAATAATGTCGTAAGAGAAAAGTGCTTAAAATTCATTATTTACGCAAATAAACTGTATTAAAACAATTCATGAATCATTTTATAATGGTGAAATGACTAGGCCTTATATTGTTTTTCAACGAACGGCGTACTAAATGTATGGGAGGGTTTGAAGTTAATATTTGGGATATTTCTGGTTTTATTAAAAAAAGTTATTAATGTAATTTTACTCATTGGGTAATGTAAATTCGACATCAGCTTAAAGTTTTCTGATATCTGTTAAATTTACTGAATAATCGCCTGGCTACACTTAACGATTACACCCTGTATATGAATGGAAAAATAATGATTCAAGGTTGATGTTTATTTCAAACTGGCTTATGAACAATTATCACAATAATCAATCTCACTCAAGTCTCAAAATCACACTTATTACAGAATTGATTACTTTTACTTATGGGCGGAAAGGTAACATTCGTATCAGTAATTTATTCATTTTTATAAGTTTAAACAAGCAAGCTTTCTCTTTACTCCTTATAGTGTCTATTGGAACACATAGTAAAAAAAAAAAAAAACTAATAACGTACATTCTACGAGTTGGCGCTCCCGCGCAGCGCGCCGCGGTTTACTTACCAGGTCCGGTGACCGGGCCCCGTAAGAATGGTCGGGCCCGGTGGGTGCCTAAAAGGTCACCGGGCCCGGGCGGGCCCGGTTTGCAATCTCTAGTACTAATGCGTTCGAGTGGGGTCTTATCTAAAAGGATATTGTTTGTACTTTTAAAAACAATTTTTCATACAAATATGTGGTCTAGTGTGCGACACAATAGGTAGCTAAACATTCCAATAAAAATACCATTCCGCCCTTCACCGTTTATCATCGGTCCTCTCAGTAATTGCCTCTCTTCTTTGTTCTCCGCCAGCTGTATGATATACCAATACCACGTGCTTCGAAACTTCTCTTCCACTTGCTCAAATTACGTAAATCTGGGTCTTCCTCTCTCGTTTATCCCTTCAATTAACGAAGCTATAAATCTAAAATAAATCATGATAGTAAAATATTATGAGCTAAATAAATGTATGTCACTGACGATACATAACGTTATAGTTTTAGAAAACAAAGTGAAGAAAAAATGTGATTAAATAAAATATTGTCTACATATATGTGCAATATTTTTAAAGTAATAAGCGATCTAATCATAACATATTTCGTTCAGACATGGTTTTTGCATTGTGAGCCCCTCATGTCCAAATTAAAGACGTTTCATGTCAAAAGTACCCTGTATTATTATGTATGAAACTATTTTTGTACAAAAATTTATCGAAATCGACTCAGTAGTTTAAGTGCGAAAGCCGTACAGATAGACAGACGGACAGGCAGACTTTCGCATTAATAATATAGTATGGATGACTACGTAAGCCTATTAATTGGTAATATTCTGACCATCCTACTTTGTTTTAAGTCTTTTTTTTGCCACAGGCTAAAATCTCGCCTTTCAGAAGTCCAGTGGTTAGTGACATTGGACATTCTGTTCTAGAATTCCGATATTGGTACCAGAATTGGGCGTTTTTTATAAAAAGTTTTTAAAAAAAATTAACCCTTTCTGTTAAAACTAATTACTTTCTGAAACGACAAATCAAGATGATTTTGCTTGAAGACCACACCTAATATGACCGCTTTCCGATATGATCAGGTCAAGATATGACCACTTTCTGAGGCGATCCCTTCCTTATGAGACTACTTCCCGATATGAACACTTGTAGTCACTTCCCGATATGACCGATTTATGATATTATTTTTTTATTTATGACCTTGAAGTACCTGCAAATTTTATATTCAACATCAACAAAAACCATTTCTCAGCTAATGATACTCAATTGATTAAGCTACTACTACTATTAAAACGGTATTTCTCTTTGAACATAATCTATTTTATCTCTCCGTACTAGCCGAAATGCATGCGGCTCCATCTGACTAGTGTTATAAGGAAATGAGAGCATCGAGAGACATACATTTCACATTTTCAGATGAACCGAAAGTATGTTTCTTAATTTTTTGACTAGCAATACGGTTGAGTAAGGAAATTTTATAATCTGTTCAACATTTCAAATATATAGCATTAGTAATGTACTAAAATATGTCGCTATGACAGGTAGATGGACAGATAGACGGATGGACAGACGGACGGAACGAATCGCACCAATAACTTTCCTTTTTACTTTTTGGTATGCCACCCAAAAATGATAACAGTTTTAAAAATTCAACCTGTAAGGCAGGCACCATATCATAATACTTTTGTAGTCTGAGAAAACCTATGAAATTGGAACAAAGCAACAGCGGGTCACTAGTAGATTTGTAGTCAAGTCACGTCGCGCTATGAAATACTGGGAGTGGTTACACCGAGAAATGCTCATTTTGGAAAGTGATCAAATCAGGAAATGTTTATATCAGGAAGTCATTTTATGAAATAATAGTATTTAGGAAGGGGTCACAACTGGATGTGGTCATTTTAGGAAGTGCCTTGTACGAGGTACAATACAAAATACAACAGGCTCTTTTGATAAGTCCGTAACGAATAATTTCTGAAGAAGCTTATACTTTTTAATACACTGTTTGGATCAGCCTGAATCAAATGTGTTTATTTCTTTTGATACTCCATGTGACCTGTTTAAAAAATACGACATTACTCTTTTCATTAATAATTTGAGAGCTTTGTAGGTACATGGTCTAGTGGGGTCTTATATAAAAGGGATTTGTTTGTATACTTTAATACTATTTTCATACCAATATGAGGTAAATTTTGTGACAAAACAGATAAATAAAACTTGCAAAAAAAAAACCATCCCGCCCTTCACCGTTTATCATCAGGTCCTGTCAGTAATCGCCAGTCTTCTTTCTTCTCCGCCAGCCGTTTGATGTTCCAATACGACGCGGTTCAAAAATTTTCTTCCACTTGCTCAAAATATGTCAGTCTGGGTCTTCCTCTTCCTTTTGTCCCTTCAATTAACGAAGCTATAAATCTAAAATGACAGTTTAATATTATTAGATTATCTGACACTTGAAACATTAAATACAAAAGCAAATTTAAAAAATAAGTAACAGAAAAATAACTAAAAACTTGAAATAAAAGTAAACTAACAACTTAAATAATACTATAACTAAAACCTGAAATCTGGCCTGGCCACATGTCCACGGCGCGGAGTCGTTACCGTGAAACGGCGCGGCGCCGTTTTACCGTGCATATTTACGGTCCGCGCTGTGGAAATACACCGCGCGGTGCCGTACTGAGCGGGTGCACGGTGGGGCGCCGCGTTGTACCACGACGCCGTGTTATTCAGGCGCGAAAAGACAAATAAAAATAATGTTCTGGTCAAACCCATTACTTTCTATTATGAATCAGGATGGGAGTAATTTTAAGAGGAAATACGAGGAGGACAAAACATAGCAGGCGCCCGAAGCGTGCGTCCGGGGCGTTGCGTTCTGCGCGCTCCGATTAATTGTATAGAATTGTATGTGACGAATTATAGCAAGCGGCCGAGGTGCCGCAGCTCATTATAGCTTAGGAGCAGTGGTAGATAACAAGTTAGCAGGTAAGGCGGTTACGAAAACTACTTACCTCCAGGGGAGCCACTTGCCTGTTTTACATTTGTAAGCGCATTGTAGCTTAAGAGCAGTAGTATATGACAAATTACTAGGTAAAGCATTTAGGACAATCACTGACCACCAGGAAAGCCGCTTGCCTGTTTTACACTTGTATGCTCATTGTAGCTTAGAAGCAGCAGTAGATTACAGATTACCAGGTGAAGCATTTAGGAGAATTACTTACCACCAGGGAAGCCATTTGCCAGTTTTACACTTGTATGCATATTGTAGCTTAAAAGCAGTAGTAGATGACAAATTGCCAGGTGAGCCGGTTAATATTGACATAGCTTAGTCACCCCTCCAATCAAGACGAATCCAACGACACCTCACAAATCAAAATCCATCAAACCGTTTAGGGTGCAGCGCATGGCACAGAAAAGACATACATACATACATACATACTTACATACATACATACTTACATACATACATACTCACTTACACTCGAAAAACATATAACCCTCCCTTCTGGCGGCAATCGAGTAAAACATGTTTTCATTTCGTACAGCTATACCGCGTACCTTATGAAAATGAAAATGAAAATTTTATTTTGCAAGTTGGCCATATAGGCTCTTTTACATGTCTGAATCTACTAGCGCTTCAGAAAATCGAAGATACTACTGAGAAGAAACGCCGCAAGAAACTCAGCTATAGTAGTTATAGTTAATCCTAACATTTTCAAAGGTCCCACAGGTTCTCTAAATACGTGTTGCTTTTGAATACAAGGAGATTACAATATATTTTATCTTGATACAGACATTCTAAAGTACTCGAAAAATTTGTGTTCACTTATTTTCAACACCTCGTATTTCCTCTTAAAATTACTCCAATCCTGATCCATAATAGAAAGAAATGGGTTCGCCCACAATTTTTTTTTTCGCGCCTGTACAATACAACACGCCGTCGTATGTGGCCAGGCCCTCAGACCTATGAATTATGATCACTGTTAATGATCAGTGATGGCAACGAACTTCGCCTCTGGTCACCTGTCTTTTCTGTAATTTTGTACACGATGGCTTTTATCATAGACAAGGCGCCAAGCCCCCAACATAAAAGCTTCTTCTTATTGCTGCATAGTTATACGTTTAGGGGCTCTAGGTAAGACGAAATCATGGCAGATATTCGACGCAGGTGGCTTCCCGCAAAGGGCCGTTCGGCATCTTCCACAGTATAAACGTCATAACGTTTGACCTGTTGTCGTCGTCCCGAGGCGTACCAGGCGACCAGCTGTTGCAGGTCAGTTCGAGCACGACGAAGAGATCTAGTCGCAGCAATGAGGGACAACCACAGCGTCCACCGTGAAATCGTGGAAGTCTTGTTTTAGTCTGATAGAGTCAGATTCTAACCAGTTCAGTTTGCTAGTTGCAGTTTGAGCTACCACTTTTTAAATAGTGATTAATTGATTGATTTGGAAAGCGAGAGAGGCGGGACCTAAAAACTGGCAATAAATTAATATGTATCTTAGGGTTGCTGGTTTTGAGATCACTTACCAAGAACTGGAAAATGTTCAAATTGTTCTGGGTTTTCTTTCACGTAAATAGTGTAACAGCATCGCAATAGCTTAGACAATCCCTTTGTCATCGAACATTTTTTTTCCTCTGGCAGGTCATAGACCACAGATTTTTTATTTTTATCCTTATATCAGCCTGAATCTGATAAAAAGGTGTGTTTCATTAAAAAGTTCTCATGTCGGAGAAAATCCTATCACTCGACCTAATATAATTGTAAAACGAAATAAATAAGAGTCCATACTGCGGGCAATTTTATTCTGTAATAAATAAAGGATAGTATCATTGCGTGTATGATACAGTGCACAGTTGCACCGTTTTGATCCGCGAACCACTGCACGGAACCTTTTCACAGTAAATATTTTAAAGATGTGACAATCCCTGTGAAGGAATCAGCATGTCATTTATTGTGGAAAAGTACCACAGTAATCGTGTGAGCCGGATGAAATTTAACATAGTTGTAAACTTTAAATTTCTACCTTTTTGAGATATTTCTGCAGTTTGTCCATATCCTTTTATTCAAGGCAGTTTCTTTATTTGTTAAACGAACGTTTATTCCATTTAGATTGTAATAAAAATGAGTCATATTACGTTGTATCCAAAATCAGAAAAAATTTTTTATAGTTTTATCATTTCCTTTGGAAGACTATATCCTACTTTGCAAAACTCATTGAAAAAAGAAAATTTTAAAATACAAAAAAAAAGATACAACGAGATTTGAACTTGGTCTTTCACGATCTTTACCCATGTAAATGTTACCACGGAACTAAATAGGTGGTCACGTGACTGGTCGAAATTGTCAATAGGTTTTTACTCACCTATATTAACTGTCACTAATTGACGCACCCATCTAAAGATATCACACACACATGGTTGCGGTTGTACTCCCACAACGGTAAAATGCATCATAATTTCCTGGATCCTACTGCAGTTCAGGATCGGTAAAGCAACTCTTTGTTTGGTTTTACGTAAGTAATTAATCCATAACTAACTATTTCCAAAAAAATCCGTTCAAATTAATGTCCTAGAAGCTTCAAAAGGTGCACCGACATTTTCTATGGGAATCGAACCCCCTTAATTGAAATCTGTCTAATTATAATTTTTACCTTGATGTTAATCCTTAAAAGGTAAATGGTCTCAAATTACGTATAGTTTCTCGACAAAAACGCAAGAATCCGGTTGCAGTTAATTACCTGTTCTGGATTATAAATAAATACTATATTGCTGATACTTGCTGGTAGCCGGCTGCCCGTCAGCCCATGTTTACTCAAGTAAATTAAAGATTACATGGTAGCTCGGACAGCGGATACTGGGGATGTGCTTCGTAATTTTGCACATTAAATCACCTAGCCCGTTCATGTTAACATGACTATGTTACTGGTAATACGCGAAATTAGTCAAGTTATGCAAATTGTGACTTGAATATGTGCGGGCAAACAGAGTCTTGACAGCAAGTTTTCTTTTTGAATAGCAGAAGATGTATGATGAGAATTTATCGCGTTATTAAGATAGATAGCGCACGGTGAATTTAAAGAAGTAAAACTTACGTACCTTATTTTCTCGATTTAAGGGGCTTAGTAGACGCAATGCATTTTCACTCATAGAAAACTGCAGAGAGAAATGACGTCTTACAAATGGCGAATAACTACGAGTATAACAGACCTCTTACGTATTATTTGCTTGAAAGTAAAATTGGACTTTGGATTTAATTGGCTTCAATAAAATGTTGTGTAACGAAAACTTCTGAAACTTTTATTTTGTTTGATTGGAAACCTTTATTTCGAGTTAAGGACTCTAAAATGTGTAGTTTTGAATACCTCGCATACATTTCATCTTGATGTACTGAAATTAGAGTTGATAATTTTAACAGCCAAACGGACGAGCGAAGGGCTATCAGATTAACAATAGAGGCTAGTGTATTGTTTGTGATGACCATTTAACAGCTGCTTAACAGGCTTAAACGTCATTCTGGTTTTGGCTTCAGCCCTCACCAAGTCACAGGTCAAGTGAATAAAAATAATTACGAGCCAGGAGGCAGCACAATGTCCGCATTGTCTGCTACATTACGCCAGCGTGTTGCCGTCGGAACAAAGTGGGAAGAAGACGACAGCCCGCGACAACTACCGTTCCCTTTTTAATTACACTCCCGTTACCGCCGTCACACAACACTATAGTACCGCTTGTAGCTTGTTAGAACCAGTAGATTGCATGTTAATAGGACATCAGGAAAATTATCAACACGTGTTTTACTCGAAGGTAGTTGGAAGGGAAAAGATATTGGCCTATTGGCTAGGTATTCGTTATTGTATAGCATGGTACTGAGTGGTGATCCCCACTGCTCTCAATGAGTAATTCCATTTTATGCGTGCATTATCTAAACATTAGTACGAAATCTAGGATCATGGTCAAAGCGTAGGTACTCTAAATAAAGAAACTGGTAAACAAACTACCTACGAGGATGATTGAGTTGGGAAGTGAAAGAAAGGCGTGAAGGTAAAGCAAAGTAGGGCAGTGCAGCAGTTGACATTAAATTGATGTGAAGTATCTCTTTTATTATTGAAATTATTATATAAGTATATGTATATACGGTGGATGATGCAGCCGTATTCCCACGAGTCAAATGTCATCAGTGAAATCCAAATTATAAAACTATATTGCCAATAAAATTTCAAACTGCACTCGAGAATCGGGTCAATCTGTTTACGGAAATGCCGTATCGTTTTGCATGCAAGCGTTCCAATAAAAACCGTATCCCACAGTGAAATGCATAAATTATGGTCACAGCAATCATGTAAATGTATCAAATCTGAGTTACACAGTTTTACCGTACCGCGGTCAGTTTGCGGCTCGCTAAATCGATTGCACTCCACTTACCGGGGTTTAATAACGGCTAGTACATTTACTTAGACTTTCCTTTGGCCGGCGTTGTAGGTTTTGCCGGACAGTGTTGCAACGGGGGCGTGTAAGCTTGTCGTTAGGGGCATTAAAGTGATTTTTCGCAATTTCATGTAATAGTAGGTATTTCACTTGTATGGTGCCAGTTTGGTTTGCTTGCGTCAGTTATTGCACCGGAATACCGAATTCAAAAGTGCGTTGGTCTTAGAACTCGCTGCTGATTAGAAACAAAGAAAGAAAACATTTATTTGGTACTATTCAGCACTGTGCACAGAAATATTAAGATAAATATGGCGGGTAGAATATAGATATCACAAAAATAATCAAATTGTATGATGGTATAGTAACCAGAAAGGGTCCGGACTTAGTATACGAGTAGCCTTGGTAAACCGAGACGTTGATTTTTTGTTCAAACCTAAACTAAAATTAGTGAACAATGGCAATACAAGCGAAAGTGAGACTTAAGAAGAATAAAAAAGCTACAATTATACAGTTATACGACGGTGAATTCTGACACTTATTACGTGATCTGTAGCTGGCAGTAGCTTTAATAATGGTACACATCAACGTCATCAACCACTTCTCCGCTAAACGTCGTTAGCGTTTGACTCTTTTCAAGGAAAAATGTATTTCGGTTTGGCGCTGGGTAGGTTACTGTAGTTTTTTTTGTTCTTGTTTATTTTACTTATAAATTAATAACTTAAGTGCTCTTTGCCTTTTTTTAAAACCCGTATATACGGTCTAGTTAGTGACAAATGCAGTTACGATGGAATGTTAGAAAAGACACAGTTTGCTGGGCAAGGACCGATATGTGTATTTAGTTTAACTATTTTAAAATCTGCTAAAATTACTATGTATTGGGTTTGGGCTATTGTTTCCTCTTCTAAAACTAATATTCTGAGAAAATCAATCAGAAACGCTCACCGATTTGGTTAATTTTCTAGGAAACTTTATTCAATTAAGATTTCGTTCGCTTTGTACCCTTTGTCACGCTGAGCAGGCACGTACAGTGATACAACATAATCCGAATGAACTATTTAGTCCTGGTTTCGCGTTTTCATTTCACGCAGTTTTTGTTTGACTTACGCATTCCAAGAAAGCTGTGTGAGTCCGCATAGAGAACAAAAGGTTTCCATTTACTTAGCTTTTTTAGTCTTCGGATATAAAGTAAGTAAGTAAACACTTTATTGTACATTAAACACGGTACATAACATAAAACGTGACGCGTATGAATTCCATAATGATTTTTATTTAATTGACGTGATTATTCTTCACATCGCATAGTTGATCCCTGGCTTTAAACAGTGTATGTCTACTATATTAATACAATAAACTGAGAAAAATTAAAAAGTAACTTTTTCAAAATGATACCTCGTTGAGTTTCTAATTAGAGATTTATCCGAGCCGGTGGTAAATTTACAGTCATTCTTAAGTGATTCTTGTAATCCATATCTGAATAAAAAAAATTACTTAGTCTCTTATATCACAAAATTGAATCTTTAAATGTAAAAATAGGTTTATACATTACGGATTCACAAGGACCAAAAATTACTGTGCGAACATTTTTAATTCAAAAGTTGAAACTATTGCTAATTATGATACGCTAAGCCTAACCTATTAACCTAGCCTCTCACAGCAAAGTAATTGTCCGCATTGTTAATGGTCATATTGTTCGTTTATTTCTGTTAGATTTACGGTTAACTTAGTGGTATTAATCATAATCTCGGTGCGCGATTCGCTCAAGTATTTCAGATGATGGTGATTAACCTGGGTTATGGATTGCTATGCGTATATACTTGATGAGATACCATGTAATGGAATTTTAAGAGGCAGTTTCATTACCGTGTTACGGATTTCGGCAGTTTGGCACTTAAGTTTCTCAGCGGTGAGCGAGTGACACTACAATCGTTTAAATATACTAACGAAATAAAACTATTCCGATGATCAATTTTTTTTATTCGAATTAACACTGTCGTTGTTTAAATAACATTACGTGTTAAAGTTGAAGAACGCTGACCGCAAACGTTGAAAATTTACGCAAAAAGTTTGAGTAGTTGTAGATAATTAAAATAAACTGATCTATTTAGAGCTTAATGAATATCATTACGAGTAAATTACAGTTTATTACAGCACACTGGACGTAATGAAGTCGTTCTAACACTTCTCCGAAATCTCGTGTATTTTATGATCGATTACTCTCTTACCCGTCAGGCTTCACGCGCACCAATAACATTACATCTTACAAACCTACTTTTTCTTCAACCGGTGACAGCGACAGCCCGTCAGTCCGTAAAATAAAACCCAGTCGACAGATTAGCTGCCCGCTACCGATGTCACCCGGCGATAACGTCGGGATGATGAGTTAATTCGATACAACTGCGCTTTATATCAAATAAAAATTCTAATGTGAAATGACGGCACCCGACAGATCTGAAATCGTGACAGCCGAAGGCGTCTTCTCTCGGATTCTTGGTAACTGGCTGTTGATTTTGTGTTTAATCGTAATTACAGATTCAAGGGCAACGTAGTATCTTATTACCAGTTGCGTAAGGTATTCGGGCCGGTAGCAGTAAGGATTTGGTGCGGCTTTTGTATTTAAAACGACTATAGTGAATTATATTCCAGGAATCTTTAAGTAAAGTAAAAAAACATCATCATCACTATCACTACAAAGTATAAAATAAAGTCGCTATTCCTGTCTGTCCTCATAATCTTCGCCTGTTTACTCCTTCTAAACCACGCAATGGGTTTAAATATGCTTTTTACTGTCTTTTAGATAATTTTCTGAGGAAGGTTTTTAAAATCTTAATTGGACCAATTAAGTCGCTAAGTAGTCGTTACATAAAAAATGTATACCCCGTTCACTTTCTTGCCAGTAGATCCTTATCAGAGGTTTTCCAAACTAGAAGTAAATTTCTGAATACTTATTCAGATTTTTACTAAATTAAATTTCGGAATAAGTGCTTCTTGTAAGCCTAATCGATTCCGAATAAAACATGTTTTGACTTTAACTTTAAAAAGTCTCGAATACTTACGTCCTGAACTGGGACATCCTTGCGATAAGGGTGTAGTCAACCAATTTAAATTCTGGGTCACTATAAAACCTTGTTGCAATGTGTAATATTCGAACAATGGATCGTTTTATTTACCAACGGTTAAATTTTTACACAAATGTTCTATGGAAAATCTGTTAAAATTTTACGGCTGATGATGAACGTGAATTTAATGTGAAAATGATTAAGAAGAAAAAACCCACAATCCCGATTGAATTTGTTGACTGTACTAACGACACTATAAATACATACCTAGGCTGACTCGCACCAAAAAGTAAAATTATTATGTTTGTCTATGACGACAAATCGTCAGCTTTCTATACATTGGACTACTTTTTTTCTTAGATTACTTGTGCATTTCTATTATTCTATGATTTTTTGTAATTGTGTATAATTAATTACAGTTCATTTCTAACGGAGTCAAGTCGAATATAATTTTGTTATAATTCGGACGACCGGATAGGCTATACATATAGGCTATAGTGGTTAGTGACTGACTACGGAGGTAGAGGTTGTCGGTTCAATATATGGGGCAACTATTCAGTATAATGAATATAAATTTGTATTTAGTAAAAACTATCTAAGTATAATGTGTATGTTTATGCTTTTGTCTATTTAGCACCCATAGCAACAACCTTTGTTTACTGTAGGACTAGGTCATTAATTGTAATTATCGCAAGATATAAAATAAAGATATTATAATGATAAAATAAATATACTAAAATATTTTTGGGACAATTAACACTAGTTGACCTAATCTCAGAGTAAGCAACTAAAACTGCTTGTGATATGGGTACTGGACAACGGATATAGAGGGATATACTTAAACAGATAAATATATACTTAAATACATTTAACATCCAAAACTCTGTTAAAAACATTCATATTCATCATACAGACATTTGCCCCTCCCGGGAATCGAACCCGGAACCTCAAGCTTTGTAGTCAGGGTCACTAAGCACTAGGCTATCCGGTCGTCAAAATAATTTCACACCTTTATGAAACCGGCCTTGAACTAATAAAATCTACATATAAGTGTGTTATAACTACTGAACCCTTGTGAGAGATTGTATGCAGGCATCCTTATACGGAGTTGTTATTGATTGTAAACGGTACAAGAATCGATACTAAATCGTTTCAAGAACGCAGCGCGCGCGCAGGTGGGGGTAAGGAAATAATTGCGTGATCCTTTACTGCCCATATTTTATCCTCCAGTGTAGAAAAATTGCTCTTTAATGGGTAATTTAAAGTCCTTTATATATGAAATGTAATTTTATTGCGAGTTTTGTTCAATTCCTTTCTACCGCGTTCCGCGCGTTTTGATAAATATCACCTGATTTACCTTTTCTAAGTATTATATGTAAATGTCAAGTAAGTAAAGAACTTTGAACGTTTGGATCATTGCAAGCTGGATGTATATGGATAAAACTTCGCAGACAGGAGGACTATATCCTTGGATAAAAACATGGGACACTTATATTTCGTAAAATTTCGTGTTGCACACGTGAAAGGAAGTTATATAAATATACATTGTTATAGTGCTCCTCCGAGCTCCGGTACTCTAGCTGCCCTAACGAAACGCAACAGTGGGCTACTTGGAATAGTCGTGGGTATATATTTTAAACCTCTTTTTATGGAAATGGGAAATAAACGAGTATGTCGATTACCTGATCGGAACTGATCACCGTTGCTTATGAGATCCAGCAACCTCAATAGAGGGACTTATCCGTCACCGGCTTTTAGGTCTGCACACCTCTGGGCCTGCGGGTCTCGTCACTAACCGTACGAAATGCAGAAATTAGCTTTATGCCGGTATTCTGTAACCCCCTTATCCATAAACGCTTCGTAAACGTTTGTTAGTTAACATGTTTTATGTCTTTGTCAGTCGTTGTGACGTTTCCTCTCAAATGAAAGGGACAAAACATTTGTTAGCTTAAAAAGATTGTTATTTTTTTATGAGTAAGGGGTAAGACTTTACTACCATCAACTTTACAACTATACCATCTTTGTAATTTTTTTAATCGCGCAGGGATATAGGCAAGTCTGATATTAAATATGAAATTTTGTTTAGATTTATGTAAGTTATGTATGAAGTATGGCTACCATTGAATAACTATAGACATTGTTGGTATGAATATCATATGCACGTGCACACCGCAACTACCCCTTCATTAGGCCAACCTGGCTGCCCGGTGGTAAAATTAATTTACCTTTATTGGCTGTAAACAGCACAATATACGGTTATTCAAAAATATTGCTTAATAACTGGTTTAAAACGCTTTGCAAAAACTATATGATATAATCGTGGGTGGCGCGGCGCGTACATTAAAATTAAAATATTTGACCACTCCGGGCCATAGCGGCTATCTAATTAAGAGCGATCGACACTGAAAACGCCATTAAGTTGTCAAACAGCGAATAAACTCCGGCAATATAGTAAATTGATCGGAAACCTCCGATAGCCAAATCGATGCTTTCATTATTGTTGAAATTATAGTTTAGAATATTTTTATTCCCTTACAATCTTTTAGAATCTTAATTAGGCACTTAAACATTTCCAATATTGACACAACACGCCTGGCACGTCCGTTAATCTTTAACCTTTCTTGATTTGAAACTTTATGTGGCTTACAGTCAACGATAATAAACACTTAACCGCTCGAGGGCCACGGCGCTGGGATATTTTTATTTCGGTTTATATTTAAACAGCCGATTTACACGAGAGCTATTATATTGAACAAATTGATTATTATGAATGAAAATAACAGTTTACGGATCGAATCGGGTTTATTATTGATTTTTAGTTGATGTACCGACAACTTTGGGGTTCAGTGATAAGAACTAAATCAAATCGAGTGTGTAAATAATAAATTAAAACTGAGCTATTCCCTAATAAAATTAGTTTAGTAGTTTTTTCATAGAAGGCATCTGCGAAAATTGTTCGTGTTTATTTTATATCTGAGGTATGTTTTGTTGACCACTCAACTCAACTGAATCCTAGGTTACTCTAGAACATTTTCACAATACATGTCATAATGACTTTTTATATTGCCGCATTTAGTAATTATGACAAGATTCTACAGTGGCTAAGTAATCAGCTTGATTGACTGTAACAATTCTTGGGCTAATGGCGGATAATACAAACGAGCACTGAAGAAATATGAACAAATTTTTCTCTTTAAATTATTAGTGTGTATTCTTTGATCGAAGGATACACATACAAACGCTTGCTTGTCCGCTTGATCGTTTAAAGCGTGCTCGAATTTTATGGGCACATAAATATCGGAAGATGGGCCGCCACGCGGTCCGGGATTGTTCCCCGAGTGGTCCGAAGTTTCCATTATTAAAATTAAAAGCAAAACACATAAAACACAAAAAGATGGTTAATTTTAAATGTAAAAAATATAGATCTACATTAAGTAGTTTTTCTTTAATTTCGTTTCGAATTGCCCGTGTACGTTTTATGTTTTGAACTTTTTTTATACCTTTTGGTCTTACCTTATGAATACCGTTAGCTAGCTGAGCTTGTTTGTTTGTCTGTCCTTCCTTCACGTCGTTACGGTGTGTCAAATAACTGTTTTTTGTACAGAGATAGTTGAAGGATCGAAGAACGATATAGGCCACGTTTATCCTTATTGAATAAGTAATTCCCGTAGGATATTGTAAACGTAAACTAATATTAGTGCTGAAATGATTCCTAAACTCTATTATTATTTCTTTATATGTAAAACTTATACACGGTGCGAGATAGCTGCTAGTTCTTCGGTCACCGAGATTTCATTGAAGGGGCCTATTGCACTAGAATCCCTCGGACCAAGGATCTCAGTTGCGAATGCAACATGATTATATTTGTATAGTCGACCAAGAAATTGCTTGACCACTTTTCGACCGTATTACAAAGGGGCAAGGTTTAAAAGTGGTCAAGCAATTTCTTGGTCGACTATACCTGCTTTTCTTCTGATTTAGTTGCTGCGTCTTCTTTAGTCGAGGTTCCGTAGAGATGAGATAGGACAAGTGTGAAACAAGTTGCAACCCACACTAGCACCGGTCCCAACCTTAATGGAACCAAAGACATCCTGTGCGGTCTCTTGCTTTCTGTCAATATCAGCTGGCTCCAGTAGAACCAGCACGTAGTCGATGGCAAGAGAGTATCGGATGATGTAGTTAAGCACGAAATGTCTTGAAAAGTGCTTTACGGTCTTTTGGCATGATAGTCCAAGGTGTCCTAAACGGTTGACATCATTGCTGAAGGGACATGTTGTAATGAAAATTCTAACGCAGGTAGAGGGGCGCTGCCGAACGGTCAATAAAACAAGTCATTGCACAGCTAGATATTTATTTATTATATAAAACCCCAACTAACCCGCCCACAAACACAAGCTTTACAGTATTACAGCTTTACAGCGCTATCGCGCCTCTATTCTAAGAGTTAAGTCCTACTTCTCTACGATATACAACCTCAGGGTCGTGAATGCAATTGGCCAGTGATCTCATATAATTACCTACCTAATTAATTAACGGCGCTGAAGGCGCTGGTACCTGATGGACGAAGACCAACTCAAACCTGCCGCTGCCGACAGACGTGTGCTACGCTCGGACGCCGTCTCGTGCCCAGCGTCCCACCATAGCCAACGTGATGCCACGCAGAACGAGCAGCCTCCGCTTCACAGCCGCCTCCGGTGCCTCCACAACTCAACAGCTGCGGACAGCTGTATGCCACGCTCGAACGCCGTCTCGTGCCCAGCGTCCCAGCGTCACCGACAACGTGCCACGCAGGCCAAGCAGCTTCAGCTTCAACAGACGCCTCACGGCGCTCCCAACAACACCAACCACAGCTACACTTCACGCCGTATCTCAACACCTCCTGTGGACGGAGCATAAATTAGGAACCAAAACAATCAAGGCCCTACTGAATCCAGAGGACCAGAAGTGTCCTATCGTCATAACTACATTGGGAAACATGATATTAAGGTGACACCCACCGTGGAGGAAATGCAGACTTGCTAATGCGCCCGGGTCACGCTGTCAACTCCAACGAAGGTGTTCCGATAGCAGCCAGCACCGCAACTAAAATAATAGACACGGTTAACATTGCCAAAAACAAGGGCGAAGGCTTTATCGACTCGTTTACCTACCAACAAGAGGTTAAGAAGACATGCGCGTGGGCCGCTTCTAACCCAATATCAGATCGCCCCACTAAAACAAAACAAACCAATTAAATTTACCAGTCGGAGAGGCTATAAGCCGTTATTATCACGACATTTCGATATTAAACTCACCAAAACAAGACAAAAATACAGAGAGCCACCCTCTCTCCCTTCAAGCATCAAAATGGCTTCCTTCGAAAACGCCCATCGCTAGTGTCGTAGAGCTGTCACAATATCAAAATTTTACGATTGAAACAGTCTAAAAAGAAAACTCTCCAAACTACTCCACCATATCTAAATTAATTCCCCTTATTTTATTATATCGTTGTTATTGACAACAATTATAACAATTAGATAAAACGCCGGAACGTTTCAGTCACTGCAACAACCGCCGTAAACAGAAAGACGAACAATCCATCGACTGAATCCACCTCAGCTGTCACTGTCAAAAATTGACACCTTACAACACCCCTCCCGCCAGACGAATTTTCCGATAGAGAGGAAAATTCCAGCTGGCCCCCAGCTGACTCCTCACTGAAACAATAATGACTCTACATATCAAGCTGCACCAAAAAAAAAACAAAGTCCTTAAACCCAAACCCACCACCGAGTGCGTTAGGCGCTGGCCGTGCGTTAAACACTAGCCCACCTGTAGAACTACACCTATCAAGAAACTATCACCACCATCGCAAGAACGGCCAACGTCGACAGCGCAACCAGTGAGAGCTAGCACAACCGGTTGAGCGCCCGACGCCCACCAACAGACGAGGCGTCACTCGCACACGACTCTACTATAATCAGCAAGAGTGGTCAACACCGGCGGCGCGGCGAGCGAGGGCGACTGACGCGGGCCGCGCGCCCGGCGTTCCCCAACTCTGAAACATGATCTACAAAAGAGATAAAAAAAACCGGTACAAGCACCGCTACACCATCCTGAATCTTCCAACATCGATAAGAGAGGGCAAAGTCGGCGGCGCGGCGAGCGAGAGAGACCAACGCGGGCCGCGCGTCCGACGTTCACCTACTCCATGATGCTGAGAAAATCCCGGACTACAGCAAGACTACAAAAATCCCGACGATAAAAAAAATCGTCACGGTCGTCCGGCCTCATCGAGAGCGGTCGGCGTCGGCGGCACGGCGAGCGAGGGCGGCTGACGCGGGCCGTGCGTCCGACACCCACCAGACTCTAACTAAACATAAAGAAGGTGTATAAATTGTAGACAAAAAAAAAATGCTTGTAAAAGTTGTAAACACAAAAAAAAACATGATGCTCGAAGGTCAGTCACTCTTGTTCTGTGGGGCACGATAAAAGTAGCGACGCGACCGCGACTCAACCTACTCCACCGTTCAAGTACAAGTCAGCCTCTTTCCGGTACCACCTTCATATCTTTGATATGCCATTTACCTACAGGTTTGCCATCCCCATCCTCCAACTCATAAACCAATTTTGAGAGTTTCCTTAACACACGACATTTTTCATATTTAGGGGCCAACTTGGATGCAAAATACTTAGACGCGTCACTTTGCTTAAATGAACGTTTCCACACAATATCACCAACCTCAAACTCAAGGTCCCGCCGTCGCTGATTGTAGTATTTCGCGTTATTTTGGTGTGCTTTTTCTAATTCTCGTTTTACATCATCAAACACTTCTTTCAACTCCCCCAAATTATCATATAGGTCTTTACGTGATGAGAAAATTACTTCATCTAGGTCCTCAAAATCCTTGTAAATACTACCATCAGCCACAGCCTCGCGACCATGTACTAGGAAAAATGGAGTGTAGCCCGTAGCTGCACTAACCGAAGTGTTTATTGCAAATTGAATTTTGTGCACGTTAATGTCCCAAGTACGGTGGTCGGCGCCGACAAAGCTAGAGACAGCCGTCATCACCGTGCGGTTCTGTCTTTCGACTGGATTCACCTGTGGGCAATAAACTGGACCAAAATGTATTTGTGGTATTTGATACTTATGAAACAAGGACTGGACTTCATGGCCAGCAAAATTTGAGGCATTATCCGACATGATTGTTTGAGGGATTCCATGGACGAGAAACACATGGTCCTCCAGTCGCTGTGCTATCACCTTACCGGTGGCACGGCGCAAAGGAAACAACAAACAATATTTAGTAAAATAACATAACACCACTAACATGTAAGTATTTTGCATCCTCGACATGGGCAAGGGCCCAACTAAATCAATACTGAGACACTGAAACGGACGTGAGCAGATCCTAGCACTACCCATTAATCCCGGCGTTTTCATATTGGGGCACTTATAAGCGTTGCAAATGTCACATTCCGAAATAAATTTCACCGTATCTCGGTACATACCGGGCCAAAAGTAGCGTAACTTTAACCTCTGGTAGGTTTTGGCTATTCCTAAATGAGCCGCCATTGGGTCCGAGTGATTCTCGACCAGGACGGTATCCTTCAAATCACGAGGAATAACCTCCTTCCAGTCATAATTAGATCTCAGCTTATTTTTTGATTTGGTGTACCGAAACAATTTGTTATTCATTATTTGAAAATTTGGGCAACTTCTAGGCTTATCACGGCAACGCTTATAAACGTCACAATACCACGTATCAGAAGTAACAGGTTCTACGGTGGATACTGGCACGGCTCTGGAGAGCGCGTCAGGCACCACATTGTCTACTCCGCGCCTATGTTCGATAGTAAAGTTATAAGGTGACAAACGACAGCCCCACCTTTCCAGTCGTCCGCTAGGGTTTTTCAGATTCAAAAACCACTTAAGGCTAGCGTGGTCCGTAAAAATTTTAAATGGCTTGCTCCCCTCCAGGTACGGGCGAAAATGTTCGACAACAAAGACCACTGCCAACGCTTCTCTTTCGGTAGCGGAATAGTTGCGTTCACAAGGTGTCAACGCGCGGCTACAGAAAGCAATCGGATGTTCTTCCCCTTGAATTATCTGCGTTAACGTACCACCAATTCCAAAATCAGAAGCGTCGCAGTGGACCGTGAAAGGTTGGTCAAAATCGGGGCAAGCCAAAACCGGTGCGCTTGTTAAAGCGGCTTTTAAATCCGTAAAGGCTTTGTGAGCCTCAGCAGACCACTGAAAAGGCGGTGCGCCTTTGCGTGTAGACGTGAGAGAGTTTAATGGTCCCGCCATTGAACTAAAGTTTTTAATAAATCGTCTGTAATATGAGGCGGTTCCTAAAAAACGCTTCACATCCTTCCTAGAAGAGGGGGTGGGAAAGTCATTGATAGCACTAATTTTATCCGGATCGGTCCTTAATCCGTGTTGATCAACGACATAGCCCAGGTACTTTAACTGGTTACGGAAAAATTTTGATTTAGCCAAATTTATTGTAAGATTCGCCTCACGAAAACGATTGACCACGGTGCGCAGCAGAGCCAAATGTTCCTCAAATGTGGCCGATACACAGATTAAATCGTCCAAGTACGACCATACCTTGCCTTCGAACTCTGGGCCGAATAATCGGTCCATCAGGCGCTGCTGCGTGGCCGGGGCAGAAGTAAGACCGAAGCACATCACCTTATATTGAAAAAGGCCGCGCCCGGGAATCGTAAAAGCGGTCTTTTCCTTCGAAGACGGGTGTAACGGTATCTGGTGGAAGGCGGATTTTAAATCTATTGACGATAAATATTTGGCCTCTTTTAAACTGTCTAGTATATGCGATATATATGGTAAAGGATAAGAGTCGTGTTTGGAAACCTCGTTAAGTTTTCGACTATCCAAGCAAAATCTAAGAGAACCGTCAGCTTTGGGAGCTAAAGTGACGGGACTATTCCATGGACTAGTGCTAGGCTCTACCACGTCGTCACGTAACATGTCATCTAACTGTCGGTTAAGTTCCTTCAACCTCTCAGGTGACATTCTGTAGTAACGCTGTTTAATGGGGATGGCATCCCCTGTATCAATAGTGTGTGCAATGAGATCAGTGCGTCCTAATCCCTTATTCTCCGCGGCAATGTTTTCAAATTGCCTAATAACCTCTCCAGCTTGACACTTTTGAGCGTCAGAAAGAGAATCAAAATCACTCAAATATACCTCAGAAACATCACAATCACCAGCGTCCCTCTGGGGTACGCCTTCACATAACGCGAGAACCTCCGGAGCTATACCAAAGGCCCTCCAAAAATTAATACCTAACAACAATTCCGTGGTCACGCCCGGTATGATGTAAAACTTGACATCGACCGTCGCGCCGTCAACCGTAACCGGGAGGTAAACATACCCCGTAACGGGAGACGACGAACCGTTCGCTGTCTTTATTACGTCAAGGTCAAACGATCTATGCCTAGCGACTATAACGGGTAAACTGTTTAAAATTTTATCGCTAATTATTGAAATTTCTGACCCTGAGTCCAATAGGCCACTATGCACAGATCCATAAACGAGCACCTTCTTAAATGGTCGGCGGTCATTGCCCCCTATGACGTGAACCAGAGGCTTATCCCTCCTGCCGCACATGAAACTATTCACAAAGGATAACCATGACATCCATTCTTTGCGATTAAAGTACTTTTTGCTATCCACTCCATGCATTGCAGGCGGGCCTAAGTCCCGGCTCACCTTTACTCGTTTTTTGAACTACTTGACGGACCGGCCGCACACCTTGGACAATCACGCATCGTGACGCCTTTTTCACCACAACGATAACACAAAATAACTTTCGGAGCCTTGCAGTCTTTCAGTACATGGCCATTGACACGGCACTGCACACAAAACAACTCGTTCGTGTTATTTACAAGCGCGTCCACTGTTGTATATGTCGGTTTATTCGGTAAACGGCATGCCAGATCTGGACACAATAAGCTATCGGAGGGAGAAGGAGGCTCCCTGAATACCTCCGTACGATATCTAGCATGTTCCAATAACCTACAATGTTGTTTTAATTCTGACCACGATGTAATGGTTACCAACGCAAGCTGAGACGAATAGAAAGGTCGTATTCCGTACTTGACGATAGTTAATTGTTCGTCCTCACTAATGGGGTTTCTCAATCTATTAAAATAAATTTTCATGATACTCAAATAAATTGATATACCCTCCTCGGGGCCCTGAGTACGCGCACGGATCTCTTGCATTAACCTGTAGTCAAAATCAAACGGCAAATATTCCGCCAGGAGTCGCTTTTTCAATTCACTCCACCCACTAACCTCACTGCACACCCCGCGGTACCAAAAAGAGGCCTCCTCGACAAACAACTCAATGGCCGAGGCAAAAAGTTCGTCATTTGTAATATGCCTACTAATGCACAACTCCTCCAACCGTTCAATGAAAGCAACAACACTAGTTTTTCCATTAAATTTCAAATTCAAAGTGTGAACACCTTGTTTGTTCCTACCACACGACACATTTATCACCTGCTGGGGAACCGGATTGGGGACAGGTGATGTTTCCTCCTCCTGAGCTTCCTGACTACTCTTAAATACTTTGAACAAGCTGTCCATTCTCTGAGTAACCTCCTTATGTTTAGTTACCAGTTCCTCATATAAAATACAATCCTCCGAACTAGTCGGGTATATGCGCCCCAGTCTGTGAAATAAGTGGTTATGCAGAGCTTGAACCCGGTTCAAGTTTTTCAATGAAAGACGGACTTCAGCTAATAAACCTGTCAATTCAACCAATTTGTTACCAATCACCTGTAATTCCAAAGATATATCACCCTCAAAGTTATCAATTTCATCACTAGGTATCCGTCGTGCCAACTCACGTATCTGGTTTTTAAGCTCCGGGTAAGAATCAACCGGTTCCTCACCACGTATCTTCACTTCATAAATTAACTCATCTTTCTTTAATAAATGGAACACAATAGGTCGTTCCTCCATTTTATAAAATCAACCAACAGGCCACAAGCAATCACGATAACAAAATTTGCCTACCACAGTTTATTTTGTTCACTATGTGTCAATATGTCACTATGTATTATTGTGTTTTTAAATTATTGTGTTCTTAGATGTATAAAGTTTCAACCAATTAAGCACCAATGTAGGTAGGTGTAATACCACCAGTAGGTTTACAACCTAAAATAGTAAAACCTTTTAACCAACTATTGCTAAACCTTCTTTTTAATTTAAATATAAATGTGGTACTAAGACAATAAGACTGTTGTAAGATGAAAATTTGTCCCACTTTTTTAAATTATTTCACTAGTTTTTTTTTTTTTAAAGAAAGGTAATCAGATTTATTTAACACAAATACAGAGTAATTTTTTTTTTGTTAAAAGTTAAATTGCTATATTTGTAAGGTTTGTGAATGTGACTGAATGACACCAGTAAGGGAAAATAAATCACACAATACCAAGTTCAACAACAACACAATGATCAAATGGTAAATTTGACACCAATAAGAGTGAATAAGTCACCCAAAGCAGTGTGGTAAATTTAGAATGGTAAAAAAAACGCAACACACAGTAATTAGAAGTAATTATTACTCCACAGTTAGTGTAGCAGAGTTATAAGTTCACCTGTCTTATCATACATACAGTATTATGTTGTATTAAGTAAATTTTCACCCTACACTAAGCAAATGATCACTGACCAACCTGTAGTTTAGCCTCAGATAACTTACAGGGAGGTGAAACCCTTACAAACACTCGTCAATCAACTGTTCGGGCGCCGATGTAATGAAAATTCTAACGCAGGTAGAGGGGCGCTGCCGAACGGTCAATAAAACAAGTCATTGCACAGCTAGATATTTATTTATTATATAAAACCCCAACTAACCCGCCCACAAACACAAGCTTTACAGTATTACAGCTTTACAGCGCTATCGCGCCTCTATTCTAAGAGTTAAGTCCTACTTCTCTACGATATACAACCTCAGGGTCGTGAATGCAATTGGCCAGTGATCTCATATAATTACCTACCTAATTAATTAACGGCGCTGAAGGCGCTGGTACCTGATGGACGAAGACCAACTCAAACCTGCCGCTGCCGACAGACGTGTGCTACGCTCGGACGCCGTCTCGTGCCCAGCGTCCCACCATAGCCAACGTGATGCCACGCAGAACGAGCAGCCTCCGCTTCACAGCCGCCTCCGGTGCCTCCACAACTCAACAGCTGCGGACAGCTGTATGCCACGCTCGAACGCCGTCTCGTGCCCAGCGTCCCAGCGTCACCGACAACGTGCCACGCAGGCCAAGCAGCTTCAGCTTCAACAGACGCCTCACGGCGCTCCCAACAACACCAACCACAGCTACACTTCACGCCGTATCTCAACACCTCCTGTGGACGGAGCATAAATTAGGAACCAAAACAATCAAGGCCCTACTGAATCCAGAGGACCAGAAGTGTCCTATCGTCATAACTACATTGGGAAACATGATATTAAGGTGACACCCACCGTGGAGGAAATGCAGACTTGCTAATGCGCCCGGGTCACGCTGTCAACTCCAACGAAGGTGTTCCGATAGCAGCCAGCACCGCAACTAAAATAATAGACACGGTTAACATTGCCAAAAACAAGGGCGAAGGCTTTATCGACTCGTTTACCTACCAACAAGAGGTTAAGAAGACATGCGCGTGGGCCGCTTCTAACCCAATATCAGATCGCCCCACTAAAACAAAACAAACCAATTAAATTTACCAGTCGGAGAGGCTATAAGCCGTTATTATCACGACATTTCGATATTAAACTCACCAAAACAAGACAAAAATACAGAGAGCCACCCTCTCTCCCTTCAAGCATCAAAATGGCTTCCTTCGAAAACGCCCATCGCTAGTGTCGTAGAGCTGTCACAATATCAAAATTTTACGATTGAAACAGTCTAAAAAGAAAACTCTCCAAACTACTCCACCATATCTAAATTAATTCCCCTTATTTTATTATATCGTTGTTATTGACAACAATTATAACAATTAGATAAAACGCCGGAACGTTTCAGTCACTGCAACAACCGCCGTAAACAGAAAGACGAACAATCCATCGACTGAATCCACCTCAGCTGTCACTGTCAAAAATTGACACCTTACAATGTGTGTAAAAAGCAGGCTGGAATATGGATACGTTTTTGTATTTTTATTTTTAACAGTGACTGTGCAGTTTTAGGTGTAAATGTAAATAATAAACTGGAAGCCTAAGCCAGGAGTGACCCCACATCAATGGGTCCACTCCGGCGCAGCCCGAGGCATACAAACCGGTCGTAATTTTTATTTGCCGGTCGGTGAACGATTTCGGTAAATTTTGTTTGCTTGTTCCACTCTTTGTTTGTGCATTAGCGTCGACCGAGTTATGAATGTGATGTTGAATAATAATTATGATCGTCCTGTCAGACTGTTATATTGTCCGATACAGGTAGACTTTTTATTTTATTAGCATGCCGATGTCGAAACGAATATGCAATCATTAGTTAATCTGGCTTAATGTATTGAACACACGAACGAACTTTTTTTACAAAGGGAATTTAAAGCATTAACTTACGTAGCAATTCTGATTGCATAATACATACTAGTCGAAATTGAATGAAAACAATTGTTTGTAGATAGTGAATATTTTAATCGTCTATATGTATAAGATAGAGAGAAAACGTATCAAGTTACACTTTGAACTCGGCTGTGGCAAACAGACCGCAGGCGATGTTGATTTTCAATTGTTTTCCATTTACGTTGACGTTGAAATAAAGTAGGAGGAATGCTAGATCGTGAACGTATGTGGCAATCATATTGACTTATTTAGGAGTCGTTTAGATAAAAAATAATTCTTATTCATTCGGTAATTTTTATTTGCGTAAGTGTACTGCGAGATAGAACACTTAAAGTGACCTTTAAATACCCATATTTACTTTCTGCATCTCGAAACTTCGATCTCCTGATATAAGCGTTTCCAAACGATGCATTGTACTAAGTGTCCCACGCGTCTTTATACAGACTTCGATCTGATACCGCTCAAGAATTAACCATCCATCACTTAATGATAATGATATTTGACGGCCTCTTATGATTCTGATTCTCGATAGATTTAATGTAATAGCTGAGGTTTTACTGCGGCTTTGCTTGTACGGAGGCAATTACTTAGTGTGTAGTTTATTGTTTGAATGCCACTGCTGCAGAAGTTTGTCTTCATTAGTTCATTGTCATGTTTATCAAAGACGAATTTTAAAAGAATTAGAAAAAGTTATTAAAGGTTAAATAACGTTGTCTACTTTTGAATTGTATTGGTTCATCGCACATCAATTCTTTTTTAAGAAGGGTAGAATTTCTCTCACTCTACAAAAGTTGTTTAAAAGTAAGTTAAAAGCATTTTACAAGACAAGCTCCAAACATACTTTGCTGTCATTACCAGTAAAGCGTGAACTACTTTAAAAACAATCACTTCCATTAGCCGAGTGCAGTGGATAGAACCAATTTGAAACAATTACTGCAAATCGAAACGTAAACGGCCTTTGAAATGGTTAGAGTCGCTGAACAACTTGCTTAAACTTTTGGTGAGTTCCCACTACACAGTAGGTTAGGACAAAGAACGTGAAAAACTGAAACAATAAGTTTTGCGTAATTCTATTACTTTCTGATTTTAAGATGAGGAGATTATATATATTTTTTGTGTTATTTTATAATAACGGGTCACTAGCGGTATCAAGCGATACCCACCAGTGGCCCTAACTGGCCGAGTTTAGTTTATCTCTATCTGCATCCCTTTCTTATGACACTAGTTAGACACAGACACAGGGAGGGGTTAAACTTGGGCTGTCATGTTAGGGCCGCTGAAAGCAAGTACCAGGTTAGCCGCTCTGGTAGTTACTACTTGCAAAATAATAAACCCCAATTTTAGGGCAACAGACACACTAGGTTAAGTTAATTTTAGGAAAAAACACAAGTAGGATTTGAAGTCAAAAGCCAAGCTATTGTGTTAATCAACCAAAAGCAAAAAGTTGAAATATTTACACCTAAATCTGTGTATCGAATTAATGACCTTTAATGTATAATCCACAGATAATCCAAATAGGATTAATTTGTCTTTATTTCATTATACGTTGAATATATTGAGCCGTTAAAACCATATCTATGACGTACCTACTGCTTGGTTGATGAGAGTTTACTTACGAGAACACTTCGCTTTTGGAAAGAGCTTCTAATGTTTTTCTGTATGGTCATGCATGGTGCATGGAGGTTTTCAAAAGAAGTATTATAACGTTCTGGCAGGGTCGGCAACGCTTGCATGATTCCTTTAGAGTGGCGGCAATTGCTTACCTACCATCAAATGAGCTGCGTGCATGTTTACCACCGACAGAGCATAGTGTAATGTTTTTTATCTACGTTTCAGTTTTAGTGCAATTTTCAGATTAATTTGAACGACGGGCGATTTCTAGCCAGTGGTCAATTGTGTAAAGTTTTCACCCGTGACTATGGTTTACTTCTAACGCGATAGCGAGAACCCGATACCATCGAAGTGACCCTTCCACTTAGGTCCCGTTTCATAACAACCCATATCAGCTTGTCGGTATCTTCATCCTGAAGGCATGAAATTTACAATTTAGCTTAGGTTTTCTTAGTAATAACACTGTTAGGGTTACATAAAAAAAAATTACACAAATTTAAGTTCAACTCCTTTGATTGAAATTCTATTTTGTTAAAATTAAAGAGATGAGTGATTTCAGTCTTATGTAAGCAAATGCACCTGGGTCCCCGTGTAGAGATAAGAGCAGAGTTATCGGCTTAATAGCCAAGTGGATAGCTGCCCAGACGACGAAGCTAGACCCAAGAGCGGAAAAGTTCTTGTGCAAGGTTCGTCTGGATCGCCGTTCATCATCTCATCATTGCTTGTTAATCCTGTCGCTAAACAGCAGTCCTTGCGCTGTTGTGTTCCGGCGTAGAGAGCAAGACAGCCGATGCAATTGCTGGTACAAGAGGAATTCCGTCTTAGCTCTCTGGGTTAACAACGCATGTGCAAACTCCTTGGTGTTGCGGGTGTTTATTGGCGGTGGTGATTACTTATCTCGCCCGTTTGCCTTCCTATGTTGTATAAAAATATATGAATGTTAGTACATGAGTCGTGAATGTTACAAACTAGTACTTAAGTTCTCTATGCCAGTACCTATCCGTTGTCTGGTATGCATAGTCCCATAGTTCAAGATTGTTTTAAGTTGAATAGTTTGTATAAATGTTTTTTCATTCTTTCTTTCTTTCTTATTTGCATAGCTTGGGACTAGGCCAGTTGATGTTAATAATGGTCCCAAGATAATTATTGACACTGAAAGTGAGTCATAATTAGTCCTTTCCTGTCGTATCGAGGAGGCACAAAATAAGGATAAAAATTAAAAAAATCCCACTATCCCCGTTTAAGACCCAACTAACTATCCTTTTCAGCGTAATTGTTACGCTGAAAAAGAGAGGATAGACAATATCTGTTAATGCAATATTATTTATTACATTGTAATTTAAGTCGGAGACTTTGGTGTGGTATCCACCACGAGGCCGAGTGAGCCTCTTTTTGTGGGTGTAACCGTCACATTTAAGCTTGGCGGTAGTTCCAATATCGGCTATTCGTATTTTGGAGCGCTATAACGTATTCCGGATCAGATTGATCCTACATCGAGGTTATGTTTGGCAAAAAAACAACAGAATTATAAAACGAATCTCCCATGTTCCAGTTTCATGTTGATTTAGCATTTAAATGAACATTAGATCAACTGCAATCATACGTAATCTAAATGAGCACAACAAATCAGTCACTCAATTGTGAATCCGACAACCACCATACAAATGGCACTCGTAAGCGAGTGCTTGCGGCGTTAATGCTCTGATTAATGGCACTTACTCAATATTTCGAGACTATCTTTCAAATATAATACTTTAGCGCTACTGAAATTGGCAGCTGTTTGTCATTGTACTTTGTAATGTCTGTTTATATTTATGGTGCGAATATGATTCTGTCTAACATAACAATGGCGAATAAATAAGTAGATAAGGCTATTCCGTCAAGAAGTTCAACATTACCCACGCTTTCTAATCTTTATTTTACAACTAAGTTTAGAAGATACTTCATGAAGGTTGAGAGATACAATTGCTGAAACAAGCTGCTGTGCAAGTCACATGGGCAGACGGACTCAGCATAAGGGTTCCTTTTTCACTGTTTTGATACTGAATACAACAAATATTTTACAATATTACCTTTTAAATAATAATGTTTGAAGCTATGACGGTCCTATTTGCACAGTCTATACTTAAACCATTCAATTTCACCATAAACATTTACTTCGAAACCGTCCAATCTGTCCCAGCCAGCTCGTGCCAAAGGTCGTGCACCAATAAAGAAGCGTGCACACATGTAGTCTGGTAAACCCAGCAATTGTGCTCGGCGAGGCAGACTCGTGATCTGAGATTTGGACGGCCTACATCCCTAGGAATGCGCACCAAGAGTACCGCATCCAATCAAATTTGTACGGTACGTATTTCACAAGGCATTTGTCAAGACCGACTGACTCGTAATTACTCATCTTGTCCAACAAATTGATATTAAAACCAGTAATAAGTATTATTAGAAAGTGAAACGTGCCTTTTTTGTTTCACGGTGATTTGGGGAACGGTACAACAATGGGGCTAGTGTGATGAACGCTATTGCTCTACTCACACACTTTATTAAATTATTTTCTCTGAGTGAAGATGGTATATTTTAATATTATTACGAACCAATTGGATTAGCAAGAGTGTGCCGTGCCCACCATCACCACAACATTTCGGCTATTAAAAAAAGATAATTAATCAAAGTCGGTATTTTTAACAAATAATAAGAGTAGGTACATCATATTGCAATTGCGTTCAAAATAATATGAATACGATTCCATTATTGAGAGTTTCTTTTGACATGTTTAATAACCTCTATTTCAGCAAAATATTTAAACAATTGTAAAAAAAATGCAACTTGAAACAAAAAAACTGTCTTTTAACACAGATTAATTTAGCAAAGGTTTTGTACTGAGAATAAATACTGCACAGATTAAGTTGTTCCCACGAAAACATCAACTTATGTTTATGGTCTCATAAACTATTAATACTTTTATGACGAACAGTGAACTCGGAGAATTATTTATCGTCCAGCAGAATACACCCAAACAAAACATCAATACGATTAATAACTATAACTGGGGCGACGTTACCCATCAGTTAGTAGTCTATCAAGGGAAAAAATTACTTGTTTTTGAAAGAAAGTTGGTATTTAAATACGTATTTAATGTTGGTAGGTTTGTAGATGCCATGGAAGCTAAGAAGAGTCACATACAATCGGCGAGTCACCAAGTATATCCATAAAAATCCCTTCGTATAAAATGGTAGGTATTACATTATAATAAAGTCCAGTGACGAACCTTTTCTTACGCCGACTGGATTAAAATTCATATTAATCATAAAACATTTACCCTTAGCCGGATCCGCAACCTCTAGCAAATCATTAGCTATAATCCGATCGGTAGACGGTAACCTTCATACGATAAAATGGAGTTTGAATTTTTAAATACTTCAAGTCTCTAATGGATGCAAAATAATAATTTTGTTTTCTATTTTCCTTTTTAAAGATAAAACCTTAAATGAGAAACGGTATTAGCGGAAGCCGAGGAATACTCATAAATATTTTATTTAAGAGTAAAAGTCAGTTAAAAACAGCAAAGGAAAAGCGTATAAATAAATATTATTTATAAAACACATTTGCTTTTTGCTTGCGTGCGTTGAATTTGGAGCTCAAGAATATTTATAATATGTCTGCTTGACCTTTCGTGACCCAGTTACATTTTAGGAATTTTGTGTTGACACTGCGACAATTAAGACTAACTAATAATCCTGCCCATTCTATATGTCCCACTGCTGAATTTAAGGCTTAGAAAGGATCAGTAGAAAAAAGATTAGACCACATGATTCACATGCAAGCCCAGCGCAGCTTGGGGACTCAAATTACTTACAAAATATAAAATAAAACTATGTTCAATCGGGTAATGCTTATCACTACGATAACTATAAAGACCATGTCTTAGATAGACACTCTATCCATTGTAGTACAATTTCGTTCGTGCTACGGACTCCTTCTGAACAGCTGGTTAAGCTTATGATTTCAATAATAACGTTTAAAAAGCCCTATCAATTTTAATTTACTATTTCTATATTAACCGAGTGATTTTCGCTAAAAACCTCCCACAGGCTGTTACATAGCGCCATCTAGGAAAAAGGTTAAGCATATAGCCTAAGCCCGATTTCCATTAAGCGGCTGTCTATAAATACATTGTCTTTGATCAATTCTATCGATAAAATAACCCTATTCGTATTAACACCCCTATTGCGAAGTAATAAAATTTTATCCAAAAACGTTTTGAACCCATCGCCCGCTTCCGCCTCTAAAAGGGATAAAAACTGGACCCTTGTCCATTGTAACTCTATCACGCGTGATTATTGAAGCTCGCCCTTAAGCAAACGAACGATTCATTAGGGGGTGTTTGATTGATGCGCCCGATTAAAAAGTAAAGGGTAGTGCAGACGATGTACATTTTTAAAATTAAGTCGTAATAATAATAATTAATTTCTTGGGACAATTTACATAAACAGGGATGCACCACGAAGCAAATGGAATAAGCCTGAAAAATTATTGTAGAGCATCATTAAAAATATATTTATGTCCAAAAGATTAGAAAAATTAAAAGTAATGATATAATGGAAGTTACAGCTACAAATTCATTCATGACTTGGGTAGAAATATTAATGATTTATCACAAAAATGGCTGCCCCATCAGCCTCAGCCAGCATCATCATATTAGGATTTGAACTTGCTACCCTTACTTCGTAGTTAGGGGTGACTAATTACTAGACTATCCAGCTGTTACCCCTGTATCACAATATACTTTCTCTAATTTCGCAACTAACAATCATAGTACTTAATAGACTTTCGCTGGGTCCTGTCACTTTCCTTTCTAAAGGTGTTGTCAAAAGCCACTTCCACTTTTCGAACCTTCGTGTGTACTGCCCTAAAATACCGATACATTTCAACCCCTTTTCGAAGGGTTGTAAGTCCGTGAATTAATATAAATGAGCATGTATATCAAGTCATTGGTTTTAGTATACCAAAACTGAAAAGTCGTAACTTAAGTTACCTCATAATCTTATTTATCCCTTGCTTATACAATGTTTTACGTAGAGGTTTCCAAAAAGGAATGGTTGCTGTAGTAACTTCAATAGATACAGGTGTATAGACATCTGCCGTGAATTTACAATTGTATAATGAAATTAGATTACCTACATTATCTTCCTTGCGATAATTCTCGTTCTCGTTTCTTCATTAAGGGTACGCTTTTGATCCCAGAATTTAGCAGTTTAAGTAATGTTACTAAAGCGACTGCCGCCTAGTCTTCGGAACCCCTGCGAAAGGAAACCAGATAAATAGGTTTGAATTCAGTAACGAATGTGCTTTTTCACGATCAAACTCAGTACCTGCCTTACCCCTCAGCCCAGCCCATAACCACTAGACTACCGTTTGTCTCTTCTACCGTGTCGTATGAGATGTAATAGCGCTACAATAACACAAAATCGTACCTCATAATGTCTTTTTACTTTTGTTATTTCAACAATTTGGAAGTCAACGTAGGCAGCATTAAAACAGCTTCTGTTTTCATTGAGTTATTTAAAGTATCGTTAAAGACAGTGGAAACCGCAAAGATTTCCTGAAATGTGTTTAAATTGGTAACCTGTTTTTAGACTCATGGTGGCTTTGGTTTACATATAAAATCTGAGAGCTGCCTCCCTTCATGATCATTTCTAAGACAATTACAAAATTAACTTAATTTAGTGTACAGACAAGACGAAAAGAACAAAGAATGCTGAGTGGTCCTCAAAAGTTTTTGATTTAACGCTCATATGGCTATATGTTTGACGATGTTTTGTAGTTTTTTTAATGTTATTGTGGCTTTTGTAACATTAAGGTATAAATTAGACTTCAGATTGATTTGGTTTAGTTTCTAGTAGTACCTACTCGTATGTAGTACAAATTTCATCTACAAAATGGAAAACCGCATTTAATTAGACATCCCAACTTACTGCAGAAGAAATTGATTAAAGTGTCACATGATACAGTTAAGTCACATCGCGGGTAAGCATTTATAGATCCGGTCGTGAAACGTTCAGAAAACTGGTCAAACATTCAAAACATTGATGGATATTTCTCACAACTGTGTAGCATTATGTTCGACTAAAACTGTCCGATATATTTTAGAGTGCCAGCCCATTCGTCTTAAATGGAATCTACACAGCTGATTCGTGGCTGGCGTGGGAGCAACGTCACCATAAAATACGATTGTGGGACAGAAAATGAACGCCCGCGAACATGATTGAATTTTATTGTGTACTTTGATTTTACTTGTGTGAGGATAGCATGAATATTCATGAGACCGCGGAAAAAACTTGATTGCTACATTAATGCTGGTGATTTTGGTCACCCATGATGTATATAAGATGTTTCATACACTACTACATAGAAAAAGAGTCTTCAAGAAAAATTAATTAAATGCTACACGCTTCAGAATTACATTTCTTTATTTGTTTTTCATATTTAGAATTTAATATTTATCACAATATCATGTTGAGTACGCTTCATTTTTGAAAGCACTAGAGAAAGGTTAGTACTAAATCGTAACGTAAGAATTCCCAAGATGAAAATATTCACGTTTCTGTCAAGCTTTGAGATGAAGAAAATATTCAAATGCCAAAGTAAGTGGTCATTATTATGTATGAAGCTGAGCGTCTTTGTGCTGGAGAGTCGAACACGAAAAAAAGGTGAAGACATAAAGCTAGTTTTCCATAAAACAGATTCTAGCCCAAATTTGTCAATCCGCAAACCGAATGATACGACCTCTTCGGGTTTTACTATTGACACTCGCAATAAAAGCGGTAGTGCCGACACGACCCTCGACGCGCATAAAACACCTCCTCGTCCATATGATGACACTATAATATGCATAGAACCCATTTTATTTCGAAAAACGTTGTAAACTGTGGTAAACGGCCAGCGTATGGGTTCGGACATTGACAATTTGGTGGCAGTTGAATACGCTTTTTCCCTCTTTCCAGGTAGGGTTGTGAATAATATACGAGATTAGGTGTAGGCTACGATTTATGAAGGGTGGCCAGGGTTTTAATCTTCCGGAACGACCATAACAAGACGTATGGGCAAATTACTGAATCCGTTATGAGGTAACTGGAACGATTTAATAGCTACTTGAATTTTAGGAGAGCACCCGTTTAAATATTTTATTAGATCAATCGGACGGGATGGTGCGGTGTGTGATTTGCGCTAGGCGCGTTCACGGAATTTTAACTGTTCTGTTATCATTAAACATATTTAAGTAGGCCGCCGGTTAATATTGAAGTTTAATTAAAACTGGTAAATAATTTGCTTTAGTAATTGATCAAAACGTTTGAGTATTGAAAATGTATGTTCAAACGCAAATAATCTTCATGAAATATTATAAGTTAATCTTATTCATTATTTCACGTCGTGCAGTAATGAAACGGTTATGAGTGTATTTTTACTTTATCTCGACCTTTAAATCATTAAAATGCTTCATAATTCGTAAAGGAATATTTTGAGCAATTTACGATTTAATTTACGTTGAATTTATGTCTCTCATAAGTATAAATTTACTGCTTCATGTACAGTCAAAGCGGGTAATTTTGAACACGCGTCAACATTGAACGACCTTAAAAATAATAATAAACGTTCAGTAATGTGTAATTGGTGAATAAGTTAAAGGGAAGATGATGTTAAAGACCTAATTAATACAAATGTATTGCGGTAGAACATTTTGCGAAACCTATTTTCAAGACCAATCTTACTCGAATGTTCTACCCGCATTGACTGTACCTGACTATAGTACTAGTACTACCTATTGTGGTTAGACTTGAAGGCTAACGGCTATTTGGATCAGTAAAATTAGTACGAAGCACAGCTGCCATAAAGCATTATAGTTCATAAATCAAACATCATATTTCAATACATTACTGTGAGTTGTAACGTATGCAGGTATCATGAGACGATAGATAGGCTTTAACTCTGAAATAGGTTTCTAGTTTTATGTGCTCTTATATGTTAACTGATTTTATTTTAACCACTGTATTATTTTGGTTATATTTGATGGTATATGTTTAAATAGCATAGAATCCAACGTTTTTGTTCGCTATTTAGCAAGAAACTTGGTTATGTAAATGAGCCTTGACTGCAGGAGCACCTGTCAATTTCCTCAATAAAAATAAATATTTACATATACTTATGTGATGCATAAAATAAAAAAAATCTTTTGCAAGCTGCGTATAGGCTTTTTTTTTATACAAGCCTGACGTTATCAGCGTTTTGGAAGGTGAAAGATTGTACAAAAATTAAGCGCTGTAAGAAATTCAGGATTATATATATTTTTTCCACTACTACGTTGCATGTATGTAGGATTATTTTAAAGTTGTATGTGGCAACACTTTCTCTCTCTCTGTTTACGACGATCCGAGCGTAATGGCGGAATTTTGTGTTTAATGACTTTTAATTTTGGAAATACATGTTTATTCGGGCGTACTTAGTTTCACTTGAAGCCCCCCGTCCTACAAATGGGGGCTCGTGAGCCGGGATGGGTGATAACGAGTGACACAAGTGCGCGAAGTGTATAAGACGAAAACGAAAACACGTGCTGACCGGCCGGCGTGCTCCGCGTGTTTTAAAGACGAAATTTTTACGAAGATTGATGGTTGTGCATTCGGTAGACGGCTGAACACAACATAATGGGCGAAGAAGAACAAAAAACAAGCGGTGGGGCCGGGCAAGACGAACCGCCGGCCACCAACCTATCAAAGATGTTGTATGAAGACGTGGTCCCCAAGTTCAGTGGGAACAACAAAGCGATGACGGCGGCGGCGTGGGCCCAAGAAGTAGAAGACAACGCTGAAATTTTCTCTTGGACGCCGCTTCAGATGTTATTGATAGCCAGAAGATCCTTAGTAGGAACGGCAGCATTATGGCTCAAAACAGAAAAACCTTTCAAAACATATAAAGACCTGAAAACTGCACTGTGCAAAGAGTTCCCGGATGTTATGACGACAAAGGACGTTCACGAATTTCTTACTTCCAGAAAGAAAAAGAAGGAAGAAACATTTTATGAGTACATGCTTACTATGAAAGAAATTGGCAAACGGGGAAATTTAGCCGACTATGTCACCATTCAATACATAGTACAGGGAATAGTTGATGATGAAGCTCATAAAACTATGCTGTATGGAGTCACCACATACACCAAATTGAAGAAGCAGCTGAAATTATATGAGCAACTTAAGAATAATTTGGCTAAGAGCGCTGCTACTGAGCGAAGACATTTTAAACCGCAGTCTCAAATTGCAGAACCCAGCATGGAGAAGAAGTTTTTAAAAACGAAGCATTGTTTTGCTTGTGGAGGCAAAAACCACATTGCAAGCGAATGTCCAGACAAAAGTAAGGGACTTAAATGTTTTAAATGTAATAACTTTGGCCACATTGCTCTGGAGTGCAAAGTGGAACGCAGCAATCGTCCAGAAACGATGAATGTACGACGTCAGCAGAGCGAAACGGAACGCACCCGAGATATGTCAATGGTAAACGTCAACGTCAAGAAACGTCAAAGTGCGCGTGAGTTTTGTGCGGTAAAATTAATCGGTTGTTGTGATCGTAATATACCGAGTTTAGTGGACACAGGTAGTGAATTGAACTTGATAACGAGTGATTTTGTGATCGAAAATGGTATATCGTCGTGGGAAAAAGACAGCGTGTGTGTATCAGGTTTGGGACAGAAAAGTATCGTGACTCTCGGTAAGCTGCTTATGACTGTGAATATCGATAATACGTTGTTTAATACTGTGTTTCATATTATGCCAAGCGGTACAATACCGCATAATGTGATTATAGGCCAAGAGTTAATGTCGAATGCTACTATTCTGATTAATAATGGACAGATAACTTTTTTGAAAAACTCGACGACTGATGACAGCTGGGAGGGGGACAAGTTTCAGTGTAGTTTCGCAGATGTATCTGTTAGCTATTGCAGGGATCCTGAAATCAGAAAAGAAGTTGAGCGATTAGTGCAAAATTATGTACCTAGAAAAATAAAAGAAGCGCCTTTAAAATTAAAAGTAATATTAAAAGATGACTTACCTGTAGTACACCGACCAAGACGTTTATCCTATAAAGAGCGTGAAGAAGTAAGGAAACAAATAGGTGAATGGTTAGAGCAGGGGATTATCCGACCAAGTTATTCAGAATACTGCAGCCCTTTGGTTCTGGTAAAGAAAAAAGACCAGTCAACAAGATTGTGCGTGGATTACAGGAAAGTTAACCAAAAGATGGTCAAGGATGAGTTTCCTTTGCCAATCATTGATGACCAGATTGACCGCCTGACCAAGGCTAAGGTGTTCAGCACTCTAGATTTGAAAAATGGGTTTTTTCATCTAGCAGTAGAAGAAGATTCCATAAAGTACACAGCTTTTGTGACAGAAGATGACCAGTACGAGTTCCTGAAGGCTCCGTTTGGGCTGTCAAATTGCCCTAAGTATTTTATGCGTTTTGTAAGCATGATTTACCGTGATTTGATGAGAGAGGGCAAGGTCCTTATTTTCATAGATGATCTGATAGTACCTGGAGTAAATGAAGAAGAAGCCATGTTAAGACTGAAAGAAGTGCTGGATGTTGCATCAGATTATGGACTAGAGATAAACTGGAAAAAGTGTCATTTAATGTGTACCAGGGTTGAATATTTGGGGCACATTATTGAAGACGGGAAGGTGAGGCCATCAAGTGAGAAGACTGACGCAGTAATGAAGTTCCCAGAACCAGTGAATTTAAAGCAAGTACAGAGTTTCATTGGGCTTACTTCTTACTTCCGTAAGTTCATAAAGGATTTCTCCTTGATTGCGAAGCCGTTAACTGATCTGCTCCGGAAGGGAAATGAGTTCCGCTTTGATGAAGAGCAAAGGCAAGCTTTCATAACACTGAAGACTGCACTATGTAGTGAACCTGTACTCAAGATTTACGACCCTGAACTTGAAACAGAGATGCATACAGATGCATCTATTGATGGCTATTCTGCAATACTGTTGCAAAGAAGTGGTGAAGATGGGAATCTACACCCCATTCACTATATGAGCAGAAAAACAACTGATGCAGAGCGAAAGTACAGCAGCTATGAGTTAGAAGCGTTGGCCATCATCGAAGGAGTAAAAAAGTTTCGCAAGTATTTATTCGGCATAAGATTTAAGATTGTGACAGATTGTTCTGCCTTTGAAATGACCCTGAAAAAGAAAGACTTGTGTACAAGAATAGCCAGATGGGTACTTACCTTACAAGATTATGACTACTCAGTTGAGCATAGAGCAGGAGAAAAAATGAAGCATACAGACTCGCTTAGCCGCAATCCCTACACTATGTTCCTGAAGACTGAACTACACTATAAAATACAGAAAGCACAGAAGCTGGATGACGGATTAAGAGCTATTAGTAAAGTATTGGAAGACAAACCGTATGAAGACTATTACATGGAAAATGGACTATTGTATAGAGGGCAAAATAAACTGATAATACCTAAAGGACTAGAAAGCGAAATAATAAGCAGAACTCATGGAAATGGACACTTTGGAATAAAGAAGACTGAAGAAGTATTAAGGGAAAATTACTATCTTAAGGACATAAAGAACAAAGTTGAGAAGTTTATTGCAAATTGTGTTCCTTGTATTTTAGCTTCTAGGAAAGAAGGAAAGCAGGAGGGTTTTCTTAATCCGATAGTGAAAGAGAGTCGACCATTGCACACCATACACATAGACCATATTGGTCCACTAGCTGAAACTAAGAAGAAATATAACTATATTTTAACACTAGTAGATGCATTTACAAAATTTACCTGGATTTTTCCTGTAAAGACAGTGACAGCAAGAGAGACTATGGACAAAATGATGATTTTTCAGCAGACATTTGGAAATCCTTCAAGATTAATTAGTGACAGAGGAGCAGCTTTTACCAGCAAAGAGTTTGAAGATTTTTGTAGTCAAGAGGGAATTGAGCACTACAAAATTACCACAGGAGTACCGAGGGGTAACGGGCAGGTGGAGCGAGTTCACAAGACCATAATCTCAGTGCTGACTAAGTTGTGTCTGGAAGAGCCAGCTCTTTGGTACAAGCATACAAGCAAGCTGCAGAGGGCACTTAATAGTACCTACCACAGAAGCGTGAACACTACACCGTGTGAACTGTTATTGGGTGTCAAGTTAAAGCAAAAGGAGGACCTGGACTTGGTGAAGTTACTGGATGAAGAATGGAGGCAAAATTTTATGGAGGAAAGGGATAATAGAAGAGAAGATGCTAGAAGGCAGATACTAAAAATACAAGAGGAAAATAAAAAAGGATATGACAAGAAGAGAAAAGCTAGTAGGAAGTATGTTGAAGGGGACTTAGTCGCTATTAAGAGGACCCAGTTTGGCAATGCCATGAAGTTAAAGGCAAAGTATCTTGGACCCTATAAAGTAATTTCAGTAGGCAGAAATGACAGGTACAAAGTGGAAAAGCTATCAGATAGTTCAGAAGGCCCTAAGATAACATATTCATCTGCAGATTACATGAAGCAATGGACTGGGGTAGACTCTGACTCAGACTTGGACTAAGACTCAATTGGACTAACACACACTTGGACTAAGACTTGTTTATTGTGATTAATTTAAGATTGTTAAACAATTTATAATAAAAATTGATAAATGGAGATCTCTCATGTTATAGACTGTTAGATTATAAGATTTGTAAGCCTAAGGATTGTTGGCTATTTTGTTAAAACTTGTTTTAGATAAGCAAGGCAGATTTTATTTTGAAAAGTAAGCAATGTTAAGTTTGTTTTCTTTTTAACGAAAGATGTAGTTTGAGGCCAAACTACTGCAGGATGGCCGAGATGTAGGATTATTTTAAAGTTGTATGTGGCAACACTTTCTCTCTCTCTGTTTACGACGATCCGAGCGTAATGGCGGAATTTTGTGTTTAATGACTTTTAATTTTGGAAATACATGTTTATTCGGGCGTACTTAGTTTCACTTGAAGCCCCCCGTCCTACATGTATTGTAAGTATGTACCATTAAAACAATAAAAGAAACACAAATATAAATAAAAAGCACAACTAATTTTAACCATTTTGAACTAAGTAGTATTAGGTCCTGTGTACGGTCTTAGCTCTAGCAAATAATGTATAATATGATCCTTGAATGAATAATACGAAACTTGCTCTATATAACTAAGTGATGCACCATTTTTCCTTAATCGAGATAGACAAATCACATTTTGCCAACAAAATATTGTTTGCCATCGCCATTGCTAGTATATGTAATTTTGCAATACGCAATTTTGATGACAAAACCTGAAACAAATGAGGCAAAATGCATTGTATGTATACTATTTTCTAGGGGTCAAAAAGAACTGAATGAGCTAATATTTACGCTTACCGAAGGTGAAAAACTCCTCTATGGTTCTAATTACTTAACATTAATTGGAGACCATGATGAAAAGCATTGTAACACTCAAGACTGTCAAGGGCCACTGAAAACCATCCCTGCTGCTTGCAGCACCATATGCCGAGTGTACTTTATGTGTATGTACTTCCAAATTAGGTACGAATATTTTCGAGGTTGTACCTTTTGATGAAAAAAGTAAGTTTTGTTGTACGTGATGATGATGAGTACTTTAATATGGGCTAGTGTGATTTTTGGCCGATTTTCATAAAATTGCCGAGGGCAAAATTTGCTTATTCCGATAAAAAAAAATCAGCCCCGGTATCTTTTGTGAGCACCTTGATTATGAGCTCAATAAATATTTTTTCTTTTTATTTCTTTCTAAAGTTGTCTTTACGTGTGATAAATGAACCCCGCAGTCCTACTGGGATAAAATGTGACTAATAGCACACCTAATATGCTCCTTGTAACGAGACGGACGCCGGCCTTGCAGAATCTTTCTCTGGCATGTACAAATAGGACTCATTTGCTTTCTCTGCTCAGTCATGATGTCATGATCTCGGACGCATGAGCTTTTAAGGGTAGACGTACACGGAGGGATGCTGAAATAATGCATTCGTTCATCTTGAAAAAGAAATGTGTGCGAGGTGAAATTGTGTTTCATGGCTCATTTATAATAACAGCTTGATAGTTATTATGGGTGTCTTAACTCACTTCTTGGATTTTGAGTAATGTTTTATACCTTTGCAGATACCGCCGAGAGTCGGTAAAACCGACAAAGACATGGAAAACATGCTTAAACGTAAGTCCTTCGCTAGCTGTAAAGCCAAGTTTGAAATTACTTTCGTGTTAATTAAAGACACAGATATTATTACAACTAAGCCATATTAAGCCTAAACTGGTATATAAACATTCATTTACGATATTTCCCAAATTTTGAGCATTTTTGGATGTAAATAGGGAGATATGATCATTTAACATTTAGAGGCCAATAATATTTTCCATTTTTGTGTCACGTCTATGCCCATGTCATATTTATCTGGCTTTATTACTTAGAATATACATTTTTGGCTTTATAAGGCTTTTTAATATGGTCGCGCGGTCGGTATGTATACCGACCACTACGTTACGCTAAGACGTTAGGCTACTTTGGGACTGTAGTCTAACCAGTGATTCCTAAAGTAGCCTAATATCGACCCCAAGGGGTCGATTTAAGCTTTCAAGGGCTGTAAGGGGTCTAAATTTTTTTTAACGATATTTATGTTTATGATCCCGCGCATCTAACTTCCAGAATGCAATTATAAAAATAAGTACTTTACAGTATTTTTTATAGAGCAATATTCTTTTGGGAAACATTAACGGCTGAAGAAAAATCTTTGATTTATAAAATGGACCAACTATTTATGAAGAAAAAATATAGATTTTAAAAAAATATTATTTAAGGAAGTCAAAGGGGTCTACGGATCACAAACAAATGGCAAGTGGTCTACAATAGCAGGAAGCTTGGGAATCTCTAGTTTCAACCGCTTCCAGGCTATTTAGATGTCGGGGGTAAGTTATTATATTTTTAATTTTACTTCATAAAGTTTAGTTTTCTCTAATTTATTGTAATTTTTAATTATGGTTCTGTTGTTATAAACAGCTTAGACTGACTGCTGTGAGGAGATCCGCTGTGAGAGAGCTTTAGAAAGCGCTGAAGCCTCAAGTGTGCGTTGCTCTCACGACACTGCTCTCATGTCGTGCCTAGCTTAATTAGTTCTGAACTCATGCGCATCGTGACATTTGCTCCACGTCTGCGAATTTGTTTAATAAAACGTTTTTCTTGTTCACGGCGGGCACGGAAATTGTGAGTAAAAATTTTGACGTGTTTCAAAATTGGCTTTTGTACCCGCCTACTTTTTAAGTTCACGTATTTACTGAACAATTTTTGTGTACGTGTATGGAGGTCTTAAGTCATTACGAAAGTCCAGATAATATCAATTGTTACGAGATGTTTATTTATCTCTGCAATATTCTATGCGACACCGTTCAATTAAGTATTTGTATCATCTCTTTCAAGCACCAATAATTTAATGCTGACATTTGTTTTACTTTTAAGTTACTTTCTTCTTACAAGTTGGAAAATGACTATTTTGAGAAAATAGAAAAGTCTAAAGCGATCGCTTGAAGCGTTTTAAAATGAATTAAATTCTATCGGGGGCAGACAAAGTGTATCTGAAACTGTTCTATCAAATTTAATAGACAACTTTCTAGAACCAAACGTTTAAGATAACCATTTTCGAGCGTGCCGATCACATATCCGATACCGTGAGTGTAAATACCAATAAAAGAACATTATAATTACGATAAAATCTCAACCTCAATATTTGGTCTGTATCGGCGTGATCACTCGAACATTGTCCACCGACACAGTGCCCACGCGCAGGCCCCGCCCCCTGGCGATCCCATACATTGTTGAAGCGTCATGCGTATGGTATCTCGTCATCGGGACGGAAGAATGCCCAATAGATGCCATCGTAAAAACAATGCAGATGCGTTTAAATTCACCGATAAAGTGAAATTATTGTTTTAATATGTAAACGGGTTGAACTTGTGATGTAGTCAAACCGATCGATTTAAGTGAAATCAACTTCGAGGTAGGTAACTACTTATAGTTAAGAAAAATGTATTTAAGCGATTTTATAACACAAGCAGCTTTGGTTGCTTACTTTGGGACTAGGCCAATTGGTGTTAACTGTCCTAAGATATTTTTTTTATTAAAATGCGAAGATCTTCAGTTCCTTTAGTATTGCGGGTATATGGGAGGTGGCAATCATTTACTATCGGTAGTGAATTATTTCACTTTCGGAACGGTTGAAAAATGTATTTATCCTATAACAATGTAATCATTCTTGGTGAAATATTGTCGGATTATTACAATTTGACTGCAAAAGCAGTAACAAATTGTGTGATTCATTCGCCACTGGACTTCTTTAACGTAAGAAACTATGCCCCGATACAATGAAGCAAGAAGGTTTCTGTAAAAACAAGAATTATTATCGACGTCGTTTCGTATTCGAGTCGGGCACAAAAAGGAGTACCAATTATGCGCAAACGCGGCGTCCAGTTAACCCAGACATTGTCTTTGTAAATATAAAGAGTTGAAAAAAAAAAATGCATTGAAGTGTATAAATCATGCGAAAATGGAGGAAAATGTATCGCATATTGACTTTATTGATATTCCTGTCTCTAACGTCAAACAAAAGTTGCCCCATATGTTATAGTGTCAAGCGCGCCCGATGAATTATGCATTGTTTCCATTACACTACGAGTTTTAACATAAACTCGATGTTAACGTTTCTTCCATGGATAAAATGCAATTTTTTAGTTGGCATCGGAGTCAGGCTTTGGCGTGTATAGGCGGGATGTGATGGGACTGCTTTTTGTTTAAACACACATGATACCAGATTGCATGGAGCTATCGGCGTGCGTTAAAAACTAAGACATAACTAAACATACCATGATGTTTTATGATACTGTTTTAACGAGTAGTACTAATATACCTCCTCATTATTTGATCAGATCATTGTATATAGATAAATATGTTACTGTTCTGTTGTCATAAGTCAGTGTATGTACGTACGTAAAGGTGTATGTTATGTACATAAACAAGTCTTATTTGCTGGTGGAACTAGGTATTTTTACTATGACAAAAAAAGGTGAATTACTTGATTACTTTTAGTTCTTATTCTTAAAAACAACATTAAAACACATTTATAAATGACTGCATGTTAAGAAGATCGATGAAATACTAAATACTTTATTTTAACGAAACTATTTTTTTTTTCATATTTTCATTTCAGAATTATAGTGTGAAAACAATGAGAATAATTTCAGAGTTTGTAGATATGTATTCCTAGTGATTTAAATTTAGTGTTATTAGTATTTATATGCAATATAAAAAAAAACACTGAAACGACTTACCCGATTATTCATAAACGCCTAGTAGACCTAAATTACTTGACACATGCGTCGTTTATCTGTCATTGTGACGTTTGCCTTTAAATGAAAGGAACAAAAAATATGTTAGTCAAGAAACTTTGCTAATTGTTTATGAATAAAAGGGTTAGCTTATTAAAATTTAATGCTCTATTTCCATACAACGCGGGCTTATTCTACGACATGGAACTGTGTTAGCATTATATGCTTGGTAAATATTTTAAGTATTATAACGGACTCGCACTCGAAATAGCTGTTAAGAACTGTACTAATGTAAAGTTGCTTTAAATTACAGTTAATTTTGTTACATTCCACAGCCATTCGCAGGTAAGTTCAACATACACAGTATTGAATAATGACAGAGGCCGAACTGTGAAAACGTATAATCACATTATTAAGAAAAAATGCAACCAGAAATTTAGTATTCAGTAACTAATCGAATAAATCAAGTTTAGTGTTAAAGGGAAAGTGTGTGTATTTGGACGTTACGAACTTGTGTTATGAATTAATGAATGGCTAGCACCGGCCGTCGTTTCGCTTGGATTAAAAAGGATTTCTATCATGTGGTTGTGACTGGTATTGCTCCTTTACCAATGCTCTCTCAAATTTTAGGGAACCTCCTAAGCTGTTGGAAGTAACAGTAATCTATAGAAAAATATCACTTAATATAGCTTTGTGATTTTGGTTCTGATACGCCCTAAATGTAAAATGTACACCTGCAAAATCACTACTGCACTATCTCAAGCAAGAGACCTAATCTTCGTCTCATAAAAAAACTCCCATTTTTACCCAGTTGATTTTTGATGATTTCTGAAATGCATATATTTTAAGTCTTAATACAAAAATTTACGTTTCTGAGTTCAAAAATAAAGGATGTTCTGTACAAACTTTGGAAGGCTGAAACACGTATTTATTTACTTTCAGTTTTCAACTTTTACACAAATTCTTATGTTTCCAACTTAAAAGTCAGGGACATCTAATACAAAATTTTCACCCCCCATTTTTACAAAGAGTTGATTTTGAACAAATACTTAAATACTGGTTTGTTTTGATTTGTTTAAATAACCCTTTAATCACCATTTTTCTGAAGTTTTATTTTGTCACTATAATGTTTACAACTACCGTCAAAAATAGTCGAAGGTAGTACAAAAAAAAACTTTAAATATAAAAGTAGCTAACCTAGAAAAAGGTAAAAAAAACTTTTTTAATTTTTGTTACACCAATATCACACTCCCTCAGATACCCACTTATACATGCCTCCCGTCGATTTCACTGCTCTGTTTACAAATACAAACCTGCTTCAAAGTACGCTTCGTATACAAATACTCGTACGCTGTGATTTGCTATTCCATCCCATTCCGTTGTGTGCCCGTGCCTAATATTTGTGTTTGTCGCCCAAGACAAACTGAGCGTGTGCTGTCTCGAGCTGGGCTGCGTCCGTCGTCCGTGCCATGCCAGCCATAACAATAAAGGGTGCAAACGATAAGTGATTTCACTCGATTATATCTAGACTATACAAGCTATCTAAAAACTGGTCACAGGATCAGTAATGTCGTCGTAGAATAAATATTCCTGTTATAACGAAAAACAGTCCTATGGTTATAATATGGCCTTCTAATTCCTATAATATTTGAAGAGATCTGTCAGTCTCTCCTGGATTCCCTCACACAATATCCTGGATCCCCATCACAACTTGACTTTAACACTATTATCTATTCTGTGCTGTAACTTAAATGAGATTAATTTGGAGGTATACTCGTATATACCCTACCAATCGTAAAAAATAATGTATAAATCGGTCCACAGCGGTTTTAAGGTAAAAGACATACTAAAAATACGCGACAAATTGAGAACGTATTCCCATCTCTGAAGTCGGGTAAAAAGCTCTGACTTTTGTCGTGTGCGGTAAAACAAAGCAACCAACTTTATCAACCATTTCGGTTACGTAACGAAACTGGAAAGGAATCTCTAGGACCACCGGCATCGCATCTAGAAACAGCAACGTAATAATTACCCAAACCGTTACACACACCCACGGCCCGGCGAGAACATCCCGCTTAATAAATTCTACACCACACTTGATTATACACCGCTGACATTTCAATTTGATAGTTCCCATTGGTTTCCTTATCACTTTCCCGGAGTACTGATCGATTTAGTGGTGCATATCGTTGCGATCTGGGGCCGCTGTATAAATTACTCGCACCGGCCGAGCGCAGACTATTGTCAAAGGGAGCGCATCGGTTATTGTTCCCGTCGCATTGGGTTTTATCTGCACACCGATCGCTCCGGCCGGCGGAGACCGCAATTTATCCCGCTCTTTATTTGATCGTTTTATTTCACTATTGCAAATTGTTACGCCACACTGACACATTAGCTTTCTCATCTTTTAGCTTATTATAACATTTATTATGACTTACTACTGTTCAATTAACTTGATCTTTTCACTGAATTTGTCTGATTTTTATACATTACTTTGATCACGGGATTAAAAGCATCATAAAAAGTTAACCTTTGAAAGCTGGCGTGATATTTGCGTACAACGTCCCGTTTGATAAAATCGGGACATCGCTATCTTATTCATAAATCCGCCGCAATCGATTATACCCACGTCATGTTGACTGACGAGCGATCAATATAATCGGTTTACAGGCTTCCTGTCTCGATTGTTATTCTAATACGCATTGTACTAGTGTTATTAATGTCCTATATGAGATATGAAGCGTTACGGTTAATTTGTTTATGTAATACCAACAAAATATAATGAAGACTGGTGGTCTCCAGCCAACGATTTGAAAACCAAGTTTAGGCATTAATTAAGTTTTCCATTAAGACTAATATGTAAGACGGTAAGTTCTGCAGTTTAGTTGTCTCTAGGCGTACGAGAAACAAGACATGTTAATTTAATTCTGCTTATGTTTGTTAAGTAACATCACAACTCATTAACTTTTGGAAAACAAGAAAACGCGGAGGAATTTCACTTGTTTAATTTTGCGCTACTCTAGGAAATTGAACTGTTTCGAAAAAGCCATATATGTGCGAACAACATTTGCTAGAACGTCGCAAAGTTGCACGAGTGAAATTCTGCTGTTTTTCTGCAATTTTGTCTCTAGCCTAGACTATAGAGGCAGAAACTTTCAGTTTATAAAATTCGTGGTCGTGTCTTATTGATACACTTGCTGTTTCCCGCGGCTTTGCACCCGTGGAGCATAAAAATTCCAAGCAAGCGTGCGATCATGCAAGCAAACATGTAAGCATGTTGGAATCAAAAAAAATGCTTATAAAATATGTAATTTATCTTATTATGCGAACTATTCTAAGCCCTCATCAATATTCGCAGTTGTCCTAGACTTCTTGCAACTTTAATTCCTTTATCGATAACCCGTCGGGGATAAGCTTTTTAACGGGAAGAAAAGTAGCCTATGCCCATCCGCAATATGTAAACTATCTCTTTGTCGTCCGTCCTTGTTCGTCGTTGTCGGTGTTACCCCGACTTCTTCTGCGCAGAATTTATCAATCGCCACCCTGCAGGAACTGTTCATTTTTCTGAGGCAAAAACGAATCTACTGGTATGTCCATTGCAAATCCTCAAAAAAATAAACTATTTCCTTGGCTCGTCTACAAAATAATATTATGTTCGCTGTTGCCCATTAATTTGACGATGATGCCTCATGAAACCAAACACTTGATCCGAAAAGTTCTACATTTATTCCACGAAGCAATGTAGAGTTTCATTTTAAACCTATTTGGTTAAGACATAAACCTGAGGATATTTTAATAAGGTATATCGGTCTTAATACGAAACAAGCTTTATTTCCAACCACGTCAACAAGTCATAATGTATCCCCAGGGACTAAGTTCAAAACTTGTGCTATTCTTGGATGCAAAGAAATGGCTGCAGTGAAAAAACCTATTCCGATATGATTTATGACAGTTTCCCAGATCACCTATAGCTTGTAAAACCGATTTATAATCTTTGTGATTTATAGATATGGTAAAACTTTTATATCTCAAGTCGCTTATAAAATGTCGTTTATGACAATTTTTATGGTGTGGATCAGCTTTTATTTGTAAACAAAAAATGTGGCGGATAAATTTCTATTGTACTTACATTAGTAGTTCTCTTGGAGAGTCCAAATGAGCTAATTTAGCTTTCGATTCAGTTCAAACATCTTCATTTGCGTAAAGTGCTCAGTGAAGTGGCTAAAGACACGCGATTTCAAATAGCCGATTGTGCAGATTGCTCCTACATGAGACCTCGTTGAGATAGGCGTTTCAACCTGAGCAAGCTATCATTAACCGTTGCCTGTTGGCGGATTTATGCCGGCGTCACGGACGGTTCCCGTACTCAATTATCCGTCTTGCAATCTCCCCATTGTTGTCGAAATTTAAAACAAATTTCCTGTACAAGGGGGGTCGCGTTTTTCTGCCCTGCCAAATTGGATAAGCACTGTAATTACTCGTTTAACGTTTCAGAACGTTGGTTGTTGGTTTGTGGGCATTTGGATTGGCAAGTATGCGGATCTTTGTAGGAGTTTATGAGCCAGAACGCATTCTTCGAGGGAGGCAGGTCGAGTAAACGTCGTGTCTGGCAAGCGCAATTGCTTGCGCCTGCATTGGGTATAAAAAAAGTACTTACCTAATTATTCTGAAGGCAATTTTCATCAATGTTTTATTTATTCTCGTCATTTATTACACATGTGATACGATTCGGAAGACAAAAATTTGTAGTAAGTAAAATAATTTCAAGTAAGAATTTTAAGTTTCTTATATTTTAACAAACAAAAGATATCTGCATGTCTTACTACAATCGCCCACCATTAAGTGGTAAGTGAAGTTGGAGATATCAAATAATCGGGAGCATCTCGATTTCTTGATAGTCGGCGTAGCAGCTAAGCCGAAAGGTCTTATGTAGTAAGAATTACGCGTAAACTTGAGTCTTCTACGATATCAAAAGAGTCAGTTGACACTGCATGAGTGATGGGATTGTTGTTTTGCAATGATTTATTGCAGATGCACTCCGGGATTATATTTCGATAACTTCTGTGCGTAGTTTCACGGAAGCGTCAGGTTTATGGATGGATAGTGTTCAGGGACTAGAAGTAATCTTTTTTCTTTATATAGTAGGTATAAAAAATAGTCGCACTTCGTTCCTGTCTGTACTTGTCCTATCTTCGGCCACTTACTCCTAAACCACGCAATGGATTTTGATACGGTTTTCTGTGTTATTTAGAGTTTTTTTGACGAAAGGGTTTTATGTACATTACATGCTAATTGTACCCTTGTGAAGCCGGGGGAGTCGCTAGCTGATAATAAAGCCCTTGGTGTTTAAGGTTTCGCACGTTTGGCTTATTTTCACTTTCTTAATTATTATTTAGTATTCATTTTGGTAAAGTGTGCACTTTTTAACGTGTAAGAGATCTGAGGTTCACTTTTTTATAAAGATATATTTAATTTAATTAGGTTCATACTCATACTAAAGGTCAATTTATTAAGATGTCAGTATGAGGAAAATCAAAGTTAGTAAGTAACACAGTACCAAAAGTGGCATTACAGTAACAACCCTACGTTTATATTTGACAGCTGAGATGTCAGCACAAAATTGGATTTCGCAAAATAAACATGTCGCACTTTGTTGGAGTGCATTTACCATTTCCATACAAAATTGAACTTTAACGAATTTATACTAAGACCTGGAATGTGATGAAGCTATTCAATTGCGAACCTCACAGTCAGTGTAGCTTTAGCCGTTCCGGACTTCAAAATTGTTTTTATGATTATCGCTGTAATTTGTAAGACGCAGGTAAAGTTTTTAAAATCGACAACTAAAGTCATACCACAGCCTCATTTATGGATTTAAAATTAAGTTGCACCGAAAATTGACCGACCAAACTTTAAGGTTTTCCAGAAACTGAGCCGATCTATCAAAGAGGGAGCAAATGCTGTGAACATGAGTGATAGTGATAAATATTAGTCGGTTTATATTCGAGAATATTAGATCAAGACCCACGTCCACCCACATAATGCAAAAAGAAATAAAACTCTCTACTTTATATACAGTCTACCCTAAATTTTAATAGAAGTTCCAATCGTGGCAAAATGTACACGGTGGTGGCCGGAGTACACTCCAGCCCGACTTGGCAGAAGCACAAAATAAATTATAGTACTAACGTACAGAAACATCTCTTTTACAACCGTGATTAAACAAATTCCGACTTTATTGACACGTTTGAAAAGTTTGTATTACTTCATACACATTCGCCAAGCGGCTCGCATCAAAAGGAACGCGCCGCCCGCGTCCACCTTCCCCCCGCAACTTCCTGGCGAAACGTTAGGGTTGCGCTGCATTTGTTTTCAATTACACTGACACAGCGAGAGCGAGCGAACTACTGCGATTTACAGTGCGGAGTGGAACTCCCCCTTGGTAGGAGCACTACCATGCTCCCAGATACCTACAACTAATTAGTTAAACGTGTAGAATATTTTATTTTCCAAAATAGTGTAAGAGCCAAATGGCCTCTTTGAAAATAAGTCATGTGGATCGCCGGTGTATTATGGCAATTAGCACCATTTTTGCTCTACAGGACACGGTAGTGACCCCTTTTTTTAATTGTTCATCTAGTAAGTAAATATATGTATATCCAGTGTTAAATATGTGTAAAATAACTACGCGGAAATATTTTAATATGTTCATTTATGGTCAAGGAAGATATCCATAATTATGGACCGCCAATCTACATACATTTAAATGTTACTCAGAAAAACCAACGCCATCTATTGCATTTTCCCTACATTACGGGTAAACTTAGGTGAAGCAATTACGGTTTCTTCTTAATAGCAGATGGTTTAGACGATAACGTTTAAAGAAGATCGATCCACCAAAATTTGCATTTACGTTTTAATCGACGTCTTTTTTGTCGATAGTATTCCCGCTGGCAGTTGTATTTATGGCGCCATCTAGTTTAACTGGGTTAAGGCAGTTAGCTGGCTTACGACTTCCATAAGGTGATTGTAAGTCTTATACAAATTGTCTTTGACCCCATAGTCAAATACCATATTGAAATACGAGCATAAAATTATTAACATACTTACGTCGTGCAAAAATAAACATTATTACCATAGCAAATTACACACAAAAACCGTGAAATAAGACTAACAATTTACCAAGTAAAACTACAAGTTTAATTTTTTCAATCATTAATCCGACAAAAGACGATTGAGTTTTATTCTACTGCAATAAACATGGCGAGTAAAAATAAATAACTGCAAAACTTACTGTCAAGTAATAAAAAATATGGGTTGGATACTAAATAAAAGGTAGCAATTATAATTTAATTGGCGGACCAATCAAATGACTACTAAACAAATAAAAGTTTTTACTCTTTTAAAATCAAGGTACAGTTTAAAAACGTTTAAATTAAATTAATCGTTTCATGTGAGGTTTGGATTAAATAAAAGTACAATTTATCTGGAGAAGCTTTCTTTTATTAGTATCAATTACAATAGGTTCGACAATTTAATAATTAATTATTAATTACTATTTGCACCAAGTAAATTTTGGTGGATAGAATGCTATAAGTTTTTGCTAACGGTACTCTATTATTGAATGAATGAATGAATTATTTTTATGTCGAACTTGGTTCTTATTTTGTGTGTAACATTATTTATTTTTACGGTGTATAAATAAAATTCATTTATAATTTAATAACTTACGCTATAGTTAGTGATGTTACAAATACAATAATTAATTCTTGCATTGTTATTGGTTCTACACGCATACCATTTTCAAGTTGATTTGTCATTTGACAAAACATTGCACTGTCGTCAAAAAGAAAGAAAGAAAGAAACTAGTATAGCTGGATACTGTATTTATTACAGTGAGTGAGAAATCCGCAGACCCATGGGGAAGAGGAGCTATAGGGCGGCAATGGATCAGTAATTCTCTTGGGTTTGCTAGTTCCTATGGGCGGCGATAATCACGCTCCATCAGATGACACGAATGCTCATTTGTCTTCCCCTTTCCAAAAAAAACCCTAAAATGGGTTAAAATCTACTGATATTTGCCTAATTCGTATTGAAATTAAATTTAAAAAATTATACAATAGTATTCGACAAGTAGTTCATTTGTTCTTTACTGAATTGATAGAAGTGGCATCAAATACAATTAAACTAAAATAAGTTCGTCGTAATCCCAACTAATCTTGCATATTTAAAGAAACCTATAGCAATGCATTACAGTTGGTTATTGCTTGAATATCATAATCTAGCCTTTACATTCCTCAAGAGTCACGTCCTGGCTCGTCAGTCGCACTGTTGGGCATCAATGACGTGTAATTGACGTCTGACCGGTCGACGTGTCACGTCAACTTGACGCGTGACGGGCCGACAATGCGGGTGTGACGTCATGATGGCCAAAACTTCGACGTTTAGGGGAATTCATTGTTTATGGTTTCGTGTGGATTCATTCCGGTTGGTAGTTGTTATAGAAGTAAGTATAAGGATATAGATTATAATAATAAAGTAAAGTAATCTTTGATTCCTTTTGCTTAAAAGAAAACTGTACTCTTACTTTCCTAATGTCAAACGAAAATTACATTTATCAAAGTGTGAGAATATAATCTAACGTTACAAACAAATTAAAGTACTTTAAATTTACAATTTTTGTTGTTGTAAATCGTGTGTTTACGAATTTTTTTTTAATAACTACTTAAATAAATGTATTTTTTATTAGTATTCAAATAAAATTGATGTGATTATTTATGCAAAAAAACTGCGTTTTATAATCTCCGCAACGCAGTATGTAACAGTTTCCTACAGGAGAATATCAATATCTTCGGACACTAATGAAGAGATGGCTATCCTTAGTGTTGTGTGGGATAGTGACACATACCGCGAGCTGAGCAATTTGTCTCGTCTAGTGCTATAAATTGATTGTATTCCCAGCAGGGCGTCTAAGCTCCTATCTCGGGGTGTTGGTTCAAGTAAGAGGCTTATAGCGACAGCGGCAGCGGAAAACGCTTGCGATTAACCAATTTTTTACGGTAGTAAAAGTTTTCACCAATGCTCAGATGCAGGATATATGCCATACCTGAGGCTTTAGCACGCTAGTTTTTATTTAGGACATAAGGTATATTAGTGTATGATTACAAACAATAAGCGTGTGCGAAAAAAAGGAAAAAGTTTTGTCTGCAATAAACGTTTAAGGTGTGTTACTAAAGCTGCAAATAAGACTGATAGGCGTACGTCGCAACTAATGAGCCAATGAAATGATTATGACCAGACCAGAACCTTTCCAGATAAATCGATAACGTAGTGCGCCAAGTAGATGCATAATAATCCATTGCTTCACCGAGGTCAAAATGAAGCGGAGTCTAATTGCGGCCAAGTTTATGCGTACCCATTGATGCCATAAGTTTCTATTTTACTTATTTAGATAGGCTAGACTATAGTCAAGTCTCCACTTTTGAAAACTCCGAGATGCTCAAATTTTATCTTACAATTCTCTACTAGAGAAAAGACTAAAACTTTTCTACTTCGATGGAGAGCGAGGAGCGCCACTTTAGGTGATAGAAGACGCCAAAACAAAAGTATTATATGCATGTTTTTAATTTCAGATCTAAACTTTATGATATTTATGACCTATAACCATCAAGTACATGGCATTCCACTGACGCATACTCGTGCCTATGTCAATACAAGTAAATTTCTAACACTCCCGCTATGCTTCTATCACTTATTCCAAGTGCTAACGGACTCAACTTTATATTAACAAATGGTTTCGTCTACACGATATTACAACCATCTCCCACCTTCGGCGCACTTAAATAAGATGCTAATTATTCCTAAAACGGGCAATAACAATTTCTCATGTACATGTATAGTATACGGAGGACTTATTTAAACGAGTAACTTCTGTTAGTAGCTGTTCAAGTCTGTTTTATTTGAAACTTCTTAATTTTTTGTGAATTTAGAAGACTTAACTTTAGGAAAACTTTATAAGGAAGTTTTTTTTTGACAGTTTTTTTCTACTAAAATAGTTATACTGCAGCGACACCATACTTTGCTTTTTTGCCCAAGAAAACACTGGATCGACATTATATTTACAATGCAAACAATAACATTAAGCAACGTAGGTACTTAATCCTCAAAGCTAAAAGTTATTGTTTATGTTGTTGAAGGTCAATAAATTGGTTTAACTTTGATCCTTAAGGGCACCGCCACCTCGTTCTCTCCATATATATTTTTTTTTATGAATTTTTAGTTAACTTGGTTTTATTTATACCCGTAAACGAAGTCCAACGGATAGGTTGTTCTCAGCACTATTACGTACCTTCGAATATAAAGTGTCTTTCTCATGCCAATACTAGTAAAAAAAGCTTCATAAATGCTTTGATATTTTAGACGCGCATTTTATTGGCACACACTTCGAGTCAAATTTAAATTTCGAATCACCCTTTCAGTCGCCGGATTCAATTAAACATGTTTCTATTAGGCGACAGTTGAACGGTTATTCCGACCGTTCAATGGAACGGAACGAGTATGAAAGGGTATCGGCCAATTGGCGCGGTGCCGGGTTTTATTCGTGTTTATGTCTACGATCTTATCTGTGGTTTGTCTATGGCCATACGGGCGCCCGCCCTTTTATTAAACTCCCATGTCAAATATTTCGGTGGGAGGAGTGTGGAGTCGTTATAAGCTGTAAATAAATTTAACAGAGTGATCGGTTTTTGGTGATGTTTAATAAATAGTATTTGTATGTCCTATTTTTTGGGATTAGTACTGACTGGTAGCAAAGTGCTATTGATATTGCCGAATTCATCGTTTTGTAACTTGTGTATTGTATAAATTGACAGAACATGTGTTGTTGCATATATACATGCAATGAGGGTTTCATTTCCTAAAGATCCAATGACAAAACTTAATTTGAATATATCGCATAAAAGTTATTAATAAGAACAAGCTACAAATCGTAGCCAGAAATCGTAATCAGATTCTTTTGCACATTGCTGAATATAATCGTTTGTAGTTTTTCCCATTTCTGACTATCATGTGTTGCCTGCAACCAGTCACGTCTCGCAGTCTTCCTAACATCTTCCACCCATCTTGTAAGTATTCTACGGTTAGCACGTGGTCTTGGATCTAGTACTCAGTTTATTCCATAGGGGCAGTAACGTGTGATCATCTCTACTTTGGCTTTGGGATTGTGAAAATGACATTCGTTACTTAGAGCACACTACTTCACCAACTTAAGATTCGCAGATAATCTGGTTTTATTCGAAACAAACAGGACCTGAAACATCAAACATAAGTTAAATAGTTTATATTTCTAAAAATATCTCTTCTCAAACTTAATAATAAAGCCTCAATACCTAAATAAACTTTTAAAATGTATGTAACTCCAACACCTTCTCCATGTAGTTGCTGCTCCATTAGCAATATAGGGTGTGTTAAATGAAAACAGGGCAGGAATCTTAATTTAATTTAAGGACCAATCTTTGTAACCGTATCAATATCGTTATTCAATAATAACTGTATAATAATACTGTAAATTGTAACAGTTATTACTCGGTAAAGTTGATCATAATTTATAGATTTTACAATTCTTGAGACTGCTCCACATTTTTAACATTAGATTTTTGTAATGGCATCAATTGCAGTTTTTTAAATTGTGGTTTTTTGTATGAAACAATTTTACAAGTCAGATACAAAAATACATTTGAGCCACTTTGCCCTGCTGACTGAGACTGTTTGCAATTTTCGCAGAACGGTCCAAACATAGAGTTATATGTATAAAAAACAATTTGAATCTCTAAGACAAGTTACCAAACCCAAACATAAACTACTTCAAGTATGTTGACTGGAGCGCTTCAACTTATTTTTTAATCACGCGGTGCGTTAATTGAAAACCCAACTAGGTATTAATAGAAAAACATTCGAATTGCTTACCCACCTGCGCGGTCGCCGACCTTTTGTACGTTGGCATAATGACCGGTCACGTCACTCCGCCGTCGCTGCCCGTCACTAGCAGAAGAGTTAATTTTCTCCATGCACTTAATTTATTTATTAAAAAAAACTTATGAGAAAGGGACTCGGACCTCCAGGCTTAGATGCGCGCCCGCCATCTTGTTTATCTTTAATTAGTTTGGAATAGCTGATTCACTGTTGTGAGGATGCGATAACAGAGCGGCTGTCCACCTACACGGGGATAGGGATGTGTCCTGCGATCGCACTTTTTACGTGTAGCGTGTAACAGGTATTTCGTGTTGAAAATACTTGTGCAAAGTACTACCACTGCATGTTCGAGTAAAGATACCGCGGATGGACAGACAAGTTCGTATAGTTTGCCGAGCTGTGCACCTAGCACGAATCTTCTCGATACTCGTCAACTCGCTACGTAACTCACTGCGTCTCTCTCCTAGTGGGCTAGTTAGAAAGTAACGCACTGACTTACGTAGCGAGTTAACGTGTATCGAGAAGATTCGTGCTAGTTGCACTGTTCTACTGTACTCTAACGTTAAAAGTATTTTTTTTTGGCTTTAAACGCCTATATTATGTCATTTTAGATGACCTGGAACCCAAGTGACTTAAACTGCAAGTCAAATCAACTGCTGATTTTATATAGCTTCTCTATATAGTACGTTACCAATGAGAGACGTAGGAAAGGGATGCATGTAGTTATCGTGAAAATTTTATACTAATCGTTTATCGTTATGACTATAATTAGATGACCGACGTATTGACTTACTTAACAAAAATGACCCCAGTAAAATATTTCAGTCGAAAATGTGTTTAATTATATTTGAAATCGAAAACAAAGCCGTGATTATTTTAAGCTTTTGTGAACACTTTGTAACCCACCAAAAATGTAAGTGCACTTTTGAACAATAAAAGTATTTCCACCGTACTGTCGTACTTAGTCCATAGTTCATGTAACGTTCAGCCCAGCACTACCTGTTTATTGTTCCGCCCGTGTTTATCATAAACACTGGTGACGTTCCAAATGAGCACTAAGAACGTTACCATAACGTTATGCTCGAAGATGCTTGAATCACATTCATATGTAAATACGAGCCTCGGAACCAGCCCGAGAGCTCTCGCGACATGCAATGTTGTTTGTGAAACAGAATTCAGATTGTCTTTTGAAGTCACTAGCTTTTAAGGTAATGGTATTGAAAGCTACGTTTGCCATTTTATTCGGATAGTACAAGTTTTGGTTTTGTTTTTGTAAATATGTTTGTCTAACAACTTCGAATAGCTTTTGAATGAACTGAATTACCGTAGTAAGTTTTACATAGGTACCTTCATAAATTAGATGGAATTTTGTACGCTTTGATTTTTTAGTTCATCAGCTTCATGGTGAGCAAATTGATGTTTCAAAGCGAAAACGCTCCATTTTTATTAAAGTTCGCAGCGGGTAATGACCGTTATGATTTATTAAAGAATTCCGCATAGTGCAAACTGGCCGACTGTGAACTTGGACGGAGCTAGTATCTCGGGGCGCAGAATATTAAAATTCTCTACGAAGGCGTACGGACGCAGCAGGTCCTAAGGCACAATGCACATTGTCAACGCATATAAAGATACACTGTTGCCTTTATAACACTATTGTGCTGCACCCTTGCAGTTTCTTTACAGTTTTCACGGCGTATTCTAGTGTTTTATTATTCATGTAACAACTGCCTTATGCGCACCTCCTTGTAATGTTAATAATTGAGGACTGCCGTGACAGGGAGATGTGGAGGCGAGGGTACGAGTCAAGCGCGTAACAATTTATCATTTATACTTATTTCCTTTGTTTTGTACAACTAAAGTAAATCTTCATTTCAAAGTCTCAATCGTGTTGCGTTATGTTTGTATAAACTGTGCGAATATTTTTTAAAGACTGTTCTATGTGATACCTGTCTGAAGCTGAAGCAATAGTGCTACATTTTTAAAGTTAGTAGCTAATGTATTTGTCTATAGCCGTGTCAAATAAATTCCGAACCATATTCTCTTATTTTAAATTATATTGTATTTAAATTTATTACCTACGTGCAAAATTATTTTCACAAAGTTATAAAATGTTATGAATAACAATTTAATGTAATGCAATCGTGCAGAAAATATCGAGTAACTCTATACCGCTTTTATGTTATATATTGAAAAAAGAAAGGCACATTGCGTCCATATAGCGTGGCATTATGCGTTGATATGACCGCTTGTTTATAGCTCATTGTTCCTTCTCAATAATATACTTAGCACTACATTTAAACATTTCATTCGATAAAGCTCGCATTGATCAAGTTCAATGCAAAAGGTCAAATGTATTATTGAATTTTTAAGTGACATTGGATCGGAAACAGAAATTTATGGTTCTTCAGCGAATATTAATATAAAGATTGTTGGAGGTGAAAATGGGTATAATATATGTAATCTTCACTTCGCTGTAACACTCAATGGCATGAAATTTAAAATTCCCCTTACTTTGCACACTTACTTAATAAAACATGCAACTAAAAGAAACAATATTTTAATCAGTTTTTAAGGTTCCGTACCAAAATGGTAAAAAGAAACCCTTAAAGGGAAGGAGCCGAGAGACCATACTTATTTCCAAGTTCGGCTACTAGGTCAAATTCGGTATCTTATGAAAGGGCTTCAATTACCTACGCATTCGAAACCCGGTTTTTTTTAACGTCGCTTTGTTTGTGAATGATAATGAATAATGATCTACTAAAAACTGAATTGCTATGATTATGACCTGGGGCTCCAATAAAAGCAGAACATAGCCTAGCCTGTCAAGAAAAATAGAACTGTTTTTCTACGAGCATAGTTTTTAGGCATCACTAAAAATCCTTAACAGACCAACTTAGTTTGGAGGTTAGATTAATTTTCTTTTACGGGTGATTTTGGTAAATCTATCACATAATAATCAATACGTAGCCCTCTGTGCGCGATATTGCCTCACACTTACTGATTTTTATTGTTGTGGAGTCTAAGGAAGAAACGGAACTTTTCTAGTTGCGCCATATTCGTCCTATCATCCGTCTGTTCGTCAGTAATGTTATGACACAGACATTTTACTGGCAGACTGTAAGTGCTATATACAATATTTATTACATTTACTGGGACTTTAACGCGATAGTATACTGTTTATTTATTAACCTCGACGGTTCAGCGGGTTTTGGGGGTTTCGTTTCGGGGTTGAAGTCTTGCTAAGCGTAACAAGTTCTATAATAGTCTAATAGGCACCAATAAGTCAAAATATTACATCGGCAACAGGTATCACCCAACACATCATCTGAACGACAGCATTCTCTCATTTTGATTAAAATTATAATAAAGTGCGATTTAATATTATTTAACTCGGATTTAAAACCACGCGTTATTGAGTCATTCGCATTCATTTTAAACTGGAACTGTATTTGAATAACAAATTCGTCACTAATTAGGTGTTATGTGGTCAGTTAAAAAACTTATCTCGTGCATTTATCTCGTAAGTATACGGGGTATTTACACGTTTGTGCTACCAACTAGTTTTTAGTCTTTTTTTAGTTTTTAAATATATGAAGACCACGACAGTCTTTCCTAAAACCGGTAGCCATTAGGAATTTAAACACTGTTTATTTAAAGTTTCCTTTATAAAATACTTAAAAGACAACATTCAAATGTTTTGTTTAACTCTAGGTTGCAACCCGCTATTTTACCAAATTGCAAATCAAACTGAAGCGCCCCAAAAGCAGTTCATTGTCTTCTATTGATAACACCAAGGTTCAGCGTTCGTTGTATCCCCGCAATGGATGCCTATAATTTTTAATTTCAATTACGGTTCGATACTGAGTACAAGTGTGGATACCTTGGATGCTTGTCGCTATTGTGCCCAGTGCGGAACAACGGTTTGCACTTACCGAAGCATGTGGCCGAGAACACTGTGAAGACGCGGCACTCATACTTTATTAAGAAGCTAAGTGAAGAGTTTATGGCTAATACAGTTACAGGCCACGTCAATGAATAATAGAGGCGTGGAGCCATTGTGTTATAATGAAGAAAATTAGAAGTAACGGTTTTATTATGGTCTGTATTTTTCTTATGAAATGGGAAGGCAAACAAGCAAGTGGGTCACCTGATGGTAGCTGATCACCACCGCCTATATAGACACTGACCCTGTATGATTTGTTGGCGGAATTTTGAGTTTCAGACAATAATTTATTTACCATCCATCGTTCAACGATACAATTATACGGATTACTCTACTGATCATCTGACATTGTTTGTAATAGCGCATAATTACGTGAGTATATTTTCTTGCTGATTAAATTATTCGTTTTTTTAAATAATGTCCAATGTAGCACAGAGGGTGTCATACATAATTTTGTAAGCTCTGTCTTTCCATCAGTTGTTCTGTGGCGTCTTTGCCTAATCCACTAAACCGAACTTATACGGGACTTCGTTTGGTAGCTGAATTTTTGAGCTAATTAGTTACTGATTAATAAAACACCTACTATAGTTTCACATTTCTTTATCGTCATCGTATCATTATTTCTGTCAAGATGTACGTTACTTAACACATTGTTTGCTACGTAAATGAACTAGGTATATTCGAACCTTAATATTAAGTCCATTCAATACTGTCACCTTAAAGGCACTTCGTAAAATGCAAAGCACTTGTACATTATGGAACTCAAGAAGTGGCTATCGCTGGTTAGCGGAGTTGGAACTTTTACCATTACCCACTACACTTTTATTCCATTTTCTCTGGAAAAACGTTTGAGTATTTTTTTGTAAGAAAAAACTTTAATGGTATTGTGCCGTATTCATAATTAGACCACACGCGATTGTGTAAGGAGGTAGAAGAATTTAAATTCCAACTGTTCGTGGAAAAAGTTTATGTCGTTGTAATACTTCGCTACGTTTTGTTTTTGCAAAAAAATGTCTTTGAACGGCATGCGCTTGTGTTCCCGGAAAAAGGCTATGTCTGAAGCAAACCAAGCAATTTACGACGTGTTACATCAAACGCACGTTCCTAAATTCATCTACTTGGGTGGCCCGGTTTGATAACCATTAGGGTTTTTGTTAGAATTTAATGATCGCTTTTAAGCGACGTAATGGGTATCACTACTTGTTTGTTATTTTATCAGTAAGATGAGACCGACGGCCAATTTTGAGGTAAGCAAACAATTCAATTTAATTCCATGTCAAATATTTTCTTATTTAGAAAGTTTTCGATTAAATTCTGAACGGCCACTTTTAGGATTCTTTACAAATCTTATTTCCGTTTTTGCACACAGAAGCAAATACTAAAATTTTCTTCAACTTCTCGATGCTGTTATTCCGTTAGTCGTCTCCATATTCTTCAGCTTTTGTCTGCGATTTCGAACCCGTTTTTTTTGTATTACATACTAACTTTCACCCCCTTTTAACGTCCTTTATGGTGGAATTTCCAGAAGTTAACTCTTATCAGTGTCTCTTTATACGCCCTAAGAAGCATATATTCCACATGTTATGTGGTACTCCAAATTATTTATTTAAATGAAAAAGGTATACAAGATAATATAAACACTAAAATAATTTAACTACTCTAAACCTAAAAACCTAAATCTACAAATATCCCCTAAGTCGTTGTCATTAGGCAGGGTGCCCATAAGGCTGGCAGCATTTCCTCGTTGTATCGCTATGCCGATACGTAGGCCGGGGAATGAGCCAGCCCTGTTATGTTTCATCGGCGATCACATCAGCATTTTAGGCAGTGCGTTGTCTGTCAGTGAGTCAGTTCTACAACTCTTTTATTTTTACTCTGTCTCTATTTTAACAGCAATGGTAACTCTAAACGATGACGCGAAGCTTCTGAAGTGACCTGAGTGCATTGATAAAACAGCACTAGCTCCAGGATAGCAACTCTATTTGTGGCACTTCCAGCAATGGATGGAACTCGAGTCAAGATGTGACATCTTGGTTGTAATTCAAGCCGCATGGTCACGGAAAGTGTATTCTTTGTAAGATCCGCCGAGCACATCAGACTAAGTTAGTCTCAAATATTAATTTAAAAATGAGAGGCTTTTCCATTTTACTGTTCTTTAAAGATGTTTAATAAAGAGATTGCGAAGGCGTGTGAATTTACAGCGCTGGTTAATGCAAAATTCTTTGATCATGGTTACCTGCTGGAATTCACTTCTGATTAGAGGCTAAATTACAACTTTGAGCTGACTCTATTCCTTCTTTAATTCAATATTTTTAATCCTTGTGTATTTTTTCCAATGAGAATCTTTTACCTAGTCAGTTATACAAAACAAAAAACACATACTTGATTTTTATGCACAAAAAGAAATATTTACTGTCACTGTAAAATTGCAATTTGCTTGTCTGTGCCACCCCCGTTATATGTATAGACGAAAGTGCATTCGTCGGTTCAGGATATCAGTTTTAAAACGGCCCTCTCTGACAGATGTTACCGTCCGTCGACGTGACTCCAATGTAAAACAACGCTTTGTGTATCCCCCAATTTGAAAATAGATCCAAGTGTTTTTTGGTAAGATGCACGGTTTTTGTGTTAAAAGTTTTTTCCGAGGTTTTGATTGTTATTGATATATTTATGTTGTTGAAAATTAGAATTAAGACCAGTGTGAAGGAAATGAGCAACATATTAAATTAAGTACAAAAAAAGACACATTTAAGTTCCGTAAGTTAGGTTCCGGGTTCGATTCCCGGGAAGGGGAAATGTTTGTAAGATGAATATGAATATTTGTACCCGAGTCATGGATGTTATATATATTTAAGTATGTATATCCGTTGTCTAGTACCCATAACATAAGGTTTACTTAGCTTGGGACTAGGTCAATTGGTGTGAATGGTCCAGAGATGTTTGTTTGTTTAAGTCACCGTTGAAGACGGAACTACGAGAAAGTGTAATTTTACGAACAGGAGGCATAAAATATATACTATGAAGTTGATATGTCTATCACTTTCAAGCATAGACAATTTCTCAGTTCCCTCTTTAATACCGGCTAAGTTTGTTGCTGTTTGCACACTACTACACAGGATTATGTAACAAATGTTGCAGAAAAGCAATAAAGTATTCTGTATTGAGCATATGTATATTGAGTATTGACTTTAGAAAGATTATATTAGTTAGGTATGACAAATTAAACTTAGTTACTGAAATTTGATTCGACGTTTGCACTTACGGATTTTTATAAAAGCGAGCCTTACTATGATGTGATGTCATTTTACGCAGATATATTTGCGAACAGCAATTAGTAAAGAAACAATTAATTTCATATTTTAACGGAAAAGTCCCAGTAAAAAGTAAATTGAAGCTAGCTAACTATTTGAGAAATAAATATGATGCAGGTCGATCTTTTCTAGGTCGTACGCCCACGATCATTTACATTAAAAAAGTTTGACAGGCCTGAAAATAGATATTAATAAGGTCGAGTAAAATTCAAAATATCTTTGTTTAAACTTGTCTGTATAAGCCTTGGCTTATAAGAAGCATTTAAGCAACGTTTGGTAACGCATCTGCAATCTTCTTAGTGCTGCAAGTGACTATGAGGGATGGCGATCACTTACCATCAGGTGACCCACTTCCTCGTTTGCCTTTCTACTTTATAAAATACATACTTTTTCCCGATGTCCAGCACTTTAACACTAGACATGTGAAAGTGTGGTTGCTTGGTTGTTTTATCCCTCTTTAACGAATTGACTTAAACTTTTTCATGAAGGTAGTTAATTAATGGGCCAGAGAGTGAGAGTTACATAGGCTCTCTTTTATTTCGAAAAATACATAATTCCTGTGTGGTAGTATCAACAACAATAAACATTATTTATTGTAAACCACTTTAAAAAAAGACAAAAAAGACAAAAAAAAACAAAGAAACAATTTAGTAAGATAGACAATAGGCGGTCTTATAGCTTAAGAGCGGTCACTTCCAGAAAAGTTTTGATAGTGGACTATATCTAGTTAAGTAATCATAAAACTTTACGTAAATGAGTCGGAGGCAACAGGTAAATTTAGCTGTGCAAGGTGCAAGAAGACGTTTGGATAGGGTAGAAAATGCTAGTTTGCTTGCTGCCATGCTTATTTGCTAGCTTGCTTGCTTGTTTCATGGCATGCGAGCAGGAGTTGTGACGTAACTCGTAGGACTACTACACGAACATTATGGCAAATGATTTCTTGAATCAATTGCTTACTTTTGCTTTCTTGTTTGCTTGCATGGCACAACCGAAAGCCGTGGGTTAAAGCTAGAAAAAAGAAATATGTTTAACACGTTGTTAATGCTTATTTAAACCAAAGGAGCCACACCACCTAGTTTTATACGTTTTAATTCAGAATCCTGTGGATCAACAAGCGTATGTTTAAATATTTACGGTCACGTAATAACGATAAGATAATCTTAATTTAGTTGTACTAGAGAGACTAGAGGGTTTAAAATAACGTGTCAGATTACACCAGTTTTTGCTTCGTTATATGAACTCCTACATAACAATATACTTAATTTAAACACTTTAAAAGTTAGTTTTAAAAATTATACCCGTTAAAGTAATATTAAAATTAATTAATGTAAAAATATACTGAACGGAGTAACGTCATTCGATCCCACAAATAGGCATTTAAGATAAATTAATTAAAGTTCCGAGAGAGATGTGCAATAAAAACACGGTAATTTAAATCGTTTACGAGCAAGTTAATTGTTTATATACGTTATTAATTGTGTTGAACAGTTGTTGGATGCTGTAAGATATAAATAAAAATCGAGACCGTTCGCGAGAGGCGATGCATTGCAATTACTAACGCGTATCTCGCTCAATATTCTCGATTCAACTTTCAGCTATGCGATTGGTATCAGCTACGTGCCTTTCATACGGATTAGCGAAGAGTGTAATTAATTTCTTAATAATTTGGCCGCTTTGAGATAAATTTTACCGACAAATCTAAAAAGAAAAAATAAGTGTAACAAACAATTTAATTTTCAATGCATACCTTAAAACTTAAATTAGAAACTTTAAATCTCAATGTGATATGTTTACAATTTGCCTCAGAAATAGCTTAAGAGGAAACACCAAGGTCTAGAGAATTGAAAAATAGGTATTTGTAAAATCTATTGCTGCCTCCATCTATCAAGCCTCCCCCCGCAGATTGCAATAGAGACAGCCGCAGCTTGGACTGAAAATACCTATTAAAAGTACACAAAATCAACGATTCGTAGACCCCTGATTCCTTCTCCAAAACTTATCCGATTTAACTACTTTTTTCATTAAAAATTAAAGAAAGGCTTTGGCAGTGTTCCTATGTTTTTCTTTTTTTATATAATCTAGTAAAATGTGTTTTCTGAATGTATGAACGCAGCCGAAAATCTGGCCAATTTTTTAGGTTTTTGAATGTCCATATCTTTTTAATAATTAATTTATTAATAAAAGGAAAACATAGGGACATGCATAATAGTGGCCATCGATTTTTTGAAAAAAAAATATTGCTCTACTGGCATTATCCAGAGAGGAAACAGGGGACGACGTTTGTATGGAAAAACGGCCTTTGTGTTTCCTCTTAATAGTTAAGATCCTTGTCGAAGCAACGTATGAAGTAAGAGTTAATGGAATTTGTCACATTACTGACAGCGGCAAAGTACTAAAATGTCCAGCTACTTCTGAGGCTAACCGTGCTTCCCATATATAGTACTGTCAATTTCTATTATAATGGCGCGTAGCTAAACGACATCTATTGGCAAGATTCCTACAATATTTTATGTTAAAATTATTGTGGTTACTTCAAAGAAGTCCGATCAAAGCTAATTTGCATTTTTTTTAAATAACTTTATTGATCAAACAATCTTACATCCCTCAAGATACCTATACTCATATGGCACCCTCTAGTTTATCTGGTTTTCGGCATTTAGCCCGCAAGTTTGAGCTATGTTCAAGCTTCTTCTATATTCAAGCGTATTTTACATAAGCACATTCTGGTATAATTTAGGCAGGCAGAGTGAATTCCAATCACAGTCCGAAACTGGATGGAGATAGATGTCGTTCACCCATTACCCGCGTATGTTCGACGGCTCTAAAGAAGATGAATTGGACACAGGCGATTTATATCAATTCGTTGTAAATGATTCCTGGCTATCCCTACCCGTTTATCTAAAAACTATTAGGCGTCTTATCTGTAAGCTTTGAATGTGCTATGGCTAAATTTTGTTATTGTTAGAAGACACTCGTAGATGATTCAAATACCATCATGGGGCCCATTAGATTCCCGTCTCCTGTATATCAATAATAATTTAAATGGTCCATCGTTATGATTTTTGTCAGTGTGTGAGTCACTATTCAACCGGTATAGCTTTGAATAACCAGAGTATCATGAAATATATATTTTTATTAAACTTTCTGCATTACGAGCCTGATTTGAACAAGGATAAATTGTGCCGTAGAGTGGTCTCTCTATAAGTAGTAGCAAAGAAAAGGATGCACTAAATGAAAAGTTAAACAAAATGGGCGTTAAAAATTACGCCAAAAATTCAAAGTTGCACCCCTGTAAATTCTGCAATTGAACTTCAGTTCATCTGTTCCAATTTATCATTAGTTATACGTCTAATTATGTGACTTCACAAAGTCCTTTCTGCTATGTTGTTGTCAGGTGTGTGCGATGTTCAAATTAAGTTTAGAAATAGAAAAGCTTTTAACAATTATATTAACTAGACATTAAGTTTTCGCACTATTAATACTCTTGAGTTGACTTTGTTCAAAGGGTCTCCGACTTAAACATAAGGGTACCGTTCTTAATAAGATTTTTTCTCGTTTTAAGTATCTACGAGCGAATCTAGGCTCGGCTGGATCACGGAGTGCAAAATGCTGTTTTGAGACGGACAAAATGGCGCCCACAGCGGGGTGTCTCATAGCCGGGCTCGCAGCACTTTGCCAAATGCGCCTAGAATCCGGATTTGCTCGCATTGCCCGGATAAAGAACGCTGGGCCTCACACAGAAGTGTTTTTTTCGCGACATTATTTTGTTTTTCTTTTATGCCAAGCGTACACGAAAATCAACGGTTGGAATAAGCAAAACCGCCAATTTATGTTAACACTGTATGCGTATTTTACTTATTTATATCCGATCCATGTTTGTATTATCTTGTATATCCAGTCTTGAGATTAATAAGTGTGAAATGAATATTTAATTAACGGAATTTGAATTCTGATGCTTTATACTAATGGTTCGAAAAATCTTGTATCATTTATTTATTAAATGAAATTAGTATAAATTATGTTCCGATACGTAACGGTGTGATATACAGCTGTCTAAATCTTAAAGGATTCGGGAAAATCTACTAGTTGTACACATCGCTCTATGAGTCACGGACAACGAAATACTCTTACGTGATTGATTGCGAGCTCTTTCATGTGGATTTTATGTTTTGATAAAATATGAACCGCCGTTTTGGTGCTTTGATACAGAAATATGCAAAGAGCTTTATGTTTTCATGTTGTAATGGAGCTTTGATTTTGTTATTAAAAGTTTCGTCTGATATGTAGATTTGACGGGAGTATTTTTGAGATACATGCATTACGTGTATACAGTTGACTAAATAAAGATGTATCTCCTTTGCACTTGTAATATTAAAATAAGGAACAAACGGGACATTCCTTTTTATACGTAATAGATTTTGTAATTAAATTATCAGTTAGTGCTAGGGTCACGCAATACTAACTAAAAACTACAATTTCTTCTTTGCCTAAAATTGGCCTAATGTGTCTGGCAGGAAATCTGTGGCTGAATGGTAAAGAGTATGGCATAAAACTTTTACATTGCAGATTTGAGCCCTGCTAGATGACCAAGATTTTTCTTTCTGTAGTGATTGCATTTTATTGAAATTGAATAATTTGAATGTTCTAAATTTTTTATACTAAGCCTCCATACAATTAAAGATAGAAAATACTTCGTTAAAAAATGCATATTTGTGAGTTATAACTGATCTTTTGTCGGCTACGACCCGCGTTAAGCGCCCTTAAGTGTAAATAAACAAAGTAAATCTTTCAGCGGAAGGATTTTACATACCATAAATACCTCAAGTCGAAATATTTGGCGGACGCTCGAAATGCTTAGGATACTCCGGCGCAGCTAAGTGAAGTTGCATGTAACGCCGTCGAATAGACTTACTTTATTGCGGTTTTTGTTTAAACCACCATTTAAATACAAGCTCATCGAGTAAAAAGCGTAAATTGGCGGACAAGGAATGCTTCCTATTTATACATGCGTAGGCGCAGCACTATCAATGCAATGTCGATGAATTTTCTGGATGAAAAGTTTATAATAGTTACTCTTAAATCAAAACCTAAATATCTTTATAAATTTGTTAATTTGGGACAAACATTAACAAGTATTACGGACGAGTACAGTCAGATTTGATTTACAGGCCACTGTAGAGTAGAACGTTGTCACAATGTGTCATCGCTGAGATATTATCATATTTATTCAGTAGTCATTATGACATTTGTTGCGATAAGGTTCTATAGTGGCCTATGAATCAAACTGGTTGATTGTACTCTTATCAGCAGTTAAAAAGCCACTTAGAATATCCAGTAAGGAACGGCGACTTTTAATTTTTACGTAACAAAACTATACAATATTACTATATAACAACTTTAGTAATCGAATAAAACACAATTACACCATTGCGATATCGTTTTCTTTCTTTAACAAGCTGTTTAAAAATGTAAACCAATTAATCGAAGCACTACAAACAGTATTGAAAGGATAGAGGTTAAATTAAAACAAGAGCACTATCCGTGTATCAAAACTACGCCAACATCCCTCGCAGAGTAAAATCAGGGCCCTCGTCGTAACCGAACATTGTGCCTCGTCGTCCACAAAATTGTTATTCGTTAAGTAAATAAGTAATTTAACAAATCAGATTATAAGTGGCGTGTCGGACGCGTAATCTTCGCTCGGATCAAATTAACTTATGCGCTCGCTCCCTTAGGTTTATTTGAGCATAATGAGCAGTAATAACTAACTAGGAAACGTGCTCGTATAGTTAGCATGTAAATTAAGTGAGGGGACCGATATGCGATTTTGGATGGCGTCGTGACGGCAGGGGACTGTCTTATCGATGACTCGCTGTAAGAAATCGTTGATAAAATTTAGGGAATGATGCGATACGACAATGTCACGTACTACAATTTTCTTAGAATAGTACCTATCTTTAGTATGGTCGTAAATGAGTTGAGTTTTATTGATTGCCTTCCATGTGTGTGACAATGAGTAAAATGACATTTTATGAATCACATAACAAAATTATTGTATTTCACTCAAACACTGCAAGAGGTTGAAATGCAGTACAGCAGTTATCAGACTCTGGTATCCGGAGAAAAGCGACGCTTTACAAAACAGCCGGTAGGTAATATATTTTTTCTGAATACAAGGCTTAATCATCAACACTTATAACTTTTAATCTTGGGTAAACACACATTCTAATTGAGCGCATCCTTGCTGACCGTACGTAACGTATGATTAAATTTTAAATTGCTCAGCCCACACAGGCCGCTCTCAATTGCCTATCGCGTCGTGACGCGCTTCAGGCCTCCCCTTAAATAATCCACTATCGGCCTTAAAAATATCCGCTGCTACGGTGTCACGTTTATCGCATGCGAAATGGTTCCATTAACCGTCTGCAATAAAATTTGGACAGGTATTTGCTGGTGCTAAATAAGTGACAGAAAGTTGGCGGACTACGGCGTTGCTAAAAGGGTAACTTTATTTACTACTAAACTAGGTAGTATTCATGCAGTTTCAACTTAAACAATGTAGGTTTCTCTGAGTCTTAGAGGTCAGTTCGTTTCTAAGTTGAGCTTTTTCTCTAAATTTGTTTATTTGTGAGACTCTGCCGACTCTATCGCTCATTTTCTTACGCGTAACGCAACGATCGATTTAGATGGTAAGTTAGTTATAGGTACAGGAAAGTAAATACTAGCTTAAAAGTAATTGGAAGTACAATAGGATCGACGATATTGTTACGTAAGGTAAATGTTTGACACCTGCCCAGTATTCGAAGATATAGCCTTTTTTTTTCGAAAACTTTTTTTTGAGACAAACCTTTTTATTTATTATACCTACTCGTATTATCACCTTACCATTCAATAATACCATACGCATGCCAAGTTTCATGCCTATCAGATAAAATAAGTGAATCTATTTCCCAGACTTGTTTTCATGGCACAATAAATCAATGCCATTTAGTTTTATGGAAAACCAATCATACAGTAAAATATTCAAGCTGGCTTATTCTCTTTTTTACAACCACATATGTGTATTTACATCTGATAAATATCGTACGATCGAATAAAAAAAATCTAATTTAATCCGTAATTTGTCACAATAGCAAGCTCGAAAGACCCGAGCTCTGTATTAACAGAAGTAATTGGACAGACAGACACAATTAATGCGTAAATGCATGCACGGCTAGTCTATTACAAATTGATATCAATTAGAATTCAATTATATCGACCAGGTCCTAATCGAAAGCTGCCTCTCTGATTGCGCCGGGCGTATGGAATGACATATTTAATAATTGTTGGTATTCCTTGCTAAAGCAGTTAGGTCGGACGTCTTTTTACTTGATTGATAAAGCAAAGAAACAAGGAACACTGTTTTGGCCGCTGTATACCTAATACCCATTCGCTTGAATCGCGTTACATCTCGCTTTGTTTCTTGCCGGTATCTTGTCATCAGAAGTTTTTTCCGAACCGATGGTAAATTTTCTGACATTCACAAGTGCTTTCTCTACATATTTTGCTTTGTGAAGATATTTTGACTTTGATACTTAAACGTTACATTAAATAAGCCTTTTGAGCTCTGCAGCAAGATAAAAAGTAAATCTTGACAGCCGTCACCCTGGTACCATTTGTGCATGAAAGCGAGTTTTTAGGTTATAAATTGTACCACAAAGACAGCTGTTAGGATTGACTTCTTATATTGCTGCAGCTGTAAATATAAAGTTTTTTTAATAAGGACAATATGGTGAAATCAGACACATAGAATATACAAAAAAACTGTCTTAGGAACCATTAGGTCTTTTTGTAATAAAAAAAGTGTCTTAACTTTATAGTTTTATAAAAGTTCGTATAGAAACTTCGCTTCAATAAAGCTGCAGTTTGATTTACGAGTATTATATTCCGGAAGAGTTATTATCATTTCAGGAAAACTAATATAACGTCAAAACATTTGGCACAAATAATAATATTTTCGTAGCAAATGGAAATCCGTGGTCTCTGCCTACCCCTCAGGGAAACAGGCGTGATTTTATGTATGTGTATGTATGTACATTTGGCACAACACAATTGGCGGCAAATGTGTTTCGAACTTAGCTGTGATGGTTAAGTCGTAATAATTATAAAGTTAGTAATAGAGAACTACATCTCGACTTTATTCAAGTAGCGTAACTTTCATGCGCAATTCTATTCTACTTTACCTACCTTGCAGTAATAGGGTCACACTGAGGCTAGTGCTATTTGCTGTATGAAAAGACCGGCTCCACCTACATCTAAGTACCACAATTTCACATAATACCGGTGTGAAGTATCAGCTTGCTACTGCGTTTCTTACCCGAGACTCGGAAGCCTACTTCACTTAAAGAAGAGCAACGGGCAGCGATTCTTTTGGGTTCCTATTGGCTGCCAGGGTCACTTCCCATTAGGTGATCTGCATGCTCGCTGGACTTCCTAGTTTATAAAATAGGCTCAAGCGTGTTCATAAAGTAATTCCTCGTTGAATATCTTGCCCGTATTTTCTCATCAGAGGTTTTTCCGAACCGGTGGTAAATTTTATGACATTCATTGGTATTTCCTGTAAGCCTAATCTGAATAAAGATATTTTGACTTTGAATTTTGCAAGAAACTCTCGCGCACTTAAAACTTAGTTGGTAAGAAGTGCATCATCAACATTCCCAATGAATCCATCATAGTTTCAGGTGATGCGCAAAACAACGTAATCAGTAAACACCTACTCTTGGTGCAGTCTATCGTGTTTAGTCATAAATGTCAGTCAAAATGGATTACCGCAGGCTTTCCACCGGTATGTGCCGGGTCGATCCAGGCCAGCACAAAGGCATGTGAAATTAGGATTTGTCGTTCATTAATAAGGTTATTGCAACGTGCAATATGCCGAGCCGTCAAAGACTATGACTCAGTTTATTCTGCTTCCTACTAATGATTATAAATGAGATATCATGTTTGGATGTTTTTTTTTCAAGCATTAACAGCGAGATGAAATTTGCAAGACAGATATAAGATTCTGGATTAAATTATAGGGTACTTTTTATCCCGTGAAGTGCATAGAAAACAATAACAAGCGAACGAAGACGCGGGTTAAAGCTCGTACATAATAATAGTAGGTAAGTCGAAGAAATGCATCCAGACGCCACCGTAGAACTCTATAGGTGTCTAATTGGTTCGATTATTTTAGTCAATAGTTCTTGTGATTTAAAAGCATAAATATACAAATACTGGGTGGAAAATTCTGTAACAATGAGTTCAACGAAGCAAAACGTTCACATTCAACAAAACGCGTTTTCAATACGTTACAAGTTTATTGGATACTTGGCATTTCCAGATAGACCAACAAACTTATGTTTGCGTTTTCATAAATATAGTATTCTCAGAAACTGCGCGTCATAGTTTTTTTAAATACAGCCATCAAGATATTAAACCATCACTACCCTTTTAGTATTGTTTTGTAGGTAATTTAATGACGATGATTTGGTCCTTGAAAAGTAAACTCCTCAGTCCTACCGTTTTTGTAGAAAATGACGAAAACCAAGGTATGGGAGATAAAAGAGGAGAGGAGGGGGGAACAATCATTTCTCAGCATGTTTCCATATCGACATCAAAGCACATACATATTTGAAAGCTACGTTCATGCCAAGTTTGGTGCTTTCTTCCGGATGGGACTGTATTTCAAGCTAAGGACCCGTACGTACTATTTGTGATACCCTGAAAAATTACATGGTATATACCGTTAGAATTTAAGTTTCATTTCAATATATAATACCTAGTTGGGTCGAGAATTAATCAAGGTTTTTAATGAACAATGTTTTACAACCCTTTTATGCCGTGCTTTTTGATTAGATAATTAAGTTTGTAATTGTTTCGTGAACGTTTATGTTGCACTACGTAATTTATTATTTATTTATTTAAACTTTATTGTACAGTTTACAAGTAACATATCCAAATGGCGGATTTACTGCTTATAGGCATTTTCTCTCACTCTTTCTCAGTGAATGACGCATACAATGAAGCTTGAAGTAGATAAATAATTACCGGTCTTAAGTAACAAAATAACAATTATCAGCACGTGGATGCTACAGTTGAAGTAACTTTTTTGAAGATGGATATTTAGATGACTTGTTTTTAACTTGCTCCGTTCGCATGTTTGTCTGTTTTTACAGTTAAAATATTGCAAGTCGATTTCTACCCAATCCATGTATCGGAATTAATTTAAAATATAGTATGCATAAAGATTAGATGACAATGCACCATTTAAATTACCGTCCACAAAAAAAAATTATATTGAAAATATACTTTTCGCAAATTTAATGAAACTTATAGTATTTTGACTAAGTAAAGGAGATATTATTTATTTAAATAAATCGAAATGCGTCTATAATGTACAGTGGACAAACACTGGCGGCTGGATGAGACAAGTCGAAGGTCGCGCTCAGTGGCACCTTACGTCCAGCAATGGACTTATACGGGCTGGCGATGACAGTTTATAATTAATCAACTTTATTTGTAGGCTGCTGTAGATCCTTGTTTTGATCAATCACTTCTGTATCTGGTATAGAAGTTACTATGTTATTGATTTTCAAAAAGCTATACAGTAGTTAACAAATCACGTTGATTGACTATACCTCCAACCAGCGTCAGATATATCAGTGTAGTAGTGTCCATATTTGTAGAGTGCGCGTGCGTTGATTGCAGAGTTTTTGTAAGCGCGCGCATCTCACTTACGTGTACGTACCTACTTATGCACCTACAGCGATATGTAGGGCAATTACATCACGGACATAAAATGTACAGCCTGCACGTCGACTGAAACTGAATAAAGGCTTGTCAATGCCTATCTTAAGTGTATTCCTTGTCACAATGATTTTTAAGGTGAACGGTGTCTTCTGAAGTGTTGTTTTCATTGATCTCCACTCCAGGGTCCTTGACTCATCGATTTGTATATACTCATTTATTCAACGGCTTCACCCTCTAAATTACTTGCTATCCCTATCACTTGTTAGAGGTCCAGTAGAAGTACTACGGCTCCATTCACATAGGAGCTATATATTTTTTATCAGGAAGGAGTTAGCTGTATTTAAATTTTTTTACTGTATGTATGGTCTACTAGGAATAATCTATGCCGCTTTACCTGTACCCTGTGGATACGAGTAATCCAATAAAGCGATGATTTCCTAATCCAAGGCAGTGAGGCGTCTTACCAGCGTGTCATATTGCTCTGATATTGCTTTCAGTGTACCTGTGTAGCTAAACAATGCATCTTCGACTCTATCTGGTACTATAGAATTCGGGTGTTGCATGTACCTATAGTTCAAGTCCCAAAAATATTGAAGTAAGAGTGAATCGGATGCATAATTATATTTAGAATCTAGCTTTTCTTAAGAGCCGGAGATTTTTTTGCTGTCGCCATGAAAGTATTCTATGTCTAGCGGATTTTATCAATATTTGCTCTTTTAAGTAGGCGTGAAGGCGTATCAAACAGATAGATACAATCAACAGACACATCGTCAGTCGGTAGCAAATGGCCATGTGGATGGCCTAATGGTAAGTAATTATCTATTGCCGCCTATGGACGCTTGCAACACAAAAAGATTCACGCGTCGTAGAGACCCTGTAAGTACCATTTTATGGCTCGTTTGAGAATTCTCGTGCTGTTCTTCGATCGAACTTCAACAGAAAGCAAATTTTATAAAGAGGATAACACCACAGTAGATCTGATACGAGTAGGGTTGCCATATGGAAAAATTAAATGTCCTGATGAAAATCCGGACATCACCTTAAAAATCCGGATATTTCTTTTAACAGACATTTGGCGTAGCTTAAATGACGCCCCGAATCTCTTTAGCTGTAATTAAAATTCCTATTTTAAATTGTTTTTAAAGAAATATTATTGTTTTTGTTGATTTCTTACTACTTTTATTTATCCTTGTCCGGCCGCAATCTGGACAAAGGGTCAAAAATCCGGACATGTCCGGACAAATCCTGACGTATGGCAACCCTAGTCATGAGTGACATAGTTTACGTTATCTCTCAATGCACTTTCTTATGACACTAGTTAGACAAAGCTTCAATGGGGGACAAGTTACTTCTGTCGTTCATATTAGGGCCGCAGGTGCTATCGACGCGGGCGCTCCCCAAGAACCCTTGCAAAAGCAGTAGGCATTACGCAACGTCAAATATTTTAAAAGATATTGTCAGAATGCTTGCATATTTCGAAATACGCCCCTCAGAAAAAAGGGGTTGGTTGTAAGAGGCGCGGAGAGTCGCATAATGTGGAGACAAGCAAAGTGGGTTCGCGTGTACCACGCACGTGACTCTATTTCGTGAAATCCATCCGAGCCGTGTGTGCATATTTGTGTGTACTTTCAATGTTGAATAAGCTACCTTTGTAGAATACCGTTTCGAAGCTCATTTGTATGACATAAGTTGCTAGCCTGTTGCTTGCATTTAATCGAGTGTAAGCAATAAATAGGTGAAACACCTCTCTACCTACCTATTTTTAGGAAAAATGTGAATCAAAATTCGAAACAATCATAAAATTTAATAGAAATCCACAATATGGCAAGTGCAGTGCAAAGGAATATTTTTCACGCAATTAACAGAGGGAGGAAGCTACATCGACATCCGTTCCGCGCCGTGCCCTGAGGTGCAATTTTTGAATCTCACCAGGTAACTAGAGGTTACCAAAATGGCCGAATCTTTATGAAAAACGGCTACTTTGGTAAGCTTTAGTCACCCGGTGAGATTCAAATGCAATTTTTGAATCTCACCAGGTGACTAAAACTCACCAAAATGGTCGCATTTCTATGAAAAACGGCCATTTTGGCGAGCTTTAGTCCCCCGGTGAGATTCAAAAATCGCGCTCCTGAGCCAAAAGTCTGCTGCCAGCGAGTGAAGTTGGCGTCAATTCGGACATTACTGGTCTTCTTCTTCTGATTTCATTCTTACATTATTATTTTAAAAACTTTGATTATGTCTTACTCGTAGATAAAATCTTCTCGTACAAGTATAAATAAATTCACTGTTAAATTAGTTGATTGCTGAACAGGAAACTGACTTTTGTAGATACCATATCTGACGCAATTATTCGATTTATAAATGCAAATCTTCAGATAAAATGCCTTTGGGCAAGTTTGACTAGCGTTTCTTGACCATTTTCGAGTAATCCCCGTGAGATCGTGATTTAGAACAATGATAGTTATTTAACTAAGCAGGACAAAACTAAATTTTGTATGAGAAAAAAAAGTATGATTTTATCAGGTTTTTAAAATACACAGATAATTAGAACCAGGTAGTGTGTAAGCCCACAAGTGAAGTCTTTGAAACATTATTTTTTCAAGAACCGGGTAAGAGCATGTCAGACCGTCCTCAGTGCAGGGTTCCGTAGCCGTTACTATAAGCGTTTACAATGACTTTCTCAAGTTTAGCTAGTTTTCAATTCAGTGTTGTTTCATTGCTCCCTTCTACAATATTTTTTAATAGGTGTACAATTTTCAGACCCAAGAACTTTTCATTTAAGTTAAATATTGTCTAAATTGTATATACGTTATTTAAAATGCTTAATTTAAAATTGATCTCTATAATGTGTATGTGTTTTTGTAGAGCTAATATCTAGTTCGATGAATTACGATAAACAAAAATAATTCTCACTTGTTTTACATGTTTGAGAGGTACCGTTAAATTAAGCAAAATGTATTAAAAAAATTCGTTTGATTTTGACGTTTTTAAAAACACCCCGACATTTATTGCGATATTAATAAATAATATGTCTCACACGATGAGTTGTGTGGATAAAAAAACACACAGACGAACGTACTAATAGACAGACAGGCGAATGGCCATGGCGAAACTATAAAGGTTTGTTTACTAGGGAACCTGCAAAAGTTGGTTAAGTTTACTTTATTAAAGAAGTTAGCAATTCAGCTTCGTCAATTTATGAAGATAAAATATAACTGTGTTTAAATTTAAAAACTAATTCGTATCCAAATTATCGTGTCCAAATTAATATGACAACACAATGCAAAGGTTACCATCTATTGCTCTCTAACAATAGAGCTCTCAGCTCTTGCGTTAGCTGTAATTTATTGACAGGTGATAAGTGTAATTCAGTCTTATGTTTTTTAAAGAATGTGTGCATTTCCTTACAAACAGAGCATTTACATACAAACTTTGGAATATACAGCGCGCGTACACGTAGTCACCGTTGTGCTTGACAAGCCAGATTTAAACAAAGAACGATCAAAATTTCCGACAATTTGCTTTTTAAATCAGAAACTTCGTGATAAGCCTAATCCCTTCACACGTCAAAGAAAGTCAGAAAAGTAGAAAATACCAGTCGCACGCGCACAGTGTAAATGTTCGCTTATCTTGCGCCGGGGCCACTCATCAAGGGAAATATTTACTAAACACAGAATTACGGGCACCGCGGTCGAGATAAAAGTCGAGATTAGCCCTAATTAACTGGCGTTACATGGCTTATTTAATCAGGGGTTTGGAGGTGTTTGGCATTTGATTTGTTTTTAAGTGTCAACTTACGTTTTGGTACGTGCTTGATAACAGATCAGCTTTGAAACTACCGAAATGTCTAGATGTCAATCAATACCAATTGAGTTAAACCGTGAGAATAATTAAATATTAGTAAAATACATACGAACAAGAGCGAGTCAAACGCGTGCACCGATGGTTACATTTTCGAAACCATCAGTCATATAATATGTGTATGTATGTATATGTATGTACGTAAATATTTGCCAAAAAACGAGTAACTTTTTCATATGTCTTACGAACCAGTAGTTATATGCTGTGCCTTGATGGGAGCCTGTTAATATCTTTGTACATATCTTCGCATTTAAATAGATAAATACATATTTAAATACACGTAACATCCAACACTCGAGTATAAACATTCATATTTCTCATACAAAAATTTGCCCCTCCCGGGAATCGAACCCGGAACCTCTAGCTTCAGAGTTAGGGTCACTAACCACTAGGCTATTCAGTCGTCAATTGGCCCAAAAGTAGTTCGTACTGATTAAATATCGTTGCGAAATTATTTGTTTACACCAATTAATCTAATAATTGCTGACTCCATCTATGATGCTACACTCAAACTGCGGGTGGTAGGACCTTGTGCAAGGTCCGTCCGGATCGCTACCACCATCTTGTTCGCTAATCCCGCCGCTAAGCAGCAGTGCTTGCAATGTTGTGTTCCGGCGTGGAGAGCGAGACAGCCGGTGTAATTACTGGCACAAGAGGTATTCCATCTTAGCCCTCTGGGTTGGCATCGCATCTTCAATCTTCTTGGTGTTGCGGGTGTCTATAGGCGGTGGTGATCACTTATCATCAGGTGACCCACTTGCTTGTTTGCCTTCCTATTTCATAAAATATAAAATCAATATAAACTATTTGTTTAACACATATTTTCCCCATATGGGCACGCATTCTTTGTGCATCACAGATAGTGAAAAAAAAGTTTCTTTTAGCTTTTTATCAACGCCATTACAACAACAACACATTACCACATTATTATTTGTACAATTCCAGCTACTGGTAAGTACTTTGGATTCAAAGCATAGAATAAAGCAGGTTGTAAAACCTCATTCTCATTACACTCAGAGGTGCAGAAAATTATTATTGACGAGGCTTTCAACCGACCCATTACCCGCGGTGACGGACTCTATTCAGTTGCACTCCGCAACTTATGACTTGCTAAACATTGCAGTAAATCGGTAGAGGTGCTTCGGTCCATAATTGTGTGCTTCAGGTTAAATGTAGTTAGGGCGGCTCGAGTTCTACTACGTTAAGTAGTTTAGACCTTAATAAAAATATCACAATATCGATATAATGACATTATTATAAAACTCGCGGTTTTTGATAGCAATTGAGTCAGTGTTTTAATTGCTGCGACGGTAAATTTTGATATTTTGCAAATCTGTTTTTTACATGACGTGCTTTAAAGTGAGCTATCGAATGTATTTTTTTTATTATCATGATGTAGTTAGCGCTTCAAATAAGAATTAACTAAAACTATAAAAACCTGAAACAAATTACCGGTTTAGCGAAACCCGGTTTTGCGGAGTGGCATAATAATTTTTAATAGTTTGTTGAAATATACTTCTGGAAAGTAACGCCTGAATCTGTTAATTAAGTCGAACTGTGGTTTTGATTTTTTTAATTTTGGTCTGTTATTTTGATAGAGTTTTAATTTAAAAAAGTATTAAAAAGCTACTAAACCTAAAAAGTCTTGATCCATCCTAACTGCTAGCTCCCCTAATTTTACCGTTGGTTTTAGGGGGGACACCCAGTATTATAAGTAATACAAAATTCATAGTTTATCTTTTGGTCCAAATACAAAAGAAACCCTTAAAACCATCTTTTATCTCTTCAATTGACTGTGGATCGACGACGAATTGTCATTATGTTTAGATATTTCATAACATTAATCTGGTCTGTCACGCTCAGGATTTTAACACACGTTCACTTGTCGTTAAAATCAGCCTTTTAACGTAGCATTAGTCGCTTTGCAACGTTGTGTTACGCTTAATAGTGATGTGAATCATTTTCAAACGCCTATACTTTGAAACCTGTTGTTGTTTTATTTCCGTTATTTCTATTTTTCAAGAGAATAACAGATAAATAACTGCAATAAAACTTTATTGAATAAAAATATTCATTTAAATAAAAAACATAAAAATGAAAACTCAGCGTTTACAGCGTTACGTTTTCACAAAAAAATTGGGATCCACAACAAGTTTCGTCTAATATTAACCTAATTTACTTATCCTAAGAAAAATCCCCCCGTGTGTCGTGACTGGCTCAAAAGTTCCCATTATACTGGTGGCATTGCCTTACTGGATGGCAATAGATTCTTGCTGAACCAGCCTCGACCCAGAGCGAGGATCGCAGCCCTTATTTCTAAGCCGGCGACCAAGCTCTTTAAAGAGGTCCCGAGTCTCTATACCCCAAGGTCCCGCCGTCTCGACCGCAACCGAAACAAAGTCGTAAGTAAATAACTGAATGTTTATAAGTGACTGATTGTTATCAACATGAATAAAAATGCTATACAAAGTAGACACTATGTGAGGAAATGAAAAGAGACTCGGTGAGACCGTTGGTGTTTTTCAGTTTCCTAAGATGGATAACACTGCCATAGTGATACCATAACACCGTAAAAATGTATGTAAATATAAGTGGCATGCAACTGTCATTATATCACTTAGCACACTTGTTCGTTATTCTTTTTATTTTATAAAAAAAAGGATTTTCCCACCGACGTTGATTGTTTATACATGGCAAACACCAATATTAATTATTTCAGTCAGGTTTTATTTCATAAGTCGTGATATATTTTTAAAGTGAGTATGAATAAGAAACTGCTTAAAGTTTTTGGTGTTTTAGTAAAACCGGTGATCGCTTAAGTATTCAAAAAACGGTTTCATTGGTTTTCGTAGAACCGGTTTACATGACTAGCGCTTACGCACTTTCCGTACGAGTGATTGACAAAATAGCCCCTTGCTGTTAGTAGGCGGCAATTTGCAATGTCTAGCAAGACTTGTAATCGTGAGTACCGACTACTTACGAGTGGCATTAACGACAATCGCTTCTGGAAAACTGTCAGCTGTTAGCTATCGATGAGAAAATGTATGGCGCAAGTCTCCGAGTCGGCTTGCTCTGATTCCATTATCAATTGGAATTAATCGTGCAGGTTGGTAGTGCTAAATCATTCGCAGAGTATCGTTCGAGTAATTGAAATTGTTTTGATTAGAAAAAGACATTTTTTATTACGTCTTTTAAGTTGGGGTAATACTGGAAAAGATATAATTCGTTTGGATACTTGATTAGGCCACGCAAGTTGAAGTCATATTTCGTAGTATCTGGTTCAAGACTTACTGTGGATGGCATCTTTTCAGAGGTTGGTGCACTTACAAGCAAACGGCGTTAACGATTTCCAACCTCTATATTTTAACCTACAGCTATGATTGTCTAGTGTGATGTTATCATTCCAAGAAATAAGTTTGCAGATTTTGGTTTAACAATATTTTTTGTTTAATAGAACCCGAACTGTACATAAAATAATAGCTGTAAGTAAGGAAAGCGGTTGGTTGGTACGAAATACTCTTAACTGAAATGACATAGTTAATGTCATTTCAGTTAAGAGTATTTCGTTCAATTTACCTTGCCAAATTGGTATAAGTATATTAAATTTCGTATAACTTAAATTTTATTGCAGCATCAAATACGTTTGCGTTGTTTTAACATTCAATTTCTTTTCAAAAAGAAGGTTTGATAATATTGGAGATAACATACATTCTTCAACAGAGCTTTGACCTCATGGTTCACACAGACTTACATGACAATATAACTTGTCGTTTAACACAATTAGTCCAAGCAAGTTCAGTTTTGAAGATCACAAAACAAATCTGAGCTCACGTACCGACGACTCTTACAAAGCGAAACAATTCCCAAGGAACAAACTAACGAAGCCAGTTAGCATAACAATATTCGTGGTTCAGACTATAGAGTAGCGAGGAAGCTTTTTTATAGACAAGTCGTTGCTTATTTTTTCGTCGACTTTGACTTTGGCTTAATAACTTCTATACGAATAAGTACACAGAAAGTTGTATAATGAAAAAAAAAGATCCCAACCAATTGAGAATCTCCTCCTTTTTTGAGTCGGTTAAAAATAAACAGAATATTAGTCTCTTCAGTGCAGTGAGTAACACGAAATGACATGTAATCTGACTGATCAAACTGAATAAAGGTTTACACACGTATTTACTTTTTTTGGTATGTATAGTGACATTTAGACTGGTTATTCCCTAAAAAATTCATCAAAGCATTAAAATTCTCATTTTTCAGTTGGATTTTTTAGTTTTCCGGTAGTAATGTGTTCCAGAACTTCTTCTGGTTCTGGTTAGATTTTACCATTTCTTAATGTCTTTAACGATAATATTTCGTACTCCATACTTCAAAAATTAAATCTAGTTTCAAACTGCTACTAACAAGTATAAGCAAAACCTGGGCGACTGCGCTCTGCTCAAAACATGTAAAAAATGTGGATAAACGATTTTTTCCCAAAATAAGACCTAGCTAGACCGTTTCTTCGCGCCTGTACACCTTATGCACTGTAAACACATCGAAATCGTTAGGACCGCTTACGATAATACGATTACAAACATATATACGAGTAGGTATTTCTCGTAGGAGTCGTATTCAAGTCACGCTGTATCTTTCATAAGAGTTACGCTTCTGATCTATGGCAGTCATTGCGCAGTCGTGTTGTAGCACACGAGTATATACCGGATCGTTTTTAAATAACAACGTGGCTTTTATGTAAATAACCCTTTCCTGCCTCGGGGTGTGTGCTGATATTAAAAACCTTTGTTGCGACTGCAAAGAGTCGGACAATTTTGTCTTGCGTCAGCCATGAAGGCTTTTGTCAAGTGTTCAAAAGTGATGTGCTCTGTATTTTAATCTAATACCGTTCTGTTTGCATAGGATACTGAACAAATGAATGTCACCAGATTTGCAGTCAAAATGGCGTGTATAAGAAGCGTAGCATACTCGTACATTTTTGTTTCTAATGTTTGTGTTTTGTTTTTATTTAGTGCCGAGTATTTTAAAAAAGGAGAAACTCATATTATTTTCAAGCATCTTGGCGTAATAAAAATAATTTTATTATCTTTCCTGAAGACTTCATACAATAAAAGTCTGTTTTCCATTCACTTTAATAGACAGCTTGAGGTAGCCGTTTCCTGAATGAGTTCGAAGACAATATTGGCTAAAGATATATTGAATAATACAGAAAATGTGCAAAATAAGATGCAACCTAAATGCAACAAGCTACCAATTTCATTGCTTGTGTGGTCTGGCGTTGGGAATATACAAAAAAATATTTGAGAGAAAATAAAATTGTACATCCGTCGAATCGCAGTGTGTTTTATTTAACACTATTTATATTTAAAACGCGTATAAGCTTTAAAACAATCCAGTTAAATAAACAAACAAATACATATTTTGGGACAATTAACATCAATTGACTCAGTCCCAAATAAAGCTGTAAAGCTGCTTGTGTTATGGGTACTAGACAATGTGTTACATACTTATATGTTTAGATAAATATATACTTAAGTACTTATAATATCCAAGATTCGGGTACAAACATTCGTATTAGTCATACAAACATTTGTCCTTCCCGGGTATCGATTTTTTATTTACGAGACTAAATAGGAAGTATGTTATATTGTCATAAAAAAACTTTAGAAATGTTTTACCTTCTGATAATAGAGTCATATAGGTAATCATTGTTTAACTTTTATGACGGTTGCTGTCTACTTATACCTAATTAAGGCCGAAGAAATTTAATAAAAGTAGTGTAAGGTGAACAAGACTTTAATACCTCACTTGTCTGAACTGTCAATTGTCAATCAGAAAATGGTTTTCAAATACACAGTTAGCTTAATTGTAACAAAATCAAACATTAAGGTAGAAGACAAATAGCTGTAAGCTTCAATTTTATTAGCATTAAAGCAAGCATCAAAATGTACACGTCAGTATTTTAGCACACAACTTTCGCTCATAACGCAAATAACAATGACGTGTTTATCGTAAATCGATGTTTACTTACCTCAGTTATTAGCATCTCTTTTGTCGGAAGGAAAGTAAACAATTTGCAGCAATTTGTTTACAGATGCTAATTTTAAAATTAACTTCGTGAAATACAACAAACGTGCTCAGGCTCGGACCACCATGCTCGATCCGCTTAGCGCTTGGCAGAATGCATGCGTGCTGTATTCGCAATTTATTGTAAGGGATTATTCACCGGCGAATAGAATATTCTTGGTATTTAGATCAATTTTGTAGCAGTCTATTTGCATGTGTTCGTGTCCCGGGCTCAGGGATCAAATACGAAAAATCATACTTTTTATTTAGTTAGCGATGGGTTAGAATTATAATGAAATCATAGTTTGTAGGTTATTTTGTTAGTCTAATAAGTTGGTGTATGTACATAGGTTAACGGGGTATACATTTTTCTTGATGGCTTAAGTGGGTACCACTAAAAACAGGCGCTGCAGCTTGCTTATGATTCTTTTAGATGCTAGATGTTTTTACCTCTTTAGGGTTCCAAAGTCAAATGGCAAAAAACGGAACCATTTTTTATTTCGTCCTGTCCGTCTGTGCGTATGTAACAGTAAAGCGCTATTAACACAATGTATTCAATTGCTTTTAAATGTTAAAGGGACAGCCCATGTAATCGATCCCATTCATACCTTGTGCTCTTTACCAGAAAGTACTATTTGCATCGTCTTAAACAGCGTCAAAGGATGCAACATAGTTGCTCAGTAGATGACCGGCAAGACAATGTGTGGTAATGAAATAAGGTTAACCTTCTAAAGAGAACATGAACTACAAAGACAGCTATGTATATTTATAAACTTCTACAATGGTACGAGTATATGCGTAAGATTAAAAACCGGCCAAGTGCGTGTCGGGGGTCCGTGCACGCACTTGTCCAACCCCGTTTGGTGAGAAAAAGCTAATTGTGGAACTAGCTCGTCTTATAATTTCAAGGACATTTTTTGCTTTCTACAGATCTAAAATTAGCCGCAAATCCAAGTACGAAAGCTTTACCCGATAATGTAAGCAAGCAAGGCGATTTTTTTCGAATTATGTATCAGCTTATTATTCACCAGTGGCGAATTTCCCATAGAAGCCGATTCCTCGTAGCCTCCCTAAGCCCAGAACGGTCATTAGAACCCAAAACCAAACGCAACTCTAAGTTATCCGTTGTACTATAGCTTCACTCGCCTATAACAAAAATCAACTTTTTTTCTTAACACCAATGCATAATCGAAACGCAATCGATTCACTAATTTATTTCATTGTATTTCTCCGGTAATGCGCTCGAAAATTTGGGAGTTGAGGCACGCACACAAGCGCATATTCATTCACCAACTGACGCACACTTTCAAAGCGCTTCCAAGAAATTATGGTCTTCGGTACGGCCACGATGCAGCGGGTTATTACGTTTGAAATCAGACTTTATGTGCTAAGCGTAAGGTTTACTTCTTTTTCAAGCCCTTAATGTCCTAGCGTGATGCCGGGTCGAAACTAGTGTCGTAGTAAAGTAAATCTTATCATTAACAGAATAAGTCTGCAGTTTCATTTTAAGTTATCGTAATTCTTGTCATAATAAATGATGAAAAGGGAAATTTTTATTTTAAATATGTCGAATTCAAAAATAAGGTGGTCGTATTTACTTTATTTAAATGTTTTTAAGGTATATTTAATATCATCAATCAAAGAAGTAAACATTTCCTTGCAAATTCAGTATAAATAACCCATGTTAACTCTAGACTAATATTAACGCACATGATTAGAATGGCAACACTACTATTTAGAAATTGGAAGTTTGAAATTCGTGGAAATTTGTTGTTTTCCCACATAAACAGACGCGCTGAGTTCGCATTACGAACGAAAGTACTGACTTTCTGAATCACTTTTGTTTTTTTGTATTTATTGAATAATTTCGCGATTTTTAAGGAAAACCAGTGAAAGTTAATCTTATTATAGTTTTGTGCAACCGTGATTTTGTATGGCTGATCTATTTTCAGGTTTGTTTAGTTCATATTTTCGTTTTAAAAACTCATTCATAATAGGTAGTCTGGTTTCATTGGGCACAACAAATTAAGTGGGTATAAATGGCTGCTTTAGTGCAAATTGATTGTTGTCTTGCTGACTACTTGCTCAATAAAGCAAATCAATTTTCAAAGTTGTCCTTTGAAAATAAGAAACATGTTATAGGTTTGTCCGGTTTTAAAAATTAATTTTAAACGAAGGGACGGGTTTTTCAAACATTTTCGCAGCTCATTATACGAGAAGTATAATTGGCTAACCGGGAGCTGCAAGCTGATCAAATTATTTTGTTTTCCATGTCCTGATTAGTGTAGTGTGTAGAATCGAAACTGCTAATTAGATATTAATAATCTGACTAATTCAGCTCGGAAAGACGTTCAAAGTTAGAAACACATACGCAGTTGTATATTATATTACATGAATTTGGCAATACTAGAATTGAGACTTTTTGTGGCAATAACTTTAATGCTCATAATAGGAAAGTAGAGCGTAATCGAAATTTAATGAAACGTTTGATTGACGCGGTCGATCTTTTAAGCAAGCAGGAGTTGGCCTTTCGCGGTCATGATGAAACTCACAATTCAGATAATCGCAGTATTTACGTTGTTAACACTAACTGTGAGGATTTGGGCTTACCACAGACATAGACACAAGCATGCTTTGCTTCCCCAACTGCACCGGTTTTCAAAGAACAGAAGCTACGAGGTATAACTTACTTTTTTTGGCTTGGAGTTGAGTAACTCATATTTCTAACCCACGTTTTTTTGCTCCGGGTTTACTACCCTATATTCCGACCCCACGCTACTGTTATTCACCATTTCTTTTGCATTTATTTTCAACAGTCATTTATCGCTGTGTCAAAATCACCCCATTGGTTCGTGCTAATCCCACTCATAGACCGGTTTCCTGAATAGCCACAGTCTACGGAAGCTACATTTAATTACAATCCACCGTTATAACGACACTGCACGGTTTAGACTTGCTCCTCTTAGCTCTATGGGTTATGACAGGCCTTGCATGAGAACCAGTACATCTCAGATTGCCATTAATTATATCATTTGCGCATGGAGTCAGTCAGTGTAAAGATTCAAGATATCAATAACTACATTACAACGGATAAAAATATTCCCTGATTAAATTTATTATGTACAGTAACTACATTAAGTTAAAGGTGCGAATTTACACAAATCTTTCAAGATCTCGCAAGGAACATTATTGAAGAAAATGAAAATAAAAAAAATATATTGCAAGTAGGCCATATAGGCTCTTTTACATGTCTGAATCTACTAGCGCTTCGGAAAATGGAAGAATCTGCTGAGAAGAAACGCCGCAAGAAACTCAGCAGTTTATTTTTTCTGCTCTTTTCTAAACAAGATTACAGAACAATATAATCATCGCAATAGTACATGGGATACACACATACACAAAAAAAGATAACAATAAATATCACAGCAAGCTTTAACCATATTGAACGAACTGGCACTAGTTAAGAATGATCAGGAGATGTATAGGGTAATCAGGTCAAAGAAACTAGATAGGGCTGTATTTGTAAGAAGTAGCGATCACGGCATAATAGCATGAAAATATTTAAGTAATTGAATATTGATTTAGCTAAGATGCAGAATTATGTGTCATTACAGAATTTTTGTAAACATCATTGACACATCGTCTAGGTTTTGAGTATGCATTTTTTTAAATTGCACATTTTAAACATAACGGCAGCAGTGCTTGTTCGTCCCAAGAATATAATATATGAAAATGGAAATTGCTGAAACCAAGCAGAATAAACCCATCTAGTCTCACCGTCTGCGATCATTTTAATCATTGACTGGGTTGATTTATGTGATAATTCTATGGGATATAATCTGTATTGATGGTATCAAGATGTTTCTTCTGCGACATTCTTCATCACCAACTATCTATATTCTATGATTTAGCTTCCAAGTTATGGTTTAAAAAGTATTGAGCAATAGCTTATAATGTGACTAGATGCTTAGTACGACTTTAATGCTTTTATAAAGACAATAATGAATGAGGGACAGATTTCATTAATTGTCTAAAAGAAATAAAAGTAAACAAAAACAAAGTATGAAGCGAATGCCATGTTTCTAATGAAGTCAAGTCTTTTTTTGGCAATAAGTTGAACGTAATCAGACTATGTAGAAATTTCCTTTTAAAACGATCTGCCAAACGTAATCCGACCATAGTCATTAAATGACACCGAAGCTTTAACTTATAACATGAAACAATAATTTAATTAAGAGTAAGGAAAATAAAAATAGCACATTAAAAACTTTCTACAAAATAATAGATCTCCTAAAATTCTATTTGGTTCCTAGCATCGAATTCCAACAAAAGCAAACATAATATTTCAGCGCTAATTAACAGCCGTCACAAAACCCCACATACCTAAACACAGTTTTCGCTGACCGCGAGAGATATCGGGGCCCAATTCCTCTGCGCTTTCGATCAATTAGCAATAAAGCATTTACCGCAAGTCGAATGTGGGTTTTACTCCGATTCAATTAAAACGAACCGACGTATATCGGCCAACTATAAAGCGAAGCGAATAATTTACTGCGTATCACAGCGGAATTACCGAATGCTAAGATACCGCATTGTATCAAAACGAAATCGGATAATGAAGGCGAATTTTTTTCGATCGCAATATTTATTGCTAATTAAAATGTTTAAGAGGAGTTGATTTTGGTTTAAGAGCGCGATAGTATACGGCTATAAAAATTTTCATTGTCCCTATAATACTTTATCTTAAGAAGTGAAGCTGGACCCATGTATCCTCGCAAAATGTTTATTGAAGTGTCAAAATTAAACAAAAGTAATGACTGCAAAAATTAAGAGAAGTGCTGCTTTACGATTCGTTTATATATTTATATTGAATGAAAACGCGACTTGGACTCAATTGCGGTATAATATCATTACATTGCAGTGGATTTTGTTAAAGTGTGAACACGTCTTTATGTTTTGTTTTGGACTTTTTTTCATCATTTTGTTTGCTCATTCCAATAACTGTATTTGATACCAACCGAACAAATACTAGCGGTACTATTTTATTTATACAGATTTTAACAAGACAGTGATTTCGATTACAGAATGTGACAGCAGAAATATCTACGCGTAGATATAAGTTTGAAAAATAATGAATTAATTTTATACCACTGTGAATTTATCTAGCAGGTTATTAATAATCAATAACCGTAGGTAGTGTCTGTACGTACAAATTTATTTATGGAGATTGTTATCGTGAGCAATAATTCACCGCGACTCAACCGATGAACCCGAGATTTGTTGTTAAACCAATTGCAATGCGTGTAAAATGACTCGATATTTAAAATGGCAAAACTTAAAAAAGAAAAAACAATTTGCAGACTTGTTCACAAACAGCCATTAGTTATAAGTCCAGAACTATTTATTCATGTACCCAATCAATTATGAGATATAAATAAGTTATTGGTTTGAAAATATTTAGATCTTCTAATGACAATGTAAATCTGGGGGCACGGCAGTGCCCCTGCCAAGTAAAGCAAAAAAAAAGCGGCACGATCGTACCATCCTTTTCTCGAAGCATTACGTTTAAAGTTAAATATTCAAAGTTTCAAACACAATAATTGAATAGGCAATCATGTAGACGTAAGTATAATGTTCAATTTGGTATTAAAATTAATTGCAATCATATCATTGTTCATACGCGATGATATTAATGAAACTCTAATTTTATAGGATTTCTACTAACAATTCCCATATAATTTGTGGACACAATTTTGTTTGTAGTCTGATGACTGATACGTTAGCGTATTTCTACGAACATTATAAATAAGAAAGTAATGATATTCTGATACGATGTTTGGATTATTGGATGAGTGTTTCTCAGTCACACATAAATGGCTGGACGGTTTAAGATGAAATCCCGCAGACGGATCATGATCTGGATTAAGACATAGGTATTTTATGTCCCGTTAAATTTATAGAAAATACTATTACGCAGGCGTTGCCGAGGGGAAAAGCTCTTATATTGTACAGTCAAGGAAACTGAAACACGTACTACCGTAGAACCTAGTCGAAGAGACATACGCATGACATTTGTATGACATAGCCTGGCGTTTAACGCGTCGCGTCATTGCGATAGGGTTCTACGGTGGTACATGAATATATTTCCCCCACTAATCATTCATTCATTGACAGTTTGCCTCCTCTTTCTCCTTTCTTTTTGTCCAGGTTACCTCAAATCTCTCAAAAATAAGATGCCCTCAAATCAAAAACATAATTGGTATTTAGTTTTAACTGCCTAACTGTTTTATTCTGGCAGTGGCAAGTTGTAAACTCACGGAGTAAAACAAGCACGATCAAGAGACTTTGGGGCGGACAACTTGTTACTGATAATGTTAAGGTACAGAGAAGACCATTACTGACGATCTGTTTGTTTTGTGGCCGAGCTCGGAAACTGACGATTAAATGCAGAATGTAAAACTAAGAATGCTACAAAAACTGACAATATCCTGTCTTTCTATACAGATTTATTATGCGGATTATTTATTGTATAACTATTCAATCTATAAATGCTATTGAACCTATTTAGTGGCTTTTGTGGACTCATTTATTTTTGGAAAAAAGAGTAGCAAATTTCACCTATAACAAAGCAAATACCTAATAATTTACCCGTTCATGGTTTTGTCTCTAACGATATTCATGACCCAATCATAATTATCATAGAGCAAGTACTCTCTTAATCTGTCATGCGCATGTCGTAATGCCAAGCAATAAGATACTGGCAGTTCGCATTTTGTCCTCATCTTGATATGTCATCCAAATACGAAGACTAATAATTAAATAGTAAACAATGAAAAAGGCAGACTATAATTGTAGCTTTATTAACTAACTCTTCCAATGTTTTTAGTATTCTAGTTTAAAAAAGTCTAATTCTAGTTTAAAAGTTGCGGGTGGTTCGACCTTGTGCAAGGTCCGTCCGGATCGCTACCACCGTCTTCCTCGCTAATCCTGCCGCTAAGCAGCAGTGTTTGCACTATTGCGTTCCGGCGTGGAGAGCAAGACAGCCGGTGTAATTACTGGCATAAGAGGTATTCCATTTTAGCCCTCTGGGTAATGCATCTGCACTCTCTTTGTTGTTGCAGTTGTCTATAGGCGATGGTGATCACTTTCCATCAGGTGAACAACTAGCTTGTTTGCCTTCCTATTTCATAAAAAAAAATAGTAAAAACTAAAAAGGCAGACTATAATTATAGCTTTATTAAAAACTGTCTCTTCCAATGTTTTTGGTATACTAGTACAAAAAAATGTTTTGAGTATGAACATTATTTTGGTCTTCACTGCCGCTTTAAATAGTTTCTAGGGCTATGTTTAAAGGGAAGATAACAAACGTTAACGGCTGAGCTGAATACTCGCTACTGTATTATACTTATTAGTGAAATGTGAGCGAATGGCCCTCAGCTTTGACTCGAGGCGTTACGCTTTAAGTTTCATGTCGAAATAATTCCTTGTTAACTTTTAAAATAATTTCAATTTAAATTAATTATAGTTTTATGGCACCTTTATCATTAAAAAAAAATCAGATAGACAGACGGACAAAGAAATAATCTTATAAGGGTTTCGTTTTTCCTTTGAGGTACGGAACCCTAAAAAACGACGCTAAGAAATATAAGTGAATTCACGATGAAGATAGATAAGTTATACATCAATATCATATTTTTCAGTTTAAGGATTCAATCAGTTTACAGAGCGTTCGTATCTACATTATATTTAGAAAAGCTAAACATACTATATTTAATTTTGTGAATAGGTAAGATTTATTATTAAATAGTTTTATAAGATATCAAGTACTTGTCGGTTATTAGTTATCGAGAAGCCATGTACCTACCAATTATCATCTACACGTATGCCGTATGTTACTGGTATGCAGTGTGACCAACTTCAAATTAGAGATCCTGCCCTACTTAGGCTAGAAAACTGACAAATCCTGCCACTCTTATGGCTATGCTCCTTTAAGACTTTAAGATTGAGTTCACAATCAGAGTTTACGAGCGATAAAAACGGAAAAACGCGGCAATAGCTGTCTCTGGTTGGGCAATGGCCGCGTTTTTGCGTTTTTCTCGCTCGCAAATGCTTACTGTGAACCCAGTCTAAGGCTATACTGCCAAACGTGCCAGCTTATATTGCTATCCTGCCAGAGACTGCCAGATTTTATAAACTTCAACCGATCCGGCCAGAAGTCAAAATGAAGGGCTAAACCTGCCAAAAAGGCAGGATCCTGCCACATATGTATTCAGTATTCAGTATTCAGTATTTTTATTGCATCATTTTACATATGGTCACACTGCTGGTATGCTCCCTTCATTGGTTCGACTACAGCGGCCTCAACATGACCTCCCAAGTTTAATTTATTCTTTCTGGCAGCTTTGTCTAATTAATATCATAAGTAAGGGACGCACGGAGAGATAAATTAAATCTGGGCGGTCTTGCTAAAGCCACAGTAGCGTGTTAGAAAAGTTATGTGTTTATACATAAAGATAAGTATGATAGTTTATATGCATAATTATATTATACTCTGTGTATTATATTGTGTTGCACTACCTACAACGATTTCTGTTTTGCGTAAAGGTTGACTGGTAGAGAATGCCTTAAGGCATTAAGTCCGCCTTTTGTACATTTAAATGTATTTTTTTTTGTGCAATAAGATTAAATAAATAAATAAATAAAGAAAAAAACAAATATATGGGTAGACTTGAGAACCTCCTCTGTTTTTAAGTCTGTTAAAAATTGATGAATGCAAACATCTAGTGACGTGTGTCACCATCGCTAAAGCAAATACGACTATCTTGCTTGGATTGTACCGAAATGGAAGAAGTAGACCGTTATTACAATTGATAATCCTATACGTTACAGTATTACAATGTTGTTTTATTAGCGCTTTTTAAAAGGTACCATTTTAACCCTCTGGTTTGGCAACGTATCTGCTAACTCCTTGGTGTTAAGGGTGTCTATAGGCGGTGGTGATCACTGACCATTTTGCTCGTTTGCCTTCCTATTCTATTGAAAAGAAGGTACCACAAAAACAACCAGCTGAACCTGCCGCACAAACAGCTGATTTAGTACATTTAATTGGTGCTAAATGTCAATGATCGCTATGATCCATCGAGCATCATCCAATCATCAGTGTGTATGGTCGGCTAACAAGAAACGACAATAATCATATATTCGTTAACAGCACATTCAAACAGTGATTGGCAGTTCATTGTGATGCGATACTTCGGGTCATAGCTACCGGCCAAATCGAACCCAAAGTTAATTATACTCTTGTTGGTTTTTTAGACAAATAACTGTTAGTGCTTCCGGTTTACTGATTCAATGAGTGATGAATTGATCGTGTGCGTCAAGATGGTTGCTTAAGTTAATTATATAAGTTATTTTGTTATTTACAAGCCTGCATCATCGCTGCGTCGTGATGCTGCCTTACTGTTCATTTTGAGAAACAGTTGAGCGAGGGATTGGGAAAAATTACAATATGATAAAACCCTTATTTTTTTACAAGCCAATTAATTGTTTCAATTAGGAGATTACAACGATATTAAGAATAAGCAAGATTGAAAAATCTAGAGTCTGATGTAGAGTTAAAGAACAGAAATAAAAACAACGTTCATTTAATGAGCTTAAAAAGATTATCGACATGAAATACTGATGTTGTTACTCGTAATTAAACATTTAATTGTTTATATCTTGGCTAGTTTATATTACCAAAGACACTATGAATATTGTATAAAGTCATTATCTTATATTTTATCGATGCTGATTGCGGAATTTATTAAATATAGCGTGTTCAGTTAATGGCACGTGAAAATACGACTTGTAACGTATTTCATATTGGACTTTATGTCCGTTTTCATAGCCGTTACGTTATTTTATTCCCCGCCGAGACAGACTCGAATCTTAGAAATAAATAGGGCTTAATCCTTTTTATATCGTAGACTATCATAAAAGTGTCAAGGCCTCAGGCGATGCTGCAAACGAGAATTTATGGTCGCTCCCGCAAATGAGCAACTGAGTCATGAATCGTACGCGATGATGATAGTTGACAGAATAAAGCTTATAAATTAATTATCTTACATACCGTACGCTGTAACTAGTACTTTATATGATGTTTAATTGTTTATCTACACACATATCATAAAGGCTAAATAACGCGTTTAAAAACCCTAGAAAATGACCAGCATTATTACAACCAATGTTATTATAAGAATTTTCTTGTCTGTGGTAGTAGGTAAATCTGTTCTTTTTTGGTCATCACATTACCGATATCTCGTGACTGCTCGTGACGTTATGAATTTAAATTTGGAACAGCTGTCAAAATTCAAGTTGGTCTCTATTCTACTATCCACAGATATTAAAACAGTTATCGATACGAAACGTCAACTCAGTATGTTTTTTTTAATTTAAACGCACGACATTTGATCTCGAGTGATATGACAATAGGGACTTCATTCGTTCGTCTATGGTTTAAAAAAAACTTTCGTCTTGACGGATAGATCGAATCACAGAGTACCTTTTTAATATACATGGCCGCCATTAGTTGTCATACGTTTGTTGGTTTTTTGCTGTTACGGTTTTTTGCAGTTATGATATGTGTGTAGGTAAAGTAATGTATGCAACTGTATAAAATTAGGCCTTAAAACACTCGTGTGATCCTATTATGAAACTCGCTGACGCTCGTTTCATAAAACCACACTCGTGTTTTAAGGCCTCTCATTATATAGCAGTTGCATAAAATACTATTACAAACAGGTTTAGCAATTTAAGGTAAGCAAACATATGCTTCCCCGGTATCAATACAGTGTGTGAGATCTTACAATACCTTAGCTTTTTGTCGAAAAAAATATCACCATCTTAATTCCACTTTAAGATCATTAATATATGTAGTACTCGTATCTAGTGTTTCCTGAAGAAACACAATGCGTTTATCAAGGCCATCGTTAATTGTACTTCATGTCATATTATATAATAAGGTACTGAGCACGATCTTATCAAATGCGTAATGGTAAATACATAAGGCAAGAATGAGCTTTAACTGTGTTTTGCGTCACCGATGCATTACAAACGAATAATCATATGTTTAATGATACACTGACGTCGACAGCGGATCTTTGATGCATACGTGCGATATGAATCTGTGACAGTGGTTTCAGTTCAAAATATCATGAGAATGCCCTTTCTAACCTTACTTATTTTACTTTTCTTTACTTTACTTATTTTGCGGGACCTTGTGCAAGGTCCGTCCGGATCGCTACCACCATCTTGCTCGCTAATCCTGCCGCTAAGCAGCAGTGCTTGCACTGTTGTGTTCCGGCGTGGAGAGCAAGACAGCCGGTGTAATTACTGGCACAAGAGGTATTCCATCTAAGCCCTCTGGGTTGGCAACGCATCTGCACTCTCTTTGTTGTTGCAGGTGTCTATAGGCGGTGGTGATCACTTACCATCAGGTGACCCACTTGCTTGTTTGCCTTCCTATGTTGTATATAAAAAAAAAACTTATGTGTTTTGTAATATGTAGAATAGCTCGGGTACACGTTGAAGTAAAACTTTGTTTTTGTTTTAAATTGAAGAAACTTTCTAAGTAACCTAAAAAACAATTAAAAGTAATTGACAAAAACGAAATCAATATTTTTTGATATTTATCTATAATGTTAATGAGGCACACGAATAGAAGAGAGAGATAAGAGATATTTAACTGGCATTAATTTACTGCATGCAAAACATACCCTGACAACTTGGTACATAAAGAACAAGTCAATAACACTTAAACGTCTTTACAGCAGTAGCACTATTTTTGAACATTTAACTCGCCAAGAAAACGAAACACAGTTTTAAAAACGAGTCATAACTGCTACAGCATGGCTAATCGAATAATGGCCGAGCATAATCTTTAGCAAACACATTTAATAGTCCGCTACAGCGCTTAAAAAATCGTTACGCTGTAGTTACCTTCATGAGTGTTTATGAAGCTTCAGCATGCGAACTAGTAGTTCCATAAATTTAATTTCGACACGTCTAATTTTTATTAACATTGTTCCTCCCTTTAAAAAAGGGCATTGCTGTAGGGTTATTGTTTCAAAATCGATATTGATTAGAAACAGTAGTGGTTGGGCCATATCGTAACCATTTGATGCATTTAGCGCCTCCGCTAAGTCGCGCGGATGCACGGACCGGGTGTATGGCTATCGAACAATAGTACCCGCGCGTGTTAGCGGACGCTCTCGTACTATTTTTAATAGGCGTGCACCCGCTTCGTGCACCCGCTCTCTGCACCCGGTCCGTGCATCCGCGCGACTTAGCGGAGGCCCTTACACGAATACCGTCGTGAAGAATAGAACTCTGTGAGGTAAGTGAGAGATCCGAAGGGCCCACAGGTCGGCAATGAATAAGAAAGTCTTGTTTCACTGGTTCTCAGGGCAGCGGTGATTACTTCCCATGAAGTGATTCACGTACTCGTTTGCCTGCCTTTTGCGTTAAACAAAACTATAATCCGCTGGTTTCATTTAAGTAAAGGATAAAAAAGAGCTATTTTTTGTATTGGAGCTTCAGTTAAGTGTTATGTTTAGTCCTTTTGGAGATTATTAAACGAAAAACACGTGAAATCTATTTTCGATATAAGCGCAAAGTTTTTTTAAATATTTCAATTAAATATATGAATCCCATCGGCCATCTTAACTGTTCACGGCCAGCATGATCAAGACGGCGAGTGATTTGGGTCCAAGGAAAGGCAAGGGCTAGGGTTTGGGATACCCTTGTTAATTTAATATAAACATGCCATCTCTCGGTCCGTCTCTGCGAGGCTTAGCCAATTACCAGAGCATCAAGCACATTACATAACTCGATATGTAGTTGAATTTCTTTCTAGCTAGCGCAGCAGGAGATAGACGCACTGAGTTACGTACGAGCTATTAACGTTCGTGCTAGGTGCACAAAGATGTATAGTCGACCAAGAAATTGCTTGACCACTTTTCGACTGTATTACCTAGAGATAAGGTTCAAAAGTGGTCAAGAAATTACTTGGTCGACTATACACTCGAAATGAGATCACTTAACAATTGTTGGTGTGGTTTGGATTAGGATTAGAAGTGGTGCCATGCTTTTTTATATAACATAGAAATGCAAACGAGCAAGTGGGTCACCTGATGGTAATTGATTACCACCGCCCATAGACAGCCGCAACACGAAGGAAAGCGCAGATGCTTGATGACGAAAAGCTAGTTTTTGAAGTAGATTATTTTTATAAATAAAAAATCTGAAGGGTGCTCGACGCCAAAACTTATGCTTTCTTTTGCATGCAACATGTAACAAATAATATCACTAATAAGATAAGTATAAAATTATTTAGAAAAATCGTCTATCATTGTAAAGAACTTGATTTAGATTATTGTAATCGAAATTATTTATTTCTAAATTTTTTTCGATTTTTCTTTTTGTATTTTTTTTACCCTACCTTTTTTTTATCCTGACATTACCCTAATCTTTCTTTGTGTTGTCATTCATTATATAACATTTTAAATTTAACTTGATTTAGAATAAAAAAAAAAACAAAAATCAATAACATTTGGCCTTTGAATGTCTTTTTCGGTTTTCAGTTGCCTGGTTTCTTTTCGCCAATTTATCGATCTAGATTTACACAATAGTAGTCTAGGTTTAAGCAGAGCTTATAATATGTTTAATAATCACCAGTCATATAATGCTGCTGTTGATGTCTCGGTTGCGAAAAACGTGCTGTAAATTCGTTATTATTTTATTTCAGAATGAAAACTTAATATTTGCCTACTATAATCAGGCGCAATATTTTGAAAAAGCATTTAGCGTTTACAAACTGGATGTGCTTAGCTAGAGTAACGTTTTAAAACGTCAACGGCAAGGTTTTGCTGGAAAATATTTCGTATAATTTTCTTTAACAGCACCCTTTCTTGTGGTTTGGTTACCGAAGCTGAGACTATGAAAGAAACACCTAATTGCATCGCGTAGCGTTTGGTGGTGAACGGACTTTTAACAAGCAACTAGCGTAACCATACTGTTACTTTGTATGCCATAAATAATTTGTTTAAGTTACCAGTGGATAAGGACAAGACAAATTTAACTCGTTGTAATAAAAGCGTTGAATAGTGTTACAAAGAGTTGATCCAATTTTCTTGAACAGAAAAATAATTACCCAGTATCTTCCAAATTATTGCATGCCTAGTCTAGGTAGGACGTAAGCACATCCTATCAAGTTGAGATCTGTATCGATTACTATGTTCTGTCAATAAATAACTTTGTCTTTGTCTTGAAATATGATTAAGAATCAGTCCAACCAAAAATAGGCTTCTTTATATCTTTACATAGTACAAAACAAAGTTGCTATTCGGCTGTCTTTACTTATCGTATATTTGGCCACTTACTCTTTCTAAACCACGCAATGGATTTTGATACGGTTTTGACTGTAATTTAGCCATGATTTTACAGAAGGTTTTTGTCCATATTTAAATTTAGTTTTCGTTAGTAAATTGCATCATCAATTGCAGTGTGTAATAGAAGTAAATTATGAAAAAAAGAATTGAAACCACATGTACCTATACGCAAACACGCATATACTGTCCCCTCTCCCACTTTTGGGGTGGATTTTTTTAAAATTTAAGCAGTTTATTAAAATAAAAACGTATTATTAGAAAATGATTCAGATATTTAGTAGAAATTTATAAACACTTAAAGAAAATTGTTTCAAAAAAGATCTGTTAATTCGTTCATGAGATACGTGAAATTTTTAGTTACTTAAGTAGTATTTTATTTAGGTGGAGTAGATTGATAGATGGAAATGTAAATATTTCGTATTTTAAACATTATTTCATAAAAGTATACATGAGAATCGTATGGTTATTAGGGTAACTTTTATACATGAAAAGTACTTTACTTCAAGTATAATGGAGTAAACACCGTCCGCTCGCAAACGTCAGTTTATTTCAGCAAATTAAAAATACGACTTTAGTTTGTTAACACTTCCTGAGTACTTCAATTCAATCCCAGAAAGTTGAAAACCGGTATTCGAAACCTCGAGCTTATCTATATCCGGCACGCACTAGCCTGGTTTTTTCAAGTTCTTTTTTTTCGTTCCAAGGTCGTTGCGGAGCGCCTCGTTCCAAAGAGGCTGATGCCTGGAGCCCTCATCTTGCGGTCGACGAAGATTACCCTCAACCACCCAATCTTGTTACCGGCGACAATCATGCTTGCGTTCCCTACTTTTTTATTTTTAATATCATGGGTAAGTAGTGAGACAGGTTAAGGATTAATAGCGCAGTGTTTTTCTTATAACAAAACAAAATACAATTCTGACTGCTACAAACGTTGCTTGCAGTTCTCAAATACAGCAGCGTACTCAAGATAGCATTTGGCATTTTGGATCTGTAGTAATGAAATGCCAAATGTGATCTTGAGATCGCGGTTATACTTGAGAACGTTGTATAACTACAGGCCTCCGACTGCTTTAAACTATTAATTTTAGTTGTACCTATGATTATTGCATAAAGATTCATTCATAATGTACAAATGCATTACATTGTACCCATAAAATTCATTTCAGTTATAAAAGGTAATTTATGAGTAGTTTCTTAATTAATTGATAATTGAGGTCGCTGGTTCCCGAGGGCAGCGGTAATCACTTTTCACCTGAAAACCCTCATGCTCGTTTTCCTTTCTATTCTATAGAAAAGATCTAAAATAAATGCATTTTTATAAGCGAATTAGACGTCTTTCTACATACTGTTATTATTTCATTTTCGTTTATTTACTACAATGCAACCTTTGAGTATTTAATTATTTTTGATTGAAATGCTACGATATTGACGAAAACGATTGATTCATTAATCCCAAACTCATATAACTATTTAATAAGTACTATCCCGAATATATGTACGCCTTTTTTCATGGAGGCAAACGAGTATGGGTCGTAAGAACATTATCAATGGGGATGCCAATATTTGGTTCAAACTCTGAAAAGCTACTGCGGCTTCTTTAAACTCCAAAATTAAAAAACATATCTCCCGTTTGTTGTTCCGACATTCGTCGGCTATAATAAGCGTTTTGATAATTGTATCTACCGAACATTCCATTCGGCTGCATTCACACGAAGCTGTCGCGGGAGTGAAGTAGCGATATTCATAAGTAGCATCATCAAAGAGGCCAGGCGCAGCGCTGACGCTGAAATATTGCCGGTTGAATCGGCGCGACAGTCTGTCCGCAGCTTTATAAATAAAGTGAGAACGCACCGTTTGCGCACAGTGAAGGGTAAAAAGGCAGATGGACCATAGAGAGCTCAAATTTTTTTTTGCTAAAAACTGTCTTGATGCTTGCTTAAAAATATCGCAGTTTTTATTAAAAACTATTTTTAGACTTATTTAGTTAAGTCGCCGTATGATTTCTATGTACCTATTTAAGACAGGAGTAAATTTTATGAAATTAATTTAGCTTATTTTTGGTAGGGAATCTTATTAAAATCTTTAGTTATGCCTTTTTAGATGAAAGGATTTTTATGATCCTCATTAGTGCTTATTACAAGCCAAATTGAAATAATATACTTTAAGTTTTATGTTTTATGTGATATTTCATTTATGATAGTTTTTGATATAGGTACTGGGTACGTTTGAGCCAGGTACGATGCTGAGTGATGCTGTTTAACTATTAGTTTTTTTGTTTGTTTTGTGCTGTGTAATAAAATATTTCCATTTGTTTGCTGTATGTATATTTAAGTTAGTTTAAAGACCTAAAAACTATTTATTGATTTTTTTATAATTTATTTCAAAATTATTCATGAAAGGTTAACTAACCAGATGTGTCTACCTTTTAAATTTTACGTTAGAACTAAAAAATAACCTATGCTATGATTAGAATTTTACATAAAAACAGAATCAATTAAAAGTGTAACCGGCCTGATAAAATACTTACAATGAAACATATATCTCGCTAAACCCTGATCAAATGGAACGGCTGTGGGTAAGTTAGCTGTGAATTGATACAATGAATTAAAATAGCGGACGTCAACGTAGGAGGCGAAGGATCCGGAACGCATGGCCTCATCGATTTATACGTCAACGGTAATCAGTTTTCAGTTTCACTGAAAAGTGACGTCATACGTGACTTCATCTTCATCATACTTAATCATAGTCATAGCCATATTATTTATAACATTATTATGATGTTAAAAGTTCTTAAAATACTACAATTTCCATACATAAAACCTCTTTAGTTATCTCAAATTATTTTTGGATTACAGCTAAAGAATTATAAAATTGTAGGTTCAACATTTACAAACTGCAAAAAAATAACAGTTGAATCGAGAACCTCTTCCTTTTTTTAAGCCGGTAAAAAAATGGAAATCACAAACATACGAGTAACAACCAGAAAAAAGAAAGAAGTAGTAAACAAAGAGTCAAATACTATATACTAATATTTGGAACAGTTACGATCGTCAGCTGTTTTCACATGAAAACGTATGTTTTATTTAAAATGGCAAATGTCTGTTCAAAAATATATTTATGAAAAAATTGTACGAGGGGGTCTTGATTAGTCATAGAAGCTAAAATAATTATCTTTAGACTTTTTGTCTGTCTGTATATTTGTCCCCTCATCGCTTAAAAACTATCTCACGAAATCGGATGCGGTTATTATAGTTGTATTGCTAGGCCTAACTTAAAATCTGGAGCATGTTTTATCTTAATGTGCCGGCTCCTAACCGATCAAGATACCTACTTCCAAAATCCAGCCTACGAAGCCGAAGGCAAGAGGTAGAACATAATAATAGGTACTAGATGTCCTGAGTATGCAAATAAAAAAGTTATCTATGTATTACGGCATTTGGACAAATAATGAAGAGAAAACAAATACAATAACATTGTCACCTGTTTTTAGTCATAAGTCAGCCCACTAAGCCTGCTTATCTGTCTGCTAGCCTGGTTTACTATGAACTTTGGCGTACTTAAAAACTTTGCGAAAAAAAAACCAATGAAATCTTTGCAAGTGTATACGCTAGAATATACAAAGTTTATGCTTTTCAATAAGGTGAAAGCTTTAGATACATTATGCATATTTATTCTGCCTAGTTTTCATTATCATAATATAGCGGTAAAAGCGATGGAGATAGCGAAACAGATACACATTTTACCATTAATCGAATCTTCCACGGATACGGTAGCCCGATTACCATCAGCTGTATCGTGGAAGCAAGTTTTCGGGAACATTTTCCATAATTGGAAATAGGTAATGCCCCAGAGAAGCCACTAGAATTAAGTTAATTAATCAATCAATCAAGAAAAGACCATTGTTCAAGAGTTTTTGTTCTGGTTCACAAAGGATTTGCAACAATGCTCCCGGTCTTGTTCCAACAAAAGATGTTGAACTTTCACCTTAAACTCATTTCGCTCCTTTTGTATGCACTTCTATTTTACGTTGTCGGTGTAGATGTGAGCACTAACTACGTTGTTATAATTGTGAGAACTAATTCATAACGAAGTAGTAAGGAAACTTTGAATTGACCCCCAACATATTTAAAAAGGTAAATATCTTTTACAATCCCTAACCTGTTTGTATATTATCAAATATGGCTAAAGGACCATCACAATGAAATCTGCCTTAAAAAAAATCAGTGTACTCATTTGACAGTTACGATGACTCTAATATACTTAGAGAGATAAAGAGAGATAGGGCGAGAGGTACACATAATGTTTACTCACTGATCCATAGCTAGGTACTCTATCAGATTTAATTATAGCAAACAGATTATTTTAAGTGTTAATATCAAGTTTTTTATGACATATACTACTCAACATAAAATAGGGCTCACCCGATTTTTATAATTAAAACCAATAATATAAAAAAATTGTATGTGCCAAAACATATTTATGTAGTAGGGTTTTAAAAATTGTTTATATATCAAATTAGTAAAGTAAAACCACAAATTCAGAACGTGCATTGTTAGAAACACATACTTATTTTCATATTTTAATTTTACAGAGAAAAGCCAAGTGGACCATATTTTGTTTTGAGTAGTTTATGTTCCTACGAGTGTTAAATAACATATTACTAACTGTCGACCTAAACATTTCAGAGTAACGTCAGCAAAGAGAGTCCAGAGACGACCGATTGGGTAGGTTGACGACAGCACTAAAATAGCCAGCAGTATCCAGGCAAAAACTCTGATTGACCGAAAACCCCGTATAAATAGAATTGATGGACAGCTTAGCCTAATTCAATTAGTACTTATCTCTTATATCGCACGTTTTCGCAGAATCTACCGTAATCACATGTTAACTAATCATCAAACAATGGGGCCGTGACGCGGCCGTTAAAACACATGTAGTGTTGAGTGAACGTTTCCACCCCTCTAGAATTTGCATTCCCATTACCTACTGTGAATATCATTCTTATTCCGAAAGGTGCAATTACGTAAATTGCGTAATAGTCAGGTGTCGGCGTACTGATGCAAAGTTTCCAACAGAATATGAAGTGTAATTCTGTATTTCAAACAGTGTTTATATCCTAGCAGATAATGTCACTAGTTGTAAGGAATATCAATCAATATACTGTGATTTAACAAAGCAACATTTTGACCTTTAAATCTATAATTGAGCTCTGTCTTTGCTGTAAATCTCACTTTTAAGAGTGGAACTTGCAAAATGTTAATTCAGGGTGTAAGCTATCTTAGTTCCAAATTTCATCCAAAAGTACTAAATCACACACTAACTTTCAGCGTTATACTATTAGTGTAAGTGTGATGTGATGTGATGATTAGTGTGATTAGCAAAATATTTAAAAGCCTCATTAATAACAAACAAATAAATCTTTCAATTACTTTGCGAGTATTTGTAGTTTAAAATCAATCATGAACTAAATTACTTCGGATGCCATCCATTAGTGTTGATAAAACAGATCTAACTCACTCTATTCACGGTTGATATAAAATTATTAATGTTCAGTTCAAAATACATCTCCATCGTAAGCTGGAGTAAAATTGGCTGTCACAATTAATTACCTCATCCAACATGCATGACAATCTAATAGCGGTGATCTAGCTGCGACCCGCTTTCCGCTTTCTCTTGCACGAAGATCACAATGAAGGTTGGGCCTTGGAACTTGCGACAGCTATAGGCAAGGACAATATGGACCCTCATCTCCAAACACTGTAGCGGAATTGCGTAGCGCCATCTATTGCATTTTTCCTACATTACGGCTACACTTAGTTTTGGTAAACGATTATAGCTAGTCGTTTTGACAATAACGTTTCACTCTGTTCCAAACATTTATCAAATTTTTAATGATAAAATAAATGATTTTATAACGATTGATGAAAACTTTCGGATGTATGTTTTCTGCAATCAAACAACGCATTGGCTGTACGTGGATGTAAATACTCAATTTCATCAGTTTGCAGCATTTTTAACCATAAATGGATCAATAAATTTGTTTAAGAATTGAAGTAAAACAATTTCAACGGTCTATGTCGCATATATTGCAATTTTATTGAGGTCTCATGTTCGTTCACTAATAGACTGAGATGACATCAGCCTATGATAAACCATTGTTAAAGATTGCGTCTATGTCTGTATTGATAAATGAGTGATAGTCTACTGATATTGGATGCAAAGAGTGCAAAGTAGCTGGCCTGGACTATAGGTGGATGAGTAGGCTAGGCTATGTGGTGTTGAAAAATGACCGACGGACGACAACAGTGCCAGAAAACTTGATGCATGTTAGTTCGCTTGTTCTAAGGCCCCGGTCTAAGGTCGTGAGTCGAACTTAATTGGACCCCGGCCGGGTGACACGGAAAGGAGATGCATCGCCCGACTGTATGAAACGCATAAATTTCTAACTGAGAATTGGACCCGAGCCGCCACTTTTGTTTTATGTTATTATGATTTTGCGTGCACTGTTTAAATTTATTATATGAATGAACAAAATTGTTATCAAAGGCCCTATAGCACTTTAGTTTTTAAGTGTTTTACGAAATGAAAATACAATGAAAATCTTGGTAAACTGGTAAGACTCGAACCTGGAACCTCGGCATTCGCAACCTTACTCTTAACAATTGAACTACAGATGGTCCTGCCAAATACTTCGAATATACTCTACCTTATGTCGCGGACATAGCACATAGTAACCCTTTCTAAACAGAAGGCGAATGGAAAAGACTTCGTTTTTGGGTTTATGTCCACGATATTCTCTAGTATCCTATCAATGCAGGAGCACAAATGAGTTATTCTTCGAAGTTCTGATTCCTCTGGCGCATGTTTAGCATATTACCCAATACTTACTAAACATAGTTAAGGTAAAAAATATCGAACAAAAAACGCCAAGGAAATCAATATTTTCAAGATTTACTCACTTTATGTCTAGTAAATATTAGGTAAATATGCTAAATAATGCGTCAGAGGAATCAGAATTTCGAAGAATTACTAAAACCTTATTTTTTACATACATCACGAGCGTATTCACATTTTAGCGCGATGTCCTTTAGACTAGCGTGATCAAAAAACTCAAGACCGACTCTTCCCTGAATAACATAGATTTGGAGACAATAGTGTTCAATAAATACATTGTGCTCTAACCGTAGCCATCGGCATTAAATGGCTGATAAATACATGCGCACACTGGGCCCCGACATCTCGTGTCAACATAAAAGGTCATAAAACCAAGAATGCATTGAAAAAGCAGTCGTGATCTGCAATAAGTGGCACATAAACAAAACATAAAAAATCACAATAGTCCGATACTAGTTGAGAAGTAAAAGAGCGCGAGCCGTTGACACATTTGAAGATAATGTGCGCATGTTCTCCTGTCCTCGGTAGAGTACAAGTCAAAGGCGTTTGGCGTAAAATTGGAATATCAATTCATTCAAATGAAATTTTAAATGCTAATGACAACACAAAGAAAAATTAGGGCAATGGCAGGGCTCGATCCTGCAACATCAGCATTCCGTGCCTTGCGTTTGCCAGTTTCGCCACATTACCGCTACCATACCCTGCGAATCTTTCAATGTGTAACGTCTTTACGGTCATTATATTATTGATATTTGTTTGGGAAAACTACCCTCTGTGTCATCTATGAGAAACTTAATCAAGTTATCTAATTCAACTTTGTCTTTTATAAATGCCTTTTAGCTGACGAGAGATGACGCCATTTTTTGGAAAATTTATGTAATCGAATTATTTTACTTTTTAAAAAATTCAAAAAAATCGAAAAGTAAACAATTTCAATTAAAAAAATCTATTCAAGTAGGCGTTTCTTTTGTTTGATAGTTTGGGAAAATCGCAGCATGATTCTAAATCTAAATAAAAGCCATCAAAAACAAAACTTGCAAAAAAAAACAAGTCTCGCAACTCAGTTCTTCTACCGTAAAAATTTGTGAGATCCATGTAATACCAAGTCGGTTGGTTTATTCAGTCCCTACTTAAGGGACCTTCTGTCTTAAGTTATTACGGAATTAGCTAATCTAACGACATCTTATAGTGACCACATTAATATTAACAATCTTTTATGTTTAAATAAAATAGATTGACTTGGCCATCGCATGAAAACACAATGTAACTCAAAAGCAATACATATTATAGTAAATGTAAAAAAACAATCTAAACACTCTTATTTACTATAATATGTATTGTAAACTTGTGTTTCTACTTACTTCACTTTGCACCTATAACGTTGATTAAGCAGAGGCCTGTCTCATGTATAGTCGACCAAGTAATTGCTTGACCACTTTTGACCCATACCCCTTTGTAATACGGTCGAAAAGTGGTCAAGCAATATCTTGGTCGACTATACCATAAAAATTACAAATGCTACAATATCATAATTGTAAAGTTTTTCATACAAAAACGTGACAAATATGTCAAATCATAACCCTTGCAAGTTTCGTGGTATAGACCCCTGCCTGTTTAATTAACCCACGCTGCCTCCTGTAACCGGTGAACTGCTCATGAATACGAAGCGGACGACGGGTGCCACGTAACGAGTGTGCATTTACATTTCATATGCTACAAATGACGCGAGCATGGCACAGGTTGCAACTGCAAGAGTGGAGGACCTGTTTATGATCTTGGATTGTGTTGGGTGAACAAATTCGTGGTGGGCAGTCGAGACTTAGCCGGACCAATTATTCCTTTAATGGCTGATACTGTCTGTCGATGCAGGGCTGTCATCATTCTATGTATCTTATAGATAATAAAAGGATTCCTGACTGATTGACAGACAAACATGGCGGTTGGACCAGGGCGGTGTTTCAGCATAGAGTCACTATCTAAAAAGTTGAATGAGAATCCGATGAATACATTGATTTGTCTGACACGATCCCTTTCGGCCAAACATACAAGCCCTGTAATATACGATAACGTAAGGCACATTATTTCTGCGAAAGGAGATATGGGTCGGTGCATTTGTACTAATAGTAATAAAGATACCACAATCTATTGCATAAAATGCAATATTAATATTCGTCTTGTAACGGAAAAAAACCCTAGGAACTGTTTCTTATTTTTAATTCCACTATATTATATTATTGGTGTTACGGATGTCTATGGGCGGTGGTGATCACTTACCATAAGGTGACCCACTTGCTAGTTCGACTTCCTATGTTGTATAAAAAAACTAAATGACACGGTTATAACGCAAATAAAGCTAGTTATTATCACCCCTATTTTGGAAATGTTCTCTCTGATGCACATACATTTTCATAAAAGCTGAAAAGCCTGATTATTTCCACATTTTTTTTTGAGCTTACTTACGTCCCCAAAACCCCAAAAAAACAAGAGGAGTCTCTGCCAAATTAAGGACTAAACACCTGTACCCAGAGACTTGAAATTTAAGAATATTGTTAGTTACTTAAAGATGCATTAACAAAGCATGTTTTGGAAATTTCACCACTAAGATGGTTAGAAGAAGGTTAAAAAAGTGGTAGCAGTTGGTATATAATTAAAAATCTACGCGAAAGAAGTCGAGGGTAGACACTAGTTATGTAAATTGTCTTTCTAGTACCCACTTATTCTTTTTTCATTAATTATTATCAGAAATAACATTTACAAACTGTACTTTTGGCGGTGCGTGGGTTTAGTATACATAAAACTGACTTTCAGTTATTCCTTTTGTGTAGTACATTTTCTTCCCATTCAAAATCACCGACAACATAATTGTGACGTGGTATCGTACCGATACACGATCGTAGATAAAAAATTGCTCTACGTCTCTTATTAACGAAATTATAGAGCTTTGTTACTTATTCAAATAGTTTGTGTGTCCCCGTGCACAGAATTAACCAATTGTGAGACTTTTGTACCCAGCAGTGCGACGCATATAGACTTAAAAATGAAATTGATAAAGCCTAAAAATCAAGTATTAAGAATTAAAAAACTAGATATCGCTTGTTAGCCACAATTCAGTTGATATTATTGACACATGAAGCGAAAATGTCGATCCAAAAAGACTTAAAACCACAAACAAGGAACTGCATAAAGATATCTCGGACAAAGTGAGAGTCCGGCTGCTCTTAAATAAAATAAGGCAGTTATGTAAATGACCCTCCCGGCTTCCTCCGAGGTGCAGTGGTATTAAAAAATCCTTTGTTCCGCTGTTAGGTATTGGATAAAGTACCAATGTTGTATGAAATACTAGCTGTGCCGTGTGCTGTGTGTACATTTAACTACGATAAAAATCCCATCTGTGTGTAAAATAAAAAGTATTTTAGATGTACGGTAACTCATGTTTTTCATTTTAGTACGCGTAGTAGCGGTATATAGAATATGTTGATACTAAACTTAACAAGCTGGAACAAATTACCTTGCTAATTTGCGAAACCAGTGCTGTACACTAAACTTGTCAAAGCTTTAACATTTATAACTGGTATTATCTAGATCCCATATTTGTACGAAAAGAAGGGATGTCCCATTAATACGCTCTGTACTCGAGACTAATTATTCAATCACTTTCATCATGGTATAATTAGTTTTGTATATATTTATTTATTTATTGTTTTAGTTACGTTAAAGTTAACCAATCCGCTGCCTCAAGTACAAACTGACCAAGTTTCATATAGCTGTTTACTCGCACCCGCTCCTTCTTAAACCGCTTCCCAACCGCACTGTGGACTTCCACAATCTGGCCAGGACACAACCAATACGGGACAGTTAAATCACTTTTTGTTAATTGTTAATATTTTATAGAGCTGTGTTGGTCATTTTACAAGAGCTGCCTCCGAATGTCTATGAAATTAATAATAACACTTTCATACATTTTTGGTGGCAGCTCTTATAAATCCACCTATGAATAACAGGAAGATGAATGAAACTTTATAGAAACAGAGTAAGATAAAACTTCGCGAGTACAACTTAAGTGTTATAAAAGTAAAGAAAAGAAAAAAAAAATGTACAGTACCTATTAAAGAAATACATTCACTGCCCTCTAGACTAACCCTCTCGTTCATAAACTCTGCGTAAACCTATGCTAGTTAACATATGTCATGCCTTTATCTGTCATTGTGACGTTTGCTCTCGAAATGCAATTTGCAATGAAAGGAAGAAAACATTTATTAGTTAAAACGATGAATATTTTTTCATTTAGCCTGTATCGTGGATGCCAAAAATCAATGAGAAGAATTATAAAAGGATTACGGATAATCCTTCCTGTCGTGTTTTTCATGAAGGGTTTTTATGGATCTTGCGTATCTAGGTGGCTGAATAAAAATAAGTTTGAAATGCCGTGTCAATTTTAAAAGGACTTAAGGGAGAGTTGATGATCATACTGACGATGACAAGACCTTGACTGGATATGCAATTGAAATAGCCGTAAAATGCAATCTGTAGGTATTTACGCTGCAAGCGAACCTGTTTACGATTCCACGTTCCCCAGACCCATATGACAGGCTAATCACGGCGTGTCACGGGACTTATTACTTTCCGCCTCCGTACAAAACACTTAATGCACCGCCGTATGTAAATAATGTTATAGTGTGATTGTGTGGTGTTTTTGCGAAGTCATTATGCTAACCTAGCAGTGAATTGTGTAAAATCAGAAGAAAAAGTAGTTGAACAAACAAAGTGATTATAAAAATGAGCACACGCTCTTTCATTATCTTAATTTAGATTCGTATCTCTTATTTGAGCTCTTTATTTGTTTAAGTATGTAGCTATTCTATCTACTGCAGCGACCCTTCCATGACTGCAATTTATTCTCCCATGCTGCTCTGTGTAACCACTGTCTTAACAAAGGACTGAGAGCAAAATGTTGACTTTGGCTTTGGTTATGTTAGGTCTTAGGTTGCCCTGTTAACCATATGATTGTGGATGGCATAAATATCGAGCAAATCGTTGAGTACGTGTATATTGGCCAGAAACAAAATTTTGGTGACAGTGGACGAAATCAGACAGCTCCTGAGAAACCGTTGTATCAAGAATGCTCCCGAACATAATTAACAAACTGGAACAAATTACCTTGCTACTCCGCGGGTTTCGCGGAGTAGCAAGGTAATTTGTTCCAGTTTGTTGATATGGACCTTCGCAAAGTAACGCCTGAATATATTAATTATAAACATAATTGCCAAGACCAACGTCATATTGGCAATAATTTCAGCCTTTACATTTTTTAGTCAACGGCTATATCACCTATACTACCCTGATATATTAAACTGTATGCTTGTATAAAGTTCGAAGTTGTAAATGACAAGCTTCTAAGTATACTCTACAATTCTACATTGTTTAGGGTTAGGACAAGGTTAGGAGAGTACAGTTGTAATTTAAATTGGCACAGGTTATACTTTCAATTTCATTGTTAGCAAAAGATGCCAAGTGGCTCGTAATAAACAAAACAAAGGGTTTGTTATTTTAATGCTGCTATTTTTTCACGACATTTACGACTCAAACAACGCGAATCATCATTCATCTCCGCACAAAGGCTTGCACTTAAGTTTTTGTGGCGGCGCGTTGAACAATAAAATTATCCATAATTTACTTGAATTGCAGTTTAAAAAATAAATACATCATAATCCACAGGAGAAGGTAGGTTAACGAGACACTGAAGATATTGCGGCAAGTGGTAGTTTGAATTTCCGCTTTATCTTTTTTGTATCTCCATCGGTTATTTCTAATTATTGTACTTGTTACTTTTTATGCATTCTATTTTATACTAGTATTCTAGAGCTTTAATTTGTTTCTGAAAACTGTGGCAATGTTTTTTAGGTACTTACTGTTTTTTATTGCACCAATGTGACTTAGGCAACGGGTGAAAGCAAGAAAGTAAATGCATGAAATTATATTCAAATAACATGCATCTCATGTTAAGGGCTTATACATCCTTAATGCGCGTTGTAGGTCTGCAATCGTTTGTTTTATATCGTTTCATTTAATAGATGATCCCGTCTCATTAATGGCCTCAAAGCCTGGTTATTGCGTTTTGGTACGAGTAAAATCAATATGTTATGGCTTTTAGGTAGGTGGGTATTGAGTGTGTTAAATATAATACAAATATGCTTTATTGTATGCCACATTTCTTTATTAAAATACTTATTACGTAATACGAGTATATTATTATTTCATAGAAACATTATCTAATTATGAGTTACTTTGGCCTTACGTGGATTAGTTTTTACCAGGATTCAATGAAATGAAATATATATATTGACTCCTATTAGGCAGGTTGGCTTATTCAGACCGGATTGCGTCAGAATTCCAAGGAAAATGCTCAATTATTCTCGACACTAAGCCAGTAAGGCCCGATCTTATAAAAATTCATTCAAGATAAAAAGCCAGCCCATTAGTAAATCAGTAAATTTTTTGGCACTAGTTACTGTTTAATAGATCAAATTTCTGTTAGAACAGACCTTATAAACCTAGACTAAGAATGCGTTTTATATCGAAGTATGAATATGTAACGGTTAGGTACAGAGCATTTTAGGGGAGATTGAGTGGTAATCTGTGTTAATTAGTACATAGGTTTGTTAGACATCGCGTCCCGTGTTCAAACCGACCGCGGCCTTACTTGAGAGAATATTAAATCAGGGTTGGTGAATTTCTGGGACGAAACAAAGCGTCCCTATAGCATAGATGTTATCAACGTAAACGCCATAACGACTTGAAATAGTTTAATACTTATATATGTTTTTATACAATCTGCTGCTTCTTAGCGTTGACGACCAGATAAACTTAGTTATTACTCACCCTAACAAACGCAGGAGGAAGCTACTACTTCACGGTAGTGTTCTATGAGAATGTGACACTACTCTACCTTACTTACTTTATCGTCATTTACGTTACTTTATCTCAATAAAGTATATTTGATATGAATGAAGCAAAGTACAATGTTACCTTTTACCCAGTTACCAAAAGAGCTACCTTTTTTTAAAGCTCTCTTGAAAAATGTTTTTGGCAAAACACCAAAATACCACGCGGATTCTACAGCAAAATGCCAATAAGGCAGCCTTTCATAAAATCTGAGTCTTTCAGCTTGTAATCCGGGGCTGGGCTTTGTCCCGTATCCTGGCAAATTAACGAACTACGAGTAGCTACCTACCTCTACCCAGCTTGCAGGGATGTCATGGGATTAGTGGGGCAGTGGGCGCGCACAAATCGCACTAATGAATGAGTTGTACCATGCGACGTACTCGTACCGACCATTTGTGTGTTCACTATCTGTAATTCTGAGAGATCTGCTCATAGTTATGTATTTGTTACGAATTACGTAATTTATACGTCTACTTTGGATCCCGATGGAGTTAAGCACGCACTGTCATAGCTATTTTTAATGTTGAAAATGGGCAAAATTTATAACTTTTTCCTAATCACAATCATTAGACAAACATATATAGACGTTTTTACTATCTAATTAAATTTAAAGTTGCCTTGGGTAGTCACGTAGAGTAAATTACTGCCATCGTGCGTGAGGATAAGACTTTAATACCTGTTTGATTATTAATTATTAAGATATTGAAGCTTTTCTTGAAGATTGAAGGACATTAGGTAGTAAATACGTGATTAACTCGGAATAGATTCACAAGCATTATGGAGGCATTTTGTATGGAATAAAAAACAAAATCAGTTTTTTCGATTACTCTGTTACGAGTATAAACATTCAAAACAAAACAACTGATTCCAATACCCTAACGAACATTTAGTTACTCATTGTCCCTAAGAACTTCTTGTTAAGCCTCTTGTTTCAAATGTTCTAAGAGACAAAACTAAACAGCAACAATTAATTTCTTGTACTGTTATGTCCTTCTGTTTAAGTACACTGGTCGCATTAACCTAGATATTCCACTCCATTCCATTTATCAGTAATGCAATAAATTAATAAGCACACTACGTCAGCTACAGCAGCGTTTATTAACTCATTGGCACATGCGTTTTTCTCCGACAATCGTCAATTAGTACATCTTATTGCATTCCACGAGCTTGTAGTTGTCGGTTCGATTCCCAGTCGCAAAACATTCAGGCCCGTAATGTGATTGAATTGATAAATATTTATGAAGTATCTGCAAGGCAAGTTTTTGTATGGACATCGATTCTGAAAAGGAATATAAAAGGAGTTTAGAGGTGCATTCCAATGTTTGTTATAAACTTATAGTTTGAGAAATTTCATTGAAAAACAGATTTAATTCCGCAAGACACGTTTATATATAGAATAAAAATAGCAACGGCGTTATTCTAAAAATAATAATAAAATCATTTATTCTCAGGCTACAAAGGCCCATAGACAAATACCTTACAGACTAATATACATAAAAATATACAACTAAGAATAAAACAAAATTATTTCGGCGACCTATCAGCGTGGCTCCGTTTGATCGTCGAGTCTGGTGCCAAATTCTCCAGTCGCAGGCTGCCCCTGCACCGCCGGAACACGACACCCTTCGGCCAGAAGTCCGCACATGAGATGCTCTCCAGCAACGGCGGCGGAACGCGCACCACGAACGAAGCGAAGTGCACGTAGTGGCGCGGACGAAGCTGGAACGCCCTCAGGTTTATATACGATACACTAAAGGTCTACATCTGCAAATACGAGTATGAGTAGCATATTTAAAAACATACTTGAAATAAAATATATATCGTAACAGTGTTTTTTATGAAAAAGGGAGACGGGCAGGAAGCGATCACTGCCATGAGCACCAGATACCCCAAGAAAATCACAAATCCGTTGCGGGTTTTTAATTTCAAAATTTTAATTCATAAGGGACAAAATAAATAGGTTCGGGCGTTACTTTGCGGAGGTTCATATCAACACACTGACATTTGAAAAATAAAACATCAACTGCCAGTAATTAAAGCATTTGATCGATTTGATGGCAAAGAACGAGTTTCATTAAGTAAGGAGACAAAATATTTAAAGTTCTGATTAGGTTGTTTAATGTTTAAACTATGTGATAACGATAACTATTTTTCTTTGTCCGGTAACGGTAAAACATTTTTAATTAAACAACTACCGGTTTCTGAGTAAGTAAATAAAATAGAAGCAGTCAAATATCTCGAAGCTCATCAAATGGAGTTATCAGTCAAATTAATCTATAAACAACAGATTGAAATGTCATGGTTACTATTAAATGTAATATGGGAGATGCCCCTGTGAGATTATTAGAGAATTGAAAGGTAAAATAATACAATAATAAAAAGTTGTGTAACTTGATTTGAAAAATGTCTAAATTGCTTAGTGATTTTTTATCTGCAACCCCTAGCTTCTTTAAAGACACCGTAATTTGAGAATGTAAATTGAATTACTGTTTACTAAATTCTCGAAACCTATTATCGTTTACAATGCAAGTTTTTGTTTTAATCTTTAATGTATCTATCTACGAGTAGTACTTAAGTACAATTTTGTTAATGTAGGTTTCTAGTAAAGATGTTTTAAACATTTATTTTTAAATAGTTCATTTAAAAAAAAACATACTAAGTATTCAGCTACTTAGTTCTTGATTAATGATTATCGATAAAATTCACTTTATACAGTTTGACTTCACAGCGCTGCGCAGAGGTTACTAGCGCCACCTAGTACAAAATATAGGAATGACGTTTATTTCTCTCGCAGTGTATAGATGGCGTTAGGAGACACTATTAAAAGCTTTCAATACTAGTTTGAATGGATCATTCATATTTACTTATTGCTAGTTTATACATATATGATAAAAATATTATTTTAAACAAGATTTCTTTTATGAATTTTCCCACCAAGATTTGCCTTTTGCATAAATACAGCAAAGTGCATGGCTGCAGTAAACAAATAATTACTCTTTGAAAGGTCAACCATAAAACTATAACACGGTAGTTCCATAAATTCATGTATATTATCGTCTCTTTATGGCATCACGATGTCGAACGATAAAGACCTAAGTTGACCTGACGTCGAGCGGAGCCGCGGGCAGAAGCCAGTTCCGCAATAAACTTACATTGAAAGCCACACAAATAGCTGAGACGAGAATTCATAATGGATAATAAATCATTGTTTACAACTCTGCATTTACTTACCAAGTGGTTGCGACATTCGCAATGACTCACTAACGGGGCTGGAAACTTCGAAGACGCCGATGCATCTGCGAACATTCGAAATAGTGTGATAATGATAAGGCGCTGTTGTTTAATTCAATTTTGCGATCGCGTTTTATGGCTCTTGGACTTGCCATATGCTTGTTAGAGTACGATACCATCATGATACCGTATCGTTCCATATTGTTAACTAAATATAGCTTAGTTTTTTGATTAGTTACAAGACCGCAATATATATTTTTATGTTTCTATAACAAGTAACAGTCAGTGAAAAAAATATAAACAAAATTTCGTATAGTGATTTATTAATGACTACAAAGCGACTAGGTTCTCAGTGCAGGTTGTGCATATATTTCTAATGTTGACTATACGTGGCAAATGTTTGCCTTCATGATGCTTTTATTTAACCAAAAGGGATGGATAATTGTGTATACAATGTTGCTGATAGGTATTCCAAAAAATATAGTACTACCACGTCCTTTGCTTGGAAGGCGGATAGCTTATACTTAAACCGTTGTGCCTTATATTAGAATTTTCAAAATCATGTCTTATATCCCCATACAATATATCTAAGAAAAAGAAAAGCTTATTTTAAATGCTGGTGTCTGGAAATCAATAGAAACCTCACCGAGGTATAAAAAAAACATTAATTTAAAAACCGCAACCGTTACTTCCGTAACCATTTATTTTATAAAAATTGACGGTAAACGAATTAATGCTTTTAAGAAAATAGATTTAAACTTAGCATTAGCATTCTGTCGGAACAGTATTTATAGAGCGTATTTTTATGTCTATGAAAAAGGGGTCCATTAAAAAATAGCTTAAAGAGCGCCCTGAAATAACGACGTATTATAAATCGGGTAATTAACGTTTCTAAAGCGCACTAACGTGGACTTATGTCCCGTTTCCTCGGCTTTTAAATTAGACGTCCGAAGGGACTTTTGAAGAAGTGCCTAAAGAGCGTTTTAAGAGCAGAGGCGAGATGTCATTTGAATTAATTATCCCTGACGAAGTACTGCGGGAATTATTTTGGACTCTATTTATTTTGTCCGCTATCCGAGGCATATATCGTTAAACTTTGACGATGAAGTCACTTCGTAAACTTATTCAGCGAGAAGCTTGCTTTTACATTTTCACTGAACACTTTTGAATAATGTTTATATTTTCTGCTAAGCTGTATTTTTTGAGGTTAAAACACCAAGTTTAGTTGAGTACTGAGGTGCCTTTCATACTTTTTAACAGGCGAGACGTAGAAAAATGGATGATGTTTTTAGTTTCATATTGTTTATTTTCTAAAATGTTAGAGTTATGTAATACATTTTCACCTTCTACAAAAAAAAACTCTTTATCGATTGGTATTTTAGGTCGTAAGTAATTTCGTTTAGAATGCTATGTTTAGTCGTACTCGAACTTACGTGATGAGAAATTTCATTTTCGAACTATTTGAGCGATACAGATTATGTTAAGCTATTCGATCTACTATTAAAATATATTAATGATATTGGTTTAAGTAATATATTATAAAAATTTCGCAAGTTTTTTCGTACTAGAGGGAAAGGAAAAGTCGAATATTAAGATAGACACTTACTAATATCTGTTTTGACTTACACCCAGCGATCAGATTGTTTATTTATGTATCTGGTATATGTATGTAGAACCGATGACAATACAATAACCAAGTACCATCAACCAAAAACCTTGCATAAAAATGGTACGTTTAACAAAAAACTTGTCTTTCTAACAACTCGTATTAAAACCAGACCGCGCCTGAATCCCAACCGCATCAATTTAAAACCGAAATACTCACACGTCACAAGGCTTTCTGTAACCGCAACGCAACAGCAATTATCGAGTCGCGTCATAATTGACGACAAATTAATAGAGAGCGGATTCGCCCGCCGCTAACTACTAATCACCTCTTCAGCGGGAAATGGTGTGAAAATTCGAGCGTTAATGCATGCGCGTATTAACACTGCCGATTATCGATGACGCTTGGCGCTGCTTTGTCACTTGCGGTGAACGAATCGGTGATGGAAGTGAAAAGAAAACTAGGTTTATTTTATGTAAAAGGGTGGAAAAATAGCATGCGAGTCTTTGGTGAGCAGTGGTCACCGCCGCCCGAGGATACCAGCTACCCCAAAAGAATCGCTGATTCATTGACGGCCTTTAGATTCCCAATCGATAGGGCTCTAGGCTTCTCACTCTCCGTACGTAAATAACTACTTTATATTGGTATTCTGTAAGAGTGTTGTACTACCCCTGTTAAGGCGGTTCATTTGTGATGCAACCAGCAACTGTCTACAGTGTGGCTCTACCATTATTTATCTAAAATAGCAATATGTATTTAAATATGTATTTATATTCTTTGTCGCAAAATATCACTTAAATAGTTGAATGATGCCTGCCAAATAGTTTTGAAAACAGTGTCTGGGTTTTGTGCATTTCATTCAAAATCAAGGTTAACGGTATACACTTTTATAAAATACATAAACCTGTACATGTAAAAGACTGACATATAACGCATAGTCTGAACTACTGAAGAGAGAAACATGAAATGTGGAACGTGTATTCCTAAAAGAGCGTAGTGGTACGCTAAGAAAGTATTTTAGGGAATTCCACCGTTGAAGGGTTAATAAGGTTAAAGTTAGTATGTACCTAGTCCAAAATTTTCTATAAAATAATAGTATCATCAATATCGAAAGCATGTCAACATGGTCAACATCGACGAACACTGCTTACAATACGAATCCCTTCTCACAATCTGCATGCACAAATCTAAACGTCTTACTCGAGCTCTACATAATAATACCCTTCCGTATTAAGTCCGGCTACCGAGATTTACATTGCATTGCAAACGCAGTTTATGGACAATCCCACTTTATGGGTGCACAACACCTACGCTGTGCTACAAAAGACAGTTGCTAAGAATAGCGAGATGGAAACTGAAGCTAGCAAAACGGGGATCGCTGTTTCTGTATTTCTTGTTGATTTTTTTTGAATTTTATCGCCAGATATCACATTAAGCCAAATAGCAAAAACCAACGAGACCACCATACCATTTAAAAGAAGAAAGTGATCTATCTGTATCACAGTCTCAGGATCGTATCAGAAGGAAGGGGGAGGGGGTTAAAATAAGCTAAATAACATCACTTATGGACGGCCTCTTAGAAACGAGTCTATCCATCTGCTCCAATCAATTATTATGGGTAAAGTTGAGTTAAGAAGAGCCGTGGATAGACTCAAAATGTCGTGGCTTGCGAACATAGAAGGCTGGACAGGTATCACCATGGTTAAAGAGCTGTCCCTTTTGCTGCAGTTGACTGCGAACTTCAGTGGAGTAATGTTCAAAGGAGAAGAAAATCGTATTTTTGTTAAGAAACACTATTTCCTATTGTTAAGAAAAGATCCCTTTAAGGCGACGCGAGACGCTGAGGGCCGTGCTTATAGCATATGCATATATGCACATAGTCTAAAATATGAATTAGCCTCGTAGATAATTACAAAATCCATCGTGAATTCTCGTTTTTTTAACATTAATATAATCGATTTGAACCGAATCATAAAAACTTTATCAACTTTTCAGGACTGTCTCGACAAAACAAAACAAATATCTTTATTGAAAACCTCACGGAAAATAGTTTACAAGAATTCCACTTAAAAATAACTTCATTGACTTGTGCCTAATCGATTTGGTTTATTTGTTTAAAGTAAACAAACTCAGTTAGTGAGTTATTAAACTCAGGTACCCAACTTATTGATACTACCTATCAAATGTTCATGTTCCCTGTAAAACGACCTCATGGTGACCAAAAGTAGAGGATAAATTTTAAAAGCAGATCCAGGCACCAGACCTAGTACGGTAACGACATTAACGTACTCCAATTTTCAGTCTTATTCCAGTCTTCTAGGGTGCAGAATGGTCAAGTTTTATGGAAGCGGCCGCGCTGCATAAACGTTTATCGGCACCTTGGATGCAATGTAAAACGATTTCCCGGATAATGGCGAGTCAGGGTTGCCAACCGTTGAATTTTTCCTTTGTACATGAATAGCTAAAAATCTCTTATTTTGGCTTTCAAACCTACATGAATATAACAGCGCTGCGCGTCTTCACATCTATGAATGGCACATGATTATAAAGCCGACGAATAATATATTATATGTATCTTTCGACGATATCCCGCTTAACGGGTTATCTAACCATTTTTTTAAATGACTTGGATACTTAAGATAAGTTATAAAAATTGTATAAGTTAAAAAAATTGCCTGCAATTAAAAAACATGTTACAAATTGTCTTATGCCAAATGTACGAAGCCGGCAGTATCCTTGTTCCTCGTACAGAAGACCACAAATCTCGTATTTTTACGAGGAACCTTACGGTTGGCAACCCTGTAGCGAATTCACTACGAATTGGAGGCTGCACAGCACGGGCCTCTCCGTCTCATATGAACTTTATGTCTGAAGCTTTACGACTGAACATAAGTTTACAATTAGCTTTTGTTATACGAAATGTGATTGTTTAGAAGTCAAATGCATTGTAAATTTTATTGACTATTATTCATAGGTGAATCACTTTGACGTGAGAAGTAGGCGCTTTATTTTCAATGATAGACGACAGATTGAGAAGTTGTTTACGGTCCAAGCAAAAACTTTATTCACTTGCCCGTTTGTCTTCCTGTTTTAAAACAAAGTTACTCACTCAACGATTTAATCATTTATGAGGGATTCGTTTTTTAAAATATTTCGCACAAGTACAGATCGCGATCGCCTCTATACAGCTACTGTACATCTTTTACCGCACTTATGTGCTACTTGGGCGGTCCCTTATTCTAGTTTTATCAAAACTTGATCTTATTTTCTCAGTTTTCAATAAAACCGTATTGAACACCGTGAGTTTTTTGAAGGAGGCATCACCACTTTCATAACTATTATTATTAAGTCAGTGGAAATTGCCCAAGGATGTAGACTAAGTTTAAATTTATTGTAAGATTTTGACTTGTGTTATATTTTGTGCTATTTTAATGTCTGTTTTTTTCCCAAAAAATTAATAAAAATATATAAAAAATATAATTCACAGGTAACGATCTTAGGTTAAAATTTACCGTGAGTCTATAAATGCAATAAATAAGGAGTTTGAGTTGAGTGGCTTTCAAATATAATTTGCTTTTTAGTCCTATTACTTGAATAAACAATGTTGAACAATATTACGTTCTTCTAGGGCATTCTCTTGAAAATTCACGTTAAATTTAATAAAACTAAAGCTTTGCAGCTCCAAGGCTAGATTTATAACATGACTACGAAGCGTATAATCCCCGCGGAACTACCTGAATCGTGTAAGCAGGATCGGTGCACTCGTTAAACTGTGATTGAGCATTAAACTAACCGACTTTGTCTTTACGCTCTAGAATTTTCTATCGCCTTAAGAACAAGTAGATACAAGTGAGCCAGGAACTGTAGTTAGGAAAGTCTACTTGGGTAGCAAGTTTGATTATTGTGTTGGTTTTACATTTTAACATTAAATTAAATTAAAAATTTGTTTATTTTGCAAAAAGATATAACAAAATTTATCAGGGGTCCCCACACTAGGCAATGCCTGTATCGCGGGGAACCAGTTACAATTGTATTCATATTGGTTATATAAAGTGGTTGGGTAACATAGGTACACTTATCAGGTAAACAGAGTTAGTTATACATTTGCAGTTTATTAGTTCGGATGTTTCTGCGATTGTTAGTAGTTTTATATTAGTGGAGGGATGTGATGATTCAATCAGTTAATCAATCAATCGATCACTAAAATGAAACAGTAAAAACGCGTGTTTATTAACGAATCTAATTCCCGATATTTTGAGCCCTTTTCAAGTCTCATGTTCACGGGCAGACAGACAAAAATACTTAAAATACAAAGTAATCAATTAAAAAAATAACTTTAATATAATAAACTAAAAATGAAACTGTTCCAATTAACTAAATAAGATACCAGCGTTTAAAAAAAATTCAAACTAGAAGTTACAAAAATAAAAGTAATAGGTACTGGGTCCCAGGTTGTGGTACTAACAAGCCGTTTTTCTGTTGAAATTTGGGTATTTCTTGGTTTGGTATCGAAAACATATGAAAAATAAACAAAACGTTAGAAATTACAATCAATGAATGATCAGTATTTCGAGTAAAATAAACGCACGACGGCTAAATATACCAAAACAGCTAAATCTTGTAATTTAATATGGACAAAGCAATATCCCCATATGCCATATTTGTTATTTTTATGATGTGCTTTATACGCCAATGAATATTAATTAAGCCATTAGTTACTTCAAAGATTATAGGGTAAGTTCCGATACTAGTCAGGGGAAATTGAAATAGGAGATTATTCAATATCCCCTTGCCTTATGTGGGAGATTTTGTCCGAAATCTTGCCAAATTGGTACAATTTGATTTTGGCAGGGGAGGTAGTAGGCGTGCAAAATCAATGCAACCATTGATTCAATGAGGGGCTTTATTGTTAATATTTATTTTAGATGTTGGCTTAGTGGACAAAGAGGAAAAATAAACAAATGTTCAGTTCCAAGCAAGTGCAAATTTCTTCTGCAGTTTTCGTGACGATTTGAGCATGTGCAAGACGGCGGCTGTTACAAGAGATACGAGTATGACAATTCTTTTAGTACACGTACTACTAGTTCCTAGTCGACTAGAATCCTTTAAGCCCTATGCATTCATAATTTAAAAGACCCATTTTAAGAGTCAAAACTTAATTCTACAACTCATGTTAGTCCCACCAATTTAAATGTACATACAAATTTACCAGACGAGCCGAGTGCCTGCCTACTGCCGTTTATTAACACGGTTCGTGTGACATCAAGTGCCAAATTGGACTGTCTCCAAGTGGGCTCTCCATCGGATTTGGCAAGATGTCTGATATCACCAGATGTCACACACATACATGTTAAAACCTGGATGCTACTGCATGCGAAGCGGAATCCTAAGGAGGATTATCGTTGAATAATTAGTTGCAGCAAGGTTGAACACGTATTCAAAGATTATTTTGCTAATGAATATTTTATTTATTTGTTGTATGGCAATAAGTCGCCACTGGGTGTATCACAATCTATATATTTATAAAATTAGGGAGCAGATACAGACGGAAGGTCCGATATCCATTGTCTTTTGAGCACGCGAAGTGCAAGTCTGAAACTGCTTCGCCAGTATGTTTGTAGTATCGCAATGTATGATTTTTTTTGCTGCATTTTTTTAATGAATATAAGAGTAATTAAATGGAGAATACGTGGTCTATATCTAAATATTCAGAGTAACTTAAACATATTTGCGGTGGTCAAGAGTGAACACTGGCAACCATAGTTTTATACTTTTTACTTTGACGTTTTATTAGGATAAAATAACCGGGTTTGTATTCCCTACGTCTTATATTCCACTGTCTCTTTTAACTTTTTAAGCCAAGAGTTGTAGTTCGATGCAACGGAACAATATACTTTCAAATGAAACCGTTTTTCATTAGTTTCGCTTCCGAATATCCAAAATATATTTTTCAAATACTGTTTTGTTATACCCACTGTGTGACTGTAGCTTTACAGTCAAACGCCAAAACTTTTACAAATGACGAGAAAATGTTTGGCAAACGATATGTGCTATTTAAAAGAGATGAGCAATTCCACTTTTAAACGACTTTCAAACGAGAGTTCATTATTTCTCGCTTCAAAAAGGACGTTTGTTTACCTCTTTTAAAGGCCCGACATTTCAACCTTTACTATAACAGGTCATTAAGAAGTTTTCTTGTTATTCAGTTAATATCACCGAAAAACTTCTTCGGAAAACCAAACTCGAGAAAGGGACTAAATGGCAATGTTTTTTTATGCAAGTATCAAAAATTCTACGTACGTTGAAAATAAAAGAACAAGAAAAAACACGTCACTTTAGCACTCTAACTGAATCCCGTGGAAGCACGCGCCCATAAATATTTACTTCTTAAGTAACGTTCGCCATCTCATGTCGTAAAGAACATTATATAATCTGCATAAGAAGTTTGAATGGGCAAGGATGAAAGCCTCGCGTCTCGTCTGGCATGTGAATCGCTTTTTATAGACGCTAATATTGACTCTGGTACTCCCGAGGAGGGAGCTTGTAGCGATATTACAGTTTTAACACTGAACACGACTTGCAAACATCTTGCTAGAAAATTTTCAACTTTAGAACGTTTCAACTATGTGTAATTTCAGTAGGGAGTAATTTTGTGAACTGACCAATACCTGAAGATATGGAAACGAGAGACAATAATGTAAAGTACTGGTAAAAGCGATGCCCTACGCATTTCAATCATAGCTAGGACAGCTACCTTAATTGCTTTAAGTTTGGAAATATAAGAAAATTGCTATTTTTGTTACATTATGGTTTAGGGAATAGCTACAAACGTTTGTGTTCATGCTTGTATCTTTAAGCCTATTTAAGAAAGTATTTGTTATGATAAGTATGATACATGATGCTTGATGGACGCAACATATCCTCTAGGATCAAACTTGCATGCGAAATTACTGAGGGAATTCTTAACACGTTCCATACGCCATAACTTCAACCAAACATTCGCTGCATCATGAATACCCATAGAAACCCGACGCGGGTCATGACTGACAGTAGCTGTCACAACAATTGCGGTTCCAGTTCTGAGTGCATTGCACACTATTCGGCCATTTTGATAATTACGGAGCGGGTTGAAATTTAGTTTAAGCTTTTATGTAGAAACAGGGCAAAAAAACCAACAACCTATAACTAGAATCAGTTTAAATATTCGCAGTGGGTTAGGTTGAAATAGAAGATACCGTCAAGTAAACTGAATTCTTGGCGACTGAAGAACCTTTTCGCACAGAGGTCATTATTTTCCGCTTTACCTCTTAATTGTCAGTTAATAGACGTCTGCAGCCCGATTGGTGATTGATTGATTGATAACGATGAATTGATTTAGAACATCTAATGTCCATTTGCATGTGTGAACAGCGTTTTTATTTTTTTAATTGGGAAGGAACGAGCGAGCCATGTAGGTCACCTGATGGTAACTGATCACCAGCGCCTATAGACAACTGCAGCTCCAAGGAAATTGCAAATACGTTGTCAACCCACAGGGCTAAGATAAAATACCTCTCATGTTTATGTTTCGGTATTGAATAAAAAACATGCAAACTGTACTCTTCGATAAAAACGTATCTTCGCTAATACTTATGCTTGGAAATATGATGTTGACGTAAAAGAACTTTGTAAAATTCTAAACATTTCCTTAGTAACAATATCTTCATTATTCTTGAATAGCGAGAGAGCCCCTCGCACCGCGCCCATATGTCTCGGATGAAGCTGAACACGTTCCGTCTATCTAAGCAGTCATCATCACGATTCAGTAATTTGCATATAATGACTACTTAAAAAGTGACTAACATGAATTGTATAGCAGTTAAATGAATTCATATCATGGAATGTCAACACTTTGATCGTTGATAACTTTATTGCTCTGAGGCGCACGGAATTTGAAAAGATTTCGCTGTATGGAAATGTATTCGCTGTTTTCATGGTACCAAGAAACAAAGGGCAGTCTTTGGTATAGAAAGAGAATGAAATATACTACAACTGTTTCATGGTTGGTTTTTTGCAGAATAGTGAATAAAAAGTTTAGACTTACTTACATTAATGGCTTTCAAAAATAATAGTGTTAGCCGCATATCAGATCTGACGTATTTCTGGCCTGGTACCTATGAACATGAAATAGAACTTCTTCTAGGTTTATTTAATATTTTAGGTAAATGTTTGTAAAATTCTTAGGTACAGGGCAGGTGCCTAAAATCAATCTGACTACTACTAATGGACGGAATAAATGGAGTTAGTATTATTTTAATTGCTGACTCTATTTATAAGTACACTAGTTTAGTGTTTAAATACTGGTACAAATTTTCTAGAGAATCAAAAACAATAATTTTATCCAATAAAAAAAAATACATTCCTATCAGATACGGGTTTACATAACGATTTACGGGTTTAAATTTAAATAGAATGAAAGGTGCCTAATTAAGTATTTAAAATGTCAGGCCAGTATGAATAAGGATTCATGGCGGGCGATTTTTCGGTATTTTGGACTAACGAGATTCATTTCGGATTCATACAATACGAAAACGGGGTAACTCTTACGCAATAATGTATGCAACTCATTCATTATCCTTACCCGGTTCGCATGATATGGCTTTTTTTTATTTTAGGGCACAATTTTAAAAACACAGCTTGAGGAAGGGGATACATTTTTGTGCGTTAACGCCGCTATGCAAATTGTATATTTCTTCTTTTAAAGAGAAAGCCTGGTATTAAATTCTTCTGAGTAACTTAATAGTATGGTAGGGGTCTTTCTGGCTTGTTATACCTAATGTTTGTGGATACGTTCTCGTTTTGCTTATTAACTAAGTTAAGACTGAGTTATATATAAATTATAGAGGTCCATTAGATCAAATTTTGGAATATGCCTTGTAATATTAAGAAATGTAATTTGGTCTCATATTTTACCTCAGGAACTTTTATAAAACCAGGTGCTTTAATGTAGGTTAGACCACCTTGATGGAACCAAGTTTTGCCTTTGGCGATCCGCTAGCTACGGCTAAACCTGCCTTCAAAAGATCAGCTTAGCGGCAAATTTTACCACGAACGCATTGCACAAGCAGTAAATCAGCTTTTACCTACTACCTATCTAATTGATACCGTTTTTAATATATTTTTTTACAGCAATTGAGGTCAATTTTCTTAAAGACGATTAAAAGTGTGTAAAAGTACATTTGTCCCATTTTCTGTGTGTAGGTTTGAAACTTTGGGTTCCCTTAGTAATTTAGTATGAATTAGGTTCCTAAGGGAAGAACCTTTATTAGTGAAGGAGTTTCACTAAACACAAATTCCAAACAAATACCTTTCATCACATATTATTATTAAACACAATGTCCTTCTTATACCAACGTGCTGCTGACTGAGTTTAAATAGTCATTCCTGTTTTTCATCATCCTTTTTGCGTCACCAAATCATTCGCCAGTGGAAAAATTAATATTGGTGGTGTACTGCTGTTACGAAATATACGTGCTGTGGTCAAGCCTAGGTCTTGCTACACCTAAGTAAACTTTGAAGCTTTCAAGGTAGTACCTCGCTTAATCCTATTGACTTGAGTTAATGGGGTTACACAACTACGAAACTGACTTAACGTTGTACCCTATTTTCTTCTAAAATGCAGTCGAAGTAAGAAAACAGTGAAAAGTACATTATTCAATTCAATTCAATTCAATACATTTATTTCAGATTATTAATCCATATTGGGTTAGTAACAAATGTCTTATGAGCTAGTGTTAGTATTAATTATAAAAATCACAATTAAAGCACCGTGTAACGGTCCAGCCTCTGCTTGGCCGTTTAATTCACAAACTTATAGGATTTATTTATTTATTTAATTATAAATGGTCTTAGTAGGTTCAGATAGAGCTATATTTATTTAAAGAAAAGACAAAAAAATATAATTATTTACAAATACGTTGACGGAACCTTCTAGAAATGTGTTGTAGAATAATGGTTTTCTTACCACTAAAAATACAGTCTTAAGGATCTCTAAGTTAAAACAAAATGAGGGTAGTGAGCAGAGCGCACATATCAGGTGGTACATTTTTAAAGAGATTATAAGCCATCACGCTACATTAGAAACTCATCCTTATTTCTATAACGTTACGAGTTAGCTTAGATAGGGTAGTAAACAGCCGTGCTTGAGATATTAAAGAGTTTATGTGCCATCAGGCCACATTGGAAATTCAGTCCTAAACCTAAGGTGCTAAGATTTAGGTTAGTCAGTAAAAATAGATAAGACTGCGAACCAAGGATTGTCGGTGAAGAGGGTTCATCAAAAGTCTGCAACCAGTGGGGCAAGTGGTATAAAAGACGAGGGTTGAGCAGAATCTGGGCTTTTTCCATTCTTCACTCATCGAGCGTCGGAGACTCTGCTCCTTCCTCAACAGGTGTGCTTAACTACTTGCTTACGGCAAAGCTCTGCCGGTTTGCTGTTATATTTCTATTATTTTATTTTTATTTTATTGTTCTTTAAATTCAGTGACTTTTGGTTTAAGTTTTGCATTTCATTTTGAGTTGTGGATTTAATTTAGTTAACTTAATAATGGGGTAGGATCGCGTTAATTATAAACACTTTTTAAGGATTATATTTCTTTTGTTTTATTGTGAGTGTTCTTTAAATTCAGTGAGTTTTGGTTGTAATTATCTATCTCGTAACTGGGCTCGCGTACGTTTTGCATTTCATATTGTGCTGTGGGTTTAATTTATTTAATTTAATAATGGGGTCGGATTGAGTTATATTTTTATTATTTTATTGTGTTCTTTAAATTCAGTGAGTTTTGGTTCTATTACGTAACTGGGCTCGCGTAAGTTTTTGCATTTCATTTTGTGTTGTGGGTTTAATTTATTTTACTTAATAATGGGGTAGGATTGTGTTAATTAGAAGCACTTGTTAAGGATTGAGGAGTCTTCGTGCTACCTACGGAATTTAGCTTGTGCGGCGAAGTGCCGGCTAGGAGTTGATACCATGCGGTGTTAACGAAGCTCCTGGTTTTAGAGTCTGTGTAGGCGGGTTAAAATTGGGTACTGGCTGGACCCTTTTCATGGCGTTATGCTGGGGTATTTTAGCACCCTCGCCATGCCCAGGCCCCGGCTCCCTAAAACACATATACAAGGTACGGGCGGACCCAGTGGACGGACCGATGCTTAGGCACCCGTAAATCTGCGTATGTGGTTTATTGCAGTCGGTCTTATTGGTATTTATATATATATTACACCCCTTAGGTATTCTGCTCTCGCGCCGATCCATAGTTTCGACTTGGTGTTGAGAGCAACGCACACATGGCTTATTAGACACATGGTTACGCCACAGCCACCTTCTTTCGTTCAGCTAGTTAAGTTAGGAGTTTTCCCTGTCATTCCGGAAAGCTTTACATTACACATTACACGTTAACAGTAAATGTGGAGAAAATCTCCTAGTTTGCAAAACAGAGAATAGGGCCTTTAGAATAGGTATAGGTAGATACACTGTTTTGTAGGGTATAGTACGGTCTTAAGACAAGGTTTATTCTTTTCTTATACTTCTTATAGGCTCAGCTAAGGTTGATTTCTACCTACGTTTACCTTAAGATTTATTTACCTTATTTCTCGACTTATAACTATTGTTTTAACTATTTAACCAGGTCTTCATTAAGATTACTTCTAGGTTATTTACCACATTTTTACCACTCGTGACTTTATTGTATAACTATTTGACTGTGTTTGTAAGATAAATTACTTTAAGGGTATTTTTCTAGCTACGGCTATTATCATTATTGTCGGTCTAAGGATTGATTTGTTCATAAAGCTATTATTAATTTAACAGCATCTCCCAAGCATATTGCTATGGCAACTTAACTATATCTTTATTAAAATTGCTGCACCACTATCGTTCTAAGGAATGATTTGGATCATGAAGTTATTATCAACGGGTACAAGTACTCGTAGTCATACTCTTGTGCTACAAGTAGCACGGGCCACTGTCCCATGGGATATGCCCAATCTTCGAGTCACTGACTGTAAAAGAAGGCCTGGTTACGACTATGGCTCAGCTTTGTGAGAGAAATCGTTCTATAGTATCGAGCCTTTTCAATATGTCTGCGCTAGATAACTTTAACTTTGTCAACATAGCAATATGCTTCCTTACGTAGATTATTGTGTCTGATAACTTATAATGTATATTTTTATTTTAACGAGTTGTGATAAGAATCTCATAACTTTTCTTTGTGATGCGCCGTGGTTAGCGCTTAACGTAGTTCCTTAATAATACATTTCTTTACGGAGAAGTGTATTTAGGAGGCGAAGGCAGAGGTTTAGGGGTGGAAGGAGAACCTCCCGGAGTTCTATTGAACTCCGGTTTATCCAGGGATGATTATCCAACTCAATAATTCTCACATAACTATGTAGTTTTCGTACGACAGCCAGTTAGCGTCTCCACTGTACCTATAGTTATTTCTTACGAAACAGATAGCTTCAACTAGTTATTATTAGTGTTTCAATTCGGCATTACCTTATTACTTACCATCGAAATTAACGTGAGTCTAAGACCCGCTTGAGAGTGGAGTAGGAGGTCAGTTGGGAGGTTTCTTACTTTGGTATACTTATAACTTAGGTTTAAAAGCCACAGAGCTTTGAATGAGTTACGAAATGTCTTTATTTTCATAGCGTGCAGACAAACATACATAATTACGATATGCATAGTTATCCCCGTATGCATACTAAACGTAGCTAGTTATTCGGCCTAAGTTTATGTCAAATAGGAAGCAGAACAAAGGTCGAACCTCTCTATTTATGCGAGTACATAACAGTCATTATTACTATTTAATTATTTTGCTATAAACTTCATCAGAATCGGCGTAGCCATTCTTTAGAAGCAGCATCCAACAAAATAGGATTCAGTTTTAAATAATAGGACAATTAGGACATGGTATTTATTAGTATTTTGATAGCACGTATGATAGGTTAAGGTAGGTTAAGTTTAGGGAATAGCGAGTGAACCGATCTTACATACATTTCAAAGAACTTGGATTACTACCGTAGGACACAACGCAGGGTAACTAGACGATCACTTGGCCAAATCATTCGTATGTATATTCATTCAGTCAGTAAAGAACTAGGGATGAGTAAACGTATAGATTAGGGCGCACATTACATAGGACGTGAGTTTCAGACTAGGTATTCGATATTTACTTACCATCAGAGAAGCCGCTAGCCAGTTATATACTTGTAATTCTATGGTAGCTTAGGAGTAGAATTCACCTAGAGCTTCATAGTTATAACAGTAGTATAGCCTAGGTCTGAATAGGTCTAAATTTAGGTTAGGTCAAATTAGGTCTTATTAGGTCAGAGAAAGAGAGCTTAGGGGGGGGTTTGTTACAATATGGGTGCCGAAATGACCAGGATCTGAAATTTATTTAGGGTTATCTATTTTACATATTTACTTTTATACTTACGTATAGATTTTTAGAAGTTCACGTTTACAAGTATTAGGTAGATCTATTCTATTTAAGGTGTGACTGCCTACAGTCACACAATTTGTTGTTCGTGGAATGGAGAATGTTGTAAGATTGGTTCACTCGCTTTTGTTTTATTTTCTGTATTTATTAAATGTTTATTTTAGTAACTTAACTCGTGACAGCGTTATCATTATTTAGGACTATATTAGTAAATACTATTGAAAGAAAAATACAAATGAAGGTAGGACTTTTAATTTATAATTTAAATAAGGCAGTTAAATAAGGCAGTTTTTATAAAAAAACTGCCTAACCTTAGGCAGTTCAGGCAGGATCGACCTAGAAAGAAGAAAAACGAAAAACATTAATTAGGAATACGTGCGTAAAGTGCGGTAGTTTAAAACTAGAAGGAATTAGTTTGAAGGTAGTTTAGTTAGAGGTATTCCACCTTAGCCCTCTGGGTTGGTAGCGCGTCTGCGGTCTCTTTGGTGTTGCGGGTGTCTATGGGCGGCGGTAATCACTTGCCATCAGGCTACCCGCTTGCTAGTTTCCTCTTTTTTTTTTATAAAAAAAAAAATAGGTACTAGGTAATTTTGTTTTAGGAATAGACTAGGTAAATTATCTGGTTCTAAGTGAGTGATGAATGGAATTTCGATGCTACTCGTACTTCTCTTTAAGTTGTTTTGAAATAAATGGAAATAGTATTAATATGGTTATGTAGCGTAGCACTGGATGGTTAAGAAAGTCTTACGAGATAGTCTAGCATCTGAACAAAGTAGACTTGTAGGTAAATAAATAAAATATATGATAGGAAAATATTTGTGCATAAAAACAGTAGCACAAAGTTTAGCTTATCACTTGAAGGTATTTTTCTAGGTATATTACCTCTTCGATTTTGAGGAAATTATTAGGGTTAGTTAGGTCATATACAAGCTTTGTTGACTCCATTTGTATGTGCGTATGTTTGTTGCAAATCACGCAAACTGAATTTAGACCCACTTCCAGTAGTCCCTTTGATTTGAGGTTAGGTATGTGACCATAATCGTACCGTCAGCGATAGGGCTTATGAAGGAAATGCCAATGCTTATGTTATATGGGCCGTCTCGGCCAGAGTAGTACCACACTCCTATAAAGCGGTGATTTGCTGCTATGTTTCGTACGGGTCAAGATAGGGAATGCATCACTTTGCTATCTGGTGGTAGGAATAGTCATAAAAGAATAAGTAGGTGAGTGTGTATGTGTGTTTCTGCCTGTAATTAGTAACTTACCCTAAAATAATCTTCTTTCCTTACATACTTAGTATAGATTTATGGGGCAGATTCGCTGTCCGCGTGTCTGTCTTTAGCGTATCTTTAGTTGCTCTTTTTGAGCTCCGCAATGGATTTCGCTGTTGTTTAGAGGGTTTTTATGCTGAAAGGTTTTAAAAAAATAAATATAGGTATTTTTTTAAATTACAGTAAGTGGCCCACCTTAAAAAAAAAAAACGTACAATATTGAGTCTTAATTTTAATTCAATCTACAATAGAAACAAGATGTTTTAATTTAAAGTTATAGTAGGTTTCAAATTATTTAAGTATGTCAATTAATTAATAGGTCAAAATAAAAATCAGGTTAAATAACTTTAGAAATTTCTAACTTGCCAAATAGTTTCTTTTTCATTTGGTTTCATTCATTTTATTTATTACATAGCCTAGGCAAGGAAGTACGATTATCTAGTGCTTATTAATTTGAATAGGGTGGGAAGATCACAGTATGTATGTTAGATAACTAATAGTAATACAAATTAGTTACCTGTAGTTTTCTGTTTCTTGTCTATCTCCTGGTATGTAGCAATTAACAGTCTAACATCCTCGTCTGTATGTAGATAACTAGACGGGTAGGCTAGTTTTAGTTCTCAGTTTTCCCGGGTCAACTTTTAGTTTTACACTAAGCGGAAAGAGTAGATGGTTTCGTCAATGCGCAACAGTTACGTTTCTAATTAATACAACAACAATAAATATCAAGGTCCAACTTTGTATTTTACAATTTTATTCTATTTTAATCAACGACTTACTTAGCTTAACGATTGAGTGAGAGGTACGTTATATATTTTCTTGAGGGTACTTTCCAACGGTAGACCACAGCTAAAGAGAATCGAAGAAATTGTTAGTCGACCTGCACTCTTTCTGTACACCCGGTATCGATTCTTAACCTTAAGGTAATAAGAGTTTAATTTGTATGCAGTTACTTAAGAAACGAAGTTATTTTTAGCGGCATTTGGTTTTGTACTAAATAGATACAGTACGTGGTTGACAAACTAATGTCATAGATTAGCTGAAATAAACGACCCTATTTTTATATGAATAAGATGGATTTTCGTACAGACTTTGACAAATTAGGAATAAGATGAATTGTAGCAGTAGTTGTGTAGTATCAGCAGTGTTTTTAGTTGGTTGCAGGTTCGAGTCCTGTCATTACCCTAATATTTCTTTGTGATAACATTGCATTTAAAGATAAATTGTGTGTGTTTAGACTGGTTATAAAGGTTAACTTTAGAAGCATATTATGATAAGTATTCTGGTTGCCAGTAGGAAAATGCTATAGTGTCTATGAGTAGGTTTAATGTTAGGAACTTGCAAAGTTTGTATGACTAGACAGACGACTTCGTTCGTGTAAAAGTAGCAGCTTTTTTGTCTGTCTTCTGTGAATTTTTTAGATCTGTTCGGTGGTACTGGGGACTGCCTATGCATAAAAGCAAACAAACAAAGAATAGGAATTGGTTTTTTGTTATGTTAGTGTGGAAAGTATAGATTAGTGTAGATTTGTGTATGGCTTTTTACTGTTTGTAAAACATAACGAAGATAGACTTGTAGAACGAAATAGATGAGTGGGGGCGAGCTTTTCTGGCAGGGGATGCTCTTCCAGAATACCTTAGAACGGTTGGGTAGAAAACTACTAATATAATAGAAACTTGTGAGGTAAATTAAGTTAAATAATTATTTTAATTATGATAAAATTAAGATAATTTAAGTTGAATAGATAAAATTACTTTTAGATAAATCAGGATAAATTAAGCAAATTTTATTTAAAGGCTAGCGAAGGTAGTATGTCAGGATTGTAGTAGACTCCAGTCCGTGGTCTCTGTTTGCTCCTCTGGGAGACGGGCTTGTCTGTATGTGTGTATATAAGTCTGTTAATCTATACAATAATAAAGGTTGTGGCTGGTCGATGTATAGCAAATATTTACGAAAAAAGAACTTTATGAAAGCGGTGGAAGGCGTAATAGTTATCTTCTGTTTATCCGTCTGTCTGTCTATGTATCTCTAAGTTTATTTATCAGTCTGTAGGTTTATGAAACTAGGTACTGCAAAAAGTTTGATACAGTTTTCATAGTTGTATTTCTGAAGATCTTGTTCGAAATCTGTTGCATGGTTAATCTTGATGCACCATCAAGAAGTAAAGTTATTGTTAATAGGAAGTAAAAATAGATACCTACTCGTGAGGACTCGATAACAAAAGCTAGTTTAAGATAACTTTAATAAGACTTAGATAAGTAGGTACTTTGAACACCGGACAAAGAGAGTTTGACTCGCGCACCGAGGGTTTCGCATCACCATGCAATGAGTATTATGTTATGAGCTTGCGGGAGGGAAAACCCGTAGGCTTGGATGGATTCAGAAAGACTAAAAAAAAAAAGGGGAAGTTAAGCGGTTTATTCAAAATATATTATAGTAGTATGTTGGAAGTAAGGAAAGTATTTACAATTTTAATAGACTTATTGTTAGAATATAGATAGGTATTGTAGCGTACGATGTCAGATACTGACACAAACCACATTTTTACTAAGCGTTACGAGCGCCTTCTAAACGATTTATTTGGAAACTCTAACAGTTCAATTAGTTGATAATAGATGGCGTTACTAGGTACTAATTAAGTGTTAACAGGCATTATAAATAATTAAGGTATGCTCACGACTGGGTTCATGGATGGGATAGTTAGTGAAATATCATTTTAGCGACTGTTATCGTTGTAGTGAACGGAACATGGTTAAGATTGTATAAATAGATAGTATCTGTTGTAAATTATAAAAGTGAAAAGAATTGCCTATAGGTATATCTATAGATATATTAGAGAATGGAGTACTTGTGTGTATGTGAAGTTTTATATTGCATCTAAGAATTGAAGTAGCAATGTATAAGAGTTACATCCATTAATTTTCATCCGTTAAGTAGATTCAGACATGTAAAAGGCCTATATGGCCTACTTGCAAATATTTTTTTCATTTTTCATTTTCATTTTATTTGCGCTAATTAGTGAAGTTGAATAGTGCTCAATAGGAACAAAAGGTACCTTGGTAGTGGCGACGTTAATGCTGTTTTATATACTTTATGAAAATTGTGGCTAGCTTTAAGTAACGTTAGTAAAATTCGATTTAGGAAATGATTAATTAAGAGTGCAGATCTTCGTGATGAGAAGTGCAGTAAGGGGTTAAAAGAGTGGGGGCGAGGAATAAATATATCTAAGGTTTTTTTTTTGCAAATTTAGGTTAAGAGAATTAGAAATCATTTTTAAATAAGTTTTTGTAATTTTTATTAGTTTAAGTTATTTATATTTCACTTGTTTTCTAATAATTATACTCGTATTCTAGAGTACAAAAAAAAGGTAAAAATTAGGAAAACAAAGAACGGTTGAACATCGTCTTAAACTGACATATTAGTGTTTAAGCAATACGTGTATTTTATAGGCAAGTCGGACGGAGTAGATTTTTCAAAATTAGGCTTTTACTTCTGTAAAGTATTACTTTGAACTTAGTGTTAACAAAAAAAAAAAAAAACTTAAGTCGAAGTGTCTTACTCATCTTGGTGAGCTGGTGAAATGCTGAGTCGCGTGAATGCGTGATTGAGGAGGTACGAAATAAGTATGATGTATGAATACTGATGATATTTTCTAATGGAAAAAAGGGCATTAACAGGTGATGGGTAATTAACTTAACGAGTTAGGAATTGGTATGAAGGGCTCAAGCATTTCAGTAGCTATGCAGATGAGTTGGACGGTTTGTTAATGTTTATCCCCTGAAACAGCACTCACACAAATGGGTTTGCTATCTGGATTGTGTTAGGTTAAGTCCAGTGGACATCAGCGTGTAAGCTGTAGATAGTAAACGCATAACTACACACGCGGCTATGAATTATGGACACCTCTACACTAGAGACAGAACTGGAATTTGAAATCATGTGTGCCAACTTATTACTAATAATAAGTACGGACTACGTAAAGGCTTAAAGTATAAATTTTGTATCAAGGTTTATTTAATTTTTCATAAAAAACAAAATATTAATTCGATTTCGATTTCCATCTCTGCTCTTGCACATACATTACAATTTGGGTTGATGTCTTGAGATAGAAGTATTAGTACATGGGTGGTTATGGTCGTTCGATTTTTCCGCTCTTCACGGGGCGATGGACCTTTGACCCTTTGTATTGTGTTCCTCAACCTTTACACTGCACTGTCATCCCTGTTTGGGAACGAGATGTATTGGCGGTTCTTTGCGCTCAGTTGAGGGCCAAGGCTAAGACTGGGGATGGAAGAGTCAATGCGTTGCCCCTATGGCTGACTGGACTCACAACCCAGTTCTCTACCAAAACAGATTGACAAGCGCGATCATGGTCATTCATGGAAAACATTTCGAGAAATCTGAGATATCTTCTCTTGTTGGTACACACCACATGCACATCTTACACTCAGGGGTAAAAATATTAATAAATTATTCGATGATAGCGTTTGTGAATTTTTCATTTGTTTTAGATATTCTTCTCCGGAATAAGGGTTATTACCTGCGAAGAATATCGGGGGCGATTGTAACGGTCCAGCCTCTGCTTGGCCGTTTAATTCACAAACTTATAGGATTTATTTATTTATTTAATTATAAATGGTCTTAGTAGGTTCAGATAGAGCTATATTTATTTAAAGAAAAGACAAAAAAATATAATTATTTACAAATACGTTGACGGAACCTTCTAGAAATGTGTTGTAGAATAATGGTTTTCTTACCACTAAAAATACAGTCTTAAGGATCTCTAAGTTAAAACAAAATGAGGGTAGTGAGCAGAGCGCACATATCAGGTGGTACATTTTTAAAGAGATTATAAGCCATCACGCTACATTAGAAACTCATCCTTATTTCTATAACGTTACGAGTTAGCTTAGATAGGGTAGTAAACAGCCGTGCTTGAGATATTAAAGAGTTTATGTGCCATCAGGCCACATTGGAAATTCAGTCCTAAACCTAAGGTGCTAAGATTTAGGTTAGTCAGTAAAAATAGATAAGACTGCGAACCAAGGATTGTCGGTGAAGAGGGTTCATCAAAAGTCTGCAACCAGTGGGGCAAGTGGTATAAAAGACGAGGGTTGAGCAGAATCTGGGCTTTTTCCATTCTTCACTCATCGAGCGTCGGAGACTCTGCTCCTTCCTCAACAGGTGTGCTTAACTACTTGCTTACGGCAAAGCTCTGCCGGTTTGCTGTTATATTTCTATTATTTTATTTTTATTTTATTGTTCTTTAAATTCAGTGACTTTTGGTTTAAGTTTTGCATTTCATTTTGAGTTGTGGATTTAATTTAGTTAACTTAATAATGGGGTAGGATCGCGTTAATTATAAACACTTGTTAAGGATTATATTTCTTTTGTTTTATTGTGAGTGTTCTTTAAATTCAGTGAGTTTTGGTTGTAATTATCTATCTCGTAACTGGGCTCGCGTACGTTTTGCATTTCATATTGTGCTGTGGGTTTAATTTATTTAATTTAATAATGGGGTCGGATTGAGTTATATTTTTATTATTTTATTGTGTTCTTTAAATTCAGTGAGTTTTGGTTCTATTACGTAACTGGGCTCGCGTAAGTTTTTGCATTTCATTTTGTGTTGTGGGTTTAATTTATTTTACTTAATAATGGGGTAGGATTGTGTTAATTAGAAGCACTTGTTAAGGATTGAGGAGTCTTCGTGCTACCTACGGAATTTAGCTTGTGCGGCGAAGTGCCGGCTAGGAGTTGATACCATGCGGTGTTAACGAAGCTCCTGGTTTTAGAGTCTGTGTAGGCGGGTTAAAATTGGGTACTGGCTGGACCCTTTTCATGGCGTTATGCTGGGGTATTTTAGCACCCTCGCCATGCCCAGGCCCCGGCTCCCTAAAACACATATACAAGGTACGGGCGGACCCAGTGGACGGACCGATGCTTAGGCACCCGTAAATCTGCGTATGTGGTTTATTGCAGTCGGTCTTATTGGTATTTATATATATATTACACCCCTTAGGTATTCTGCTCTCGCGCCGATCCATAGTTTCGACTTGGTGTTGAGAGCAACGCACACATGGCTTATTAGACACATGGTTACGCCACAGCCACCTTCTTTCGTTCAGCTAGTTAAGTTAGGAGTTTTCCCTGTCATTCCGGAAAGCTTTACATTACACATTACACGTTAACAGTAAATGTGGAGAAAATCTCCTAGTTTGCAAAACAGAGAATAGGGCCTTTAGAATAGGTATAGGTAGATACACTGTTTTGTAGGGTATAGTACGGTCTTAAGACAAGGTTTATTCTTTTCTTATACTTCTTATAGGCTCAGCTAAGGTTGATTTCTACCTACGTTTACCTTAAGATTTATTTACCTTATTTCTCGACTTATAACTATTGTTTTAACTATTTAACCAGGTCTTCATTAAGATTACTTCTAGGTTATTTACCACATTTTTACCACTCGTGACTTTATTGTATAACTATTTGACTGTGTTTGTAAGATAAATTACTTTAAGGGTATTTTTCTAGCTACGGCTATTATCATTATTGTCGGTCTAAGGATTGATTTGTTCATAAAGCTATTATTAATTTAACAGCATCTCCCAAGCATATTGCTATGGCAACTTAACTATATCTTTATTAAAATTGCTGCACCACTATCGTTCTAAGGAATGATTTGGATCATGAAGTTATTATCAACGGGTACAAGTACTCGTAGTCATACTCTTGTGCTACAAGTAGCACGGGCCACTGTCCCATGGGATATGCCCAATCTTCGAGTCACTGACTGTAAAAGAAGGCCTGGTTACGACTATGGCTCAGCTTTGTGAGAGAAATCGTTCTATAGTATCGAGCCTTTTCAATATGTCTGCGCTAGATAACTTTAACTTTGTCAACATAGCAATATGCTTCCTTACGTAGATTATTGTGTCTGATAACTTATAATGTATATTTTTATTTTAACGAGTTGTGATAAGAATCTCATAACTTTTCTTTGTGATGCGCCGTGGTTAGCGCTTAACGTAGTTCCTTAATAATACATTTCTTTACGGAGAAGTGTATTTAGGAGGCGAAGGCAGAGGTTTAGGGGTGGAAGGAGAACCTCCCGGAGTTCTATTGAACTCCGGTTTATCCAGGGATGATTATCCAACTCAATAATTCTCACATAACTATGTAGTTTTCGTACGACAGCCAGTTAGCGTCTCCACTGTACCTATAGTTATTTCTTACGAAACAGATAGCTTCAACTAGTTATTATTAGTGTTTCAATTCGGCATTACCTTATTACTTACCATCGAAATTAACGTGAGTCTAAGACCCGCTTGAGAGTGGAGTAGGAGGTCAGTTGGGAGGTTTCTTACTTTGGTATACTTATAACTTAGGTTTAAAAGCCACAGAGCTTTGAATGAGTTACGAAATGTCTTTATTTTCATAGCGTGCAGACAAACATACATAATTACGATATGCATAGTTATCCCCGTATGCATACTAAACGTAGCTAGTTATTCGGCCTAAGTTTATGTCAAATAGGAAGCAGAACAAAGGTCGAACCTCTCTATTTATGCGAGTACATAACAGTCATTATTACTATTTAATTATTTTGCTATAAACTTCATCAGAATCGGCGTAGCCATTCTTTAGAAGCAGCATCCAACAAAATAGGATTCAGTTTTAAATAATAGGACAATTAGGACATGGTATTTATTAGTATTTTGATAGCACGTATGATAGGTTAAGGTAGGTTAAGTTTAGGGAATAGCGAGTGAACCGATCTTACATACATTTCAAAGAACTTGGATTACTACCGTAGGACACAACGCAGGGTAACTAGACGATCACTTGGCCAAATCATTCGTATGTATATTCATTCAGTCAGTAAAGAACTAGGGATGAGTAAACGTATAGATTAGGGCGCACATTACATAGGACGTGAGTTTCAGACTAGGTATTCGATATTTACTTACCATCAGAGAAGCCGCTAGCCAGTTATATACTTGTAATTCTATGGTAGCTTAGGAGTAGAATTCACCTAGAGCTTCATAGTTATAACAGTAGTATAGCCTAGGTCTGAATAGGTCTAAATTTAGGTTAGGTCAAATTAGGTCTTATTAGGTCAGAGAAAGAGAGCTTAGGGGGGGGTTTGTTACAACCGTTATTAAATTACTAAGATTTTTTGTTTTAGAAACTTACTAGGTGTTCAAGTGCTGGGCATAAACCATCCCTGCTTTCACCTCTAGCATTGTTAGGATTCCTTAAATTTTTTAAATCAATGCAATATTTCTGTACAAATTTAACGGTAGGTATTTACTTGAAATTTGATTCGAGGTCGCTTTAATTAAACAATTCTAGGAAAACGTTTAATAGTTTTACCGTATCTTTGTAGTGTCAAAAGTAACTCTCTCCGATATTCTCTAGCTTTCGTTAATCGAAAATTAAATTAAGAAAAATTATCTGTATTCAAATGTCTTGAAAGAGAACTGCGTTACGATGAGCATCCAAGTTACACCAGGTATGCTTTCTTTAAAAAAACATTGCTGTAACCACGATTAACATGGACATTCCAAAGGATTTTAGACTGATATTTTTAATAATAAGTGATTTGTTAAAATATATTTGAATGTCACATTGAAAGGCAGATAGACCAGTTACATTACACAATACAATTATTGATGAAATAAGCAAAATTTGCAATTTAAATTTGTTATTCAAGCAAATGCCTATCATATTTTAATACGTCTAAGTCAAGAGTAAACAGAAACTATGGTCATTCAAACTTACAAATAACCCAAAGGCAAACTACTTTAAGTTCGGAAAATATTGACACCAATTTGCGAACGTTTACGTAAAAGCTAACCCTTGCCCTGAGAGGTCATGTTCGTCAGACGGTTCTACAGCGGAGGAAACTATAGCAGGCCAGCATAGCACATATCGTCGTTAGATGCAATTTTTAGACTTGTGAAAGTACGTCACATAAGAGACGCTCAGCATGCCCCCAATTCTGGCGTTCATCGAGATTCATTTCACATTCAAGATATTTTCAAGAGATCTTTGGAAATATTTGTAAGTTCATGATGACACAGAAAAAGTACATATATTTTATTGTTAATGCTTTATCTTCAGTGATAAGTGATAAGCTAATAAACTGGAACAAATTACCTTAGTTTTTGATATGGAGTTCCGCAAATTAACACCTGGATCTATTGATGGAAAGATGAGTAAGTTTTGGATTTATTTCAATTACACGTTGGTTTTCAGTTTTGTTTATCGCTGTAATAAATTTTCCTACTGTAATTTTGCCACTGGCTCCTCGATAGAGCCTACATTGTAATCCGTGTCGGGTGGTCCTTTTGATCCCGTCATAGGCTTTCAAGGCACGACTACAGTACACTGTGGAGGATTTCAACTGTTTAGCGGCGCGCTGGACGTAAGCCTGGCTTAGCCTCCCGTTTCGCGCAGCCACTTGGTTGAGCAGTAATTAGTGCGCGTAATGGATTGACAAAGGTAGAGAGTAGAATATCTATACAAGAAAAGTTTATAAAATTGGTATTTGTAACCATAGTTCGTGAAAATTAAAATTTGACGTAGAATATAGGTTGGTAAAACTAGTTGTTGAATTCTATGAGTAGATGTTGTGGATTGGAATTCTTAGATGCAGTAAGATAGAGTGAGATCACTTAATAATCCTGCTCTAAAGGAATACACAAATGTTTTTCCGCCTTGTCTAGTATGTACCTATCATAGTCACACAGTGTCAGTAGTTTTAACTCACGTGCGTGGAAAAGGTAAATAGTGAATAAGTTAGTTGATTAGTCGATATTTTATAGGTTAAGGGAAATTGAAGTGTTACTTTTATGCTGAGGAATATTTAGAAGTACAGTCAAACGCACTCATATTACGTAAAGTGAAAAATTTTAAAGGGACGTATAGTACAAATATGTAAACTCATGTATAGTCGACCAAGTAATTGCTTGACCACTTTTGAACCTTATCCGTTTGTGATACGGTCGAAAAGTGGTCAAGCAATGTTTTGGTCGACTATACATTTGTAAACACTATTATAGTTGACATTTTATTACCGTCTTCAAACATGTAAGCACGCTGGAAGCTTTTTTTCGACTATACATAAGTGTCGATTATACATAAGTATGAGACAAACGCGTTATGGAAATTTGCAATCTGCGTTTAAAAATATATACAGGTAGCTATACGACTTTCATTTGAACCAGGACCTAGCCTAATATACCAGGTTTACCATCAATCGAAAAACCCTGAAAAATTGCAATTCCTAATTGCGAGACCGAATGATTGAATGATTCAAGTTCGCCGTTCATTGTCTGCGGCATACGGGCTGTCGGAGCGCCCAGGCCGGCCACCATTAGTCAGGCGACGTCGTTTGTCGTGCGTCGGGTACATAACTAATTGCAGCTGTAAATCGTCCCCGCACGCGACGCGACGATGTCGTCTCGTGAGCGAGTGTGTGAAAGGCCAAAAAATGGCCATCGATGTACTTTTGGATAGCTTTTAGCAAAAAGTTTACAGCAATGCGTTTCAAATTAAAAGTATCGTGAAAATTCTTATCGTAATCTAGGGGTTTTACTTTTACGAGTATTCTCATAGCGCTTTTTCCTGTTTCTTAGTTCAGAGTACGCTTTAACTACGCTCCCTGTTTGACAGGTCATTTTATATTGGAGTGACTGCCATCTGACTTCCGTTACTTACAGGGAAACTAGACCGATAGGATCAGTTCCACATTAATTTACATAAATGTGCAGGTTTCCTCACGATGTTTTCCCGAACCGTAAGAGCGTTGATTACTACAGTGTATTATTATGCAACTTACGTATTATGTAATGTATTTAAGTTGGAAAAACTCATTTGTATATGACGACCGCAAGAGATCGATACGGATTTACGATCACGGATCACCTCCTTAGCCACTATGCCACCAACGCTCAATCTGGGGATTTTTTAAATAAACAAAAAAGAAATTTTGCCATAATTATTCAAGTTTATTTATTTAGTACACTGAAACAATTAGAAGGATAAGTTCCCCTTTATACATCATTGTTATTAATCCTGTCATTTATGTTCTTTTTGTACAATAAAGATTTTACATACATACATACAATTAGAGATAGGTACTAGTCAATACAATAAAAATATTAGATATTTAACTCAAAAAATCACCTGTACTAAAACCATCAATTAAAGTCACTCTGTATGCAGTATAAGTTACCTTGCCAGACCAAGCTACGCACAAAATACAAACAATATTTTATAATAATATAAAACAAAAGAAAAAACATACGCAAATACCGTGAAAACAAAATAACTCTAAAACACATGCTTCGAAACAATATTTAAAGGAAAGTGCATCCATGTTGTCCTTTTTCCAAAAAACTTTAGTACTCAATGCGTGTACTCGTAAAACTAGCACGTCTGTGTGTTTTTTGTTTCTCTATAAATAACATCAACACATATAAAAATAGCTCCATAAAACCTTACTTACATACATTGTAATAATATATAGTCAGTGTAGGTGTGGCGGTGATAAATGGCCCGAATTAGTATTGTGACAGACGCATTCTGCGTGTGGATTGACAGAGTGCTAGCACGTGTTGAGTGCAGACGATTCCACGTTAAAGCACTTGTAATTTAAAATGTTAAAATTTAAATTGGTTTTCATAGATTCCTTTTTAGACGTAAAGATGGTCGGTATTATTTTAAATTAGTTTTCATTAAGTGATAAATACTCATCAAAAGTGTTTAGTGATACTTTTTATCCCTAGACAATTTGAACCTTTTCAATATAGGTAAAATTTAACTAAGAAATGAAGGTGCAATATGTTGTGGCTCCGAAACATCCGGGGCAGGGATAAAAACAGTAAAACAATAAATTATCAAATTTACCTTGAGGAAGTAAGAGTTTGATAGGAAAGCACTTAAAGAAGAAGAAGATAACTGTAGAGAGTGATAAAAATAAAGTTTGTTTACTGATAATAATTATCCTTAGACACAGACACTTATTATCCATTGAAATTTGATTAGTAACTCATCAAACTTATTTTACTTAATAATAGAAGTTATATTATAAGCATTACTGACATTTGCAACTGTATAGTAATGAAATACTTACATAAATCTTTATTCTCGAATTCGATGATAGATTTCATAATATGTCAGAGAACAAAATAGTGGGGCAAATAATCTTAATAAATTCATCACTGATCCAACGTTTTGCTAAAGGAAAATAGTCTTATTTGTTGAATAGCGTACGTAGATATGTATCGAAAGTGGATACGGTTCCCAGTACCTACTATCAATCCCATTTAGAGCACGTCTCGCCTCGTTGATGGTCATACATGCATCACCATGAATGCGATGGGCCATTATTTTACGAAAATTTATCGCTTCGTTGACGGAAAACAGGTCGTGTTTATACGCAACAAGATAACAAAGGGTCCTAATAGTTTTTAACATTTAGATTTGTCTCATTTTATCTATTACCTTCTGGCGTGATACAGTATTATAAAAACACTAGCTGTATCCAAAGCTCGGCGTTTGATTATTATCCCACAGGTCAAGAGCTTTAATTTTCCCTGGATAAAAAGTATTCTGTTTTAATTTACGACATGTTTTATCCATCTGCTAGATTTCATCTTAATGCATTTGGCCGTATTTGCTTGATAAGGGAACATTTTTTATAATAGGCTTTTCCAAATCGAAACCAATCTTATAGGGGGCTGTTGAGTTACGCTGTTTTTGTTCTTGTAAGAAATGTTACTTCTAATACTAACACGAATAAACACAGCATAACAGCCAGCTACTGACAACATTTGACGACAACGTTTTATTTGAATCATCGTGTTTAAACATTGAATTTTCTGCTGAGTCTCTGTGAAACGGCTGGAAAAACATCAAGCAATTAAAGCATATTGATAACGTTTCTGTTCTCGGTCACATATCTAAGTGGCCAGGTCTAAACAAATGGGAACATAAACGTGGCAAATTGAGTTACGATGTTCTAGATTCGGGTGTCTTGCTCGCGTCGTGTGCGAGAATCGTGATAAATGAAGCGCACTCACATTGGGTTGGGACGCCAATGAAGGAAATTACAGTAGGAATAAACGTTAGAAAGTTGCTCAACTGTAACAATAGTTTTACTTGGTTAGCACCACATAAAATATCAATGTAGTTTTAATATAACATACTAACGACCCGCCCCGGCTTCGCATCGATACAATTCGGATGTAATACATAAAAAAAACCTTACTTAAAAAAATCTTTAATGACAGTGAAACCTGCATTAAAATCCGTTGCGTTGTTTAGAAGGTGCAAGTGGCCGAAGGTATGAGGACAGATGGAACGGATAGCAACTTTACTTTAAACTATTATTATGTTGTACAGCGCTGATGGCGGAGTGATACGCACATTATGTTTTTTTTTATTTCAAAGTATTCGCATTGCAATGACCTAAGCAGAAATGATAATAAAGTATCTCAGTAAACTTTAATCAGTCTTTTGTTAATTGGTGAACTGAATTGTTATTGATTTCTGACCGATGGCCTATCACAAGCAATATGTCATTGTAAACTTGAACTTTATCTGAAGACGTCACATGAAGCGAAATAATGTCTTACAAACGTGAACCAGGTAATCAATTTTTTCTTCATCGTTTACTTTTGCGAAATTCAAAACAATGTTTAGTATAAATAAAATTACTAGCTGTTGCCTGCGACTTCGCGAATTCGTTTATCGTTATCCTGCGGGAACTATAATTTTTTACGTAAAATATATCCTATGTATCCTATCCCGAGTATAAGACAACTTCGTTCCAATGTTCATACAAATTCGTAAAGCTGTTTTAGCGTGAATAAGTAACAAATATTTCAGTCACACAAACTTTCAGCTTTATAATATTAGCGTAATTATGGCCTGCTGTATTCACTTGTTTTATGTTTCGAGATAGAGATTGACGTAGGGTGTTCAGAGATGCTTACTGTCGCGGCGACAGCTCCTGATCAGATAATGGACGATGTAAAAGATTTTTTACAAGATTTTTCCGTTTGCAGCCGCTCCGTGTAGGACCAATCGCCTTAAGAGTTTCATTTCCGAGTACGAATAAGATCGTATGAAGAATTTCACTATTTGCGAAGGACAATTTGCAGAGGGAAATTGACGCAACACGCAATTAAAAGAGAATATAGTTTTTACAGCTGATATATCGAGAGTTGAGGTGAACGATGACACATGTAAACGACTACACAGCGCCATACAAGACAAAAGGAAAATTCGAAAATTCGAATTAAACTCTCAGGTACACACAAATGACATGCCGCAATTGCGTGACTTCGACTCTTGTTGCGTTACCTATAGCCCTTGAAGGGGAGTACATTACTCTGCTGACGATTTTACTGTTTTTAAGCCATTTCTTTTTTTTTCAGAAAGGTTACTACGGCGCTTATTCCTCAGCAGATGATCGTATGGCGAAACAAAGTGATACATTTTTAAATTATATGTCTAAGGTTTGTACGTTTCACAAATATTTTGATTCTGATTCAGATGCCAATTTTCGAGGCGCTGGTAGACTCAGTCTAATTGCGTGAATTCAAACTATTTCATTAAAAACATGTTCCTAAATTAAGTTGTTTTAGTCATTCTAAGGGGAAAGGGTTTGAAACGTTATGCATTAGATGTATAACGGTCGCAGCTTTGTGAAATCCAGTTAAGTAGTGACGTTATTTTCATTTTTTATTCCCATTCGAAAGTAGTCTTCGTTCATAATACATCATGGAATACAAAAATAATTATCAAAGACACTCGCTTCAGGATATTATATCGTCAAGGCGTTTAGTAGACGGCGCCAGGCGTCAGCAGCTAAAATATGACTTGATTAATGTAAACAAGAGTTAATTAGGATGCAATTTTAAAGCCGATGTTATTGCTAGGCAGTTAGGGTTTAGTTTTCTGCTTATAGGTGGTAGGAACTTCCATATGGTAAGAGCTAAGTGCGGTAAATCAAATGGCCCGTGGTGAGTGGAAGAGCAATCAACATTCTCTAATGTCTGAACCTTAAGGACACTAGCTTACTCAAAGATTTTGAGCTTAAGACAAAAGATAATACTACTCAAAACTAATTTGCATGATCTCCGTGTAATGTTCAATAAAGAGTTATTAAAATAAAATAATTTATACAGTTTATTTGTATGTTTTATAATAAACCTAATTCCCAACGTTTCGAACTCTTTTCAGGTGTCATGTTCACAGTAAAACTAACAAAAATGGCTAAAAATACCTACCCAACTCTGTATTAAGCCTTAGTTCAACCAAAAAAATTTTAGAAGCAGAAAGTACCTACAAAAGATACCAAAAAATAAAAACAATCAAAAAGAAAATGCAACAGTCACACAACCTTATATTTTATCTAGCCTGAGATTTAACGAACATATTTTTCTAGTGACCAAAGCAATAATTTAAAAAAGTAGTTGTTGAATAGTTTTGTTTTTCAACTAGGAGAAAACCTTTATGCCTTTGTCTGTTCAAATACTTAACTAAGTTGCTATTTGATTTGTCTATGAGACTTCTCACTATTGACACATAGTAAAGAACTTGAAAGGAGCATCTCTTTGACGGCGAACTGCATCGATAGACAATGGATTGTTTGGCTTTTGCAGCGCATCGTAAAGCGACGTCGTACGTTCTTTGCAAGCATTTTCTATCCAGTAAAAAGTATTTGCTGTATTGTGAAGTCTTTTGGTTTACGTCTTCATGACATGAGCCGTATCAACTACTTTGTAAGGTCTTTTCCTTTTATATTTATTGGAAAATATGAAGTGAAATGTGTCAGTGGGGTATTACTGTACTAATTTTATGAAAGACAGAATTTGTTTGCGTCTCATTGTTTATATGTGGTACATAATCAAACTTTCGGACTGTATGTACAGTCAAACCTATTTGAATTTCGAGTAACTATAGAACCCTGACACAGTGAGTCATCGCTGTTGTTGTAAAACTATATAAAATTGTCATTGATTAATATGAAAACGTTCCACAGCCGCCCAGAAATCAATTTATTCGACTGTAAGTTTGAAGACAGCAAATTAAATATCTATACTCATGAAATTGTATTTATTGACAAAAAAGTGTTTACCCTAGAGACAAAGTTAATTATATCCTATTCACATATTAATGATGCCAATAATAAACTAGTCGAGCGCAAACACAAACAATCACGCTCCCTTTTTCTGTCGTTCTGTCAATATGATATCTCTCAAGAGAAATAAAATAGCCTCATTTGAGACACCGACGCAATCCGTTTAATTCGTTACGCGGCAACCCCCTAATGATTACGATCGAGGCGTTTGGGATTAAAAGAAAATTAAACGTTGGAGACCAACGTCAACCCCATGAAACCAGAACTGCACACAACTTTTGATCCACTCAACCAACCCTTGAAACATGAACGGTAGAGTTCAAGTTGCGCAAAAAGCGCTGCACTGAGAATTTGGTATGATATCACCACAGGCATTGTCAGACCAAGTTCAGCCCCTCAAGAATTTATTTCACGTTCGGGGCGTTTCTTTGGTAACGGCTGCTGATTGTGTGGCTTAATTAAACTGCATTATAGTGGATCTATGCAATTTCATCGAGGATTTAAGATAAATAGGAAGGAACGCCCCAGGCTATGTTGCCTGTTCATAGGGAAGCGAAGATGAGGCAGTGTGATAGATGTGTTACGCTCGGGGGTCCCAGTTAGTACTTTAACTAAATATGTCTACCGGTTACTACAGTGTATATCTATTTATTTTATTTTATGGTAAAGGGGGGATAACATACAGGAGGACACATACACCTTGCACCAATCTGTTGGACGGACCGTAACTCAATACGCAGCTCAGTGCGTCTCTTTTTAACTGGCCCAGTAGGGGAGAGAGTACAGAGTTACGTAGCGTGTCATGCACGCACGTATAGATTTGTGGTAGGTGCACAGATCGAAACATCGAAAACAGCGACACCAAGTGAATCCCTGATTTGAAGCAGGCCTAGAGTCCTAGGGACTTTGTGGTCCCCTCGCCATTTGGTCTACTACCCCGGTCGAGTCATCCACTTCGGGCTAGAATGAGTAACTGGCTACTGTGTGGCTATATATACTACCTTGAACAAGGATTTTCGCAAATGATTTTGACTTGTGGCCCCAAATAATAGGGTATGTATACTGTGTTGAAAATGTACTGTAATGTAAAAGATGTAATTTTGTTTTGTTAAACGATACCTGGTTGAGTTTTTTGTAGGTATCTTTTCATAAGAACTTTTTCGAACCGGTGGCGATTATCTGACATTCACATTCATGGTGCTTCTTGTATGTTTAATCTGAATAAAGATATTTAGATTTTGACTTTTTTTTCCACATAGGAAGGCAAACAAGCTAGTGGGTCACCTGATGGTAAATGATCACCACCGCCTATAGACATTCGCAACACCAAGGATATTGCAGAAACGCTGCCAACCCAGAGGGGTAAGATGGAATACCTCTTGTGCTAGTAATTATGCCGAAACACAATAGTACAAACACTGCTGCTTAGCGGCTGGAATAGCGAGCAAGATGGTGGTAGCAATCCGGGCGGACCTTGCATAAGGTCCTACCACCCGCAAAAACTTATAGACTTAAGTGGAGCTGTGATTTAATAATGCTAATTAAAAGCCAAATTATTTTTTAAATTGGTAGAGTAATTACTGAACACGTCATTCCACTGTTGAATTCGATATCTTCAATACTCTCCGTTGGTGCTAAAGAGGTAATGACTTACAAAAAACAAATTACAGAAAGTTTATATTGTCCCGCTTCTGTGGTATTAACCCAATTTTGTAAACATATTCTGAATTTACATGGTAAGTATACTATATAAGTGTACTATAGTATTACTTTTAAATGAAAACTGTCAAAAATGATAAAATGACAAAAACAACACCAGTTAATGGTACGTAATCGTATTCATTGGTCATAAAAGCGCTAAGTAAAGGTGTCAGCATAATATAATGTGCTTTGTAGCTTATTATCGATATAATTTGCAACCTTATTTACGCCATTCAATTTATTTGTTACGAATAATGGAGGCAATTACTTGTACCGCGTGGTTTTCGCCATATGCTGGACACATGGCTTCATCTTCTCGATTCTTTTGCAACAACAAGCCTGTGTGGTCATGTTTTTATTTTTATTTTTAACTGTTGGCTGAATAATGGAACCTTTTTAATGGAACATTTAATAATTAGGTAGGTATCGAACGCACATATTTACTTAAAGTTACAATTATAAATTTAAATGTCGTCGTCGTTATCTTCCTGATCAAACAAAACAATGGATTGCCTTTTTCTTGCTAGGTTTGTATTTAGCATAACTATGTATAAGTTTGAAGTACTGAGAGTTGTTAAAGATAATAAAAACTTCGAAAGATCTCGGTACAATAAAAATATTACATTCTCAGAAAGTATACGAAATAAAACTACAAAACGTAAGAAAACAGAGCTTTCCTGGTTTCATGATGTTCGAGATAGAATAAATGTTTGGACAAATACTTTTTGGGAATACAAAAGTTCTTTCACAACCTATATTCCTTAGAACATGAAGATTTTATGAGAAATTCCAGCTCCGATCCTCGAAAAACATGATTGACATTTCCTTTAGCTCGGTGTAACCCTAAAGAGTATTTGAAAGAATGATCGTTTGTAGGGCTGCAAACAACGTGAGTCACTTGTACAGGTCTGTGTATCGTTTTAACGTTTTTAAGACACGATACGTTAAATTTGAATATAATCAAAAGCTTTTATTTACTTTCGTTCGAGTGAATTTTGACTTACTGTCAGTGCTTTAATTGAGTTGAATTGATCGAGTAAAAGACGCTGGATCGTATCTGTATCAGCCAACTACGCATGTAGAAAATAAATAAAATAAAATTACAAATAGTGGTTATAAATCACAGCGGGGCCGTTATTTTGGTGCACTCTTTCAGCTACTATAGCGTGTGAAACAGACTATCAAAATAATTTTTACTTTCTGGAAACAAACGCCTAGAAAGCGAATTACTTACCTATTACCCATGGATCTATAGGTACGGAGTGTTTGAGAGATTGTCTCTTCGAGGTTTAATAGAACAATCAACAAAAAAAATGTTTATAGCAAATAATATGTTGTCAACGTCCTCATTTGACACATCCCTAGTAGCATGGCGCGTGAGTTGCAACTCTGCGATATTGATACAAGAGCCCCGTTAAACTATGATTGATAGTGTTCCGTGAATAGAGCCTTGTCTGTGAATCTCGTGCCGAGGCTTATGGCCGATTTGTTAGGATATTACGTTTTTATCAAAGGCATTTTAAGATAGGCTTTTTATAGTATTTGTTATGCTAAAGAGCATCACTCTGGTACTTTTGGAGAGGTGCTCAAAATGGAGTAAAACGTTTCCATTTTACGTCGGAAATTTCATTCTATTCAATAGTCACATACTACCTCCTTATAAGACCATAAAGAGAAACAAAAAACGAGTTTAAAGTATCTAAAATAGTTACTTGAAAACAAACATCTTTTTGGCAAACTGTGGCATTTCTCCCAAATTTGCAGTCTAAAATGTTTTCAAAAGTTAACAATTAGTCGTCGAGTGTCCTTTATTGAATAAAATCGACATGCTCATTTTAGGTATCACAAAGCAAGCAATAATCAAATACTTAATCGCATCGTATAAAGTTTTAATAGTAAGACTGAACTACACTAAACTGGAATAACGGCATAGAGTCATAAAATTTGATGTAATAGGCTTTGTAATGGTCAGTCATTTCGTACAATAAGCTTGTTCGGTTATAAGGGAGCTGAGTGTAAACGCAACATACCCGAAGATAATGATAGCCTATTAAAACACCTCCCACGCCCATCGGCAAACTTGCAAATATTGAATGTGCACTCCAAATAACGATGTCGACTTGGACGGCTCTTTTCGCATCCGGACACGAAGACCCACTTAAAGTGGTGCCGTTACAAATTTACAATAGTCTAATTCAATATTAACACGGCAAAGTGATGGTATCTGTCAATCAAATGAAAAATTCAAATTTGGAGGCAATATTGTAAGGTCAAAACTGCTACGTACAACTCTGTGCCTCTGAGGTACAACTACATAACGATAATAGTATGTTTTTTCTTTTTTTTTTCTTTAAATGTAGAGCAATAGAATCTAATGGCGATTAAGTAGAAACAGAATCTCAATTTTTTTAGTCTTCTCGGCACTTTGGTATCTACCGGTTAGTTTTTAAGAGATTGGATTATGACATTTTCACACTGAACTTTGAAATGCTAGGTTAGAATAAATAGTATTTTAGTCATAAATTGTGCTCGTTCTAAAAATATAATAATTATATTATTATAACCTTTGTGCCCTTGGAAAATGTTTTAAATTCAACTTGACCAAGTGTACATTATTATTAGTATAACATGAGTCCAAAGATAGGATACACTAATTCTTAAATTATTATGGTTTTTGGAACCAGTTCTAATTCTGGAATTTTGCTTCTCATTGCGTAAGATCTGTAATTAATTTTCTTTTTTTTTTATACAGAGACTTAACCAAAATCAAAATCTAGTCTCGTTTGTTGTCTAGAATGATTAAATAATTAAAAAAAAAATAATCATTTCAAGCAATTTCATTTTCATAAAAGAAATGGCGTAGTTAAAAGTATCATTTTACAGCCGGCTCAGGCTAACTTCGCTATAAATTTCCCGCAATAGCCATTAAGATAACGGCTGTATGGGACAAAACACGACACTATGAATTACATACTTAAAATAATCAGTCACAGCACTACCGAATGTGGGCGAATTAGCTCTAATCTCGTTGTTTATCTCTAAAGAGATACCTTTCCCCGCCTAAGCTTCGTTTGGTAAATATTTTCGTCTAAAACAAACATTAAGATGATAACCACTATCTTAATGACGACTTAATATAGCTGTAAAGAGCTTAAATTATTATTTATCGTCACTAGAACACCTTTTTTGTACTGTTTTGTCGAGTAACCGTTTTATTGCAGTAAGCACGTTTGTTCCACCGGCCATTTTGTTAATAAAGTAGATCTGTCTAAACGATAGAGCTTTTAGCTTGTTGTCGTAATAGAAGCTTACCTATTCTTTACCGCTTGGTCGGTCAAACAATAGCTTTACGCCTACAAACCTTAGCTACAAACGGTTACAATACAACGGATTTTCGCCTTTCCGAATTATAAATCTGTGGTAAATATAAGTATAAATATTATACCAGAGATGTAATAAAATGCAACGTTGACAACGTGACACTGTAACCGCAGAGATCATAAAATTGGAAACTTTTTTATCGTTAGGTGATATTTTTCTCACTGAGTCACCATAGTTCTTGTTAGATTATCTATATTCGGCCGGAAATAGTCTCATTTGTCTGGGTATCGATAAAAACAATACCTTCAATTCAGTGGAACATTATTTAACGTGTGATATCTATGCGATTATTATATTATGTATAGGTAAAGCCGGCCAAGAAAGCGCTTTAATAGTTTTAACAACAATATCAAACTGCTTTTTTTTTATTTATGAGAGAGAAAAAACTTTTTACTGTATGGAAATTATAATAATATTAAGCTTTAGGGCGGTTTAATTATTTTTTGGAGGACTAACTTAACTCATTTAAGTTGTAGAGAACATTAAGACTTATACATAGTTGATAATTTAAAAACTGATCCGTTCAGAATTGTTTTTATTAATACCTGTATCGCATTAAACAAATAAATTAAAATCATTGATCACTAAGCTAAGATCCTCAAAAACCTTTTGCTTTCAAAAAATGCGTCAAAAAACCATTTGGCCCATTTCGTCGTATCAAACCTCTTCATAATGTATTATGAATAATACAAGAGCTTTTTATGGCAATTTTGCCACTTGTTTGGCAATATGGCGGCCACAGGAATGTACTACACGTGCGATTAGTCACGCGTCGCTTGATTCAATATCTAGTCTGCGGTGAGACCCATGTCTCGCTCTTTGTCGGCCGCCATTGTGTTCGGCATAATCCTTTTTTCCTTTAATATGCGCAGCTAATTTATATTGATTCTGTGGCGAATTTCGGCGAATAGATTTTTTGTTTGGACATCCGTTTAGAGGTTACGCGTCGGTGTTCTAATGTAGGACATCGAATTTCGCACTTTTGTGTCAAAGGGTAACAAAAGGTTCTTTTGGTTTTTTCGGTATGTGGTGTCAGCTTAACATCTGGTATTGCTTACGTTATTTTGAAAGGAGCATACGAGTAGCAAGTTTATGTATCGTATGTAATGTGAATTATGCAACGTTACAAAATTTCAACTTATTACAAAAGTTTATTTATGTCAGACGTGGTGTTATTTTCTTACTGTTGCATTTTAATGTCTGATTAATGAGACATTATGTTTATTTCTTAGTACAGTATAGATTTTTAATGACGAAATTTTACTTAGTAATGAGTTAATTATTCATTAACTGATTCTGAACGTGGCAGTTACTATACTTGTTTATTTAGTTACAGAGCTCCTTGTAGCTGGATAATTAGCCTCCAGTCAATCCCCGAACTGGTTCGGTTCGGCTATCATTATCCCGGCCAATATATTACAAAATATTCAAATTTAGAACTCACATCTTTCAACGCGTCCGTGATGAATTTGAAAAATAAACCGAAACCGAGTGTATTATTAATAATTCAAAGGCAATTTATTGTATTTGTTGAGTAATAAATAATATCGGGCCTTGTTAGCGTGACTGGGGTTACTGGCAACCTATAAAAATAATTACACAGACTAAAAATTTTTGCCTGCGGAGACCGCCCGTTGGCAGCCGTCAGTTTGGATTTGGGCTCGTTATTTATTAGTGTTGTGTGAAACTCTAATAAGGAAGCATGCAATTCTTATTGCAATTTATTCCAATAAGACAATGACATTTTTTCATGTTCGGCTTGTTCTTAAAAAAAAAGTACTACATTTACTTTAATGCGGTAGGTTAAGTTTATTGTTCAAATTTCACATGTTAGTGTTTCAAGTATGTCACTTTATCTCGAAAAAGGCCAAGCCTTAACTTCAGTAAAACACAGTCGTAACATAGTTTTACAAAGAACATGACGAACGCCTCAACTTTTAACTCTTAATACATTTTCTTGATAAACTCATTTCGTGAACTTATGTAAAGTTTTCACTTTCCTTTGAGAACCAAGTTGAGATTGGGGACTCGTGCTGCCATCTCTTGGATTAACTCTGAATTACGTGCACACGTCACGTAGGTTGAAGCCCGTTAAGCTACGACGAAGCTTTCTTATTGGAGTTGGTATGCATCACGGAGCTACGAAAGGGCACTTTCTTTGAAAATAAGTTTATATCTTTGATCAACTTTAAAAAAAGAAGTGGTTCTCAATTAGCTAAAGTCGATTTTTGTAAAGGTTATAAAAATTATAAAGCTTGTGTTCTATAAACTTATTTGAACCTTTTTTATAAATTGGCAATTAGACTTACTAGCTTAGGTACCTACTCGTTGCATTCATTTTCCGGTTGCTGTAATTTAAATCTGTTAAAACCATAACACCTCAATTTTATCACATGCCACATTATTTTTTATGGCTCTTTCAGTACTACAAAAATGGGTAATAATTGAGTATTAAACTAATAGTTGCTTCTTGTTAACTAAATACCGCGTAGTTAATACCTATTAGCCAGGGGTTGACAGTGCGTGCGGAGTGTTCAAAGTTACTGTTAAATTAACTTAAATAGCACCAAAGTGACCTTAAGAATAATTTACCAGGGTCTCTCATCCTTTAATGAAGAATAGTGTCCTCTAGACAGCTGTTTAAACTGAACTTGCACCATTAAGACATTAGTAAGTCGCGTTCGCGTTGGAAATGTTAAGTGCTTGAGCTACTAATAACTTTTTAATAAAAATAAGCAGGAATTACCAGCTTGAGACACTTTTATTAAGCCTTTAATAAGCTGCTGGGTAAATTAAAAGGAGAAACTGCAATCAACCTGTAAATTGCAAACTTTTACAGTTGAAGACGCTTTACAAATGTGCTTGTTAGTACTCCGGCGAAATGCCTTTGCACCTTAGTAATTGACTTACTTTAAATTTAAAATAACTTGTTCTCAAAATAAAGTAAATTTTTCAATTGACCGGAGAACTTGCCTGCCTGTAAGTGTCAGTATGAAGGCAAGCCGCATGCTTGCTCTTTGCCACCGACAATACCGACATTGCATTAAAAAATGGTCTTGACTGACAGACAGACAGACAGACAGACAGACGGACAACAACGTGATCCTATAAGGGTTCCGTTTTTCCTTTTGAGGTACGGGACCCTGAAAAAGAGTAAATAACTAGTAGGTATAGGGTATGGCCATTAGACTTTAGATCCCGCACACTGCAGTACGTGTGTGCGTGCGTGTGTGTTCGTGTGTGTGTGTATGTGTGTATGTGTGTGTGTGTGTGTGTTGTGTGTGTGTGTGTGTGTGTGTGTGTGTGTGTGTGTGTGTGTGTGTGTGTGTGTGTGTGTGTGTGTGTGTGTGTGTGTGTGTGTGTCTCTCTCTGTGTGTATGTGTGGGTGTGAGTGTGTATGCAGGAGAGTTTCGGACCAATTTTAAAATTATTTTTTTTTTGCATGGACTGTGTAGTTGTGTGTGTCATTGTTCACTTCAACTCTCGTTGCTTTACTTATAATATACTAACAGACGCCCGCGTTTTCGTTGGCATGGAATTACTAGCCTATGTCCGTCAGGGATCTCTATTAGTGAAAGAATTTTTGGAATCGGTTCATTAGATCCAGAGATTACCCCGTACATACAAACAAACAAAGTTTACCTCCTTTTTATATTAGTGTAGATGTAGATCATCTTCTTTTTAGTGCTCTACTGCGCTTTATGCAGTATTGACTAAACTTAGACGGTCATGTTGGGGCCACATGGTATTGTAAAAGTATGGAGTACCACAGTCTTAATAATAGAGCAACTACAAAGTTTGAACTAAAACAGCGTTTAGGTATAAAAAAAATATAATATTTATATGATATCCAATAATATCCTTTATTGAAATACCAAAGAAATAAAATACAGAAAGTTACCAATACTGAAAAATAGGTAAAGTAAAAGTATACGTATGCCTCTATCATTATACTTAATTTGTATTACTTGCACGGCAACTTAAAGGTAGGTTTTTTTTAAATTCGTTATATCAAATTTCGATCAGAATTGTCAAAAAATCAACTAAATTACTGAAATTTGGTCAGACATTAGATTTTATGGATTTATAAAATAAGTACTGACAAGTTACTCCGCTCCTGCTCCGACATAAATTCGCGATTTGTAAACGCGTCACGCGTTTAACTAATAAATCTCTAGCCACCGTCATATATCATTAGAACGACGCGTTCATTCTATTCGATTCGATTAAAATGTCGAAACAAACAATTATAAACAGTTATCACAGTAAACATCGTAAATTCGGTGCTATCTCCAAACGAAGCCGACCAATAAATCAGCTGAGTTATCTTTTATGTTACAAAATAATTAGAGGAACTCGCTTAATTATTCTGGTTTTGCTTTAATAATATAATACGCTGTGCTGATAAAAGTTCCAGTTAGTTGGAGATAATTACTCGTTTGATGTCTTGAAGTCTCGAATCGTTTTGATACAACGCGCATACGTTAACGCTACAGCCCGTTCCTACATGCTGGAATCAGCAACTGTAAAAGGTTTCATGTAGTTAAACTTTTAAACAGTTACTAAATCTTAAATTAATCTTAAAATTTGCTGATGGTAAGACCTTGTGCAGGGTCCGTCCGGATTGCTCCCACCATCTTGCTCGCTAAGCCAGCCGCTAAGCAGCAGTGCTTGCACTGTTGTGGTCCGACGTAGAGAGCAAAACAGCCGGTGAAATTACTGGCCAAAGAGGGATTTCATCTTAGCCCTCTGGGTTGGCAACGCAGTTTTTTTGGTGTTGTGGGTGTCTAATAGCGGTGGTGACCACTTACCATCAGACGACTCACTTGCTCGTTTGCCATCGTATTTTATTTTCAAAAAAATCTTCTTCTAAGGCTTGTGTCACTCAATGCCTTTAGCAGTGGACGTCGTCTTCCTCGATTTACGAAATCTTATACTTGCCTCATACCTAATACACAAAAAGTATATACCTACATATCATGTATATTTGGCCCTGTAGTTATAGACCGTTCTCAAGCACGACAACATACTCAAGATTGCTCAAGATATTTAATTTCTATAGAAATGAAACGTCAAAGATCTTGAGAACGCGGTTGTACATGGGATCGGTCTGTAACATAGTTCAAGTAAAACCGGCATCAATATAATAATGTTCTAAATAGGTTTTTGCGTAAGATCCGATAACTTACACAGCTTAACTAATGATAAAATTATGAGCAAAACTGGTAGCATCTTACCATCTACTCCTAACGCTTCCAATTTACTATGAAAACCGTTGTCCTGTTTTATACAACTAAGTACGGAAAACAAGCGTAAGGCCGTAATAAGAAGCTTACGGTTCTAATTTAGGCCCATTGAGTCCACTCCGGCCCCCTGCGGCCCCTTGATCATCCTTGAATTCGTCAGGGTCCCATTTCAAAGGCTTGAGAAGGACACCCGATATGTGAGCGAATACTTGGCCATTCTGAGAGGTTTGTATCTAAGGAGTTATAAGATTTTTGTATAATGAGTCATCGGACTAGTAACGATAATATGAGAATGACGATCGCGCTATTCCTGCTACCGGATACGGGTGAGTATTGAGTGAGTAGTGAGTGATTATTTGGTGGGGTGAGTTTAAATGTCATGTCAGTCGGCAGGATACAGTTGGGACTGATACGAACGTCGATTACGACAACCATACCAGTGTTAATACCGAAAGGAGTTCATATTAAACGATCAATCTTAAAAAGAAGATATAAAAAGATAGATATATTTATTTGTCATTGAAATTTGCCATACATTGTTTATGTTACAACATAAGGTATACACAGTAAGATCGTCAAGGTTAAAAGCTAATCAAAAGAATTCGAGTAAAAAAATAACGTACCTACTTAATATAAATTCAAAAACAAGACTAGCAAATTTCAAATACGAATGTCAATAATCTAAAAGCCCCATAAAACCGTTTAGCGTTAAGTGATCATTTCATAATATCCTTAAAAATGGGTACTTACTTCTAAAAATAATTGGCTGATCATCATTTTGGCCCAAAATCTACAGGCAAAAGTCCCAAGATAGCAAGGCCAGGAAACACGTGATCAGTCTGCCGGTATCGTTTGAAACTGATTCAACAGTTGTACAGTATTAAATTTACTGAAGTATTCAGTTACACTTGATAACTGCATTTGCAACACGACTCTTTACGGTTTATACGCGATTGGCGCTAAAAGAGGGTGTTATATTTAAGATTTAAGACAAGCGAAAGCGTAAACTACGTTAAATAAAATACACAGGCAGCGATAGATAAACTTTTTTCGGTTTTCGCTCGCTGCTTGTGTATTATTAAAATTGTAAAAATATTAACTTAAATAATAAAAAAAAGAATCATTTGAATATTGAATAAATATGTCGGGGCAATTTATTAGCCTAATTTACTAATCCCAAACTAAGAAAAGTTTGTACTATGGGTACGAGACAACGGATATAACGGGGCTAGGCTAGACTTGTCATTCGAAGCCAATTACAACGTCATTGCTATTGTCAACTGCCATAATTACCTTACTTTCTTACTTGCACGCGCTGAGCGTCTAGCATGGTATGCAAACTTTTGTTGTATGATATTAATTTGTCTTTGTCTACCTCATCTGCTGTTTTATTTAAGATAATAATTTTTAAATATTTATGAATTTACTGAAAATCAGCGTCGTTCCACTCTGTGCCTCGACATGCTGAGTGGACTCTTTTTTTAGGATAAATCTCAACGTTTGATTTGAGGAATAACCTCCTGGGTCCTGGAGGTAAGAATTTTGTCGAAACTGATATTTTTTTCAAAAAATCAATTTAGTTGGTGTCCCTTAATGTTGGAAAATTATTTAAAAAAATCATGGGGTTTTCCCCTCGAATTTTCTTTATGGCCTCAGGCGAGTACACAGGGACTTTGTCCTCACTCGAGAACAGTACAAATAAACCAAAATACTATAATGAATCAACTTTATTTGCATATTATATTTACAAAATTACTTATCTGTACTTATAATAGCACAGGCTTATAAATTAGTATCATAATAAACAATTTTTAAAGTCAGTAACAAAAAGAAACTCTTTTAAAATATACTACGTACGAGTAAAAATGTATCAATGGTACGAATTGTTATATTCTAGAGATCACAGTTACAATTTTTTTTACTAAGTAGATTCAATCTTCAGTCTTAAGGCTGGACTGGGAACCGCCGAAGTTATATGTTCTGATATCCTTTGAATATTTTCAAAAATATTGCTATCTTCGTCGTCGCTTTTTGATTCAGATATAGCGGAACCATTACAATCAAGATAATTTGTGACATTAACGTCTTGGCCCTCGAAATGACCGTCGGATTCGTCAAAGTTAAGGTACTTCTCCATTTCACAGTCCTGTAAGGCTGAAAATCGTAAATAAAACATAGTTAACTTTCATGTAACAATCAAAAATCGTACATTTTTGAGACCGTAAGTACTCGTACGAGAACATTAAACTACATGTAAAGACCGTTTGTACTCGTACGAGAACATAAACTTCAGAGCTATTTATGGCTAAAGTTTTTTAATTTTTTGGAGGAAATTAACTTACTGACATATGAAATACACCAAAAATTTACTAATGAAAATCAAACAAAAATATATAATTAGACTTTCACTGAGATAAATCTGGATTACTTACCCCGGGGCACGGTGCGGCCGGTGGTGTCAGATGTCAAAGCCGCCCTGATCGCTGATTGGCCATCTACGGCTTGGTGTTAATTTTTCTAGGTTGACAGTTTCGTTCGGAAACGTTCTATGCGTGTTAACTTGTTAAGCCGGTATGACATGCGGCTGTAGATTTTTGCAAATGTTATGTCCTCAAGTGAGGACCGGGGGCCCCAGGAGGTTATGTGAATATTGTGTACCGGTAATATTGTCGTGGTATTAAAATAAATGATTACTACGTATATTTCTGTTATATTCTGTATTAAATAAGTTTAGTTAAATACCTAAGTTTTTGGTTCCGTAATGAGGGGCATTCGTTTCTAAGGTTAACATTGTTATTTGTTGCGCGGGTTTTCTTCAGTTAATTGATAAGATATTTAACCGTAAGCTGCACATGTAAAACTTCCATTGTATTACTATACTTATTTTTGAAGGTCCTATAAATAAAATGAACATAAAATTCAGTTAATCTATGGTGTCATTTGGCTGCTAGAAATGTTCCTATGTTTTGACGTCCACTGACTGAGTGCTGGTAATTACAAAAGCAAATGTCCACCGAACAGGTCGACAGTTCAAACAGCGCCCTGCGATTAGCCCGCAATCACGTATGGACTAATCGTGGTAATGAATGCAGGGTGTTATTAGAGTGTGCTCCAAAGCTTTGCTATAATGGTTGCACTAGGTCTCACTCAGTGTATTTGCATTTAGAATGGCGAGAAATCGTGCTTTATTGTGCTTGTTGATTACTGGTACGGAGCTTTTTCAAGCTGCACACAGTTGCAAATTAGTTTTTTATGGTCCTTTTTTTAAGCTATTGAGTCCGAACAGAGAATAGGCGTGAAATCGGCCTGATTATGTATTTGTAACTGGAAGTGATTATCACCGCCCACGATAACCAGTGAATACAAAAGTATCACTGGGCCTTCAAATTTCTCATTTAGAGTACGAAATAAAAGCCGTAGCAAGACACAAATGCACTAGTAATATTGTACCAGAATATTAGCTAGTATCATATAAATAACATAAATAATTAGCTTAGGTCTTGTGTTCATAATAATATTGTCATAATTTCAACGCATCAGTAAAAATCCCATCAGAATACTTCAAGGTACAAACTTAGGTCCTTAAATATTCCTACAGAAAACGATTGCGCATCGAGTGAAAACAATTTAAAATGGAATGCATGCATGAGAGCAGCGATACCGTGATTCGTATTTGCTCACGAGTGATTTGTTGCGGCTCATCGTATATTCTTCCTATTGCTGTGTTTTTCCTTTAAATCTGGTTAATCTTTGAAGAGTTTTGCTAATGCATCCAATACGAAGCCTTGTAGTTATAGATCGTTTTCAACTACAACGGTAAACTCATGATTGGATTTGATCTTTGGTTTTATAAACAGACTAGTTATAGGACTGAAATATAAAATTCGTTCTTGATTATGGTGCTGTAGGTACTTGAGGACGATCTTTAACTACAAGCCTAAGTATTTTTTGAATTAAACTTTACGTAGTTAATCACAGAACATACGCGGGCGGCTGAATAGTTATGAGCCTTAATGGAAATTTGAAAACAGGCCAAGTGTGAGTAGGATTCGCGCATCAAGGATTTGGTATAAGCTTAAAAAGCGTCGAACATTCTAATTAAGAGTGAAACTGGATTGTGAGACAAACTTTACTTTGCCACTGTTGGAAAACTGTTTCCTTACATCGACATAGGTCGCGGTCAGTTTACCAACAGAAAATAGGTTTGTAATCGCATTTTTTTGTGATATACTTAAGCAAGTAAAAATTGCTCTTTACGGACTTTCTCTTTACTTATGCTTCTTACCAAGTTTTATGATTCTAAGTCAACGGGAAGTAGGTAGGTAGGTACCTATTCTATAGGTTTTATTTTGAAGATAATGTTACTGGAAAAATTAATTGCAACCAGCTCATAACTTTTGCTATCGCTACCACCATCTTACTCGCTAATCCAGCCGCTAAGCAGCAGTGTTTGCACTGCTGTGTTCCGGCATGGAGAGCAAGACGTCCTTAGCCCTGTGGGATGGCGACGCATCTGTCTATAGGCGGTAGTATTCACTTACCATCAGGTGATCCACTTGCTTGTTTCCCTTCCTCTGTTGTATAAAAAAAATACCCTGTAATTCTGAACAAAATACCCAAGGAAAAATCACAAAGTACCGTTTTGGCAGCTCCGTTGATATATTAAAGCAAAATAAAAATTGTAGCAATTTGTAACACAAGCACAAAAATACGAACGCAGAGAATCATCGAGCGTTTTAAAGCAAAACACGACTATACAATTGCAATATTTACCTTGGGTATTATTGTTAGGAGCAAAAGGAACAATATGGCTTTACGAGCGGTGGCTCCCATTTCAGATTCGATTTTCTTTCTGCAGCCAACATCGCTGGATTGTGTTTACGATTAAGTTTATTTTAGGACAAATTATCCTTTTTATTTTCATTTAGGTAATTATAATTTGGATAATTGTCTTATTAATATTTTCATGCTGTAATGGAGATAATTCGTAGATCGATAATACCAATTTTTACTCGTAAAATATGCAATCTTTATTTTTTATAGTCAGGTTTTCAAGCTTCATGATTTGTTTAATACTTATTCATCTAGATTTAGTTGCTACCTTTGATGTTATTTATCATATTTTATTAAGAACTAGTAATATTAGGTATGACTTGTGACCCCAAGGTTATATATTTAAAACAAATAGAAGAGATCAAGGAAGGAAATCTCGATAGAGTTCAATGGAGAGAGATTCATCAGCGACGCCGAAGTGTGGTACTAAAAATTGGGAAAAAAGAGATTTTATTCCTAGATGCTATTTTACTAAGTCTAATTTAAATCATTCGGTTTATTTGAGATTAATCCAAATAGTTCTAAAAAAGCCAACTCATGGAGGCACCTCTGTGAATGAAGAATAACTAGATTTGTTTTTTTTTGTCGTGTGTATTACTATGCCATTATGCTATTTCGTTTACATTTCCAGAGATCCCAACTGATAAAACCATTTTGACAGGTCTCCATTATCAGTGGCATCACCAAGCATATTAAATGTCATCGCATGTTGAATTAATGAAGGACAATAGCTTGATATTGCAAACGAAACGTCACACTAAAGCACACGCTTAGAATGTAATTACGACTATCAAAGAATCTAGATTAACTGTGGAAATGGCAAATGAGTTCCAAGTAGAGGCACATATCCTGTTTCCATCTCAGTCGCCGGGCAAACTTATCACTCTCTAAATAAATACAAACACAGCTAACGAAGTGCTGAAGGAAAGTTAAAAGCAAACGGCAAGGAGTTGTGCCCCTACCAAGGTTTTAATTATAAGAAAGTGAGTTAATTAAAAATGACAATTGGTATTGATGCTGGGATAGATTTGAAATCAATTGCACATTTAAATAAATAAAGTCGATAAAAATATCTTAGGATAATTTACACCATATGACGAAATGAAGTATAATTAAACCAAGCAAAGCAAATACTTAAATACATACTTAAATACAAATAGCATCCACAACGAAATTATAGTCATTCATATTCATCATATAAATTAATGTCTGCAACCAGTGAGTTTCTAACCCACAAACTTAAAGTTAGTTTTCAAGTTCCTTAACCATAATGCTATCTATTTGGTATTGGACACACACCACTAAATATAAAAGCGATTAAAAGTCGATCAAGCTGCTTAGGTTATAAAGCGTAGGTACTAAGGAAATAGGCATACACGTACATACAGGAACTTCATTCATTTGGAATGCAGATGCAACATTTATCATGTTTCTAAATAATGACCGTATTGATTTTAGGATACCTATAGATTTAGTTTAGTTTCTATTTCAGTACGTACTAAGATTTACTTTTAAATACTTAAGTTGTAGTTAATGTTCAATAATTATTTCTTAAGCCGTTGTGATATCCATTTATTGACACTTATCTACTTTGCAATAAACGATGTACACGTATATATACATAGTACATATTTTAGTACCGTAGTATATTTCATTTACCTAATAGATTTATAAAATAAAAACATAAAGTCTTCGAAATGTATGAGTGAAAAGTGTGAATTCACAGTAGGGGCGTTGAATTTATTAATGTTAACGAACCTCTCGCCACTCCATTAAATCATATCTGACCGAGCGGCTAAAAAGTCAATGCGACAAACGCTTATTTTTAGAGTTTATCCCATTTTTGGTTCCTTTCATGAGTAACAACAGGCGATGACTGTTACCTACAAGAAGCCTTCTAAGTTCTAATTTAATTTCTATTTTTATAATCTTGTTAGGTCTGTCTTAATAATTTGGTTTCAAACTGCTTTGTTCAGTTTATTTTTTACCATACTATTAGATTTCCATACCTCAGTCGTTCAGTCGAATTATTATCAGTTGTAAGAGATGTATGATTAACTGCTCTTGCTGTCCCGTGATGTCACCGATTTAATTCAGGTCACTGTAACTGATGTCCATGATTTAAAATGATCGTCAATTGTTGCATGTGCGTGTTATTTAAAGTAATGATGTAGGTACTATTAATCGAATGCGGCTTGGATTTCATAATGAATGACAGGACAAACATGACGTGACTTCGCACGCTGATTGTAGTTCGGAATCTTAGGGTTAAATGATTTGACACTGATTTCCTTACTCTTTCATTCTCGTTAGACCATACAGCTCTTGCATCTCATTGTCTCCGCGCGTTTAAACAGTAACGAGATTGCAGATGATCTCAGCTTTCGTGAATAGATTTTCTTACGATCTGAATACCAAAGCGTTTCGTTCAAATAATTCTCTATGATATCTTTCTAGGTCATTCCCGGTATTTTGTGTCAAGAAGATTTGCTTTAACGAGAACGATTCAGATGAAATAATGGCAAAGCTGATAAGTACCACATGATCCTCTTTTCATCTTTCGAGTGTTATGATAACAATTACTATTGTTGTTCAGCCTTGGGCCGATTTGGAGCGCGTAACAAAACGAGCTTACGTCAAATTTCTCAATCATATTTATTTATGTCGGTGTACGATCTTGTACAAACAGACTTAATACTCGACATTTCATCTCGCGTTTATCATGTTCGTTAAATTTATTTGGAAGTTGTCACGACTTCACATGAAGTGGGTCATTTATTTATATTCATAGGAACGTATCGGTTTGTTGATATGATATGCCGTGCCTATCTCTAACTACCGAAACCCACGACCGTCGTAGCCTTGGCATAGATACAAAAAAAATAACATCTGATCAAGTCCATTTAAACTTATGTGAAGCTTGGATTGCGCATAATGTAATAACGGTGTCATTTACTCAACATAAATAACGTTGGAATTGAACAATTACCAGTGGCCCTAACATGACAGGCCAGGTTTAGTTTATCTCTATCTGCGTCTCTTTCTTATGACACTAGTTAGACAGAGACACAAGTAGGGGTTAAACTAAACCTGGGCTGTCATGTTAGGGCCGCTGTTGGCCTAATGTTTTAGATATGCACGTAGAATATATAATATAATACGGTATCATTCTTTTGCTCGTTACTTGCACAACAAACTACGGCATACAATAAATCATAAAACAACTTAGACAATTTTGCTCTCATTACTCGTGACACGCCCACACATACTTACCGTCATAATTAATGAACACTTAATGTGACGACACCAATTTTTGAGAAGCCGGCGGTAAAGCATAACCAGATACCTCTAATAGGCCTGGTGCCTCGTAAACTTAATCTCGGAACTATAACTTTAATAGTCTCATTTATACGTGATAAAACGAACTATAAAATTTCAATGTCTCATGTAGGCAAAGCTTTTGACTCGTTCTAAATCGGTTACAATTGAAGCTCGTGGTTACGTGACCGTGGAGAATCGGTCAAATTGATACCACAAAGGAAGACTTACGGCTGCTTAATATGCGTTTTAAAATCATGTAGGTCACAGAGGGACTTAAATAGAATTAAATTTGTAGATCGAGAGTTCAATGAGAAAGCCGTGCTTGCTCATCTACTTCTAGATATATGGGTACATACGGTATTTATATTTATAACATCAGTTTCTTGTCGCTTAATAAGTTAATCGGCAGCCACTCAATGCCATAATGTGTAAAAATAAAGGTACAGTGGGATAATTGTAGTTCGATGCTCAAGTTGTTCCGTAAGCTGGACCTACTTCGGCATTTCGACAAATTGGCAATTAGTGAAAAGTACTCTAAACACTTTAAGAACTGTATAAAAGTACTAGTTAAGGAGAAACGGTCCAACAATGATAATAGACAAGAACTCTATTGGTTATAATATAAATTCCACCTATACACATGTGCAAGATGCGCAAAGCGGCCATTTTCTTAACGAACGATACAATCATTTGCAATGTAAGCAAAAATCGCCAATGCATAAAAACAACAACCATTTAAAAAAAGGCATCGTTAAATAAGCTTGTCAAAGAGAGGCGCGTGGCCGCGGCCCGCGACTTCTCTCGTTCCGCTGCGACCGCAAAATTACGCGCTCGAGCGACCCGTGCTGATGGTCAGTAATGACGTTTGTGGTCGTGAAATATAGCCTACGGCGGGATAGTCTTTTAACAAGAATTTCTCTCGTCTTCTCGGCATTTATTTGTCCACTGCTGAACATAATCTCTCTTCCATGGCTTCCCACATCATTGATGCTGAGAATCGGGTCCTGGTTTGGCCTGCCGTGTTAGGTACAGATATCGTCCGAACAAGAATTTAGATACATGTTAATTGTAGTTTTAATATTTTTGTGCATATGGAAAAATCAATGGAAATTTCTTAATGCTTAAGTTCGAAGATAAATTTTATTTCTTGCATTCAATGGTTTAAAAAAACTTACATGAGCTAGAAATCGAATCAACTAAAAACGCAATAAATATACATTCAAGACCGATATAATGATAAGATCAATTAGGATACAATAATGAAAATAAGGATTTATTTCAATAAACATCGAGTCTTAGAATTGAAGACGTCCATGAAATCTAATATCATTAACATGGTCACTGTAACCGATGAGGATACAGAAAAACGGCTTAGATCAAAAACGTAAACCGCAAATGAGTTTCAGAATCAGCTCGCAAGAGTCCGCTTTCTTAGGCCGATGATTATTTCAAATTGCTCTTAAACTACGGTTGCACTGCGTATCCGCAAAAGTCATTAAAATAGCTAATGGTCTCTTTTGTTTATGAATAAATAGCGAGAGTTTAATCACGAATATATAAAGTTTAGGAAAGTTTGTCTAATGACATAAGTTCTTTTCACCGAGTGGCAAAAAGTAAAAAAAATGCGATGAAGAAATAGTTTAGTTAGAAGTCGGTTGACTGACTATGGATTTCTATTTGGTGTCTACTTTCATCGTTAAGGATATAATTTAGACCGAATATAATCATGTTGTGTTTTTGTTTTTCAAACTCCTCCTTGAACTTCTTGTGTATCACGTCAATCAGAATATGGTTTTATTAATTATGTTATTTTGTCTTTATTTTATTCCTTCCAACCACACATCTCCCCATAATATGCTCGATCAGTCATCTGATTTAAGTTAGCAACGCAGAAGTCATGTTCAATCTATTGAGACGAAACCCGATAGTGCACGGCATCGGAGCGTCCCAGAATAACAGAAGATCTTGAAACATAGGGGATTAAGTAAGACTTACGCCCTTTTAGTTTTAGGGAGTATAACAAGCGTCGGAGTAAACAGTAGCCTGAGGGATCGAGTGACAGTGGCGCCCCCTGCGGTGCAACGGCTTTGTTTTCCCTTCTCTTCCCAAAATGAAGTGTTATTTTTAATACCCTTTAGCATTTTTTGCGAAATTCAAGTCTTTTGTGAGATTAAGATCAATAGTTTGAGTGATTGGCCACCGCTGGTGTTTTGAATGTTCGTGCTCTAAAAGGCGTATGCTAATATTTGTGTTAGTTTTTTGTTCTGTCGGGTGTTTTGGGTGATCTTGACGTTACTACCGACGATAATAATAAGGTGTCAAAACACTAAAGAATATTGAAAATAAAAAATAAACCAACGGGAGGCGGGATTTATAGGTCGGCAACCTATCAGCGATTATCTTGGTATAGCTGTTTCCTATGGGCGACGGTCATCACTTCCCATCAGGTGATCTGCTTTTTTTTAAATAAAACTATGTTTTTCTTAACCAGTTTGCTAACGAGGAGGAAGCTAACCCACTGAGCTACATGTAAAAACGTGGCTGTTACGTTTGCAATAAACAGGTTAAATAGAGGTCCGAGACCGCAGGCTCTATTTACCCTCGCTTCCTCCAGATAATGATGAGATAAAAAATAAAAAGAGTCAAGTGTGAACAGTACTTTTAACGCACATTACTCCGTTAAGCCATGGTAGCCTTTATATTTTCTAATAAGACTCTATTATAAATTGGAAGTTTATAGAGCGATTGCAATCGATATTATACAGGCAAGTTTTAACGAGAAGGTAACTATCGTGCGGCATTTTTGACTATTATTTATTGCTGTTACCTTTATTCTCATTAGTATATAACTTAACCTACTTAGGTATTTTTCCTATTAGCAAACGCTAATGCCCGGGCAAAATATATTTTAATAAAAGCGTACAAATATATAAAATGAACAGCAATAAATATTTCCAAACTGTGGTGTAATCCTTAATTTTCTATTCTTTCTTGTCTTTACTTCTTTTGTTTTTTCAATCTGTTACCATTTACTTGATACTTAGTGCACAGCAGGTCTTTCCCATTGCACGTCGTAATACCTGTAAGTTTTGCGGGTTTTCACTCAGCTTTCCACCCTATATCATCCAATCATCATCATTCTATCTCATGAGTTGTCGACCTACAGTTCTGGATCTTTAGAGGGTTTCTATCCCTACAGGACCCTAAAAACCGCAGCTTAGATCCGTCGCACCGACGCGGAAAATTACAATTGTCTGTTTACTCGAAAAAATGTCTCTATGAAAATTGTTGCAAGCTTGCCGCTTAATACGCGGCGAAAAGGAAACACAAGCCACTTTATTACAATGCAAGGCAATTTAAAAGTAAAATGTGATGTTAAATTCATATTGGACAGGGTAAAAGTAAGCCTCAATACCAGAAAAGGTCTTAGCGTACTTAGATGAAATCAACAACAGATGCGTTGTAAGCCTCGTACATTGTATAGTCGACCAAGATTTGCTTGATCACTTTTCGATTGTATTGCGAAGGGATAAAGTTCAAAAGTGGTGAAGCAATTACTTGGTCGACTATACGTGGCATAAAAATCTGGAATATAAATAAAATCTTAATAAGTTGATTTGTTTTTGAACATAGTAATTATAAACTGAGTTTTGTATGCCTGTGAGTAATTAGTTTTTAAATGTATTTTTCTACTTTTTTATGGGGAAAGGAGCCAAACGAGCCCGTTGGTCACCTGATGTGAAGTGATAGTCGCTACTCATAAGAAGTATGGTATTATCACGATTGAGCCGGCCCTTTTGTACTGCAACCAGTAAGCAATTACAGTGAGGCTCTACCACAAATAAGAGTTGTTTATATATATTTAGATTATATGTATAAAAGACATGCAGGTACTTAACCAATTTTGTACCTTAATCCTTTGTAATACGATCTAAAAGTGGTCAAATTAATTTCTTGGTACGAAGACAAACTTATGCCTTATAAAGTTGTTATTGTTTTGGGGTATTTTTGAGTATTTATATTGTTATTTTAATTATGCTTTTAGAATAAATATTTTACATATATTTGTTCTTATTAGATACTGTTCATAAATACCCATTCATTTCAAATTTTAATTTGACTTCATTAATGCAACAATAGAACAGTGCCAAATCTATTTTTTGTATTCATCAAATTCATAAAACCTAATAGATCGCGGTAGGCAAGCAGGTGCATTGAATATAGAAAATCGTGTTCCAAGTAAAATAGAGGAATTTATTAAATTATTAAAAAATACTTCACCAATGCTCGCAAGTAGACAGTGATCGCAATTTATTGGACATTCGGAAGACTGAGTAGCAACAGTATGAGCTTTAGAAAATTTTCCAAATTCGATTTTGTATTATAAATTGAATTTGAATAAGTATAAGACGATTTTTATGACCAATGCTTGACATCCAGTGAATTAGTTTCTTATAAGACGACGATCTTTAATGTATTGACCAATAGAAAGTGATAACTTAGAATTGCGTTGATGTTAATAATTAATTGCTTTGAATAATATGATGTTTTTTGAAAATATTATCGACCATGGCGCCATTTTTGATTTAAACAAAAAATATACATTTATTGTTGTTACTTCCGTCTAGATCTATGATATACCTTAGTCAGTATACATTGTACTTAAGTATTTATTTATCTACATCAGTATCTCTTGTGTAGTCGCCATAATCCAAACTTTGCTTAGCTTGAGATTGCAACAGGTTCAATTGGTATGAATTGTCCCAATAGATTTATTTATTTAACAAAGGAGCATACTTGAAGAATTTTATGTTAGTACAGTCAAGTAACGTTTGTGTGTAAGGATGATAGCAAGCCAAACTTGTGGTTTCTGGGTACCACTCCGAGAAACAGACTTGACTTTATGTATGTATATTTTTATTTATTTATATAAAATAGTTACTAGTGTTGTTCTAATGGATGGGCGAGTATCATAATTCTCATAAAAGACATCCTGGGCACAATTCGTTCCAGACGGGCATATCGAAAGCGCGACGTTGGCCACCAATCCTAGGTCACGTGTGTAGGGGGCTTTACTTCTCACAATCGATTAATGATAATCAACTTTATTCCTAATACCATAAGGTTTTTTCTTCAGTTAGAGTAAATAATGAATTAATCAGGTCGAGAAAGTGTCGTATTAGTCAAACATGAAGGATTTATTTTATTATGAAAGAATGATTTCGGAAAGATGGTTTGAAATTTGAGTTAGATGATAATAATAGAAAATGGCAAGCGGGAAACAAGCTAATAGGCCCCTGTTTTAACCACTCTAACATAATATGTCTGGTGATAACGACAATTAAAAGTACATTAAGTAGACACGTTTAAGTTATGCAATATAAAAACATCTTAGAGTTAGCCGTGTATGCCAAATTGTCGTTGTCACACCTATCAAATAAAACAGTAGCTTGGTCTCTTGACAGAACCTAGATTTCGTCATCTATGGATGCACAGTGTAACCCCATAAATCTGAATATTCGCAGACACGGTTTGGCCTTTGAAAAAACCAAATAAGCCTGGTTTTATTTTTAAATGCCCCTAAGATAGAATGTCTGACCAGTTTTCAGCAACTTAGTAAAATTATTGACATTAAAAATCAGAATTTCATCTAACGGGCCCATACTATACCTAGTGTTAGGGATTTTATGACAATCGTATGGGCACCCTAGAGGGGGCTGTAAAAGAAGCAGTGGAGGGAAGCTCTCTCTCTTTCTTTCAGCAACCATCGTGGTAAAATGATGTATGATTACTAATGTATAGTCGATCAAGAAATTGTTTAACCACTTTTCGATCGTATTACAAAGGGATAAGGTTAAAAGTTGGCTAAGCATTTACTTGGTCGACTATGCAGAGTGTGCTACTCACTGAATTAAGTTTTCTTGTTAATGTTTTTGTGTTTATTAAAAATAAATACTAAAATTCGCCTTAAATTGTTTATTTCCATAAGACCCGTCTCTATAATATAACACTAGCTTAGTGGCGAATCCTAATGTTGAAACCACTGCTGTCCTACCAACACTACCAACAATAATATTTTTAATGCTTTTCCCTGAGAAGTCTATCAAAATTAAACTGTTGGTAGTATAACCTACCCGTGGTATGGAGCTATTAGTCGTGTTGGTCACTTTATTTTCGAAACAGTTGTTTTTACAATGTCAAGTCGCTACATAGCCAGTAAATGTTATAGATTATAGTCACACTAATAAAAATGCCCGAACTAAATATTCTACCCTAATTAATTACACAAAATGCACGAGCATTCCTTTCATATGCCACAAACAACAATAGCGAATTAGGTAATCCCAAAAACGTCCGGAAAAAAGGGTCCAATTAAAGAGCCGTTTGATTTAGGCGTATTTATTTTGCGCAATGCGACCCCCGACGTCCGGAATAGGGGTCCGACCCAAGCCCACCATGCGTGGAGCGATTCGATTAGGGTGCAACACTAGGGAGGAACTGACAGTGCAACTGCGCAAAGTTATCTATACAGCCAAGATGCCAACGTAGCCGAGGAAGGCAACATGGAAACGTTTTTGACAAATTGCACTTCGACGCATGTCATATTCCTGGGGCATGTCATTTCATTTCGGAGACAACTCACGGAAAATGGATCGGTGACGAGTTTCGGTTAGTGTTCGTGGATGTTTGTTGGAGCAGTGTGGGTTCCGTTTATCACATAATGAATACAGTTTTTGCTTTTTATCCGACTGCCGCCAGAAAGGAGAGTTATAAGAAGCTGTTATTTAAACACTGCCAAGTGCTAGTTTTAAGATCTTCGATTGTCAAAAGACACACGGAAATGATTTATACAGAAGTCATTTGCCGCTAGTGTAAAATTTCTCAGATTTTATTGATACCTTTTAACGTTTTTAGCTCTTGTAAATGTTGGATTATGATTAGTACCTATCAGAGCCTATTTGGTAAAATTTGCATGCTGAATGACCGTCTGAACATTGTTCTCACAGTTCATATTAAGACCTGTATGTTTACGTATTCTTAACAAATAAATATTCATTCTTTCTTACCTTTTTCAACACTTTACATTCCATTCTTCAAATGTCTAGATAATGTTCTGAATCAGCGAATTTATTGAACGAGATATTGAGAATTATCACGTAAAGAACGGGACCCTAGGTGTAAAATTGCAATGTGGGACGATATTTTGGCTTTTACTTTATGAGATTATTAGAGGGGCCCAGTATTGCGCTACGTAAGAGCGTCGCTTCAAGTAAGAGCCCCATTGAGGCATAGGGCACTTTCTTTGATTTATGAAATGATATATTTAGTACCTACTGACAACAACGAAGCATGAACTAGTTTTACGAAACAATTAATTTAGTAGTTAAGTGTAAAATGGGCTCAAGCAAGTTTGTTAAAAATGCTAATCTAAAATCTGTATTACGGTTAATTTTCCGTTTTGAAATAAAAACAACAGGCAAAGCCAGGTTTTGAATTGAAATCCTTGATGTTAAAATGACAAAGGGTTGATTTTATAAACTTAGTATAGGTAAACTATCTTCTTAGTTTTATGGTTCATCTTCTTATTTTTTAAGTTAAAGGATGTTTTATTTTAACCTTACCTTTGCACAAAACGGTTCTAAGCTCGAATCGAAACTTATTTAGTGAGTTTAATATCACATTATTATTTTTCTTACAATGTCGATTTTTTTGTCAAGGGTCAAGGTAACTTAATACAGACTAGTAAACGCCTAGTTGGCCGACTTATGTATCGCTGGTGTGGCCAGTTCACAAAGGACCTGAATGCTATTTAATGCAGTTACTTGTATTAAGTTACACGGCATAAGAAGAAATGGCGTCTCGTGGTGGCGGAGACCAAGACACCCTTCGGGTGGTTGAGCCAGCGAAGTAATGTAGTTTTTTTACCATCAGTTTCCTCAAAAACATAACTAACATCCTATTCGTCAGTGCAAACTTTCATCTTAAAACTAACAAGTTTAGTATGTCTTTCAACAGTAAACTAACAATTGCAGACCATTTAACACTACCAAATAGCATTTAATGAAAGAAAGTACTGTATATACAATTTCAACTCTATGAAACATATCATTGAATATTGAACACGGTATTTCTCTGTCAACCTTTTATGATCTAGCATCAAACCAACTTACTAATTGGGCGTCGATAATTTTAGACAGTTCCGTGGAATTCACCAAGAATATAGGGTAATGGTGCCAATTTGAGAACTTTGTAGGTAAGGATTACGGTACACGTGAACGCGTTTCGATTTTGACAACTCGCGGTCGTGAGATGGCGCCACTCGATTAGCGCACGCGCGTCACGAACGATGTAGTGTACGGGAATTTCTTAGTAATAAGTAAAATAAACTAAAACATGACATCATTTTGTACTCATTTAGAAGATTTGCGAGGCACGATAGCCGAAAGTTATGTGCATGCTAATGAAAATGAGAAAACATGAAATGTATAGATACTAAGTCGGTACGTTATAATGACAACATTCAAGTTATCCATAAAGTCTGAAATAAACCTGACACTATTAAAAATGTTATAGTGTATGGTAATAAGTTCATATTTGCATATTATTGTGTCTCTGTTTAACTTTTATTTTGTTTAATAAAAAGACACGTATTAAACTTTTTGCATTCAAACTAATGTTAACTATATTGATTCAATTTTTCATAAAACTCTAATCAGTTGTGGTATAAATAGTAGTAAGTGGTAGTAACAAACATTTGATGACACGGAAGGCTAATTTTGTTTAACATTCTGTTTTTGCGAATTTATCGTATTGAATTATCTATTGTAAACCTTATGCCCAGGACTGTTTAACAGGGGCTGTATTATGTATTGGATTCTTAAATAACAATAAAAAATACACACTACCCTAAATTGAATTCCCTAACGCATTATTATATTCCTATCCCATAATCACAAATTGTAGATTAATGTTTTATCAGCAAAGTTCATCTGCAGTTTCCTGCATTCAACAAAAAGATGAATTCGTTTGCTACGAATTGAATTGAAATGAAATGAACGGGCCCCTAAAATCAAAATAGGAAAGGGAGAAAAAAGTTGGTAAGCGCGTATACAATTTTACATTTAGGGTTCTTCGATAGACAAAACACCGCCAAATATAGATTTTGTGTGATTATTGTTTTAATTGTTTAAATCTTTTAAATATTTGAAGATTGCATTTTTTAATTTTTAAGCATTTTTGAAGATTCGCGCTTATAAAAATAATTTACAATAGTTTTTATTCCAGGATTTATAATAATAATTTTAGGTTATAATATAATCTACGTCTTGTTATGTTTGTGTTTATAGATAATAGTGATTTTAACTAGTAACTATGGATTATTGCCTATGATAATTAAAAACTTTTGAGATTATCGTTATCACACATAAATTCGTATGCTTAAAATGAGGTTTGTCATACAAAAAAAATATTTTATTTACCTCGAGTACCTACATGGTTAAAACCGGAAGCGATCACCGCATGGTTAGAGGCAAATTGAATATCGATGTTAAACTTGAGAGGTCTCGTCTTATGAAGTCCACGCTCCGTCCTTCTCGCGCCCATATCCAAAACCCCGAAAGCTTTCAATTGGAACTCGCAAATCGCTTTGAGTCGCTAGACAGCTATGCATCGGTGGACGAGATCAATAACAGGTTAGTGGAAACTGTCCGTATGGTTGTCCTAAGTTTTATAAGCCCAATCGTACCAATAGACCACAAAAACTCTCAGACCATACTCTCGACCTCATGGCTGAACGACGCTTGTTGCAACTGCAGTCCTCTCACGACGCGAAGTCATATAGACAGCTCAATAGACGCATATCAAGTTCCATGCGGCACGACATCCGAACCTTTAATACAAATCGTATTAAAGAGACGATTGAGCGGAATAAAGGCTCCAAAGTGTTCGCAAAAGACTTGTCTATTGGGCAGAGCCAGCTGACGAAGCTGAAGAGGGAGGACGGTAGTATAGCGTCGACCAAAGCAGAGGTGCTGAGGGAGGTTGAGAGGTTCTATGGACAGTTATACACCTCGGTCTCTAAACCTGTTAGCAGCCTGGCCAAAGATCCAAGAGCCAAGCTGACCCGACACTATACCGAAGATATCCCGGACATCAGCCTGTACGAGATTAGGATGGCCCTGAAACAGCTTAAAAACAACAAGGCGCCGGGCGAAGACGGAATCACATCAGAGCTTCTGAAAGCGGGTGGAACACCAGTACTTAAAGTCCTTCAGAAGCTCTTTAATTCCGTGGTGCTCGGAGGTGCAACGCCAGAAGCATGGAACAGAGGGGTGGTGGCGCTGTTCTTCAAGAAAGGGGACAACATTTTTCTGAAGAATTATAGACCCATCTCGCTTCTGAGCCATGTTTATAAGCTGTTTTCCAGGGTCATCACGAATCGTCTCGAACGCAGGTTTGATGACTTCCAGCCTCCCGAACAAGCCGGCTTCCGAAAAGGCTTTAGTACCATAGACCACATCCACATGCTGCGGCAAGTTATACAGAAGACCGAGGAGTATAACATGCCATTATGCTTAGCGTTTGTGGACTATGAGAAGGCCTTTGATTCGATCGAGACGTGGGCGGTGCTTGAGTCTCTCCAGCGATGCCGTATTGACTATCGGTATATCGAAGTGTTGAAGTGTTTGTACAATAACGCCACCATGTCGGTCCGAATACAAGACCAGAGGACGGAGGAAATTCCATTGCAAAGAGGTGTGAGACAGGGAGATGTTATCTCTCCGAAACTGTTCACCAACACAATGGAAGATGCCTTTAAGCTTCTGGAGTGGAAAGGATTCGGCATCAATATCAACGGCGAGTACATCACTCACCTTCGATTTGCCGACGATATAGTAGTCATGGCAGAATCGATGGAAGACCTTAGCACGATGCTCGAAGACCTCAATCGGGTTTCCCAACGGGTGGGCCTTAAGATGAACATGGACAAAACGAAAGTCATGTCGAATGTCCATGTAGTGCCCACCCCAATAGCAGTAGGAAACTCAACTCTCAAAGTTGTTGACGAATACGTCTACCTAGGACAAACAGTCCAACTAGGCAGGTCCAACTTTGAGAAAGAGGTCAATCGTCGAATCCAACTCGGCTGGGCAGCGTTCGGGAAACTGCGAAATGTCTTCTTGTCCAATATACCTCAGTGTCTGAAATCGAGAGTTTATGATCAATGTGTGTTACCAGTGATGACTTATGGCACTAAAACGTGGCCGCTTACTATGGGCCTTATAAGAAAGCTCAAAGTCACGCAACGAGCTATGGAGAGGGCTATGCTTGGAGTCTCTCTGCGTGATCGAATCAGAAATGAGGAGATCCGCAGACGAACGAAAGTAACCGACATAGCCCAGCCGATTAGCAAGTTGAAGTGGCAGTGGGCAGGGCACATAGCACGGAGAACTGATGGCCGATGGGGTCGGAAAGTTCTCGAATGGCGGCCGCGTATTGGCAAGCGCAGCGTAGGACGACCAGCCACAAGATGGTCCGATGACCTCGTACAGGTGGCAGGAAGGCGCTGGTTGCATTCTGCTTCCAACCGGCCACTTTGGAAATCCATGGAGGAGGCCTATGTCCAACAGTGGACTTCTTGTGGCTGAGATGATGATGATGATGAGTACCTAAGTCACGAGAAGACCACGGCCGTTGCAATACGTTCAAAGCGTCGTGATAAATAACATATGTTTTTTGCACAATTATAGCCCCGTTTTAGTGTACTACCAATATATTCTTTGATGTAACAAAGGGTTCTTAGTTTTACTTTTGCCACTTCACGTACCCCTAATAATAAGGATGGGTGGTTCTTATCTAGATGTAAAACGGGAGGCTTGTGGATTGTAAGGGAAAGGGTGAACGTGAAAGGATACCCTGCACGGGATCACTTCAAAATAATTGAAGTCAAATTTGTTCAATTAAATTAGCCAACCACCATTATACAATTATAACGACTATGTTAAAAGTTGGTTAAAGGCAGTTTATTACTTAGCGAATCTGTCGTGTCTTGAGTAATAATAAATAGATTCAGGCGCTACTTTGCGGAGGTCCATTTCAACAAACTGGAACAAATTACCTTGCTACTCTGCTAAACCAGTGCCGTGCTCGTGCAAGATAGCTGCGTTTGTGCGACTGTGAGTTAGATGTCAAGTAATTTCAAGATTAGAAGTAAGTAGAGTCCGACGGAAACTGGTTTTCCGGCCGAAACCGAAACCGAATATTATTATTAAAATTATCATTATTATTTATTTATAACAAAATGGTACACAACTTTTACGAAAAATTCGCCAAAAAATAATATTTATTGGCGAGTACTGCCGCCGTGGCTTCAGTTTCGGCCGAAACCGAAACCGAAACTCACGCATAAAAGTCAGTCAAGCATAAAATTCCTTAAAATACTGAAATTTGTGGCATTTTACCCATTATTCTACTAAGTTGTGTTGCTACAGAGCTATCCGAACGGCGAACGACAATTCCCGAACAGGGCCGCCAGCGTCCGCCAAAGCGTTGCCGCGAGAAACGAAGATAGGCGAGCGTGCAAGACAACTTCTGAAATCAGTTTCGGTTTCGGCAAAATTTTCGGCCAAAATTGGCCGAAACCGAAACCGAACTTTCGGTCAGACTCTGGAAGTAAGTACATACACTTTCTGACTTTAGTCCATTATAATGTGGTGAAATGTATGACATTGAGTGTATTTACATTTTTTGTTTGATACGTGTCTCATAAAACGCTAATGAGAGTTGGCAAAATTACAAATAGTACAAAATCATTCATGTGCTGGAACTCAAGTATAAAATAAAGAAGAACAAGGTTAACTCTAGTAGATTTTAACTAAGGCGTCGAAATCAAGTTTGAGTATTTCTGGTATAAAAAAATTCAATCGAATTCATTCATGCATCATTGTCCCATGACATCATTAGTACCAAAAGCCACACTAAGTTTTTCAATTCACATTGTTCCACGTAATTGGAGGGTCGTGATTACCCACAGAACGCGTTGAGCTGTTAGTCCATTACTGTTTCAATTGTCCAATGCACGTTCGACTCCGTATTAATAGGAACCAGGATTAGAGCCTGAAGATGGGTTAAGTGCTTCTCTAATCACCTACCAACAACGCATGCTCGAAATTTGACTAATTAACTTTTGGAGTACTTACTAAGGGTTCTAAGGGGTAATATATGCCGAGGATAAAGTCAAGGAGCGTTGAAAAGCCCAATTTATTAGCATCTTCCTAATTTGTTACCTGCAGTTAAGTACCTACTCCAATGAATTAATCTTTTTCTATAGAGGCTCTAATTTTTATTCCCTGGATGTAACGAATAAGCTCCTGGATAGTTAAAAACTTAAGGAGTGTCCCTTTTGCATGTAGTTGTGAACTCTGAGACAAATTAATTAATCAAATTTCCAAATGACCTCTACCGTTTTCAATAAGCCTAGTCTCTGTTTATATGCTTACAAACCATAGACTTAGTATGTCTAACGTTAAGACAAACAAAGAACTTATTGGCTTAACCAATCTTTGTGATCTCTCAAGTTCAAGTTGGCATAAGTTTAAAAATAATCCGAATATGGGCCTACTTGAGGTGTCATGTCGTTTAAAGTTGGTTACAAATGGCGTTGTGTTTGTTTTCTCTTCTCTTTCTTACTTGTGCAACAGCTATGTTAGATTACATTCTCACTTCCACACTCAGAACGTCTAGTATCTAAGCTTCAATTCCCATCTCCTTATCCGAGTAGTGCTCCAGACCGCAAAATAACCGGTATGAGAACCGCCAAGGTAAACGAATTTCGAGTCTATGTCAAGCTCAGCCTAAGGTAATACTTAGTAGCCGCAAAACAGATGTCTGACGCGAACGATACAAAGTATAATTTACAAATTAGGTTTTAATTGTAGACCCAAATTTAACAATGGACTCAAATGAATTGATAAGTACATGAATTATGTATAAAATTGAATAACTAAGAAATATTTGTACACCAAATAATTATGATAAAACAAGAATTGTGAACTCTGTGGCATGACACCGTTTAGTAATCTTGTTTAATCTAATTTTTTGATTGGTTGATTGAGTTTCACAAAAAAAACCAGTCAAGTATGACTCGTGCGCCCAGGAATACGAAACACCACACATATAATTACCTATATATGAGTGTTAAGCATGTATTTGCAAAAAAACTTTATTTTTCGAAAGCTTTTTAATATTTTTTTTTGTGATTTTCGAGAATTTTACCAGCCATAGTTTCTGGGATACGGTTGGCCCATTTATTGTTACACGAATATCACCTAAAATATTGCATATTAAAATCTGAAAAATATAATGTCAATACTACACAATCTTAGAGCTTTTGAATGGCATCCCGCACGATAGGCAAAAATAAAATACTTTTGAAGTTCTAAGTTAATTCGTTTTCTTAAATTTGTTTTGTTATTACTCTGCGGACTTTTAAATACTACGACTATGTTAAATTACAGCTCATTACGTTAACCTATTTAGAACAGACAGACAAAAAGACAGCAAATTGATTATATAAGGGGTCCGTTTTTTCAAAATTTGGTACGAAACTTTAAAAAGGTAAAGTGTAGGTAATTAATGGTATTTTAATATACGGAGACATTCATCACAAATAAGTAACTCTAATCAAACGACTCTCATTTCTTGTCAAAAAGTGAATTGCGGCTATTAAGAATAACAGTAACAGTTTCATAGGTAGTTATACTATTGTGATACCCATTTGTTTTAGTTCCCACGGATGACAAGTTGAGCACCCCGCCATTACAGTAGAAAGTCTGACAAAGTCACGTCTGTCTTATTTTGCGTCTCTTGCTTTCCCACTATCGGGCTTCTTTGCATCTGGCGGTTACCTGATACTTTCAAAACAAGCCATTAGGTCACTGGGATGTGGTACAATAGATTCGCCACAGGATTAAATCAAATATTTTTGTGCGAAAATCTCGCGCACGTGTAGGCGTGTGAATATTTCTGTGATGCAAAAGTGCAGCGCAATTTCGTTGCGTCACATGACAATAGGGTATTATGAACCAGGTATAAATCCGAAGACGAATAAATTTTGTTATGGGAAGTGAAAGTGACATTTCAACAAAATTGACACGTTTTAGACTTATAAAAGACAAGTTACTGGCTATAATTTGAAAAGAGTTTACCTAAGTGTGGGAAATTTTAGCAATAAATGGTCTGAATTATTACAAATAGAAAAGAAATTAAAACTTTTCAAATAACAGTTTATAACTTGGATGTGTTGAAGTAATAAGTGTTGTCCTCGTTAGGTCAGGTGCTGTTTTTCACATGCCATATGGACGCAGGTGACAATGCTTGGATTTTTATTCATCATTGACCAGATGATATGCAAACCAGAGTAAAAACTGCCATTCACCTGTCATTGAAATCATGTAACACTCGATACTGCCCCAGATGGTGTACTTAGCCTTGTTTGAACAGGTTGTGGCATATGTTTGGGTCTTTAAGAAGTTTGTTTTGAGAAAGAATTATTAGTTAGTAAATATGCCTCCGGCATGGCGAACAAATTTCCATTAGACACCCCTTTTGAAATCGGTTTAATTATTTGAGCCCACAAAGGATGTTTTTAACAGAATGACCTGAAGCGACAATCCCTTAATGGTTTTGCTTATACATAAATTTGTAGGCCGTGACCGAGCTAAAACAAACTGCTGCCCTCGTCATAATTAATGATCATCCACATCTATTTTACGGTCAGTAACTCAATTTTTTTATTACAAATCAGGATCCCGACCCTAGCGCACCTGCTTGTAAAAGCGTTTGTATTTGTTTTTTAACCAATGGTAAGGTGGGCTGTGTAGACACTTATTTGCTTTTGTTATTGCTTAGGGGCATGTTATTTAAAACAAAACCAATGCGAAACTTAAATATTATATAGAGCTAATATTCATAGTAATAACCTCTTTTGGGTATCTTTTTTACGCTATATGTAAAAAGATTTATTGTACAATTGATATTAAGAAATTATTTACATCTAACTCTAAAAATATATTTTTTTTAGTCCGTTTCATTAATTATTATTTTTAAATAAATATTTCGCGTTTTACTCAAAACAACCAATAACTTTGTTTTTTTTATAAAAGATTTTTGATACAACTGTGCTTGTCAAAATAGCAGTTTTTCTTAGTCATCAAAAACCGCGCACGGTACTAAAATAAACAAAAATTTGTTTCGAAATGTGTCAATAAAGTCTTTTTATATAATACTCCACTTGACTTAGTAGACCAATTTGAATTTTGACTTCTTTTTTCTTGCTTTTGTCGTTTCCAACGAAACAAAACCGTTTTTACGTTTGCAATATAGTTGGATGAACAATATTTTAAACTACAATTTAAAATTTCAAATCTATTAAAGGTGAATGGGCATTTTTGTATGGGCGCTGTCCCAACCCTTGTATACAATAGTGAGTAGTATGGACGTGTAGTACTCGGTGTAAGGATCATCATAGGCTATGTTTCGAAGACCAGGTGTCTGCAGCATTAATCATTGTTTTGTATGAAAAAAAAAAAAAACACCAAATTAGCCCTATGCTCCCATTACGTTTTTTACTTCTAGTGGCCTCAGTAATGCGTGGTTAAAATCTTTCGGCTATATCTCGAAAATGATTTTACAGATACTTTTCATACAACTGCTAGTACAAAGTGAGGTATAAAATGGGCTGTAGCTTTTTCCCTGCAAACATCTCGGGTTTGCTGTCAAATAAAAAAATTAAGCTCTTATTGAGAGCTTTCTAATAAGATATAGCACAACTGTATACAGCACTTGGGACAATTTGCCCATTCTCCTTTGTAATTTACTCGTAGTTTTCTGACATATGTTTTGTGACGGACGAAGTCACACCATAAGGGTTTGTTTTGTATAGGTAAAGTAAAAAAAACCTTTTACATGTGAAAGTCTTTGTGGCATTAACACAAGATCCAGTTTTGCTTGATCCATGCAAAATCTTTTCTCACCATTAGTATACCGTTCTGGTACGGAACCCTAAAAACACAATAAATCAACGATGATATTCAAAATCTCGATCCGATTGAATAATTCACATAATCAAGTTCAATCGAACAAAACATTGTGACGTCTATGTCACGATAATGTCCATAAAGCGGCGTTTATTTTAAACTGTTGTGAACCCTTTCTATGTTAGTCATCAAGGTAGGCGTGGTGCTCAACGATTTAAACAAAGCTCTTAGCTGCGATGACACGGCAGTCCCTCGATACGCTTAAGGGCTTATTTTAAATGAAATGCAGAATATTTCATTCTTATTTAAATACAACAGTGAAATCAGCATTGTGTAGTCTTTCTTACTTTCATTTTCAATTTAAATATCACTAAACGGATACACACTAAAGCTAAATAAATGCTTAATCGCTTTTACTTGTCAATTTTTATGGTTATTTCTATACTATATTGTTACTTTGGCAATACTTTTGGAATATAACTATTCGTCACTATTACATTATTCTTATCAGACATTTGTAAGCTCTCAGCTCAGATCTTTGTAAAGTTAAGGGTATTTCACTGTTACTTAATTTAAGAATATTCCAGCTGCGAGATTTTCACATTAATACCCAAATTGTTTGACATGGCACCTTTTGATGTTCAAGTTACCCCGAGGGCGAAGGCTTAATCTTATAACCTGTCTGTATTTTTTAAAATGCAATTTGGCTACTCCCCCGTTTTTTAACATGCTAATTTATATCTCTTTTGCAGCCATTTTTATTGGGGTGTGTTCAAAGCTTGTGTTGAGGATAGATAGCACGCTTCACGTTTATGTCAAAAAGTTAGTATTATTTTTCTGGTCTAACAGCGTTTAGGTTTTTAAAAGTAACTACGAAAACCAGGTCTATAGGTTCCCAAAGTAATGTGATAATATGTTAATTTTTTGAGTGATATTTATTGTTCTGTTCTTTTTAAATATTATTCGTTAGAGGGGCAGTGTGTATGTGTCTAATTTAGACAAATGAATAAAATTTAAGTTTAAACAGTTTTTTTGCGATATTCTTAAAATGAATTGTTTATGTACAATAGAGTTGCTGAACCAGACACTGTTGTTTCTTCCTTATAGCTTTACTTGCAAAATGATATAGCCAAATCGATTCGCCAAGCGTTTGGCGAGACAATATCAAGGACCATTTATTTTTAGTGCTTAAGATACCGAAAGTCATTCTCAAAATGGCGGATATTATTCCGATAATCTAACTAAAAGAGTTTCAGGTTGTCATCCTGATAAATATAATCATGCGGTATTTTGGGAATAGCAGTTAGTATTTCAAGAGGGTTTGTTACTATTATCTAATATAGTATTAATAGCTAAACAGAATCGATGGATCCCCTGAGATGACCCTCTCTCCTTTATATGACACTCTAATATGTATAGGGGACGTTTTATTACTAACCTATCTTGAAGGATGGGGATCCGAGGTGTTGTAAGGGAAATTTATGAAAAACCTTTATACTTTCTGTCTAGCTTTCATGTGAGATTTTCATGTTTTGGCAACAATAGCTTAATAGTGGCTTATGGGTTCTCGTGTGTTTAATAGCGCGCTTTTATGCACTTAGGAATTTTTAGGAGAATATTTTCAACGTTGGATCGATAACTATTGTATTTCAATTATTATGTTATATTTAGTCGAACTTGAACAGATAATTAGGGTCAAAATCATAACAAAAACAGAAGTTGTTTCTTTTGTACATAAACACCATTTATATTATCTTTGATTTGGTCAAAATTAGGCTAAGCACCGTACCATATATGTAGCTGTAGGCTTGACCAAAACATATTAGACTCTTGATCCTTAACCGTCGTTTGAAGAAATAACTTGTGGATCCTCATTCTGGTTTCAACCCATTTACTATATTCTTAGTCTAATATACCGGTTTAAAACTAAACTTTTTGACATGTATGCATTTTCATTTTAATTTTGCGTACTTACATTAATTACTTTAAGTTTATTCAAAAAGTAAAGTTTAAACAGAGTAGCAAGAACCAAATTCGTTAAATACGTACACAGCAGAGTGAAACATCTCGACGGAGTATTTTTAAGTCAAACTCCATAACGGTTCGGGACGTGGTAAGTGCTTTAACCAACATCAATACACTCTTACTAGGAGTGCACTTCTCAGGAGTTACGAAAGAATAAGGTAAGCGGACGTAATACTGGGCGATTTTATATCGAGCCGAATTAGAGGTCGTAAAGCAATTTGAAGGTTTATGAGTTAATGTTACAACAAACATTAGTAGCTCTAAGTGGCTTTGAGCAACACACGACATGGATCGGCGGGTTTTGGGTTTATTATAATTAATTAATGTCCGTCAGTAGTTTTTATTGGAGCTCTGAGTCTTTTTAGAGTAATTAGGTACTTAAACTTTGTTACCGGTTTTAAACTTTAAGTGTATGCTTTGGTATTAATCATTAGTTTGGCATGTTGATCGTCGATAGTATTTTTGACAATTTATAAAACACTTGAATGGTTTTAACCTTTACTTAGTCTTCCCGTTCTGATAGTAACGTATTAAAGTTGTGATTTCACATAATACCTACTTCTTAGTACTCCGTTTTCAGAAACTTAATGCGGAATCGGTAAATTTCGCACCTATTTTGCAGCTAAATCGCGTTTTCATGTACTCGTAATGTAGAGGTTTAATAAAAAATTGTTACTCGCGTTGGTTTAAGAAAAGAAATAGGTAGCTTATACAATTTTTGGATTTCCATTGAGTAATAAGAATTGTCATTTTCCCTGACTTTTCTTTAAAGAAAAAAAAAACAGTTACACCTAAGTAAACATTTTGGGGACGATTTTGCATCTTTGTATAAGATTTACTACGTCTAATGACTTGAAAAAACCTGTTATATCCTTAACGAGGGGGTTGAAATATCGAATCCATGTCATTTTAAACCAAAAAATAATAATATAGCATATATAGTATTATCAAGTGAGCTTTAAACTTCACAAAATCGACGAATAGAAAAAGTATATTGCCTTGGAATGGGAAGTATACCCATACACTGTTTTTAAAGCTAGGTAGGTATCTATAGGGGAGCAGGGTGGCTTAAAAATAGCGGCGTCTAAACAAAGCCACAATGCAGGCCTATGAATGCAGTTATCTTCCATAGCTTAGTGCTGCGCTATTAACACCTGAAGTAATTGCGGGGTCGTGACACTCCATTCTTCTGATAATAACAGGACTGTTCCGACATTTGCGATTCCGTCCGCAGTTGTATTAAACATGCCTTTCTGTGGTACGAGTGGAGAGCAATTTTATAAATAGTGATGGGCGGATTTATCCCATTTCCTTAGTATTTTAAATAGTGACCGACCGAAACATGTTATTTTGCCGAAACCGAAACCGAAACCGAAGGTTCGGTTTCATTGTAGTTTCGGCCGAAACCGAAACCGAAACCGAACCTTTTATAGAAAAAAAAAAGTCCTTAAAAAGTCGAAAAAATGTTAGTAAGCCCGTTTTTTTCTAAAATTAAAATCTCGCCGACCTATAATTACAGGTTTCTACTTTCAAAGATTTATCACAATGAAATTTCAGCACAGTTACAGAGGTTCTGTTTGAAAATTTAACTACCCTATAAAGTGAAAAAATACATTATTTATTTGTCACACAAAGTTAGCGATTTTTTAATGGTGGTATAAAAATAAAAGTTTAAAAACTGTTACCCGACTACGGAAAAAACTAAAAA